>JAOTQP010001546.1:36575279-36835777 GCA_026413545.1 Cichladusa arquata
AGCCCCCTCCGCGCCGCCCAGGTGTAGCGGCCCGGGGCGCCCCGCTGCGCGGGCGGGCGCTGCGCGGCGGCGGCCGCCGCTGGTTGGGCGCTCGGCGCCTGTCGCTGGGCGGCGTGAGAGCGGGCTGGCCCCGCCTCGGCCCGCGCCTCCGCCCGCCCCGGCACAGACATGACACAGACACACAGGCGCTGCAGCCGCCGCTGAGCCAGCCCGGGGCAGCGCGGCGGCGGGCGCACGGCTCCCGGCACCCGCCGAGCGGCAGCGGCGGCCGCTCCCGGCTCCGCCTCGGCCCCGACACCCGCAGGGGGCAGCCTGGCACCGGGCGCCGGAGGGAGCCGGCGGGGGAAGGCTGACAGCGGGGAAGGGGCGGGAGGCGAGGAAGGAAGGAAGGAAGGGGAAGGGGCAGCCTGGCACTCAGACTCGGAGGCGGTCGCCAGGCACGGGCACGGAGCGAACCCGGTCGGAGCGCGGCACCCAGCGGTCGCTGACGCCGGGCCGGCAGCACTAGCAGCGACCGCGGCGGTGCCGGAGGGAGCCTCTCCGTGCTCGGCTCCGCCGTGCCGGTGACCTTCCCGGAGCTGATCGCCAGGCCGGGGCAGGGCCTCCTCTCCCCGCGGAGAGTGTGCACCAGGCCCGGGGGAGAGGGCAGGAGGCTGGGCCGGAATTCCCCGTCGCCCCCGGGTCCTGCTGGCCGCCGGCAGGGCCTGTGCGCCGCGCGGTTCGCCGCCGGGGAGAGGGGCGGGGGAAGGCGAGCGGGACGGACGGACGCGGCCGGGCTACACCTCGGGACAGCGCGGGGCGGGCAGGCCCCGCGGAGAGCCGAGCCGGGCGGCGGAGCAGGCGGCCACCTCGGCGGCGCATCCCGGGAAGAGTCGGGACCTCGCCACCGCCCTCCTCCTCCCACCGTCAGCGGCTCCTCGTCCCGCGGAGAGTGGAGCTGCCGCTGCCGCCCCAGCTGGGACCCGCTGGCTGACAGCCCCGGCACGCCGGGCTGCGGGGACGGAGCTGGAGCTGCCCGCCGGGAGCGGCGGACGGGGAAGGACCGCTTGCCTGCGCGGAGCGGCGGGCGCTGAGCGCCCGTCCCGGCGGCCCGGGAGCACCCGGAGAAGGTAAGTGCCTGCTCCTCGAGTCTCTGCCGCTTTTGGAGGCGAGGGGCGGGGGAGGGCAAGAAACAATCGGTGAGTGTCTCCCTTCCAGGAGCCCGGCGAGGGGAGGGGGCACCCGAGTCCGGAGGGCCGGGCTGGCAGCTTTATCTGCTGGCTGTTAATCCCCATCAGATCCGGAACTGGAGGGATGCTCAGGCGGAGGCGCGCGTGTCGCTTGCCGGCACAAAGGGGCACGTTTCCCCGGCCGAGGGGGCTGCTCCGCTCCGCTCCGCTCGCTGGCTCGGCGCCGCACGCCCTCTGTCCGGCCGGGCTGCGCTCCCGGTGCGCGCCCGCTCCGGCCGCGCTTCGGCGGGGTCCCGCCGAGTGCCGCCGCTCCGCGCCCGGAGAGCCCGGAGAGAGAGCTGGGCTGCGGGCACGCGGGGAGCTGAGCGCTCTGCCCGCCGCAGCGGGACCGGGGAGCACAGCCGGAGTTGGGCTGGGACCATGAGCCCAGCAGGGTGACTTCCCCATCACCCTCCCCTGCAAGCCTCCAGCCCGGGAAGCGCTCCGTTGGGAAGGCTTCTGCTGTTACCTCGTATCCCAGAACTGTGTCATTTAGATCATTAATGCCTGCGCACCAGGGGATGGGGGAAAATAGCAACTTGCGGCCGTGTGGAGGTGACTTGAAGTTTGACAATGCCTTATGTAACACTTTCTGGAGAGATTCCTAGTTTTTCTGCTGTGCCCGGTTTTAGTAAGCAAGTGGTTTTTCTTCTTTGTAGAGCATCAGATAAGCGACCTTTGTGTTTTCACCTGAGTACCGTGTCTTCTGCTTTGTTCAGCTTAGAATAGGGGTGCTGGTACACAGCATATAAACCTTACTTTTTCTCTACGTGCATTTTTAAAATGAAAATTAGCCAGCGGAGGCATTTGAACAGTTGTTAGAAGGTCTTACCTTTTTCTCTATGTGTTTCACATAGCACTCTTAAAATTACTATAGGAAACATTTTCACAGCACTGATTGTCATGCATGTATTCTGGAAGGTATGGATGCCAGGTTGGAAATGGCAATAAATCAAATGTCTTTTAAACATTGTGAGCTTCTTTTTAGAGAGTATCAGTGCTGGAAAGAGCAGAAAGCACCAGGCTAAACAAAGTACTGTGTTAAAATCAAACCTGGCAATTGCCAGCAGGTCAGCATATTTTATTTAATGATATCTGCTGGATACAGATTTAATTTTCTGTGTACAAAATATTTTTTGAACTTCTTCAGAATTAGAAGCAGCAGGAAATTTGATAAATGGGTTGAAAGGTTGTCTAGTTTCCATAAGGGATTATGTCTCCTACCGGGGAAAAAACCCCAAAACAAAAATAAAAAGCTGGTCTCACACACAAAAAGACAGAGTAGTGATTTGCCATATCTCTTCAGACTCGCACTGCAGGGAGAGACTCACGCTAGGGGGACTGGTTTGGGTGGGCTTCTTCCCCTCATTCAGTGATGAAAATGCATAGACTATTGTGATAATACCTGTGAAATGTTCTTTTTTCCAGTCTTGTGGAGATTCATCATTACACTGTAAGCTTAGAGGAGAAATCATGTAGAAACTTGGGTGATGAGTTAAGGGCAGGGGGTCTTCTAACAAAGTCGTTTTGCTCCCTGCTGCAAAAGAGATGGATTATCAGAGGTTAGTTTATTTATAGGAGTAGGACAAGCTAACAAAAAAACCTTATCTCAAATGTCTTCACTGTGTTTCAGTTTTTTAAAAAGGAGAAATGTGAAACAGGTATCCCTTTACTTCTTGAAAACTGGCAATTTTTGCTGATAGGTATTCCAAGTTTGAAATGTGAAATTCTTACCGCTTAGGTGTCCTGTGACGGCCCTTGATCAGAAAGGCTGCAAGTCATGTAAGAGCCGCAGTAACTGCAGAGTCTCTGATGGATAATTGGATTGGTAGGTTGGTTTTGATTTTTTTTTTTTTTTGTCTTTTAATTGCTTGCAGTAGTAGCTGATGCCTTTTCTCTATCCTGTTGATGTTTAATTCTCATGATTTTTGGGTTATGTTGTGTGTGGCATCTCTTGTGTTTGAAGTATATATCCTCTTCTCAGTTCCTTGTAGGGAAAGCATAGCTTGGAGGTATTTGAATGGCAGTGTGGAGCAAGATACTTTTTTTTTTTTAATGTCTGAAATATACATGACAACTTCTTTTCTTTGTCTGAGATATACGTGACAACTTCTTTATTGTTTAGATGACGTGAGAAGATTCTGAGTTTTCTCAGGTTTGGAGAAACATGCACCGGTTTTCTTTGAAGGAGCACTGAAAATAGTATTACTTATATCTTGAATTTTCTGTGCCAGCTATTCAATCTGCAGAAATTTCAGAGTACAGTCCTCAGAAAGCCAAAGTGCAGAGCAGTGATGAATGACTGCATGCCTGTTGGAAACATTAAGATTTGTCAGAGGCTTGATCTGAAATTTCAGTGCGTAGGACTTTAGTATTAGTAAAAGTAGTATTACTTCTGAATTAATTGTTTTATAACTGTAAAATTAGGCATCTCCCAAGTGCACTTAACTCACTGAACTGAAGTGTTCTTAAAAACAATGATTTTGAACTCATGAGACTATTTTCTGCTCAGATGTATGGCTTTCGTTTTTACCTAGGATAAGCAATCAGTTGTTAATAGACCCTTACTGGAATACTCCCCTCTTTTATCCTTTGTCTGATTATTTTTATTCTTTTTATGTGGCCTTATAAGAGCAGTCTGAAAAAACAAACAGACACAAAACCAACAAAAAGCAAGCCCTTTTTTTTTTTTTTTCCCCCTGATGTTTATAAAGGCTAATAACTGGTAAAATTCATAATCTAACTACAAAGTCTTTGCACTGTATGCTAAACTCTCTCTACATGCAAACTCCTATTGAAGTTGATGGTAGTGTTTGTCTAGATCCAGAACAGCAATTAGTTTTTTAAAAATGTGTGTTTATCCTTATTTCCTGTCTTGTATGAAAGCCTATGTTAATGAGCTCTTGTCAGCTTTGAAGACTTTTCACCATCCGTATTAGAATAAATTAACAAAATGTCTGTTTTAAGGATATGAGATTATCGGTGTATCTTCTTTTCCTGGAATGTGTCTGTGCTGATAACATTAAGATTTGTGTGAGAAGAGAACATAATGGTCAGTGCAAATTTGCAGTTGGTTATTCCTCATGAGTTTGTCTCCATTCTCTTCAGAGTTGGCTCTGTTGGTTATTTGCCTAATGCTGGGGCTAAAAGAACTTTCTCAAAAGTGGTTTTGTGCAGGGAAACATATAGACATGTCAATTGCACTATTTTTACTCTATTGTCTGGGTTTGGCTCATCTTCCTTTTGGTAGTGAATGCTGGCTTTAAAAAAACAACCATTGTTCATTAATGCTGGCCTTAAAAACAGTCATTGTTCGTTTTCCCACACTTGGCATAATTTAAGAGCTGGAGAATCAGAACTACACCTCAAGGAAGATATTTTTACTTTTCTTTTTTTTTTTAATTTCCTTTTCACTGGATCACTAATTTTTCTTTTCCTTATGGTACACCCACTTGAAGATAAAGCTTAAGGAATGAGGATTGTACCTTGTAGGGATTCATGACTCTTCTGGTGTCACTTGGTTCAGTATTTGAATGTCCCTCTTGTCGTGTCAGAGCTTGTTCAATGCATGGCTGTGGAAAGGGAGCAGCAGATAAGAAATTCTATTTTATTTGGAAGTTGGTGGCTCAAAAATCAAGGAGAAAATTGCTAGAAAGGATTATCCTAGCCTTGGCACTGACTTGGAAGAAATCTGCCAAGGCTGGAATCCTTGTTTAAGTGCCATCTGTGTCAGAATTAGAAGCGAACTGTGTAAAATAGTTCCATTACTCATTCTAATTTGCAGATCTGTCCAGGTCTGATAATGTTTACAGTAGTATCCACATCACCTTTTTTGGCTGTAGCTGCTATTCCCACAACAGCAAAGTTAACTGGGTAGAAGCTACACTTAAAATTATCAAAAAGAGCCCCAGCAGTGTCCAGCCAGTACTATAGCAAAATGTCAGACCTGATCATGTAACCCTGGTGGTGGAAGAAGCTGGAAATCTCAGCTGATGCAGGCAGAATGCAGTCTTTGTGTCTAACCCCCACGTAAGATAGGTATTCCTGAAAATAATAAAAATAAATAGATTGTTTTTTAAAGCTGGCGTTCCCTGTCCTCGTGGCTCTGGTCACTTGACTAGTGAGTTAAAAGACAGATGCCATCGCCACCCTACTCTTCTCTCATGCATTTTTTGTATATTGAGGAGTCATTTCTGTTATTCCACATCTATACCTGTTTTCTATCCTCAGGGAATAGTTGCACATGATGACCAAGACTGTGTGTGCTGGATGAGAGGCGGCTTTGTCAAGAGTCGCATCAAGGAAGAGTGGCTTGCTTGACTGTTTCCCCAGGAATCTATGAAAATTAGAGAAATCACAACAATTTCTGATCTGCTGTTGTTTGGCCAAACTGCAAATAGCAGTGGTGACACCAGAACCAGAGCTTTCTTAAATAAAGACAACACCCATACCAGTGTAAACCTGCTTTCACTCACCTGCACTGAGAGTTACAAGAAAACATGTATTCAGAAAAAAAAAAATAAAATTAAGCAACCCTCTGCTTGCTTCACAAGAAATTTTCTGCTACTTCAAACTTCCTGGGAGGTTAAGTTGTTGAGTTGCATCTCTCAATAGTTCCTCTACATTTTATCCCAGAATGAAATATTAACATACAGAGTATCAACGTTTCATTTCTACCATTAGCCTTTAGACTTTATCTGCTGGTAGGCATTTGGCAGCCAAGACTAAGGACTAGGGGAAAACTAGAAATTGTTACTGAGGAATCTTCATTTAAATGCAAAGAAGAATGAAGAATTTTGTTTTAGTGGGGCACAAGAGGAAGAGGAGAGAAAGGGCAGAGAAACGAAGGAAAGGATTTGTAGACTTTTATTTATTTATTTATCGAGATTGAAAACTGCTTACTATTTCAAGATGGACTTGGAATGAATTTAAGTTTTCAGTTTGGAGAAATGAGTGTTTCTCATTGTGGAATATAAAGTGTCACTGAATGGTAGAATGGGGTGAGCAAGAAGAATTGAGAGCTCTTCCAATGAGGTGATGTTTTCAGTTGATATGTAGACTTCTCGGTCTAGCTTCTTCTGGTGAGGTTTCATTGTTTTCCTCTGTCTGACTCCCCTGCTGTGCCCCTGAACTTCAGTACTAAATTCTCTTGTTTTCCCTTCTGTCTTCAGTTAATGCTGCTTCTAATCAGTACTGCAAATGGGATTTCATGTTTAAAAATTACTGGTCTTCAGTGTATGAATATGCTTAATTCAATATTTTTCATGTTGAAGGTGCTAGAAAGGTGTATGTCACTGGATAGAAATAAGAAATGAAAACTTATCATTTTAGCATTATTAAATACCCAAATGTATGTTCTTTGTAATTCTTAAGAATATTAGCTTTCATTGTTTTGATAACAGAAGGGATATATGAGGCTTCCTGGTATTTTTATATGAAATGAACTGACATTCACCTTGAGGTTCTTCAGGAAGCAGTTAAATTCTGTATTTCTGTAGTCTCACAGTTTTTCAATCATAAGACTGGTTATACAGTGTGACTCAGATTTAAACCTGTAGGTTGACATTCATGTAGACAAATTTTCAAAGAAAAAGCATGGCTGGCATGCTTTGGAATTCTTAAATGGGATAAAGATGGTTCCTACTGCTCTAAAAGGGTGTAATTGTCTATATTTTTGGATTCTTCCATATTGAGCTTACTGTACAATTAGATGCTGTTGTATCAAAGAGAATTGGAGCATTGAAGAATGAGGTCCCTGTAAAGGTGGACTTTTTTTGTTGCTATTATTGGAATATATTATAACTTAATGTCCTTGATCTCAATCTTCTAGAACTCTCTAATATCAACTGCATTTATGAGAAATCTGTTCTTCCGTGACTATTCCAAGTAGTAGAAGTCAGTACATGATGATGCTGTGAACAGCTTTTAGTACTATGAGAGCTGCATGTTGACATTGACATTCCACAAAGCAAAAATGGTCAGTCTAAGAAATGGTAGAAGTTTTTAGTTTGTGATGTCTTCCTCTTTGAGATTCATGTTGTCAAAATGGGGGCACTACAAATGAAGAAAGAAGGGAAAAAAATAAATTCTGATAGTGAGTGTGTTGGAATATAGGGCATGCTAGTGGCTAAGCCAAACCATTTGGTGATGAGCAGGTACTTTGAGAAAGAAGCAATGTGTATGGGAATAAATTTACATCCTTCCGTAGTTGCTCTCAGAGCTCAGGTGTGAAGAAGAAGCCATAGTGCTGTCTGAAGTTCCTGCCTTTCCTTCCAAACATTACAGTCTGCCTGCCTTTTGCCTTGTTCCCACTATAATGCTACTGCAGTTAAAGGCTGCTAGATTAAAATAGCAGCTTCCAGCAAGCTTCTGGGGTCATTTATACTTACACTGTTGAGGTTAGCCATGTAGATCCTTCATTGCTGGGACACCTCCTTTCCATATGAAGGCATTGCTTTGGGAATGATTCCTGCATGGCCAAAATCAGGATGCTTTCCATCTGGTTTGGAGAGTGGAGAAGCATGCATAGTAATGCCTTGCAATATCAAGCTATCAGTTTTGGAATTTACATCTCTGCTGTTGCTATCCAGAGTCTTGCCCCTTGCTTTTGTGTGCTGTGCTGGGGAAGCTGGACTTAAAATCTCAACTTGTTCTTGCTACCAGTTGCCACTACTCTCATACGGCTACTCTCAGCCTGACACCTGAGGTATATCCTACTGCATTGTATGCTAAAACCATCTGAGTTGCTGTTTAGTAAGCTTAGATCTTGATTTATATTACTGTTGCAATGTGAATTAACTGTGCACAGTTGGTGAATGGGCTGAGAAGAAATATGTTCCTAACGTTTTTTCTTTATTAAGATGAGCAAAAATAGTAATATTGTATGTAAGGAATGGAAACTGATGACAGTATTTTTCATATTCAGAATAACTTTGCCAGTTTCCTAGTCTTAAACATGTTGTGGAAATAAATCAGTAGGTTCCTGAATGCTTTACAGAGCTGCTTAGAGTGAGGAAAATGACTGTGTAGAAAGATAAGCTCATTCTGTGACAAAAAACTGATGCACTGCAGGTGAAATGATTTGGGCAAAGTTGCCCAAGTGGTTAGTCAAAAAAGCAAAGAGCAGAACTCTGGCTTCCTGAAAGAGTCACTGTCCTATGCCTTAAACATGTGAAAATGCTAATGTCTTTGGCAAGAACTATTGCTTAATATAGTTGTGCCTTAGATGATAAAACCAAGTCCCTAATGATACTTGGCATATAATAATTATATTGTGTAAATATTCAGAATTTATGTCCATCTTAAAACAAACAAACAGAAGTTAATTGACAAATGGAAAACAAACAAAATAAACAGATCAAAGGGAAATTTACAAATACTCTCTGTTGATTTAGAGGCAGTGCTGTGACCAGGGCAAGAAAGGAGTGTGTTTTACTTCTTGAAAATGGAAAATAACACTTAAAGAAGGAAATAGGAAAATGCTTGAAGGATAATATATTATCTTTAAAAGTTGTACGTTACTGTTCTTTAAATATATGGAATTTGTCTATGGTCAGGTGCTTCTTATAACTTAGAGAGTGTTACTAGAAAAGGCCACTGCCATTTAGAGGAAAAGTCATCATAAATGGACAGTAAGAAAGCCAGGATTTCCACTGAATTATTGACACATGCTAACTGGATTAAAAATATGGCAGTTTTATTGATTGCATCATTTTATATCAGCTTTGACCCATGATGAGCAGGAGCAGATGCAGCATTTGTCTGAAAACAGAAAGCTAGTGCCATGTTGCTGGGCAAATTTGTTAAGGGTGGAGAGAATGAGAGAAACAGCATTGAGGTAAATCCATAGTTGCCTAATGACTGAAGGTGATGTGATTTGATAGAGAAAAAATTTTTCGGACATCCTAAGGCTCTTCAAATTTTTCATAGTGAGTTTTTTCCCTTTCTGTTCTCAGTTTAAAAAATGCCATATTACATATCAGCAGTAAAGATTTCTGGATCTGAAGTTAGTATCAAGAATTCTTTGATTTAATTTTACAGCATATTTTATTAATGTGTTTGAGTTTTGTTCCTCAGTTTCATCTGTCCCACTGTTGGACACTGAGATGTTAAGAAAGGCCCAAGTTTTGTTTCTGTTAAGATTTTTTTTTCTTTTCCTTTTGTCCTTAACTTCATACTTTAAGTTGCTGTATATGAAAGTAATGTGGTCTGAGAAAAGTTCTTGACATTCTGGTTGAAGTAGTGGAATAGTGAATGTGATAGAGAAAGCAGTTGTTTATTCATTTTAATAAAATGCCTAGAGGCTCTGTTTGAGAGAGGGTTCAGCGCATGCTGGGTGAAGCACAAGTATGTTGAGTGTACCTGAAGGAGACTTTATGACCAGGAAAGCTGGTCTAAACTAGCAGCAAAACACTGGTTTGTGGCTGGAAGTTTTCAGGAACAGTAGTGCTTTAAAAGAGTCAGGTAATGGTTGAGGTTGGAAGGAATTGCTGGAGGCCATCCCTTGCTCAAGCAGGGCCACCTAGAGCCAGTTGCCTGGGATATAATCCAGGATCAAGACTCGGCAATCTCTCTGGGCAACCTGTGCTAGGGCTCAGTCCACCCTCACAGTAAAAGAGTGTTTCCTGATGTTTGGGGAACTCCTGTGTTTCAGTTTGTGCATGTTGCTTCTTTTCCTGTCGCTGAACAGGATCACTGAGAAGGATCTGGCTCTACTCTCTTTATACCCTTCCTTCAGATACTTATTCTTGACATTCCTCACTAGTTTTAGCTCCAGGTGGGCTCTGGCTTTCCTGACTGCATTTCTGCATGCTCAGGCAGTGTCTCTGTACTCCTTCCAGTCTACCTGTTCCTGCTTCCTTGTTTTGTGTGCTTTCTTTTTGTGTTTGAGTTTTGCCTGGATCTCCTTTTTCATCTATATAGGCCTCCTGGCATTTTTGTGTGATTCCCTGCTCTTCAGGATGAATGTTTCTTGAGTTTGGAGGAGGTTGTCCTTGGGTATCAAGCAGCTTTCTCTGACCCCTCTTTCCCTCCAAGGAACAGCCTGTGGGGCTGTTTTCAAGCACATCCCCAGAGAGACCAAAGTCTGCTATCCTGAATGCCAGGACTGTCACCTTGTTTTTTTGCCCTTCTCCTTCCTATTGGTGTTGTGAATGCCACCAGGGTCACTGCAACTTAAGGCTGCCTGTGACCTTCACGTCCTCGAGGACATGTCCCTTCCTTTTTAGTAGGTATGAGGTCTAACTCAGAATGTTGGCTCCTCTGTCACTTAGGTCAGGAATCTATCAGTGCTCCCCAGGAGCTCTCTGGGTGCTTATCCCCAGGTGTGTTGTCTTTCCTGTAGATACCAGGTTGGTTTAAGTCCTTCCCCAGGAGGAGCAGGGCCTGTGATTGTGAGGTTGCTGCTCCCTGTCTGTGGAGGGCCTTATCCACTTGATTTCCTGGCCAGGTGCCCTTTGGCAGATGCTCACTTACTACAGTGTCACCCATACTGGTCTGCTCTCTAATCCATGCCTAAGCTCTGACTTAGCTCATCATCCATGCCCAGACAAAGCTCTGTGCATTCTGATGCCTCTCTCATGAAAGGTGTCTCCACTTCCAGGTGCTTCTGACATGCCCTTCCCAAAGAGTTTGTGTCCCTCCTTTGCAGCACTCTACTCCTGCAAGCCATTGCAACGTGTCTCCCTTCATCCCAGCAAGATTATAACCATGAAACTGCACATAAATCTTGAATTCCTTGTGTTTACAATATTGATGTTTATTCATGCAAAAACTAAATTCCACAACGGAGGGAAGCAATTCAGATGAAAGCACTGTTTTTACCAGTGTAACTGTGACTAGTGTGGCAGCTTCTGCTAGCCAAGTGACATCAGTCAGCAGTCACTCTTCACACCAACAACCAACATAGCTGGGGCATCAGAAATTCCCAACACAAGAAAGCACTCCTGCCCAAAAGTGCTTAGAAAATACAGAAGAGTGTGCTGAAGTGTTTGAAAACTGACAGTTTGTACTTTCCCCTTTTTCAAACTTTTTAGACTGTACTTTTAATCTCAGTAGTTGTTGTTTGAGTCATGCATGCTTATTTATTCGTGGCTTTGTTTGTTAAAATGCCTTTGGAAAAAATACAGTCCATATTCCTGTGTTGAGATCTACTGAAAGCAGCAACATGGGACGATTCTAAAAATAAAAAAATCACTGTAGTTCTGGGACACAACTGATTTTCTCTGTTAGATTGCGTTTTTTTAAAAATTTATGTGGTATTTTAAGTATATTTTTATTTTTGATTTGAAACTGCTAAAATAAAATATTACAGTAGTATTTAGCGCCATTTTTGTACTGTCTAAGCAAAAACCTTTAGCAGGATCTAGACAGATCCCACTGCACCTGCCATGTGATGGTAATTTATGAAGATTAAATGCATCTCTAACATGGCAGGAACTGAGTCATTCATGATAGATAGCAAGAAATGTAAGTCTCCTTGTATTTTTTTGTGTCTTTTCTTTACCTGTATTCACCATGCATCTCTGAGTTTGTGATACAACTATATTGATCACCATGAACTCGTTCCGTTTGGTCTGTTTTGAGTCAGGTACTGAGATAATTTTCAGGACGTGGTGTCTTTGATTAATCAGAACAAAGTGGAATTTCTGGTGGAGTTTTAGTGGATTGAGCACTGGTTTTGCAGCAGGTCAGAGATGACACTGTTAAGACTGAAGCATTTTCAGGATTTGTTTGTAATACTGATTTCCATCTTTCTAGTGCGAAATGGCTCTAATTGTTCTGGTTTTCTCAGGTCCATTTTCAAATCCTCATCAGTTCTACCAAAGCAGATTGTTACATTATACCCTAGGATGTTTTCAGTAAGATGGTCCTGTCAAATGCTAAGCTGGAGCCAACTTCCATGCTTTTTCTGCTGACTGGACCTTTCATCTGAATTGATGGGGGTAACCCAGTGCGAATTCCCACTACTAATGAAGCCTGCTGAACTAGGCTGAATAATGGGAGGACATGAAGCCTGTACCTCTTGCTCTTAGCTAGCTTTCTCAATATCAAGTTCAAGCTCCTAATTTTTCAAAGCCCTTCTCGAAACCAAAATGGGAATGTTTCTGCCAGGTTCACAGGGCTTCAAGCTGGGCCCTTAATGAGCTGGACATTGAATACTGAAGTGAAAACTTGGCCATTCTTGCTTTATTTTTCTGTGACCTGTCTCCCTCATGTTAGTCCTGCTAATAGTGGGGTGAGTGAGGTACTAACCAATACAGATGAGGACCTGTTGGAGTCCTGGTGTTTGGGATTAACTCACTGTGTTTGCTGTGGGGGAATACTGGCACGCATGCAATGATGCTTTGGGATGGCAGGAGTTCTCCAAAGAGATCCCAGCATTGATCTACGTTAGTATTGTTTGACACCCCAAGTGAATGTGAATGTAGCAGATAATGCTTTGTGATGAATCTTTTTGCTTAAGTCTTTCCTATTAGAGGTGGCTAAAGAGCCACAGAGCACCCGAGAAAAAGAAAATGGAATTCAGCAGAGCATGGAATGAGCAAACTTTAACAAATTCCATCTTTGTATCTAGTATCTTGACTTTACTGGGCATGTGTGCCTTTGGAAAGGCAGTAATGGGAACTGCAAAGGAAAACCACCGTTCTTTAGAATGTAAAAGATTTTTTTTGTGGTGGTATAGATTAAAAAAAGATGTTGCAGGTTTAATTTGAGAAAAGCAGCAAGAATTTCAGTTGAAAAAGTATTAGAATTGAAACTAAACTAGATCTGCCAGAATCTTTCAATATTCAGTGATATAGTACATCCCTGTTGTTCTAGTACTACAGAACCTGTTTTTCTATGCATCGCTATGATGGAAATGAAACCACAGTTTGCAAAACTAAAATAGCAGCCATCCGTCCATTTTGCTACCAACTTCTGCATCCTCTCTTCTTGCTGCCTTTGGCTGAAACAATGGTTCTTTTATATCTTGGCAT
Source organism: Cichladusa arquata (assembly GCA_026413545.1). Classification (NCBI taxonomy): domain Eukaryota; kingdom Metazoa; phylum Chordata; class Aves; order Passeriformes; family Muscicapidae; genus Cichladusa; species Cichladusa arquata. The sequence continues at coordinate 36,588,466 of JAOTQP010001546.1, forward strand.
GTTATTATTTGTGAAGTGTTTTTGAAAACTGAAATGCACAAAAAAGGTGATAAGTATTCTTGCTTTCATTTAGGACTAATTTTCATTTAAGGTGTTCTTGTCATGGCTTATACTGTGAAAACTGGAGGGGATGCAGTGATTTTAAGAATTTTGGGCTTATGGATAGGAGAGCTTTTGCTCTAATACTGTGGCTCAGGAGTATCTTTTTGATGCAGGCGAAGATCTGTGTCATAGAAGCAGCTTTGCTAAGGGCTGGCATAGGAGTGTATCTGTGATTGTTATATCAGAATGCAGAATGGGCTATGCTTGATGCATTGAATTAATCTCTCTGAGCATCACTGGATGTCCAAGGGGCTGTTGTACTTGGTAGGGATTTTTCTTTTCTCTCCCTGCGTGTCTGTAGCTAACAGGTATCTGAAATTTTGGATTAATGGGTATTTATTTCTTTTAAAAAACTGAACGTTCAAATGAAAAAGAGATTCTCTAACCAAACTTGGCAGTTTCTGTAAAATTTATTGCCGTTGTGAAACTACAGATGGGAGGAAGAAGTTCTACAGAAATCAAATTGACATGTCCAACTGTCCTATGTTTATATATTAAACTGAAAATTATTGAATGCTCTGGGTCTATTAGGAGTATCTTCCTTTGAGGTGAAGATAAGTATGGAATGTTACATAGTTAAAATTCTCATCTGTAAAGTTATTAACTCCTATGAAATTATTTAGACTAGATGGTGATCTGTAGACAATTTTCAAGTTGTTCTTAATTGGCTAGGAAATGCAGACTCATCTATGCTATTTTTATCTCCATGTACATCTGAAACATTCAGAAGCTGACAAACTGAAACAACTGACTTTAAACAAAGTATAAATTGATACAGGTCTGATTTCTGTAAATACAACTTAGGAAATTGTCTTAGGCAATATTGCAAAGCCAATGAGGTTTGCTCCAGCTATGTAGGAATGTAACAGCATGATGTCTGTCAATTTAAATTTTGGAACAGGACTTGAACACATGGTCCTAAAAAGTTGCAAGAACTGCTTTCTTTGGCTCTGAATGGTTTCCATTACATCTTAAGTTTTGCCTTCAGTAGCTGTCTTTATTCAAGTGTGTCTTAGTTTAGAAATGGTATTCCCCAAATAAGTGTTCTCACTGAAGCACTCCAAACCACGCTTGCTCATTTTGCCTTTTCCTTTCCCCATCTGGCAGGCTGGGGAGGAGAATTGGAGGCACAATAGATAAAGGTCACAGGTTGAGATATGAACGATTTATTTGAAACAGCAATGAACTCAGAAAATGAACAGTAACAGTAACAATCCTAATGAGTGTCCAAGGAAGAGGTGAATGCACCCAACTGTTCCCTCTGCCACCCTGTGGTACCCTGGGAGGAACTCTTTCCTCCATCCCCAGAAAATGACCTGAGGTGGTACAGAGTAACCTCCAGGTCACAGCCATGCCCCTCTTGGCTATTGCAAAAATTAACCCTGTCCTGGCTGAAACTAGGGCAGAGTGCATATTTATTTACCAAAGGAGGTGATGGGTTATTTCACAGGACAGATGCAAGGCTTAGCTGGTGTTACATCCCCATGTGTTTTATGGGAAGTTTCATGTTGTAAGAAGCATATTTCCTCCTGTACAAATGTGAAATTGTGTTGTAAATGAAATCTCTTAATTACTGCTCAGCTTTGCTAAGCTTTTTACTTTAGTCAGCAGCTGCCTTGCTGAAAAGTACCATAATTTTGAAGCAGAAATTTAGGACTGAAGATTTCCAACCAATTTCTTACTTCCTCATCATTATGAGAATAGTGGCTTAGTAGTCAGGAAGAAGAGCATTCTGGTTTTGTAAATGGTATTCAAGTTTTCTCCTATTAGTAGATTAGAACAGCATGTTTGTATATCTTCTTCACCTCCTCACTGGAACACTCACTTCTGATTTTGCTTCTAGTTTTTGGACCCCATCTTTCACTATACTGCTGCGTGTTTTTACTGGTCAAGTTTTGATTCGCATTTTGGATCACATACATGTACGTGTCTCTAGGAAAGAGGGCTTGCCTTGAGACCAAAGTTTGCACTTTCTTCCTAGGGAAAAAGAAAGGTTGATGATAAGATAGGTGTTTGAGATGTTTTTATTTATGTATTCTGAAAAATTTTCTTAAAAAATTGAGAAGTGTATGTGTCTGTAGTGATGCCTGTAATTTTAATAGGGTGAGGTGGCGTGATGATCTATATAAGGTTTGTGGGCTACTTGGTGAAATCTTTTAATTGTCTGCTTTGGGTTGCACAAAGCATCAATTTCTCATTGTATGCAGAGTCCAGGTTAAAATCTGAATTTTTATGCTGTATAATTCGAGCATGTTTTCTTAAGTCTTCATTTTGACTTCGACTGTGTGAAGTTTACATACTGCAGTCTGTAATGAATATTCTAGATATTGTCAATGACACTGGTGGTCTTATTTGAGAGTTGATTACTCCCTTGTTGCATCCCCAAATGTGTGGCGGCTGCTGATTGCTGTACTTGCCTGTTTAGTTTACAGATACATATTTCCTTGGTTTAGCCACTTGTTTTCCTTACTTTGGATTTTGTGAGCACCTTTTGAACAAGCATAGTTTCTTCATTAGATGTTGGCACTGAGGTGAGCACAACAAGAGCTATGGGTCTTTGGGGGTGCCTGGCAACCACAGTCTGTGGTGCTCTGTAATTAAACCATAACAGTTGGACAAGACTGGCAGAGGTCGTTAAAAATGCACAACTAAATTGAGTTTACTGAGTGTACCTTTAAATCTTGCCCTAGGCTCTATCTTAACCTGTGAGAGGGTTTTTCTGTTTGCCATTCATAACTATAGGAGACTCTAGCCTTCAGAGAGCAGTGGTAGTAAGAGCTACAGTATTAAAAAAAAATGTGGAGGTGCTAAAAGCAAAGAGGTACAATGCAAAAACCAGTCTAATCCTCTGGGATAATGGCCTTAAGCCATATGTCCCTGTGATTTATGCACTTGCTTTATTTGTTATCTTGGACAGAAAGCTTTGTCACTCAAGAGATTTGATAATAGCCTGCTCAGAATGATTGTAGACTCTTGAATTCATGTAATAAACCAAATAATTTTGGACCACTTATGGGTTTAGTCATCCTTGCTGTATGCATTTCACCTCTGATTTCACTTTCAATAGCTTAGATCAAGCTAGATAAGGACTTCCTGCTCACTTAGCTCTGTTCCATGGTGGTACTATATAGAAATGTCTTCCATTTTGTGCTTTGATATATTGGAACTTTAGTACGATATGCACATACTGCACCTGCAGTGTGTGTTATGTGCAGTTGGAATATGTGAATATGGGTTGGTAAAACTTGCAACTTTGTGTAGTTTTGACAAATATTGCAACCAGTAAAGGCCTGTATTAAGATAAGCAATCCATGCAGAAGAAAACATTCAAAAAATTCTTTACTTTCCAATTTTACTGCAGCTGCAGTTTTACAGTAGTAAATGATGTAGTAGTAGAATCTATAAAGGATGGAAGTGAGTTTCAGATCTTAGACACTCAGCTTATTCCAAGGGATGTGCACTCAAGTAGCTGAGGAAAATGGATGTGGAAGAAAGTTTACATGCTGGAGCAGGGAGCTATGAGATTATAGTGCTGTTTTTTGAGGTGGAAAATCTGTCTGAGAGGAGTTTTTCTAGAAAGGAATTTATTCTGGAAAGAAGTACAAATGGCACTTTTACCTTGTTTTTTTTTTTCCTGACTGTGCATCTTCTCACTACATTAAAATGTGGCCTTTGTTTTTTACTCCATAAGCCTTGTGATGAAAAGGGTTGTTCTAGTGCTAGTCTTTTATGTCCTCTAAACTGAGTTGGCTTCCCTGCTGTGACTTCAGTAATGCATCGTTTCCTAAGTTCAGGTGATTTGATGTGTTTAGGGTGAATTTGTGACTTGCTGTTAGATTGTTGAAAGGAAAATAGCTGTAATGGATTGGATGCAAAGCTGCTTTCCCAGCTTCTCTCCCATCCTGCCCACTACCATGCAGAAGCATCTGTCTCTCATCTCCTCTTTGCCTTGTGCTATGTGTGAGTGCATTTTGACAAATGTTTTATGAACAGAGATCTTTGAAAAACCTCTGAGACAAACTAACAGTGGTGAGAAAGGCAAGCACTTCTGTTTTACTAGATAGCTACTTGTGCAACAGAGGGTGATGCTATGGCAAGTAAAAATATTTCTGTAGTAAATGTTACTACAGCAAATGAACCTGTCTGCTCTAGCTCTACTGAAATACAGCATCTCTCCATTTGTAGCTGTTACTTACAACTCAAAAAACAATGCAGGGAATTTTTGCTGATATTCCTCATATAAGTTAGAAGATGCTTTTCTTTTTATGTTGTTTCATGAATGTGTTCTGTCTTTTGAACTATCTGAATGCCATCTAGAAGGAGGATGTTTTCCAGTTGAAGATTATGACCATGTTGTACTTCTTTTTTAAAATGGCATATTTTTTATATTTGCAGATAGAAATGATGACTGAAATATTTTCAATATCCTGAAGATAGACTGATGATGGGCAGAAATTCATAGTAATTTAGGAGTTGTTTTCTAAATATAGAGGATACATATATTGCTTTATTATTTGGAACATGTGTGTGTGGTGCTTTCAACTTGAGAGGATGAAGGTGTGTAAACCCCTACTTTCAATTTTTCTATGTGAACTTCCTGCAGTGATTTTACTTCTGATATGAGGAGGTTTTTTAGATAACACAGCTGGAAGGAATGAAATAGCATGTTCTGAAAACACCCCCAAATCTTTTGCAAGTAATGCTGCAGAGAATGGCAGCGATGTCAACCCAAATACTTCTCCTTGTTCTGCACTGTGTGTCCCTTTGCACTGATATGCCAGAAGTATGTTATTACTCTGTTTGTATTTCATATCGGCTCTTTGCTTGCTTGCACTGTTGCACCTTGAGTTGGAAAGAGGTATTATGTAAATTCAATCACACTTAAAAACAAAAGAAAATGAGAGCCCAACAAAAGAAAATGAGAACAATAAAACTCATGCTTTTTTTAGGTACCTGAGAGATTTATGTTGAGATTTATATTGATTTATATTTATATTGGAATTTCCCATTCGATGTGTTCCAATCACAACAGGCAGTAGAGCCACAGAACTCCAGTGGTACTAGAAGTGGTCCAAATACTCAAAGCCCAAGCATTCATGTACCTGGCTGGGAGATGTCACTTTCAGGTTTAAAGGACTTGATTTACAAATCCATCCAAACTCCCTGTAACTGAATGAAATGCCTCTGCTTTGCTTCACTGACAGGCTTACAGGATTCTTCAGGGTGCTGATGATTTCTGTAAGAGGAAACCTTGTCATCCTACCAAAACCTGGGGAGAACATTTTGTGGACTGCTCTAAAGTGCTGTAGTAGTAGTTTGGTTTAACGGACTTCATGCTTCTATGTTAAAAAAAAAAAGGAAGTTGTCAAAAGGTTTGGCTAGATACATGTGATTCAACTTTGTTTGAGGAGAAGAGATAGGTAGGCTTTCTCATTTATTTAGGATTTTTATTCTTTGCATGTGCACTTTACTGTTGTGTTGCTGTAAGATGCTTTTTGCATTTATTAATTTATTTTGATACAGGGTTTGTATTCAATTTTGTTTCAATATGATCCAGTTCTGGTTTTGCTTCTATAGTTTTAATATTGAAACTGACTCTTGTCCAGGATCTATTTCCCTTTCTATTGTCTATCTTTTAAAACAACAGCATGACAATAAATTGTGTAGTGTTTTGTTTTCCCCCTAGGGGTAGTTTCAGAGATTAGCAGGACAATGAAATAGTAGGGGAAAGCATCTGGAAGGTAAGACTTTCCAGATGGATATCCTGTTGGGATATAATAGGGGACATGCTTGGTATTTTTGTATGGTTTTGTTGTTTAGGAGGGTGGGGTGTAAAACTTCTGCTCTGCATTTCTTAGTCCTTTCATTGTTCATGTTTTGCTTTTTTTTTTTCCGTAATGAGATGTTTGCTAATGCCAGAAAAATCAATCTGATTATCTGGCTTGATGATTCAGACTGTAGAATTCCAACAGCTATACCTGATTACAGGAATTTAAGGGTCCATAAGTAAAGGTTAAACTGTATCTAATGATCTAATGTTGAGATTTCCATCTTTATTTGTAAGATTCTGAGTCAAAGAAGGTCTCACGTTTTACTGTTTGATCACTTTGATCACTGATGGTTTTGTCTTGTATTTGTTTTTGTTTCCTGGTTTTTCCCCCGGGTGTTTCTGTAGGAAGCCAATTGAGCAGTATTGGCTAAAAGCACAGACCATTCAGAAAACAGTGCATGAATGCCCAGCAGACCTAGAGAAAATAAAGAGTATGAATCAAATCAGAAACTATGGAAACTCAAAAGATAGGAGGGATAGCTGCACCTGTACTGTGGTTAGTAGTAGCAAATACTGAATGGCACAAATTATCACAGTTTTTCAAAGAAGCTTAAGAATATGGTAGCACATTTTATTAGTGGTTCTTTGAATAAAGTAGGTCAGTTGGAATAAGAAAAGACATCACATTTCTCAACAAAACAAAAGGTAACTATATGCAGCAGATACTGGGAGAATAGGAGCCAGCTAAAAGTTTCAAATTAACTTCCCTAGCAAGATTAAATGCTGTACGCTACATGAAGTTCCTCTTCCCCACCACCCTTCTAAAATTCCTTTTTACTTTCTGGCTGGTCCAAGACTTAGTATTACCAATAAAAGAACATTATCATCCCACATGATGACTTAAAATTGAAGGAAAAGCACAGTTAATGTTTCAGTAAGAGTTCTTAAAATCCATTTATTGCTATTTAAATGAACCTGTCCTATATCTGGAAAGAAGCAAATTCTTTTTCCCTGTAAGGCTTTTATTCTCTAACCAAAGCATTAGCCTGATATTTTTCTGAACAGAGTAAAAATCAATAACTGAACTTGGACGTTCTGCTCCCTTGATAACTGCATAGTCTACTGTTACTCTCTTGCATTGGAGCATTAAGTTGCAACACAGGTTCTGTTCTGGTTACAATAGAAAATCCTTTATAATTTCATGTGAGTTTTCTCAGATATTTTGTGATAACTAGTCACTTCATACAGTTTTTTTAATATGGTTGCCTGAGTAATCTTTATAGGAGCATGAGAGAAATGAGAGGAGGAGGAGGAGAAAGAAGGAATACTACAAGACTGGCTAAATCCCAAAGCAACTCAGATTTAAATGTTCTGTTTTTGGGGTAGACATCTGACTAGAGCCACCCCCAGCTGGTATTTGGGGAGTGTGTGATCAGCTTTCAGGCATCCCTGAAATTCAGTATGGAAGCAGAGATCACAGTCAGTATCAGGTTCAGAAGATCAGTACTACTTTCTGTTAGCCTCGAGAGGTTTATTAGTAGGTAAAACTACACTAAGGCACATTTCTGTGGAATTCCCTTCAGATGCACTTTAACTACATCCTAGCACTGTTAAAAACTTCATAGTGGATTAAAAACCGCACAAATTCCTCCTTGAGCTTTTCATTCAATGGTCTGTTATGGAAGTATTTTCCCTGTCTATCCTCGGAGCACACACATGACTTCTGGTTGTATTTGTGAAATGTTTTTCCTAGGAATGACAATGGATCTCTAATGGAGAGTTTTTTCTTTTTCTTCAAAATGGATCTCCTTCTGCTCTAAATAATTGCACTGTTCATGTTCTAAAAATTTGTATTTAGTTTCATCTGCATGTGAATGGAAAATACTGAGCTGCTGGTTTATGTTTTATGCTTGAAACTTCAGAGGGATGATGAAGAAATAAGTTTGTTTCATAGATGAAGTAACTCACAGACCAAGCCAAAATTACTCTTTGACGTGTATTTTGTGCTCGTCTGTTGTGTGCTCGGGCCATTCCATTTATTACCTCTGTTACAAGAGGTGATTTGCTAACTTACAGAACAATGATTGCTTTGCATCTTTCTATGAAATTGGCAAACACAAACAGGGAGCAGGGTAGATTAGTTGCTTCTCCTTAAAAGCTTTATTTTAAAAGAAGTTGAGAACCTTAGTGGCTGTAAATACTGCATTTTTTTTTCCTTTTTTTCGTTCTTCTTTTCACCTCAGAGAGGCTTAAAAAACATTTACTTAGTCCAGACTTGGGAATTCAAGAACAGACTGCTGCATTAGCGTGTTTGGCCATGTTTTGCTTTCCCTTGCCAAGAATTGTTTTTCTGTCTATTAATTGGAGCTGTCACTGTCCATGCCAAAGTAATAGCCATTTTTACATGCAGAACCAGCATACCAATCAGTAATTAGCCACAAGTTCAGCAGTCCACTCCCTGGTGTATTGGTAAAGGTTCACAGCTAAAGCACTGCCTTCATCTCATGGATTCTGTTTCTGTTTAAAGTTGATATTAGAAGCCAGGGATAATCTGTGGCAGGGTTCCCTTGTAAGTGAGTATTTGAACCAAGTTAATAAGCACCATAGCTTAAAGAAAGGTGGTCTGTTGGGGTGACAGCTGGCCTGGATGCTGGGTGTGTAAATACTCCTTATGTTCTGCATGGGAACTTGTAAAGGATTTTTGTAAAACACAAAAGAAAAGATATATTTAGTTAATGGTGCATTTTTCAACTGCTGTTAATAAAAGTTTCGTAAAGTTGATAACTGGTGCTGTCAAATTTCAGACTGTAAATTTTATGATCCTGCTTGAATGACTGAGGTTTTGTCCTCTTGGATAAAATGTCCTTACTAGTTTAGGCAAAATAGTAGGACTACTGCAGGGGAAAAAGCAACAGTTTGCAGATATATTTTCATGCCCAGTGGAGGACAAAGTGAAGTGATTACTGCCTTCTTACTCTTCAGATTATATTATTTTAAAATCGTGGCCAGGCTGCCTTTGTGATGATTTCAAGCTCTTTGAAACCTGAGATCACTCTGTCAAGACTGGTATCAGTACACATCCAGAAAGTGATAGATAACAGCACCCTTAGGCATACTTGACCATTGCTGGCATACAAGTAGAGATTTGTAAAAGAAATAATAACGTTTTATGAGTTTGGGATGAGTGATAATGTGTGTGTGTGTTAGCACTAGCTGGACCGAGCAAAGCATTTAAAAGCACAGAAACAATCTACTTCCGTGTATACTGTTGTCTTGAGATTTGCTTTGGGAGCTCTTGTTGATTTCACTAGAAAAAAAATTTCTCCTTTTAGAGGTATTTAAATTTTCTTTGTTTTCTTGTTCTTTATCTTTGTAATCAGTCCAGCTGTTTGTGAACTCTTGTCCATCCATAGTATGCAAGCCAGAAATCTAGCAGACAAGGGCTTGCTTTGTTGAATGACTTCCTTTTGTGAATTTTGTTTGTGTCACTCAAGATTTTTAACTCATCTTTGGACTTTTTGTACTGTCAGTCACTGTCATATGTGACCATTCTTGAGGGTGACACCTCTGTGTAACAAAGTCCTCAAGAGCCTTTCTAGAATAAAGCCTTGCTTTATCCTGCATTGGTTGGAGAAAGGGTTTTTGTTTGGACTTTTTGGCTCTTGGATGTGTTACTGTACATTTACAGTCCTTTTTTTGGTCATCTTGTGAGATGTTCTAAATGTTGTGGTTCCTAATGGTGTGGAATAAAGGCAAAATCAGTGTTACCTCCTTCAGATGGTAAGTATACGGCTGATACCCGTGAATGTCTGTTTTATTCCTGACTGTTGTTATCTATGGTATTTTGAAATTTCTAGTGGCTGGGGAAAATTTTCCTTTTTTTTTTTTTTTTGGTAGACCATGACAATCTCAAAGATGGAGAAGCAGTGTTGGAGCTGTGTTTGCTCCATTGCCAGGGACCTGGAACAGCAACAAGAGGTGGATTTGAGGGGCTCTGTGAAACACTCCCTTGCAATTGGGCTGTGCACTGACAATAGGCAAGTCTCTTGCAGGCAAGAAAGCTGCTGTGTTCTGCCAAGCTGGTACAGAGATTTTGAAGAAATTGCTTCCATTTTCTGACCTAATTACAGTTAATTGTGATAATTTTGCCTGGAAGTGACTGATGTGGAGATCAGTGTGAGGTGGCCATGCTCTCATCTGAGAGGAAAAAACTGTTTCCATGTGGGCTGGAGGTTGTATAAGAGGTTTCTGATGGCAGATGTATTTGACTCTGTATGTTTTTTGGAAATTTTTACCTTTCCAGAACATGATACCCATTGCTGTAGATATTGTTGAATGTCTTTACACTTTGCAGTAGTTCCAGCATGTACTTTCTCAAATTTTCTTAGTTTATTCCTTTGGAAATGTAGACACAGATGATGGAAAAATACACCTATAGCAATTATTCTTTCCTTCAGGCATTGCAAGAGAGGGCTCTGGTTGAGCCATGGGGCTAAAAGCAGCTCCAGATCTCTGTTCCCTGACATTTCGTGCTATGTTACTATTACCCAGCTGCATGTTGAAGGAGAAAATGTGTTCTTCTCAGCTTTGTATAGCAGCTCTATTTCTCTCCAGATTTCCACACAGGGAACATTACTTCAGAGATAACATGGGTCAGTGTTGTGGGCACCTGAGATTCCAAGTTTGTGGCTGACAGTCTGTGCCAGGAATGTGCTCTACTGCTAAAAACTGCTGTTGAAAAAACAAACCAATGTCAAGCTATGTGATAGGCAAAATCAGTTAAATGAAGGAGGGTAATCAGTGTTGAAGTTTCTTGGATGTTACTGTCTGTTTTGTGAGGGTTTTTTTAATTAATATGTACTGAAATTTATATGAAATAGAGAGATAAAATGACTACCCCTGGAGTGTTTATGCTGAGTTTAGCATAGTTAAGTTCTCATCTTTTTTTATATATTTTGGTGTCACTAAAGGAAAAATAATGAAACAATAAACATGGGTATTTAGGAATCCAGTAGCAATAGAGGTGTACAGCATCTTAACTGTTGAACTGTCAGGTTGCTCAAAGGTGTGTCACATTAAAAAATGTGAAAGACCAAAAGATGAAAACCGAAGCACTTTAAGGCATGTCAGAATTAAAGTTGCCTGTGTGGCTGCTGGTTAAACATTTTGTGCAGGCATTTCCTGGAGGAGATAGCAGATATTTTACCTTAAGATATGACGTGACTTGGCAGCTTGGAACTTTAATGAACATATTGTTCTGAAGAGTGTTCTGACACAATCGACGTCTATGGTACTTTGCTGTCAGAAATGTAATTTTTTTTATTTTACAGGCTGAAATATTTTGTTTAGGCATTTGAGTGGCTTTGACACTAATCCATGTCTTTTCTTCAAACATCTTTGGACACCTGAAGGATAGGCATGTTGATTGACCTCACTGGTTAGGCTGCATGCTGTGTATGGAGAAGTGGTCAAACACTTGCTGCTCAGTGATTAATGACAGGAAATGTACAAAGCTGAACCAGTAGTGATGGAATTTTACAAGTGATCTCCTTATGCCAGGAGATTTAAAATTGCAAAGCATGGTGTGACAATGTGAACGTATTCACAGGGTGGGGAGATAGCTTGCATAGGAAACCCCTCAGATTTGGGATTTTGTCAGATTTGGGATTTCATTTCCATAGAAATGAATGGAAATAGGACTTTGTGTTAAAGGTTGTGTTTATTTTCCAACCAGAGTCGCCATGTGTACGCTCTAAAATTGCATAAGCAAGGCTTTATTGCTTTCTTTTGCCAAAAAAAAAAAGTTACTATATTTATGACACTTTCTCCTCTTTCTTACAGTTTGAAAAACTGTTTAAATTCAGAATTACAATACTGATTGGTCCTGATTAATCACTCCAGACTCATGCCTCTTCATGAATCTGTCATAGTAGGAGAACTTCTGCTTGTTATCATGAGCTATTTAAATTAAATGTAAGTGTGCAGAATATATTACTAACACTTCAAAGAGCTGAGTAACTATTGTGGTGATTTGTACATCACAATTTTTTTCTTCTATAAGAGGTATATAAACCTTGTTCACTACTAGATTGAAGTGTTTTTTTCTCTGGTGATAGTGGTGATGGGGTCAATGGGAAGAGGAGTAATAGAAGTGGTAAAAGGCAAGGTAGTTCTTTAAGAAGGGCTGAAGTTTGTCATCATCTTGATCTGTGGGGCTGCACTGAAGAGCTGAGCTGTTCTTCAGTATTAATTGCACTGTAGCATTTTAAGTTCTCCTGGAGGAGGCATGGTTATCAGTGGAGCACATTTAGAGAGGAAAAGTTGAGTTCCACTTGTTCCCTGTATATATGCATTACAGAAGTGTGAATGTAAATGCTTTTAAGTCCCACCTTCAAAATTATTTTTTCCACATTAAAAATTTGCTTGATTTTTGCAGAAGTCTGGGATGATATCTGTTATTCTAGAGACAGTTTTGAAGATTTTATTCATAGTTAAAGACTCTAAAGCTTAAGTGCACAGGTTGGGAAAAGTGGGCCCAGCAGATCTACAAGAACTCAAGTTTTTGGAGTCTGTATACCAGGGTTTTCTGTCACCCGTGCCAGTATCTTAAATGTGTGATACCAGAAAGTGAACTTGGCCAGCATTTGTACTTTACTCATTCATAAGAATCAGTAGGCATCATGCCTTTTTTTTTTTTTTTTTTTTCCCCCCCCCTCACCTCTTCTGGACAATGATTTGCAGGAGGGCCAAGTGGGGGAAGCACCCCCTTCTGTGTTTCTGTGGCCTGATATTAGGGCACTCCTGGAACACCACTTGGTGATGTTGGTGACTTTTTACCTCAGGCAGTATTAGGATCTTGATGCTCAGTTCCTGGACTGTGTACAAACCGCTGGATAGTTACATTGCATTTTCTTAAGGCAACTTCTTTCTTCAAGCATATTTCTTGAAGTTGCCATGCCTTGAGTTAGTTTTGGAGAGTAAATTAGATCTTGTCCTTTTGCATGTTAGCGCTTTCGCGTCGCCTGGTATGAGAATCCCAGACGAAAAATGGTCATCACATTTTAGTTTAAGACTATTTTGCCTGTGAGCATGAACTTTAGCAGAATTTTATTTACCTTGCTAAGTTTTTGAGTGGAATAGAGGCATGTGTTAGCAAGGCTAGTACGTTGATGCCCTAGTCTTCTTCCTGGGTAGAAGGAAATAAAATGGTAAATTAAAACATAATACAGCTGGAATACTGCCTAAATAAAAAACTGAGATATACAAAAGAATCTTAATGTACTTAAAACAGTAAATTCAATAGCATTATATAGTAAAATATAATATTAGTGACATGTTGGTTCTGCTTCAAGAAATACCATTTCATATTCATAAAAACTGATCTATTCTAGATTTGTTTTCTATTACATATATATATATAAATATATAATTTTAATGTCCTGTTAATTATTTTTAAAAGATTTGAAGTAAATTCACTTCAAACATAGTAATTTACTATGTGTGCATGTTAGATAGGTGCTGCTTGATAATAAGGTATATAAAAGAACACTTACTTTTGCTATCTTTCTTCGTCTAAAGCTGAATAGTGGAATCAACTTTATACTGATTAATAATGCTCATAAACTCAGAGGCAAATAGGTTTATGCAGAAGTGATTTTATAACAGTTGTGGGTTATTTTGATGACTGATGATGAATGGACTTGAGTCATGAGTTAAAATACACTTACTGCCTGTATTTGCTGATCAGAGAATGCTCTGAGGAATGTGTCCACTCTCACAGATTAGGTTTTGTTGGTGGAAGCCAGCACTGAAAAATGCCTTTTGTACCTTGTGATTCAGAATATGGAGGTACTTCACTTCAAAAAGCCATCTAAAGCTAGCTCTGAACTAAGAAGACTTGCATTCAGGATTTATTGGTATTTCATTTTCTTTCAAGGGAATTTGATGTTTGTTTACTGAGTGGTCAGCGTGTAAAAAGAATCACAATATTGTGAAATGTTTCATACTGCTTGTTCAGTTTCCTGTAGGGGAATAAAACCATACTTGGATTACAGTGTAACTGCATCCATATAAAGTTTAATGTGCCAGGAATACAGATAAAGTGTTAAAACTCTTACCTGTAGTCCGAAGTCAGAGAAATGAACAGTCTCACTCCTCTGCCTGGGTAAAGTTTGTTACTTCATAGTAATTTTAAGTATCAATATTAAAAATTGCCTCCATCTCTAACAAATATATTCAGCTATTGAGTTTACGCTCTGCATTTCATGTGCTAAATTTTCATTTATTTCCCTGTGAATACCAATGCATGCAAAACTTTTTTACTTTTATCCCACAGCAGTGAAATCCTCAGTCTTAACAGGCTCCTGGGCTTTGATAGCAGTTGACCATATAGCTTGTTCCACAAGCCTTATTTTTCACACGGGCACAACTTGCGAGAAACGTGCAAGAAGTGGCTGGGGAATGCAGCTGTGTTGCTGGTTTCTCAGGGTGTTGCAGTTTTTGGCCGTGTCACTGCTGGCCAGGCAGTGACAGGAGCATCCAGCTGTGCCCGCAGCACCCGGGGATGCGCTGGCTCCGCGCGCTGCTGCGCTCCAGAGCTGCGGCTTTGGGAACATCCAGAGCCCTGCTTGGGGCGGTGCCTGGCTGGAGATCTCCTGAGCACAAAGCCTGTGTTGAGGCTTTGAGAACAGAATCCTCTTGTGTCATTTAAACATTAGGTTGTTTCATGCCGCCAGATTTTTTTTTTTTTTTTTTTTTTTTTAGAGCAGTTTTTAAAAGATGCTTTAGATAATGCCCTTTGACAGTGTTTGACAGCTGCTGGCTACTTTAGTGTGTGCTGGAAGACACTCACTGTTTCAATCCAAAATTGTCTTGGTGTGGGGGCTTGGTGTGCAATAATAATTTATAATTAAAGACTCAATAAATAGCACTAACTTGTTTGACAATCAAAACAGCAAGTATGTGACTGTTAATTTAAGCAATTGATCAGTTGTTTCTATAGGTGAAAACTTCGATCAGAAATTCTAAATATGGAATAAGCTGCCATGTTCCCCCTGACCAGGTGCTATTCCCTCAGCATGCTTTTGCAACCTTACTTTTTTTATCAGCTTTCTGCTTGTGAACTGCTGCCATTAGAAACTCAGTAGGAGTAAAAGTCTGTGTTAATTTGCCTGACTGTAACTGCACAATTAAAGCAGTTTATCAGCAGGGGTTAGGACAATCAGTGTGTTCTGATGCTTCATGTTATAAAATTACTTCTGTTGTTCAAACAGATACTGTAATTAGTGCATCATTTTAAACTGGTTTTCTGCAGGGCTGGCTTGGAGTTTCGTCTGATGAAAACCTCTATTTTTGGTACTTACTAAGCACTTACTTTGTTTGTAGGCCTTATCTAAATTAACAACTTCTGTTGAAATGTTAATATCAGGACTGTATCATTCAAATACGGGTTTGGGGATAGATGGGTCATTTTTCAGGATTTTTTCTTTGTTTTTTACAAGTCAATCCTGTCAAGACCTAAGATTCAGTTGCAAAAATGGAAGGAGGAAGCCCCAGTTTACAGTTGTTACTATAATACTGGCATTTAATACACAGATGAGCAGGTTGCTTCATTCCAGATAACAAAGATGACTGTGTGTTCTGTCCCTGGCATGTGCATAATTGGATTTGACTTGGGGTAGTTTCATGAGACATGGTGAGACAGTCTTTTAAGGGGCAGTTGTGTTAAAATATGTTCCCTCACTTTCTCCTTTTCCCCAGCTACAGCACTGACCTTGTGTTGGCACTCCGTGTAGCCCTTCATGGTTGTAAATTCCCTTGTCCAGCAGAAAATGATGGGGGGAGGTGGGGAGGCATCTGCTGCATCAGCCTGTGCTCTGAAAGGCTGGTGTGGTGCTGGGGCCAGTCCCAGTGGGAGCAGTAAGGGCTGCCTGCCTGGCAAGTGCACTGAACCTTAGGAAGTTACACTGCTCAGGAAAGGATGCAGTAATACAGCAGTAAGAGATTATCCAAGGGATTTTTGCTTCATTATGTCTGAACTTCTCATGGATATGGATCAGCTGATGTGGAATTATTTGCAGACTGAGTGGTTTATTCCTTGCACAATATTACAGAAATCTTCTGTCTTCTGGATGTTTGTTTTGAACTATCTCTGCAGTAGAGAAGCTAAAAATTTAAAAATACAATTCTGTAGCTCAGGCTGGCAGAACACTTGCAGGAATGGAAGTTTCATTAAACAGCACAAGACAACAAGACAACTTTTGAAAGGTTAAGGGTTGTTTCATTCAACAGAACAAGACAACTCTTGAAAGGTTGGGAGTATATGACTTTAGGGCAAAGTGCATTCTTCTAAGATTCCTCTGACTTGGTTTTACCAGTTCAACTGTGTCAACAAAAGGTTGTAAAGTAAGATGTAAACTGTATTGAATGGTTGAATAATGTTTCTCTTGGACTTACTGATTCAGATATTGTTGTATGGCCTCAATACATATCATGTCTTACTTAAAAATACTAACATTAGATCAGGACTAGAATTTATTTATATTTACCTTATTTGTGGCCTTTTGGTTAAATTTAACTTCTGCTTCAAAATTCTTTAAAATCAACATGTTAGCTTTATTTTTTTAAATTCACACAGCTTCTTTTAAACTGCTCCTTGAATTATTTTCAAAACTTTGATATATATGTGTGAATGTTTTCATTATGGAAAAGAAATATTCACCTAGAGCTACCGTCAATTTAATGTACCTACAGCACAATTTATTAGACAAAATATATTGTGAGATTTTTCTAAATAGCTGAATTACTTCTCTCCACACCTTGCCTCCTCCATCTGACTGTGAGAAGTGGCTGTGAGTGATTATACTGGGTTTTATATCTTAGGATAATTTTAATTAAAGTTCTTAGAGTACTTGAATTAAACCTTTGTATAGTTTGAAGGACTAAAGCTATTCTGATGCCTTTTAATTTTAGTGTTCAATTTGACATCATATGAAAACATTCTTCCCTTTTACTTTGTCTTTTCTGTAGTTTTTGTCATTCAGCAGGGAGACCAGCTTGTTTAATAGGTTGGTGAAAACAGAATTTAAAAGCCTATCACATCCAGATGAATGAGAATACTAAGGTTAATTTTCAGCACTTGCTTGAGCTGGTGACTTTACTTCTTTAAAAGATCCCTGCTGTTGGTACTGAGCTGGTTTTGAATCTTGTTAGTGGCCTACATTACAGGAAATTGTATGAGATGGACTGGAAAAAAGTGCATAGACTGGAAGCTGCACTTTTTTTATTACTATGGAATAGCCCATAGCTTTCTGAAAAAGTGCTGTGTGGGAAAGTTGCTTTCACTCTTACCACATTGCTTTTGTTCTTTCTTTCGTTCTATATAGTCTAACTAATATTTCTCTGGCTGCATATAAACAGATACCAGCATAGTATTTTTTCAGTGTTTATTTCATTTTTTTAATGCTATTCTGACAGTTGGAAGTGACTGGATCCTACTTCACCAGTTTTTAATTTGTCAACTTATTTTTCATCAGTTGCCATACTGTGAAGGTCTTGGGGGTGAGAAATACGGTTTAGATTTATTTTTTTTTAAGTTGATGATATTTTTTTTTTTTTTTTTTGCTTTCTTTATGTTGATATTTTCCTTTTCCAACATTTGAATAATTTAAACAATTTCAGTCAACCTTGACACTTCTTTCATTTAGGTTTGAAGTTCTTTGAAACATATTGGCTAGATAGAGAAGAAACCTAACTTCATACGCTATTTTAGATGAGTTTAACCTTTCTAATGTTTAAGTTTGATTTTATAGATTCAGGTCAGTTGCATCTTTTACCTGCTCTTCTGCTTCCCTCTAAATCCCTCCCCAAGAAAATTCCTGTAGCTACACTATTTTTGTGCAGATAAATTTTGAGGACTTGTAGCAATATTTTTTTTTAACTACCTAATATGTTGACCCTAATAGCAAGATAAATATTGAGTAGTCCATTATTGTGCATAGGTACTCTGAGGATTAATGAGTGTACACGCACAGGCAAGAGAATGAAACAAATCTGTCTACAGAATTAGGCTATATTTAAGGATACTGAAATTTCTGCCAAACAAGGAGCACAGTGAAATTTCATCTGCCATTTATGTTGTCCTTAATGTTCTTTAATTTAGCAGACAAGATAGTTTGCTTATAATTAAGCTTTTCTAATATTGTTGTTTCCCAAGGTTGTGGTATAAATCACTGTACTTCGTGGTTTTCTACATTTTCGGTCTCCATTTTTCTTGTATAATTCTTCCATAAACAATCTCTGGGATGCAGGAAGATTTCATGCTGCCAATTGCTTCTTGTGTATGTAATATAATTTTGAATACATGCAGTTGAATTTCTTTTTCCCCAAGTCTTAGTCAGGTTTTCTGATTTCCCTGGTGCTGGTTCTTCCTTCAGTGTGTGTGCCCTTCCTGCTGTGGTAGCAAATGTTTCTTTCCCAAAATAATGCTCATGGCAATTTCTATTACTCCTGACTACTTTTTCAATAGGTAGACCTGGCAACTAGGCTGAATGGCTCAACAGTTGCTACTGAAGGACAAGGGGCAATGGGCAATGAGAAAGAAGTTATGTTTAAACCTAAGGAAAAGCTTTTTGTTGTTGTGACTGAACACTGGTTGAACACTGAACAGGTCTCCCAGGGGAGGGGATGGAGTCTCTGTCCTTGGAGATGTTTAGAACCTGGCCCATAGCAACATGCTTGAGTTGACCCTGCCCTGAGGAGGGGGTTTGGATTGGATGATGTTCAGGGTCCCTTCGCACCCCAGACATTTTCTGAATCTGTGGAGTGAACTGGTTTGTCTTACCTGCGATTCACTTCAGGACCACCACATCTTGTAGTTTCTTTGTACCAAGTTATGCAATGAGGCAAGTTGTAATAATTCTTTCCTGCCCATCTTTTCAGCATTTTCTTCCCCAAAATATTCAAAAGAAAACCCTAATCAGCCTTTAAAATCTTGGACACATATTACATGTGTTTTCAGAAGATACCTTCCTACATGTGTTCCAGATGTATTAAACTTAACTGTTCAGGTTTTACTATAACAAAACATGGTTGAGAAAAGATGTGTCCAAGACTTGTTGCACAGAGGATTAGTTCAGTATAAATAAAAGTTCTACTTCATGGAAAATAATGTTTTTCCAAACCATTCCTTCAGGATTTAAAAAATGGTGGCTTTTAAGTAGAAGAGGTTTGCAGATTATCTTTCATGACTGTATCTCTGTTTTGCATCTGACTTGCTGTTGGAATAAATGAGCTAGTAAAGACCTGAATTTCCCAATTTGGGTAAAACCAAACACGTATATAATCAAATATACGTACTGATGTAACATTCAAAGAGCATTTTCAATTGAACAAAAGACATTTCTTAGAAAACTGTTAGCCCACTAAGAAAACCATCTTGTGAGATGGAATGGGAGCACTGGATGAAATTATAACCCCAGTGTATTGAGATAAAACATAAATCAGAAGTCCATTACAAACTCTGTTTTTTCTCTTTAATTTTTTAAACATAGTGTGAAATTTTATTTTTAGCCTTTTTTTCAGTCTTAGCGTTTGACTTAATAAATAGCACTCTCAACAACAGTGTTTTATTACTTCACGGCTACAGAAAAGTTGATCATAGTCATACACTACTTCTTACTGGTAAGTTGTTTGTATGGTTGCTTGTGCTCTGAGGTCTCACCTTAATAATACCTGTGATCATAAACCTTTCATACAACATGTTTGACTGAAAAGTAAATTAGAAGGTTAAAAAATCTTCAGTATCATTTGATTGTCCTGTGTGCAGCTTTTTGTTCTCTTTTTAAAGTGGACAAAAAATGCTCACACTGCAACAGAGTAATTTGGAGTACAGTGCCAATACTTGATGTAACATTAATCTGAAACAAGTTTTGGTGACTTTGCACCTTATTATTTTCATTATGAGAGAAAAGGCTGCAACACCATATTCACTGTGTATAAACATGGTGCATGGTGTTTAATGGCATGGTAGCTAAAACTGCATTTAGGCATTCCTTGTCTTTCAGGAACGGAACTTGTTGATTTACCTGGGGACGCTTTCCTTCTCATTTGTTCCTCTTGGCCTTGTAAATTTTTTTTTCATTTGTTTTGCCTCCTGTGATATTATAGTTGTGCAGGTTTCTTGCATCTGGTGTTAGTATCTAGGACCTTTCCCATTCCAGCACTGCGTCAGTGCAAGAAGAGGTAGTTGCACATTTCTGCCTCTGCCCTCTGCTGGTTTAGGAACCTTCTCTCATTCTTCATACCTGTGACATATTATTTTGTATACTACCTCATATTGATGTAACTTGTCACCATCTTGAAAGAAGACAGCTCACTCCTGCTTTGGATTGAAACAAAAAAATACGGAATTGTTTAAAAAGTAATGGTGGAGTTTTGATCACGATTGGATAAATAAGTAGCAAATACCTTGTTACAGACAGTTCTTTCCAAGATTACATTCCAACTGAGACCATGTTATAACTCAGTTGCACTTTGCATCACATTCTCTATCATAAATGAGAGGTATTTTTCTCTCCATTTCCAGCTTCTGAAACTGGCAGACCTATTGTCACAGCCACCTTTCTTAAAAAAGTTGGCGAAGATAACATTAAAAGCAGCAAAAGACACCACTGTATCTGATAGTATGGAATATTGGATATGTGCACGTTACATACATAGTGAAAAGTAGTTTCAAAGTACTGATTCTTTTATATACATTTTTCGTACATCTCTCATGGTTCAATTTTTTTATGCCCGTCTTTATCCTTGCCTATTCCACAAAACATTTTATACTTAATTTAAAAATAAAACACTCTAAGGAGCAGTGCTCCCTCAGATATATGTGAATATGAGGCACTGCAAACATTTGTTGGTATTAAATCTTAGAACATTTCCTCAATGTATCTGATTTCCTGAAGGGATTTTTCATGAAACTTGGGGTAAAGACACATTTGCAATAAAAATAAATACATAAACAAATTTCAAAATAAAATAAATAAAAAAAAAAAGACGAAGTTAAAGTGTGAATTGTGGTTAAGCCACAAGGGTTTATCTTACAAATAGGAGACTCTTCTATTATACCCAGCTTTTAAAGTTTTAAATAAATAGGATTTGTTTATGTGGGCCATTTTATAGATTCAAACGTGTAATAAACTTACTTTTTGAGGCCCCATTTTTTTTTAACTTTTTATATTATATTTTAAATATTGTCAAATTTAAATGAGGTTTCATGAAAATTTAGTGAGCTTTATTCACTGTTTAATGAAAAAGGAGTTGAGAAGTTTCTTCTGTGTTTGTGTTTCATTATCTTATTTTTGAAAGACAGGCTACTTGAATGTGTTACTTAAATTTATTGGTTTCTGTTGTTTAAAATTGAAATGCTTTGTTAAGCATGCTTTCCCTTTCTGAAAACATTTCTAATATTTATCTTTGGGATTACTGATGCCATGGATGTGATGAGTACCTGTGCAATGGTGACCATCTTGTCACTTGCGCTTCTGTAACTTCACTATTAAAGCCTTGTCATCTCTTCCTGTCTTTTCTTCATCCAGTACATGCAGCTCTTCTTTGAAAATGGCAACTTCTGTTCCTTTTGTAGTGTTTGACTCTTTGAAACTACTTTTCATGAGTATTTGAAAGTGATTCTAACACGGGAGATTGCTTTCTTGTCCTTTGGAGTGATTCAGATGGAGTTTCTATGTCTGGTGTCTGTTTCACTTCTCTTCAAAAGATTGGTTGCTTAGCCATTAGTATGTCTTACCTGTTTAATTCTTCAAAGACTCAAAATAATGCTCAAAGTAATACTGTGTTTGTATTCTTATTCTTGCTCCTTTATTCAGCTGAGGAAGGTGTTCTGAGGACTCTTAAGAAACGGCATATGTACTGTAGTCTTTAAAAAGTGTGATACAGAGTAGGAGGTTCCAAAACACAAACAAAACCCCAAAATGATATTCTGAAGGCTGAGTTCACATGATATGAAAGTCTCCAGAGTATGAAGAAACATCAGTGAAAATAAAGTTTGTACTATTCACAGAATTGAATTTGTCTACTGTTTGTGATTGTTTTATACAGAATGTAAGTGCTTTGCTTCATAACTTCCATGTTTTAATTTTTTAGGAAGAACAGAATCGAGGCAAGCCCAACTGGGAACACCTGAATGAAGATTTACATGTACTTATCACTGTGGAAGATGCTCAAAACAGAGCAGAAATAAAGCTGAAGAGGGCTGTTGAAGAAGTAAAAAAGTTACTGATACCCGCAGTAAGTATTTGTGTGCAAGCCTTTGATTTCCATTTTCAGAAGGTACTTTTGAAATACAGCTAATTTACTGTAGGTGTAAGAGTAAGCCTGCACTGGGGCATCTAAAAGGAAGTTTAGATATGATTTTGTAATACTCTAGTGATCTTTAAACTTGTCTCATCCCAGATTGAATTGTTCCTTAGAAGAGAACAATATTTTAAAGAGACATTGGTTTTTTTTGCCTGTTTTAGATACAGATACAGGAAATAGTTATCACCTTTAAAAGGCAATGCTGAACTGTTACAAACACTAGTTTTCTTTCTTTCCTTCAGTTTTAGTATTCTTCACTTTAAGGCTGGGGAAATACAACATGCTTTTATGTTTCGCTTCGAGATGATGCTGATGCTTTAAGAAACTAAGGAATGTTTTTTTAGATCATCACATTTAAACATCTTGCAAAGAGGAGGACAAAACCCTTTAGTATCAAAAAACTTTGCTGTCAGTATACTGGGGAAAATAAAAGTAGTGAAACTGGAAAATGGTTGTCTTTCTCATTTTCTGATAATATAAACTGGCTTCTGTACCGCTAGATGACTTTAATCCTTTTTCAGAGAGCAGAATTACTCTGTGAGAGCCCTTCTCTTAGATCTTCTCTGTTTTCTCACTCAAAACAAGGTGACTCAGTGTGGCTCTATAGTGCATCCCATGCCATTAACTTGTATCTTGTGCTCATCTTTACCACCACTTTTGTGCCTCTGTAAAATGATAAGAATAAATCAGATCTTTTTCAACGGTGGAAAAATTTTCCATATTACAAGGAAAATTGAGACTTATCTTGTGAAAGAAAGTAGTAGGTGGTATTAAAATGACCTACTGATTTTAGGCACTTAGTGAATGCTGATAGACTGGCTGTGAGGAAACTTGTGGTAACACATACTGTCTCTGTAGCAGATTTATTCAGAAGACATTTTTAGAAATTACTAAAGATAGGGAGAGAGAGTCTTAATTTCTGAATTGCTAAAAAGTGGAAGAATATTAAGCAGGGGGAATGAAAACTGTGATTTAGAACTCTTGACATTGCACGTTGTCAATTTCTGTGAGCAGAAGACAACGAGAGAAAAGTATATCTTCAGAATTCACTCACTTACTAAAGAGACCCTGAGAACATTAGGACTGGGTTTACAGCTAGAATTTTTATATGGGCAAAACTTTGAAACCCTTATGTTCATTCTTTAGCTACTACAGAGCACACAGTTTAAAAACCAAACTAGCATGTGAATTAATTTTGTCAGGTGTCTGTTCATTCTTCTACATCCCCCTTATTGCTGAATAATATGACTGAAGGGTCAACTTCCCAGTATTTCTGAAGTACTGATGTGTTTCTTCTGTGTATGTTTGTGTTATGCTTGTTTTGTGAAGCTGTTGAATGGATGTGTTCTGAGCCTCAAAAAAATGTAATGCATTAGTAGTTCTTTCATTTTGAAAGTGGCAGCCAGCTCTTTGTCTTCAAAGCCCTCTGCCTCGTGTAGTTGCTTAATCAATTGGGGAGGCACTGTAATCCTGATTACAGAAATAATTGTTTTTCCCCTTTAATGAAAAATAACAACACAGGGCTAACTATTGTCTGAATAGAACATCACTTGAAATACGCTTTGTCTGTTCACTTCATTATCTTCTTTATATATTATGCATAGGCATAAGAAATTTTGGTGGTACATTTTACTTGCACAAGAGTTAAAGGTCTGTTGGCTGTAATTTCTCAAAATTATGCCTTGCTGAATCAGGTATGTGCAGTACATACTAATGAATTAGTATATAGGTGAACTTGGGTTTGTACTACCTATTGCATCTGTTCAATTAGTATGAAAAATGGAATTGTCTTCAGGCAGTTTGAGAGCTGAAAAACTCAGTTTAGTGTTAAAAGATAGGAATTGAAAACTTCTATGAGGGAAGTCATAAACCTTCAAATAATCAGGATAAGCATAAGGAAAATTCTAGTGAATTATAACAGCATGAATGAAACTGTGGATGTTGGAAGATTCCGAAGATACTCTAAAATACAAGATAGAAAAAGTAAAACTCCCTTTCATGTGGTAGAATACCTTCAGCTATTAATGTTTTTCAGATAAATGTCAAAGGATTAAAATGGAAAAAATTATCTATTTCTATTCTGTCACTGTCCAGCTTGATTAAAATTTGAGACTATGTAGGAGAGAAGACTCTCTTCATTCTTGCCATACAATGGGACAATGCATTGGGTTTATGAGATAAATTTCAGAAACATGTTAGTGTTCTAGTGTTCAGAGATGGAAATTAGTTGCTAATTTTTTGGAATGATGAGTTATTTTTGTACTCAAGATGTTAAAAAGCCTAATTACATTTTCTAGCAACAGTGCAGAAATAGGCACATTTATTAAAGTAGATTTCTATTTGAATGTACTTGAGTGAACAGAGACTATTTCAGTACTAAAGTGTGTTTCCTACATTTATGAATCTGGATCATTAGTGATTTTTTTTCCTTGTGGATGTGAATTAATATTTTCCCTTTTCACTTGCTCTTGCATTTTACCAAGATAGTGATATAGTCAAGTAGTTTATCTTTAGAAATAAAAAGCACAACTTGAGGAAGACTGGCTGAACAAGCCATTTTTTTCTCCTTGAGGAGAAAGGCCAACATTTTTTTTCATTATTACTCATTTGTATTTAATTTACATTCCTTAAATATGAAGCAGTTTTTTGAACATTTTTGGCTGCGCTTCAAGTTCCATAGGATTAATTCCTTTCCTCTTCCCATAGTTCAGTGAGATACTGGTCTTTATCTACACCTGCAAGATCATACAGTATTACTTCTTTCATGTTTTTCTTCAAAAAAAGCAGAATTAATAAAGTAGACTGCAGATTTTTTGGGATCACACCAAGTTGTACTCTCCTTATGCCTCTTTCAGAAGTGAATCCTCCAGATCATTGATCTCTCTTTATTGTGGGAGCTTTGAGAGTTGTTTGTTACTTGCATGAGTGAAGATGGGTGGTTCTCTTGCAAAGGAAAGGCAAAATGTGCTCTGGGTTGATTGATCACTGCAGAACAGAAGAAAAAGCTCAGAACTCAGTTAGGGGGCATACATAATAATGAAGTATAGCATACCAAACCCCAGAGCATCATTAAGGGTTTGAAATTGTCCTTGGAGCTCCTGGGCTCTAGGGCTGACCTCCTCTGCCAAAATGTTAGGCCTGCATGTTCTAAGAAGTGTTGAATAAATGTTTCTAGCTGGATGAGTTTACCTAGATATTCCTTGCATTTTACAGATGGCCAGGTCTTGTTTAATTACCAATTCACATTTATACTAGCTATCTTAGTAAAGGATGAGGCACATATGACAGAATTCAGACAGATACTTTTTACCCCTTTTTTTCTTTTGATTCCTCATGTTTCCTTAATGAGGAAAAGATCGTATTTCTGTTATCTACTTAGCTATTCTAAGTTGCTCTGGAATCAGTGTTCAGATATTTTAGTGCTTTTCTTATGTTGGGGCTGCTGTAGTTTTACTTGGTTGCTGCCTCCATCTTCTTGGAAGGCAGTTACAACATAGAATTATTCATTGATGCTCCCTGTCAAACTTCGTATCTCATTTGCCGCTACTGTGTAGAATTGTACAGTTTTCATGGTAGGAGATAATGTTTCAGTAGAAGCTTGTTTCATTTTGCTCCTCCATTTGGATCTTGCCTGTAATTGTGATTTTAGACTTTTCAGTTCTTGAATATCTTTAAATTTAGCTTTATGAGAAAGTAAATGTGCTGTACAGCATGACTTTTACAGATCGGAGCATCTTTTATAGTGGTGCTTGGTATCTACTCATTCACTATTCTCCTTCTGTTTAATTCCTGTTACTAGAGATGTTATTTTGATGGTATTTCTTTTTCTAGTCACACCTGTATGCAACACATCTTTATATAACAGGAGAGAATATTATGAAGCAGCAATAGTATTGGTAGAGTAGTTTATTTTTTAGTTGAATAAGCTAAAAGGATTTCTTTCTAAAAGACTGCTTTCAAAAAGTGTGATGAGGTGGGGCTTGTTTATTAGCTAAAGTGAATTTCTAATACTTTCCTTATAAGTGTGGTTATAAATTTTCCTTATGGTTTCTTTTCAGCTACTTAGAGTAAACTGAAGGATTCTTAATTTTTACATTGGGAGCTTTGTGAATTCCATTGCAAAATACAGAGAAAAAATTTAAGTGTTTAACCATGCTTTAGCTTTTTTTTAAAAAGAACGTAGTTATTATAGTAACGTTGTGCATAATTTGTTGTTCTGTAATTAAGACTAGCAACAGCTTGACATTTGAAAGATATTAGGAGATTTCATTTTTTTATTAGCCATCTAAAAAGCCACAATGAATTCTGCATGCAAGTTTGACTTCCTTGAATAGCTCTTTCTAATTCATTCCTGCATGGTGTGTTGTTTTACATTTTTTTGCTTTCACAAGTGAGAATATAGTGCTGCCTTGTATAGTTTCCTTGTTGAAATGTTGGTCATGCTGTGCAATCCATTGTTCGCTGCTTATTCAGTTCAAGTAATGAAATTAATAAGTGGTGCAGTGGCAGGAAAAGGACACTGCTGTCCTTAAGGCCATTTTAGGAAATTCCTAGGTGATGTGTGTTTTGCAGCTCTGATAGGAGTCTCTCGGGGTGAATGATCAGACAGGAAGCGCTGTGCGAAGGGCAGCGGAGCAGCCAAGCGCCTTGGCACTGACTGCTAGATAATAACGTGGCAAACTTTGGGATGTGGGGGAGAGGTGATAGTGCCTTATTTTTAGTATCCTGAAGCAGGCTTAGTGTTTCCATGACCGTATGAACTGAGAGCTGCTGCAGTCCTGCCATTCCTTCATGATTTGCTCTTTCTGATGCAGAACAGGAAGCAGGAAGCCCTGGCCTTCATCTGATGGTGTGGCAAGTCCATTTAGTGGGAGCTGGACCTCACTGGATGATTTTCTATGGAGTCAGGCCTGGTTTAGCACTGACAGAATTGATGGCGTGGGAACAGACAGACAGGGAAAAATGGTACTGCAGCAGACCACTCATAAATAAATTTCTGTAGAACTGTGAGTTAATATGTTCACCTGCAAATAGCGTGACAGTAATGTCCTGTACAGTGAATTTCTGATTATGGCAGTGAAAAACAAAAGAGGACTGTAAGTGTTCCTCTCTCTGTATTCCACTGTCCAGTGTGTCTAGTACTGGTAATTTCAGTAGCTTATTCACAAATTGAATAAAGGATTATAAGAGTTGTGTTGAGCAGTCCTTAAGTAAATTCTGCTATTCATTTTAATGGTCTAATTTCCCTGAAAGTATTTACTGTCATGCAAGTCTGAGTTTTAAAAATGAGAACAAGAATTTCTTACACCAGTTCACATAGGAAGTGTTTGCATATTCTACTTGATATGTCACTGAGTGTTCAATTTTTTGTGTTCACTTTGGTATTAACAAAATCATTTTGGGCCAGCTGCAAGTGAGAAGTAGCACTCTCCATCATTATGTACTGTGGTGGAAACTCTCTAGACCAATGGTTCATTACCATCAAAATAATATCTGTTGAATGGAAATGGTTTTTTTTGAGACCATATTTACTACAACATGTCTTTCTGATTTTCAGCTGAATTGAAGTAAATGTAAAATTGAAATTTTGTTAAATTTGTCAACTCTCCTGAAATTATTGTCTTAGTACAAAGTAGAAAATTAGAATTGTTCATCAGAATGTTGTTCAGGGTGACAGAGCATAGGAGCAGGCTACCCAAAGAGATTGTGTAGTTTCCTTCTCTGGAGATATTCAAAACCCACCTGAAACCTGCTCTGGCTGAGAATTAGATTGTCTCTTGAGGTCCCTTCCAAGCCCAGTCATTTGGTGATTCTGTGCTGAGAATAATTTTGAAAAGAGATATAAAATGTGCTGTTTATATTATGATTATAATTTGTTTTCAACTTTCCATTTTCAGAAAGTTGACAAATAATTAAATGGTAAGTACAAATTTATGATGATCTGTGTCCTCACATATTTCAGTTGATTGTTTTACGAATTTGGACATACAGTCATATTCAAATGTAACTATCTAAATATGTCTAGTTTTATTAGCTTATAACTTAGTTCCTAGGGATTCCTGTACCATCTAGGCTTTTCTTATAGTAATGTGAGTTAGAAGCTCCTCCAGCAGTTATTTCTAAGCACCTTAACCCAGGTGTTTAGTATGAATCTTCTTCTGGACATCTTTGATGGCTCCTAGAACCTAAGGAAATTAGTTAGTTGTGCCTACGTACAGTTACTGTTGAATACCTCTTTCTTTTTTTTCCCCTTTTTCTTCACCACCACCCTCTGTATTCATTTATTTAAGGTGTTACAAATGTATAATTTGAGAAATAGTAGATCTAGTTTTTGGAAAAGACCTTGGGAAACTTAGAGAATAGTCTCTTCTCAAAGAGAAACAAAGAGGCTCTGTTGCCTGAAACTCAGTAGGGACATGCCCTTCCAGAGCAGGATTATGCATTGATTAAGAGCTCTAATTAGGTTCTGTGTGGGTTTTGTCTGTCTTCCAGAAATGTGCCTAATCTATTTGGTTTTTTGGTAGACGTAGTTGTGGAAGGAAAAAAATGGTATTGACCTATTCTGGTAATTTGTTTTGTGGTACCTGAAACTTCTTTTTAATTTTTCATCCCATTTTTATAATTTGCTTCCTTTAGTCTTGGCTGTTTGCCCAGTGCTTTCTCTAGTTGTTTTTCCTTATATTTATTTCTTCTTCCATACTTTTGTTCTTTTTCTGTGGATGGTCCTGGAACAGAACATGTAAGTTGGGATCTTTATATAAAATCTTGCTAAAGCATTTCTCCACTTTTTCAAAAAGCAGATTAAGTTACAATTCTCCTTGTCTGGCCATGTTAATGAAGATGACGACAAATCTTTTATTTCTAGTTACAATTTGGTTTTGGTTGGTTGATTTTCTTTTTTGAAATCTCAACTTTATCCTTAAGTCAAAGAAATGGTAGTTGTAGAATTGTGATTCCTGGGGAGATGTAGTAAAAGGAGTAGGAATTTTTTACCCTGCATTTTTAACACGTTTTACACATTTAACACATTTTAACACTAACCAGACTATATTAAGGAGGTCAGATCACTTCATGTGTGAGTCACCTTGGAGTGGTTTCTGGAAGGATCTTAGCAATTGCAGAAATTTTTGTGTGAAAAGAAAGTAAAGTAACCAGTAAACATTTCCCTTTTCCAGCCATTTAAAGCATCCTTTATTGCCAGTGTTAGTTTTGAAGTCTAGATTTCTAATTACACAAAAGTAAAGTTTGTCATACAGAGATCTGTGGTTTAATGCTGACTGATGATTTACAGTCATCTAGTTGCTCTACACTGTGCTATTTTGACGTCAGACAGAAATTCTAACCTGTGGAAAAATGCCAAGGGTTTTTCACCTACTATTCAATAGAAGACTTAAGTGTTTCTATTTTTAAACAGTACAGAAATACCTGAGCTTTTAGTGGAGGAATAATATGGTTTCTTTTCTTTCATAAGTTGTTTATAGGCTAAGACTTTGATACAGGAATGCTATGGATACTGTTAAAGCAGGATAAACATAGGTGGGCATGATATAAGAGATTGGAGCTGATTATGTTAAATAGCTTATATGATTTTGGACTAGGCCATTTGTAACATACTTTATATTAAATTGGAGAGTGGTAAACCATCCTGGAAAGTGATTAGATGAGATCTTACTGGAAAGTGGCATTGCTTGGAAAACAGTTAATAAGGAAAAGTATTTAAGATTCCATCAAGTAGTATACTATATTTCTTGTGTGTTGTTGGAAATTATATATAAATGGTATATAAAATGAGTTTTATAATTTTTTATTATATCTTCTGTATTTCAATAAGTATTTTAAAAGCTCTGTCTTATTTTCAAATGTACTTTAATGAAAACAGCACCGCCTTTTACATTTTCAGTATTGCTGTTATTATCTAATTTGTAATGTTTTTCACAACATCTGTGTATGTAGTAAATTAACTTCATCAGTTTAAACTTTCAAGGTAGAGTGAAATGTATTTTATATTCCAAATTCTTTGGAAATACTGGATAGAAAGAAATTTCAACACCAGCAAATCCAATGATGTCAGAGGTCCCTAGCATTATATCCAGTCCTTTGATATTGCAGCTTTTTATAAATGGATTGGAAGATGTGAGGTTTTCTGTTTGACCAAACACAGCTGTACATACTAAGAATTTCAGCTGCTTTATTTATAAATAAAGCATTCCAGCCTTTGATAGATACTTTGCTACAGCCTCCCAAATTGTACATTACATTACAAATCCTTTTTCATGAGACTGAAAAAATTCAAAGCCCCAAAACCACCATTTGGAGTTGGCTGTCTTAGATCATTTGAAGCAGTTTTCATGAAGACTAATTTTCAGTCATGTAACTGCATGTGTTGCTGTGTCCTCATCTTAAAATCTTTGTGATTCCTTCATTCTCTAGCTTGTTGTCCTAGTTTGAAAATGGAATTTTAACTTAGGCTTTCTTGGCAGCTGTAGTAACTATACTGATACAGTTGTACTAAGGCAAGCAAATGATACATCAGGTGAAATGGAGCTAGAAGGGGGAGTGGGGATTTGTCGAAGCACACACGGACACTTGAGTGCCATGGTGATGGAAGTGGGCAAGTCGAGTTCCTTGCTCGGCCTTTTGGCTACGTTAGGCAGCTGGTGGCCTTATTCTTCTGTCTGCTAGTCTGAGGTTTCAGTTTTTAATGAGCAGACCTGTAGCTTCTAGGGTCTTAAAGGAAAGTTTTAAAATAAAGCTTGTTTACTTAGTTTTTTAGAATTGAAAGTCAAAATCATTACTGTCAACAGACATCAGATATTTTGAATGATGAAATCTTGACGTATTGTGCAGAAGAGCTGTTTGCAGGAGTATAATTCCATGTTTTATCTTGAAGATAAGTTCTGAAAGCACAAGGGAGCTAAGAGGCATGTCTGGATTTCTCCTGGTTTAAACCTGCTGTGGTATATATGGTAATACTGTGCTAATCTCATTTGTCAGTTAATGGTATCCTGGCATTTGGAACAGATAGGCTATTGATACAGTGTTGGGAAGAACACTGTTTTTTCTTAATGCCTGCAAGAGCAAAACCTATATTTGCCTTTCAGTAGTCATTTCTGAAATTACTGGTTAATTTCCAATGAAGCTGGTTGGGATGTGGAGGGGAGCTCCCTTAGTGATCCTTGCAATATCTACTCCTTTCCTAGTGGAACGGTGGAGAACTCTTCAAAGAGATCCTTTATTGCTCAGCAGCAAGGAGAGCTTCAGGGAAATCCCTTACTTCTAATGATCCTAAGGTCAATCATATTCAAGACAGATAAACATTAAAAAATCAGGCTTTTAAAATACATCAGGTCATAGAGTATGAAGTTGTTTTCTCCTATGATAGCAAGGGTACTTTAAATAAACCTTAACTTTTTCATCTGTAAAATGTGGTGAGAGTCTCTTACTGTTTTTTAAATACTCTAAGAGGTAAATGTTTACTTAACAATAAATATGTGAGAGGTCATTAATGAAATGTTCTTTCTTTTGTAGCAATCTGTAGTTTTACAGGTGATTCTTGGAGACAGAAGAATGAGCAATGCTTTTATTATCCTATAGGACTGGAGATTGCAGTGGAGAGACTGAAGGTTCTTGGTGCTCATAACAAGTTGTGCTAATAAGTGGTTCCATTTATTTCAGTTTGGAATTAGTTCAAAATACTTGTGTGTGTGTGTGTGTGTGTTGCATAAACCTAAATTCTGTGTACTGCCAAAATATTTGCATGGAGGAACTCTTTAACATTATATATATATATATATGTATCTTCAGATATATTGCCTTTGTGCTACCAATAAACTAGGCATTAAATTATATGTCGTCTTCCTTACAAAGGAAATTGAAAAATTAGCAGTTGTGCAGAATCAAATAGGAGTCCTGCTTAAGTGGACAGCCTTAAAGGAACTCTGCCAGTATCATATGAGAAAATGTCATCCCTTGTTTCCATGTAAATCATTCTGCAGTGCTTGGAAAATACAGTGAAGCATGTAAGACATAAAGCTGACAAATAGCACAATTTATTCTTGTTATGTCATGCTTTATATTCGATATATTTTACAGTGTTTTAAAGTAATCTGTTTGTTGCTGTTTCAACATACAAATGTTAATAGTTTTAAAATCAGACTTTCTTTCACAACTGTCTATAGGATTTTTTTTAAAGATCCTATGTGGCTTCAGTAACAAGATCCCATTAAGATTAGTAGTACTTTGTACATCTGAAGTGTACAGACTCTTCTAAAAATCTTACTCTAGGTTACTTCTAGGAACTTGAAAGATGCACAATTGTGTGCATCAGTGGTTTATGTTTGAAATCTGGGAATTGGTTTTTACTAAAAGTCTCAAATTGTTTGGAAACTTTAGAAATCTTTGCTAAGACAACTTCTGTGTTGATGTAGTTGAGATGTAATGCCCAACATACTTTAGGTACTGGTTTTATTTATTGCAGTTTCGTCAGTTTTCTTCAAATGTGAATCACACATAGGCTTTCAGCCAAATATTAAGGTTCAGGGGAACTTAGGAAATTAGATATATTCCATGTCACTTAATGTAAAGCACCTGTAATTTAACACATGGCTTCTCTTTCTAGGTTCAGCAAACTCCATCTGATGGAATTGTGTATAGTACAGTCATGAGGTGGAAAAAGAAAACAATTATTCCTTTTGGTGTTTTCTATCAGTCACTTTGGGCTCTTTTTTTTAAAAAAAGCTTTTCTTTTTACTTTAAATTCTTTCACTGAAATGTCTAAGTAGAATCCTGTTTAATTAAACCAGTTTATTAGCAGGGAACCTTAAGGGCATAGGAACAGTAAACTTGTGACATTTTGGCTTCTCCAAACAGCATGCATTTCTAGGCAAGCTTATGTACAGAGTAGAAAAATTAAGTTTTGTCTTTAGAATCAGCCGGTTGCTTATGTTAAGAAAAAAGTAATTTCAGAAAAAAAAGTTCTGCTTCCTATGACAAGTATTTAGTGCAGTGCAGAGCTCTTCTTTTCTCTTAATACCTGAAGTTCAGCATCTTAGGGGTGCTAGTCAGAGCATGGTTCTCCTGTCCTTTTTTTTGTAGATGCAAGATCTGCAAAAGGGAGAAAAATGTATTAAACTCAGAGTATCATCCTGCTTGGAGAGAGTCTTGAAATCTTGAAGGATCTGATGCAAGTGAAATTGCTTTTCATCTCAGTAGTGATGACCTTACTCCAGAACAAATCTTTGGTTTATTAATTATCTACACTTGCCTTTGGAAGTATAGGAAACCACTTCCAAAACTGCTTCTGTAAACTCTTCTCCACCTTTCCACAATATTTGTTCTGTGTTGACTCATTTAAAATACATTGTTTTCAGCAGAGCATAGCAACTGGTATTTCTGAATCCTTGCTGAGTCCTGCAGCCTTCTCTGAAAGATGTTTTGGGAAAAGAATTCGTAAAATCGTATATGAACCAGTCTGTCACCAGTCTGCCTCTGTAGTTAACATCCAGACTTCACACTCAACTGCTTTATGTACAGACTTGCACAAAAACTTCTGCTGTGTTCTTTGCTGGTTATCTTTAGATAAACCAGTTGGGTTTTCTTATTCTTGAGACACCCCTTCCTCTCCCCAGTAAGACTGACAGTATATTGTGTCTTAGACAATTGAACTAGGAGCTTCCAGAAGGCTTAAAACTGGGGGTACAGTTGATAATAAAGGTAACTTGAACCTTTTTACCGAATAATTTCATAATCAAAACCAAAGCAAAACCAAATTTTTTTGTTGTTTTCTGGTGGTGTGTGGGGTAGCCGAAAAAGCAGATGAACAAACTTGCTACAATCCAAAATACGAAGCTGTAGAGAGATTTCAGATGCTCTCCAGCTGGACTGATTAACTGTTTTCAAATGGCAGAGCATGATAAAGAAGCGTGGGTGGTAATCTGTGTTTTTGCCATCACAGTAAGGCAAAGGAGCTTCTTCTATTTGTAAACTGCCAAATACAAGTGTATAATATAGTCTTAAACCTGAAAAAAAATTAGCAGAAACCCCAAAATGAAAATTATTATTTTATCCTTAATAAAGTATTAGTAATAACACCAGACACTAATTCTTATTTAAGTGGAGATGAGCGATATTTCTGTAGTTGAAATTTGATGTTGGACTGTTCTTGGGGTAGAATAGGAGTGGCACTCATTTTTCTGTAGAATTTGTATGGAGTATTTGGGACCATACTGAATTTAATATGCATAGGTGGTGATGGACATGTAATACACTAATACATTTACACTGTATGTGCAGTGTAAGATGCTGCAGTGTAGGTATGCCTGGAATATTCTACAGGTACATGAGGACCTTATCTGGAGCACCAATAGGCACTTAATTAAAAAATTAATAGAGTTGGCAAGTGTAGTATACAGGCAGGCATAATTAATGCATCAATATGGTTTTATCTCAAATGCTCCTTACATCTCAGATTAAAGTACATTGTTAGGTTGTACCTGTTGTTTGGTACTAGTCCTGACTTCACCAGCATCCTTATAAACCACTGAATGTAGAAGCCAGGTGAAGCAATATATGGATTGCAATTGAAACAATATTTGGATTGTTTTGTTTGGGCTCTTTTTGGTGTTTTTTTGTTTGTTTGGTTTGGTTTGGTTTGGGGTTTTTGTGTTTTTTTTGTTTTTGTTTTTTTTTGTTATTTTGCTGCTGTTTTTTTGTGGTAGTGGTATTGGTTGTTTGGTTGTTGTTTTGTTGTGTCTTTTGTTTGTTTGGATTTTTTAGAGTTTATTTTGTTTTGGTTGTTTTTACTTTTGTGTTGGTAGACGTTGTAGACTGCATCACTAATTGGGCCAGATGTAATTGGCTTGTTAGATGAGACAGCCTACATTTTAATGATGTTCTTAACAGTATGGCTGCATTTTGCTAGAAATGTTTTGTGATAAAATTGTCTTTGGGTTTCTAGTTTGCCATTGCTTATAGGATTTTAGAACTAAATCTCTTAAACAAATATGCAGTTGGTTTAGAATATCTCAGTAATATTTTAAGTGAAAGCTTAACTTTCTCAAATACTATGAATCAAACTAATGCACAATTTAAAGTCATAGTTCAAAAAAAACAACTATGAGGTATTAGCTATTCACTTTAAATTAAAGGAGACATCAGACGATACGTTTTGAAATTAAATGCATTACTTGATCTCTAACATTTTAAAATTAACTCCTTCCCTTTTGAGTAACTTTCTAAAGAATGTGTCTTCCTTTTGCACATTCAGTTTTTTTTTTTTGCACATTTTTACTAGTTTTGGTAAGTTTTCATGTGGAGAAAGGAAGGAAAGTTGTTGTAATATTTTACTATGGGTGTTCTTGCTCCAAAAGTAATGGTGGTATGACCAAAACAGACTAAAATTACTTTTTTGGGAGGACAGACCACCATATTCATTTGCTACAGAAGAATGAGTTAAGCCAGAGTTTAGGCTTTTCCAATGCACTGTTAGTCCAGAGACAGCAAATGTTTATTCTCTTCAGCATTGAGCTGCTGTTTACATTTCAATGAAAGAGGGAACAGCTAGGGCAAAAGAGCAAGGGTGCAGTCATTAGTTTCCTTCACATTTTCTCGATTAAAAATGACGGGGGGGAAAAAAGGCTTTGCTACAAAATCCGCATGTCCCCTTCTCAAAATAAATGACGCTGTAGAAGGGCCTGGGTGGCTTTTCAAGAATTGAGACATTCTCATGACAGGCAGGCAGTGGGCTGTGCACATGGAGTATAATTACACAGTACTCAGCAGCATTTTATGTAGTTCCTTGATCTGGACTTTAGACTATTACATGCGGTGTATAACAGCAATAACAGGATTAATTAATGCCATTTGAGAGGTGACTCAGTACCTTCAGTAGCAGCACACTGAAGTTAGTGGCTTGGTTGTCCCCGTGGCTGTCATTCCGCTGGCTTTTTGCCTTCCTCGGTGTTTGTTGTGCGTGACTTAGTGGGTAGGAGATGCTTTGTCTCGCAGCCTTGGAGCCTCTCTGGTAAAAAGCCGAAATGCGAGAGTGCATCCCTTCCTGTGCACAAAGGTGTTGCTGCTGTTCTCTGCCTGCACAGCCATTTTAATCTGAATGGGGAATCTGTCTGGGGACCCAGTGCAGTAATTAGCAGTCTCTTCAGAGTGTCAGAGCAGAATTACCATTGTAATGGTTTAGCAGGAGGATAAAAGGATTGAATTTGGGTCTGCCTTCCTGCCAAACTAAATGAGTTGCCATGGGAATTTTCAAATATAAGAGGCGTTTACTTAAAGCAATTTGGCGAGTTTGAATAAACTCATAAATTACGGGGTTTAGAGGAGAGATCCCTGCTTTCTCTGGCATGGGCTGAACAGCAAAGAAGGCTGTTAGAAAGCTGCTTACATTCTTAATGAGAATAAGTTGATCCATGCTCCCTTGCAGACTATCAGCTTATTAAGGCTAAACTGTTTCTGCTAAATACAGTACAGTAAGCACATTTTGAGAGACATAGTTTGCAACAAATCCCCGGAGTAAAAAGCAACATCTGATTGCTCTAAACATAAATTGAATTTCCTTTGCTAGATTAGATCTATTTTCAAGTAATACTATTAAAAATGGTTCTCTGTATTGTTTCAATAAACATTAACGTGCTATTGATTTCAGCTTTCCTCTGTGCATGTAATATTTATTACAACACTTGTCAGATCTGCTTCTGAAAGGGGAGGGAGGGCATTGAGGTTTCTTTCGAAAACAAATAAGGTCCTATGGCCCTTCAAACTGTTTTTTTCCTCGGGTCACATGTAAATGTTTTCCCAGCTCAGGCCTGCCTGCCTTCTCTCTAAATGGAGTTGGGCTTTGACCCGCTGACTTCTTTGTCAGCACCGATGCTATTGAAATGTGAGAAGATGGACTTGGTGCTTTCACAAGTGCCTCAAGTGATGAACATCACTTATGCTTGTTTAACCTTCAGCTGTGCTCAAGAAGTCAGCTGTGGTAGCTGTGGAAGAACTGATGGCCGCTGTTTTGCTCCTCTTATTTGGAAGCATGTGTTAGTGTTCTCCCAGCCACTTACAGATAGGGTAACTTAAAGAGATAGAAAAGATTACACGCGCTGGAAGACTTTGATGCTGGCTTTAAAAGTGTATGTTCAAGGACGTGTCATACTTGAAGCCGTATGCAATATTTTCCACAAAATAATTTATATCAGTTATATAGCTTAAAGCTTAAATGTTGCCTTGTGATCCTTCCTAGCACATATCACAAATCTTTACTCATCGTAAGTATTAGGATATGGAGGTGGAACTAATTAAAAAGAGAGCAGTACTGCCGTAATGGCAGTAATTTTAACTTTAGTTTAAAGCCATAAAAATACGGTTAAAACTCCTTGATATAATCTTACATCACTAGCAGGAATCCTGTAAATTAGCAAAGGAAAATAGTAAATTTGTGCTGGTGTGATTCAGTGGTTGAACAGCTGCTAAGTTCTAACAAATTCCTGAACTGTTACTAATTGATGGAGCTGAAGCTGTTTGGTAGCCTCAGGGTTCTGTTTCTGTGAAACTTTAGAAATATCTCCAAAGAAATTAGAAGACAACAAGAGCAGCATTTACTCTTACTAATACTTGAAATTTTAACTGTTCATTTAAAGTTACTCAGAGTATTTTGTAAGGGAGTTAATTCCATCAGACTTGATCCCCATCCCCATACTTTCTTATTTCTTAGATGAGTTACTGGAAGGCAAAATTTTATAATAAAATACTAATAAATATTTACAATAAAATAAAAGTTTTACCTAAGTGCTTGTGAAGTGGCTTGAGAAACTTCATAGTTGAGAAACTATGAAAACTTCTACACTCTATATTATAAGAGGGTTGCTAAGTGATAAGAGGACATTATCAGCATTAAAAAATATGTATAGAAAAGGCAATGCTACAGAGGACTCTTTGGGATACTGAGTTGAGCTGAGTGCATCACTTAGGTCCTTAGCTGCAATACCTTACAGCACCTGTGCAAATTGATGCTATTTACAGAAATCAGGCAGTAAAAAAATCTGAAAAAATAAAATGGTAGTTATTGGTATGACAGTTTTCAGATTTCGTACTCTGGAATTTTTTTCTGCATTTTAGAATTTTAGTTCCACAGGTTATGGGGTTTGATTGAGACCTGTATTATATCACATCTTGTTCATTTTTCCTCTTCTCCTCTCTGCTTGACTTGCAAAAACGAAGTGAAAATAAGTGGCATTTGGAGTGCAGGAAAAGCTTAAACTGGTGGGATTTTTTTGGCTATGCCAGATGTTAAGATAGGGATATTTAAAAAGTACTAATGACTGAGCCCCGATTCTGGGCTACACATTATGAGTTTCATTCTGCAGTACCTGTGGAAGATGAAGGTGGGAATTGCTGCCTAGTATTTCACTTAGCTTTTTCTTAATGAAGGATTTTCATAATCTAGAAGTTATTGATTGGTCACATCAGAAATGTCCTTCTCCAGAGCACATGAAAACACACATCAGGCAAGTTACCTGATGGAAGATGGATATTACATTTGAAGGACATTCTGTCCTTTACCTCATGAGCAGTGTAGGAGAAACCTTATCGTTTAGCCTTCTAAAAGTATGGCATACAGAAAAAAGTCTGGTTTTAGGTAAAACTGAGATGGACCTGCTTAGATCTGAATCTAATTGCAGCTAAAGTGTGTTCTCGTGAACTTGATGAGCCTGTTGTTTCATATCAAAAGCAAAAGTCCCCTTTCTGCTTCACTCCTGAATGAAGCCGCAGCTAATTAATTTGTGGGTGGACATAATAAAAAAGCAATTACCAGATTTTTTCTGTGAGCTGATTTTATTTTCTAAGTTCTAGAAAAGTAACTCTCAAATTTTCTGGGGGTTTTGGAGACATAAATCACCTTGTTGAATGTCTCACCCCGCACTGGAGAACACAGAGGAAGTGTCAGGGATATGCACACAGAAGAGGTGGGAATACCATAATGGGGAAGAAGTGGGAAGCTCTGCAAAGTACTTGTTCTCTGTGTTTAATTTGTTATATTTTGAGGGTTCTTGGCTCCTGCTGGTCCAGGAATTCAGAGAATCAAAGAAATGTGCATGCTGCTAGACCAGTAGGGATACCAGCTGTTTCTTCTCTGGGCACTCCCTCTTTTCTAATAACCTCTCTTGCAAGTATTTTTATCCAGTCTCCATTTAATTCTGCTTCTGCTGGGGCACTGTTACTTTTGCCTTTGATCTTTAGATTCCAGCAATTTGTTTCCTTCTGCATTTTTTTCGCTCGTAAACTCTTGAGAGCAGGTTCTTTGCATGTGTATTGTAGGTATCTGAACTCCAGGTCAGAAGTGTTTATATACTGTTACGCTAAAATTAACATTTCATGCAGAGACATGAAAACAAAATGCATAATCTTAAGTCATACAGTTCTTGGCTAATGAAAATCAGCAGCTCTCACTAGGAGCAGTTCTATAGAAGAATGTAATACACAAAAAGGAAAAAAATATTAATAAGGAAATTGATTTTTGTAGAGTCCTCACATTATCAAACTAAGCATTATTTTCAGTTTCTTAAGTCGGATCTTTGTTGGTACTGGATTTAACTGTTACGGATTTAAAGTTGCTGGTATAAGGTGTAAGAATTGCCAGTTTAGATTATGATGTTTTAGAGATTTGAAATCAGTTTAGTTCAGTGCTTTTAGAACATGGAGTGCAAATACCAAAGAAGTTCAAAGATCTCTGCAAAATATGAATGTGTGTACGTAGACTTGTAGGTAAATGCTTGAGTTTGTAGCCATTGCTCCTTATGAGCAAATCTACAAATGCAGGAGTACACTTCTCATAGTTCAAGGTAACCTAGAGGAGTCTGATCAGTACAGCTGGCCAAGAGAAGCTGTAATTGTATTTCTCCACTGAAAGTTGGCATCAAGAAAGAAGAAAAACAGAAAGGACAATGATTGTAAGTAGAGAAGTGGGTAAAAACTATAAAAAATAATTGTAGGACAATGAGGAATAAGAAAAATAAAATGGAATATTTTGATATTAAAAAAAAAATCACTTAGTTGTTGTCAGGTGGTGGTTTCCAATTGGAAAAGAAGATTAAAGTCCTGAGTTTCAGAATTACCAAGACTAAGAGTTCTGATTCCACATGGAACTGAGTCAGTTGGCACACTGAGGTTTCAGCTCCCATCACTCTCTCCTCCCTAACTGGTGAGTCTGCAGTGAGCTCTTTCAGTTTTGTAACCTGGCAGAAAAATATACAGGTTAAAGTAAAAAAGTGTTGCCTGATGAGCAGGTTGGCATGGTTCAGTCCTGGGGGCAGTGATAGATACAGGAGAGCAACAGTGAGGAAAGAGTAGGACTGTGACCACCGCTAGCTAAATTGGCTAAAGTACCACAGGAGTGCCAGTTTTGGGAGGCTTTTTACCTCTTCAAAAATAATTTTTGACTCCTTTGACAGCAATGTAAAACCTCAGCTTAATCATCCTGAACTAATTTGTAGCCTGGGAAAAAGTCTTAAGGATGGCATTTTAATTTTTTACGTTCTGGAATCGACTGCTGTATTTGCTACGTAAACTTGTCTGAACTTATTTCCACTGAAATTATTCTCCCCTAAGTTTTCTGTCTGATTGATTCCCATTCCATCCTCTGTTTTTCAAAGTCTTAGCTTTCTGAACTCAATCATGCACAGATGCACAGCAACTTATTTTTATACATACTGGAAACAAAATTCCATTAATTTATCCATTCATTTGAATTGCTTCAAAATTATATGCCTTGCTTTTCACACCTTTTTGGACCTTTGTTGTCCTTATTTCTCATGGCTTAAGGAAAAGGATTTCATTTGTCTCTTCCCATTAATGCTGAGTAAATAAATATTCTTCAGTTATGATGAGTGTCCAAAAATTTGCATCGCTTTTTAGGTCATCTTCTTAATTTTTCAGCCATGTCATGTAACTGCAAGCTTAAAATACACTTTTTCTGGTTTTGGTTTTGGATTTTTTTTTCCCTCTGTATTAGCTTTTACTCACATTAAGGGAGGTTTTTACTGCAAAGTGGTATGTATAAGAATATAGTCCATAAAATTAGAGACTGTGTGAATTTAGGTATTATTTTGAAATATTCATGAGATTCTGAGGCTCAGGAGATTAAGAGGCACTAAGGTGATTTGTCTTGTATTTGAAAATGTATTTTAAGCTGCTTGTGCTTATGGTTGTGCACCTTGTCTACTGCAATACAAAAGTATAATTCTACAGTCTCAGACAATTTAATTCTTCATATTTTTAACATCTAAGTCTAAATTTTTCTCCTAAAAATTGGATTAGAACAATAAATGCTTAGAGAACCAGAGTGTCTCAATATTCAAACAGAAAGATATGAAGAATTGAGTCAGAAATCTAGAAATGGGACAGTGTTACTTGTTTAACAGGACTCAAGGATCATTCAGAAAGCAGGTGGAAATCTCATATCGATACGATACAGAGTAGTGAGAGTGAAGGGCAAGGCACTAGTACAGAATATGTAGGAAGAAATTAAGCTACCACTGGAATAGTTTGATGTTATTAGGGTGGATTAAAATTTTTAATACCAAAGTTGCATGTTGTCTACAAAGGTCCTACAATATGCATCTGGCATTTAAGGTTAGCTAGGAGCTACAGGGGAGATGCTACATGGAAGTATTGCAGGAGTATCCTGTCAAGAATGGTTTCCTGAGCGTGACATGACAGCATTGATCTAGGATGGCTCAGTGGCTGCAGTTTGTTTCAGCCACAGTTCAGGTACCCAGCTGCTTAGAAAATGAAAAAGGAAAACTATTAAATGAAGTTTTGGTGTAATATCTGATCTGACTCTGTAGCAAGCTGTTCAGATGCAACACTGTAAAACATGCAGTGATCAGCAACAAAGCGAAGCACAGAGGTCTTGAATATTTCTGTCCCAGTGTAGCCTTTAACTTGCAGTGAAATTGGATCAAATTTATACTGTGAGTCCTGCTAAATGGTTACTTTAGTGTCTGTGTCTGCTGAGGAGGCAGATTTTTAAATTAGTGTGTAGAACAGCAGGGAGGGATGGTCAAATTAATTTTTTAAGATAGGCTTGATACATACTTCTCTCATTCTAGGACAGAAGATTACTCTTAAAGAACTTAATTGTCCTATCATATAGGCTAAATTATTATATAGAAAAAAATTATAATTAGTTGATTCTGGTAATGTAGGATTTTAGGAAAAAAAAAAAAGATTAAAAAATTCTGGTCAGTAATTTCTTTGGGGATTTTCCAAATAGGTTAGCCACTCCTTTATTTTGAGAAGTCTCTAGGCAGGTACCTCGTGATCCCAGTACCTTCTGAACAGAAGATGATGTTTGCTATACCACGGTCTCATTTCTATATGTGAGCTGCCATAACCTGTACTTGCTTGTGAGACAGTTCTGAAACATGGCCCACAGACAAAACTGGTAGAGTTTGTTATTTATCCATGGCATTTGAATAGTCTTGGGCAGGGGGAAATGTGTAGGTTTTACTGCAGATCCCAGAAAACACTTTTTATAAAAATGGTTGTTTTATTTAGTGGGGAAGGGTTGTTGGTTTGGGGTGGTTTTTTGTTGTTCTTTGGGGTTTTTAGTTTGGTTGGGTTTTTTAATTTAACAAGTTTTAAGAAAGTTTTCTAACTATATTATAAAGTTAGATTGCTGTAATACAAATTTCTTTTGCAAATCGGTGGATAACAGAATGGTATTTTTATTGCAATTTGGTTTCGTTTTTTTAGAATGTAAGGGGTATTTTTTTAAAGCACTAGAAATTTTTGTTACTGCTGCTGTCCTCTATTTTCAGTAATAAGTATTTGTAATCTGGTCTTAAAACCTAGCAGAATAAAATCTTATATACAAAGTAGAATATCGTAAGAAACTGACT
Source organism: Cichladusa arquata (assembly GCA_026413545.1). Taxonomy (NCBI): domain Eukaryota; kingdom Metazoa; phylum Chordata; class Aves; order Passeriformes; family Muscicapidae; genus Cichladusa; species Cichladusa arquata. The sequence goes on from JAOTQP010001546.1 coordinate 36,631,609, forward strand.
TAATATTAATACATTATGAAAAATAGGTTGTTCTTATTTGTCAAAATCTGGGTGAGAAATACTGATCTTAAGGTACATGATCAATTCTGAAAGCCCAAAAGGTGAATATCTTCAAACATGAAGTTGGTTTAATTTTCTTTGACACTTACTCCAGCTTCAAGTTCCTTGGTTTTTTTTTTCCCCCAAGAACTGTGATGAATAATTAAAACAAGACTTGTGTATGTTTGAATTATTCTGGGTGATTACACTGGAAAATTACATGACTACATTTAAAAAAAAAAAGTCAAATTACCATCACTTCTGTTATTCTGGAGTAGATACAAGAAACTGAAGTATGTTGCACGATTTTCATTATTTACTAAGAATCCACTAATCTTTTGTAACTGAATTTACTAAGATGAAAGGAATTGATTAAAAAATTAAAATCTGTTGCATGTGTATCTTTACGTAATATTTGCAGATGTCAGAAGTATTGTGGCAAATTGAGACTATCTTGAAAGGCTTTTGAAATTCTTTTAATGCTAAATTTGTTATGTAGAAACAAAACAGTGATACAAACTGATAGGCGGAACTTGCGTGCCTTCCCTCAGCTCCTGAGTGACGGCACGAATACATTTGCAGGGCTGTCAGGAGTCGGAGAGCTGCCTTGTGCCACTTGTGATCGAACCTGTGCTCTGCTGCCTGCTGCTCTGCAGTGATGGACGCCTCCCAGCACACACACCTGTGTGCAGCTCGGGCTCCTCAGCAGCCAGAATGGCTCTGCCTTTCCTCCTTGAGGCAGGGAAGGTCGCTGGCCGCCCGGCCAGCGCGGTAGCCACGCGCTAGGGCTGTGTCTGGAGGGGAGGGAATGCACTGAGCGCTCAGGTGTGCCCAGCTGTGGGGTGGCTCCTGGGGAAGAGGTGCTCCTCAAAGGCCCTTTGTGCCCGTCCCTGCCGGGCAGCTCCTCTCTGTGGAAAGCAAGGCTTGGCCAGTCTCTAAGGGCTGAAAAGCAGCTCAGTAAATAGCAGAGAAAGCTCTTCCCATAGCAGCACGCTGCCCCGAGCAGGAAGGTCACATGATTGACATATTTGTCCCCTAAAGAAGAATGCGCACAATTAGTTTTTTCACTTCTCTGTATTTTTAAGCTGTGTGAAAGTGGGTTTTAGTAGCCATACAAGAGGAGACTGGCCAGTTGGAATAACCATCACCCCCTTCTTCTGGACTTCATCAGCTCTGAGAGTTCCAGAACTGGAGAGGTGTTTGTGGTGTTTATAGAAGAGCTAATTTCGATTTTTAAACAGTATTTAAACACTGGTATTAGAGTACCAGTAAAGTGCACATGAGTCACATGTGTGGTGTTAGATTCCACACAGCTATGGGCTGCTCATGCACATGTAAGCAGTTGGAAATAATTGTGAGCTTTTTGTATTCATTCACTTTTTAGCAGCTGTTGAAAATTACTGCAAGTATATACTGAGCTCATATCCCATTTTAAACTTCAAATATTCTGTTTCATTAGTTGGATTAGAAATGTAAAATTTAAATTGGTTGAAATTTTGGGCATCTTAGGTTTAAAACAATACTCTTTCTCTAGATGGTAGTTTTATATAAAGTTCTGAATGAAACAGTCATTACATGCCTCGGCCTTAGAGGTTGTATGTGTACAGAAAGCAGTCATTTTGAAAATAAAACCATTAATGCAAGTATTTTACAAAAGGGACTGTAGGTGAAATGCAGAAACAATTTTTTATATCACATTTAGCTGTCATGGGTTCTGTTGAAAATACAAGTAGACCAGCAAGTGTGACAGTTGAAGAAGCTATTGGAAGACCACAGCTCCCTGAATACTAACATTTTAAAATTGGAACAGCCTAAACATTCATGGGTTTAGTCCATGTTGTAATAAAGTAGTTTATTTTAATTAGCCAGTATTACATTTTCAGGACATCTCATGCTGAAGATAAAAATGTCTTTGGAGTTACTGCTGCAGCTTGAATTCCAGTGTGGTAGTGTGCAGCCCTGAATCCTGTGTTTAATGAAACACCTGAGAGAAGATAGACTTGGAAAGGTGTGTACTAATTCACAGCAACAGTCTTTGTGCTCCCTGTCGCCAGCAGTTAGTTTTCTTCTGTTGCTCTAAAGAGAGACCCCTCACATTCTTTCTTGGTTACTAAATTTGATATGAAATGTCATTTTTCTTGCTATCTTTTTAATAATAATTTCTGGGTGGGAACAGATTCAAAACATACTGGTCATGTTTTCCGTATGAAAACATGCAGTCATATCTCAGTGCCATTTTGAAAATGAAAGTCTTTGTTTATGTAGTAAACCATTAGCATAGCTGGAAAGAAGACTATGGGGCATTGGGATCTATTGAGTTTGCAACAAAATACTAGTTTTGAAACTCTTAAATGGGGTTCTCCATGTCTCCAGTCCCATTTTCCCTCCCATGTGCCCACCCAGTCTGATATTTGAGTTAGGTGTCTTTGCAGTTCAGAGGAATTTACAGCTATTTGGAGTGTATAAACTCAAACTTTGAATAGAGACCTCCTAGGATGACAGAGGGAAAATAAACATTACAGGTCAGGCCACACTTAACTGTAAATATCTTAATTAATCATTCCATTGTTCTAACAACTGCCTCTAATTTGTACCTGTTAGAACAACCACCTTGATCCTAGGTCATTTTATAGCATATATTAGTTAAATTATTTTTATAATTTACTTAAAACTCAGGATGAGTTAATGAATTTGTCCTGATAAAAGTGGAATGTGTCAACACTGTCTGAGTGTTCTAACACTGTTCAGCCTGTTCCAAAGGCTGCAGCTGGAATAAAGACCTGCATAATATAGGTTGTGTTTGCGTTCTACTCTCTTCAGATTCCTAGGATGCTTGTGGAACTCAGGATGTTGCTGGTAGAGCCATATGTGGGAAATTTGTACGAGAGGCTTGCTGGTACTATCTCATCCAGTGTGCTTATAGTTTAACTGCTGTTTTCAGAATTGAACTAACCAGAGAGGAGAAATTTTGAATGTCTAGCATTTCAAAACTGGAAATACCAAAAGTAAAGTGTTCAGCTATGAAAGTTTTAAGCTGGGCTAACATGTTGCTAAAAGTAGGTCTAATGCTTTAGATTGCATAGATGGCTTTAGATTGGTAGGTATCTCATTTCAATCTTAATACAAATATCAGCAGATGTCTAAGCTAGCAAATAAACCTGAATGCATCTCAGTATTATTCTGTCTTTTAAAAACATTTTAGAATGTACTGTAAAAATGCTGATTTTTTTTTTTTTTTTTTTTTTCTTCAGACCTTTTTGGAGTTTAGTGTGTATATGTGTGTCGTGAAAGATGCATTCGTGTTATGGAGCTTTGTGAATTGCTGAAGCTCTCCAGTGTGGTGTATAGAGATTCTTATCATAGATTTTATTAAAAACATTAAAACAGAAAGCAAGGAAAATAGGAATGATAACTTAACAAAAAAAAAAAAAAAAAAAAAAAAAGAGAAAGCAAGAAACAAGTTCTGAAGTCAAGTATTGTTGAGGGTCTTATTTAACCTGTCCAGGTGACTGGTTTTTTTTTCTTCAAAGTCCAAAACTCTGTGATTTAAATACGAGCCCATCGTATCTGTCCTAAAAAAATGTTGACCTGTTAAGGTCAATCCAAAATTCCCCCCACCCCAATGTGCTACCAACTAGTATCTAGGGGATATATACAGTGAAGCAAACTTGTAAGTTCCACTGATGCTGTGTTTCAGTCTGGCTTGTAAAACACGCTATCTGCCAATTTTTTCAGTACCTTATCTGTATTTTCTTCGTGCAGGAATGGAAAGTGGGGGAGGGAGGGCATCAGGATTCTCAAAAGTATTACTGGTAAGCCAAGTATCATGATTAAACAGGGATATGTCAGATAAGGTGATGGGAAGTGTAAAGAGATAGGCTGCCTTTTTCCCCTGGTGTATCTTTAACATTATGACCAATGAATTTGTCAAGTGAAACAGAACAAGTCTTCTTTGCATATCATTTGAACTGAGAGCTGGCTTTGAAGAAGATAAGCAGACTGTGTTGCCCAGAAGAAATAATGATGCTAATTTATCTTTGCCTGTCCTCATAGCCATAGCAGTGTGTGTCAGTGTTGAAAAGGAAATAGAGAAATAACTGAGCTATAGTTTTACCACCTGTCCAGTGCCATAAGATTGTTGATGACATACAGGACTCTGAGAAATATGGCTGGTCTGGAAGTCTTTGTCTCAAAAGTATTTGGGAAAGTTTCCTCTAATATAAGAATAGCTGCCAAACTGTGACAGAAAAGACCTCTGACCAATTCCCCTCAGAACAAATAAAGCTATGGTGTAGGATTTCTGCTCCATCACCCTCAGCAGTGTATAATCAAGGATGAGAAAGTCTGCTATGTATGTTTACTAGCAACTTCTAACTATCAATATTTACATTCTGGGCTTGGGAAACTTGAAGGTCTCTGCCAGATTTTTTTGAGGGAAAGGGAGGATAAGATGTTTTCTTTAATACTGAGTAATAGTGTAATTTACAGAACTGAAAGCCTCTACAAAAGTAAAATATAATCTCTTGCACTAGGTAATTGATTAATAGTTGAGGTACTCCCATTCAGAGTCTTACAAAATAGCTCTTTTCTTTGTCTTTTACATCTAGTTACCTGTCATCTTGTCTAGGATTTTGTTGCTATAGATACACATCAGTTTCAACAACTTAGATACGAAAAAAGACATCTTCCAAACATGGATTTTAAGCATATATACTTCAGCATGAAACATTCCAATGTGTTTTAGCCTTCGTAATATGTTTTACAATATATTGATGCCTGAGATCTGTTTTTTTTTGTTTGTTGTCTAATACATGTACGTCTAGGAATTCGTAGTATAATGTTTGTAAGGTTTTTTTGTTTATAAATTATGAATGGAAGGTTTTTGTCCCTGAATGGAGACATTCATGTGTAAAGACTGTTTGACTGGCGCATGGTATGTTAGGAATACTTACTGATCTACAAGTGAATTGCAGTGGAAGATTTTTCTTTGTCAGGGAGATAAAAGCATTCTAGAGCCCAGAAAGTCCAGCCAGTGTCACAGTGCAAGCGTCTAAGCTGCAGCTGTTGGGCTGTAGAGCAGCTGGGGACTGGGGGGGGAAGGCAGGGTGACAGACCCCTGAGGAGCTGCACTGCCTTCTGGATAAGTAGCATAAGATCAATGACAGTTAGATATTTCACTGCTGCTATTGTGTTTTACCAAAATTCCTATTAAATTAGTAAACAGTAGATGGCTTATACTATGCAGATAGACAGTCTAAAGAATAATTAGAATCTTCAGATTTAATGTGTGTATTTCAAGGTGGTAGAAAAGTTACGTTTATTTTATGTGGCAACTTTAAATTACTTTTCTATTTGAGGAAGAGTTTTAAGTATTTATTCTTGTTCATTAGTATAGTGTTCTTCCATAACTGCCAAGTGCTCAGCCCTTCTGCTTGGAGTGCATGTAAAATTATTTATTGCCTTACCTGCGTTCTGAAAAATATAGTGTGTTCTTAGAAGAATTATCTCTACTCAGAGCAAATGCTTGAAGGTGCATGGACTTGGACAAAATGTTAGGCAGCTGGAAGAGTTCTCTCCAAGGATGTCAGGAGGGTGCTGGTGAGAGCTGCTGTCTAAGGTGTGGAGCGGGCAGGGAGGCAGCTCAGCTCTGCAGAAGAGGTTGTGAGGTGCTTGGGAGGCGAGTGCTCTTTGGTGCTGCTGAGGCCCCTGGTCATTTTTTCCATGAGCCTGGTGGGACAGGCCTGCTGCAGTTGGCGGGGGGGGATGGAGACTGGTTTTTGGCCTTTCTGTTCCTGGCTGATCCGTCTGTCGCTTTGCTTTGCCACCATTTTCTCTTCCCGCTTGCTGTTCCTGCTCTGAGCCTGAAACGACAGCCCTGGAACAGCTTATAAAGAACTGTCCCCAAAGCCAGACTTCTCTGCATTTTGTGCAAAGTAATAAAACTGTCTGCTGCCTTTCCTAGGGCTGGGCTCACTTCAGTTCATGAGAATTCAGACGAAGTGCAAGGATGTGACAGGATTGCAAAAATGTCATCCAAAATGCGTGACATCTGGAAGCTAGATTGCCTGTGAAAGTCACTAACATCACCTAAATATGAGGATCTATTTGTTATGAATGTAGGGGAAAAAAAGTGTACCTGTTATATTTTCCAAAGCAGTTACTTTAAAAGAAAATTGAGCATTATATGGGGAAAGCACCTATGTTTGTAGAGATATGTTGAAAGCCTTCCCTTCCAGCCCTGATAATAGTGAAAATCAGAGAATATTCTGAGACTTACGTGCGTGAGACTGTAAGGCTCAAGAAGCTCTGTCAGGATAAGGTATCCCAGCTACAATACAAGTGAACTACCTGAGCTGCAGTGATGTTCCTTTTGGGCCTGGCAGCAGTATGGCAGGGCAGCATGGCCACTGGCTGTCTCCACAGGTCTAGCTTATGGATCTCTGCTCTATCCTAAACACTGCCACTTGATCCTCCTTTCCTTCTCTGCTGTAATTTGTTACAGGCTTCTCAGAGTTGACAGAATTTAACAGTCCACCTTTCACCTCTGAAAACTGTTGTCATCTGCTGAAGTCCTTCATTGACATTGCACAATGAAGGCTTTTACCTTTGGAGTCTGCATGCCTGTTTGTCTTCCACCTGGATAACAAATCTATCTAGTGTATGTATGTTTTGTGTATAAATAAGAAGATAAACTGTATGATACTCCTCAGGGTACCCTGTATGCACATGAGAATCAGAGGCATTTCAGTACCTAGAAACCAAGGATTTTCTGAAGGTTTTGGAATATCTGAGATTGAAGTATAGCTTGGACATTGATAATGGAAAGAATTCATTGAAATGTTTTATCTAAGCTCCCCATTTCATGATATGAAATAAGCTCTTGCTAATAGCAGTTATATAATAAACCGTGTTCTTTTTCTGTGAAACCGTTGGTTTTGTCCAAAGTAGGGGAGGCAATTGTGGTTTTTCCTGGGCATTTGTATAGTCAGGACTATTTAGTTTGAAATAGTGATTTTATGGGAAGTGTTTCCCAGAAACTTTACATAGGTGGCACTTGCATTTTGGGCCTTGCAACTATTAATCCTACACTGATAAAGATTAGAAAGCAAGTTACTTAAAATGATAGTCCTCACTGGCATTTGGTCTCCTTTAGGTCTGTTCATTGCTAGCCCAAGTAGAGTTGAGCTACTGAGGAGTTACAGGCTGTGTGTTCACAGAACAGCATCCTGTGTCTGTGCACAGTTGGGTTTGTTAGGATTTACTGCTTCCATCTCTTCTGTATTTGTATTCAGTGAGCATTTGCAAGTAGTTGCTTACATTTAAAGAATTATGTTTCAAGATACCATTTAAGGCTTTTTTTTTAATCTGCGTGTTATATTGTACATGATAAATACAAGGAAAGCACTGGAGATTTAAGAGGATGAGAGGTTTGAGTCAATCACTTGAGCTTCAACTTAGTAATGCAAATCTGGTTTTAAGTGACCTTATTGATGTTTGCTCAAAGTAGCTTCCTTTTGGTACAAATGACTGAGCTTTGTTGCAGCTATTGTACAGGTAATGTACTGTCCCTTTAGAGATTGCCTTTGTATCCCTGATGCAACCTCTCTTTGCTTTAACAGAGAGTGCCTGCAGGAATGCCTGGAGCTAAGAGAGATCTCGTGTGCCTCATTTGATCATCTGTCAGCAAAGAAGCGAGAGGATAGGGCAGGGAAAAACATGTGCCCCTTGCTCTGATGCAGCTCTTGGAAATTTGAGGGGTTGGCTATGAGTGGAGGAAGTTCAAGTGGAGAGCTTGGTACCAGAGAGTGAAGGACACTGTGTCCCCTAAAGGGTCCTGGCCGCTTCTGTGGCTTCACCATGAGGAGGGGTGGCAAGTGACTGTTCCAAGTGTAGGGTGGAGGGGCTGACAGGAGTTTGGGCAGCACTGGGGGGGTGGTAGGGTGGGTGGTAATGCAGGCAGTGCTGAGCACCTGTCCTGCAGAGGTGGCATTGTGCAACAAACAGTGCCATCTTCTGGGAGGAGCCGGAACGATGACCTTGTGGTCAGCCCTACACCTGTGCTTTGAAGTGGTGGGATTGGTTTTTGTTGGCATTGGGCGTTTTGTGTATCTAATAAACGCTTTAAGAAGCAAAGCACCAGAAGTCAGTGTTAATGTCTGGTAATGCAAGTCCACATCTTGCATCTCTGACTTTTGTACTAATACAGTTTCTAAGGAAAAATCTTAAGCTGTATTTTGGAGTTTTCTTTAAAAGAAGAAAAATTTATCAACTCGTGAGCATAGTCTAGAGAAGTAAATCTCAAAAATAAAACTTGAGGACTTGGTCTGCTTTGTTTGATTAAGTCCACTGCTATTTCAATGAACGTACTTGATAAAGCCTAGCAATTGCAACATCCTTTCTAATAGAAAGCAGTACTGACCTATAGGAAAATGTTAAAGTAAGAATGATTGCTTGGACTTGTATCTCCTTCTTTTGACTATGTCAAAAGGGTAAACATATTTTCTGTCTTAAAATTATTGTCCTGTAAATAGTTACATTGGGAAATATTCACTGTGGTGCAAAATCTGGGATTAGGGTTACTAAAATTATCCTAGCAAGTGGAGTGTAATATTCAGCATTTACTGAAAGTCGTTAATGGCGTAGATCAATCACCTGAAGGTCTTATTTGAAGGAAGTGAGCAATTTTAGTAACATTAATGGAACTATATGGGAGATGCAGCGGACATTGTGAGGAGGTTTTCTTGTTACACACTTTTAAATAAATAGATACATGAAGGCAAACAAAAAGCAAATGACAAAGTACAACTTATGGGGGAGGGGAAAGGATTAATCAATGTGTTAAAAAAATCTTTACTGCTAAAATAACTTCTATAAGGTATATCCAGAATGACAAGAATTTGTGAGCCCTGGATAGGCAAATAGATCTGGAATTGGTTTTGTTGTGTTATGATTGCCTAGGTAATTTACTAGCAAAGATGCAATGGAAAAATATTTTATTTTAAAAAAAGAAGATAAAATTATTTTGCGTGTAAATTATACATCTATTCTGTGTCATGTTAAGATTGCTAGAATTGGCACATTTTGTGTTCTGAAGGGTCTATGGGACTATGGTGTCTGACATTTCTGCATGGTACAGTACTTAACTGTACAATTAAGATGGTAATTGAATGTGTATTTCCTTTTTTAGTATTAGTGTCAGTTTGCCCTGTCATACAGCATTTAACATATAAAGAAAATGTCTAACTTTCAGTATATTCTGAATGTTTACTGTGTTATAATCTTGGCGTTTATGCAAGTCCTCAGTATTACAGTTGGGACTTTCAATTTCTGGCATTTGAAAGGAATTCATTGTTGACTCATCTTACCATGTTGATTTTGAGTTGTTGATAAAAATCAGCTGCTAAAAATTCCCTTTGAACGGGGTTGTGGCCCTTGAGCATACCTCACAATAAGTACTGTATCTGCTTAGATAAAATTCGGAAACCATTTTTGTCTTGGACTTTACCAAATTACTAACCCATAGTTTGGGTGTAAAGTATGTATAACAAGCTCATTAACTTGAAAAATACTGTTCCAAATATCTGGGAAATATTGTGTGATTAGATAAGTAAAAATTTAAGAAGTTTAACAAAGGAAGAGTACTTTGCAGTGGCATTCCCTGCAGGAGGCAAGGTGGTAACCTAACATTGAAGTATATGTTGACCCTCCCTCTTGGGTTTCCTATATCATAATCACATTTTCTGCTTGATAGAGTGTAGACTAAACAAACGGTAATATTCTTGGAAAGATTGATCAGAAAATCTCTGGTTTTAAAAATGAGATTATACTGTTAGAAATTATTATTTTCATTATTAACTGAAAAAGTGAGCATTTTTCTACTGAACACTACTTAATATTTAGGCAACCCGCACAATACCAGTGGAGTAGGTAACTTCAGGGAAGTAGTTTTTATGAAGCAAAACCAAGAGTAGTGTATGCTGTGTAAATAGTAGTTACATCCTCATTGGAATACATCTCCGTGTGCCAGAATCAGCCTCAGGGCAGTTGTCAATATCCTGTCTGGAAAGCTACTCAAAGATTGTTGGTCATTTTTTTGCCTGCCCCACCCCCCCCAGCAGTCAGTATTGACTATAGTGGAACAAATTGCAATAAATTGCAGTGCTTAAAATTTGTGATGTATGTTCTTCCTCTGGCCTAATAATGCAAGTTTTGTAAAGGTACCTTTAGGAGTATGTGAAAATGTATTTGAGGAAAAAAAACCTGTAAATTATTTCTACCAAATGCAATTTATCCTTAATTTTGATAATTTATGTTATGAGCCTTCTCCAAAACTCTTTTAAGATATTTGTCAACAAGACTTAATGATAGTCAACAGGCAAATTCCACTTAATTTTATGGAAAAGTTGACAAAGCTTGCTGCTTTTGTGACTAATGGTAAGCAGGTATTTTGCTCGGTTAGAACTTGAACAGTTTTATTCTAGGTCACTTAAATCTTGTGCACTAGTGAGTTCATAATCCTGACTTCCTTCCCATTTTTTCATATGCAGGCAGAAGGAGAAGACAGCCTTAAAAAGATGCAGCTGATGGAGCTTGCAATTCTGAATGGCACCTACAGAGATGCCAACATCAAATCACGTAAGCATGTCGTGAGCTCAAGGGTCAATGCCATAGAAGGTTTTGAATCTTAAAGCTACCTTTGGAAAATGTACAGTTGCAACTTATGTTGGAGAATGGAAGGCAGTAAGAAGCGAACTAAGCTGTAGGTAGCTGTTGCAAAAAATTTTTGGGAGATAAGTTAGATCAGTTTGGGATTTTTCGGCTTATTTCTTGTCCCCATTATTTTTTTAACAGTATGTATGGATTGAATTATTTACAGATATATAGTATAAAAACCCTCAACCCTTAAGCAGGATTTTTCTGTTTTACGGTCATTTTTTCCCTAAAGCATATAAAGGACAGTAGACTCCTTTACATTTTTTTATTTTTAGAGATTTAAGTTTAAAATGTTGCAGAGGTTCAGGATACTGTGAATACATTTTTCTGTATTATATTCCTTCCTTTCATCTTGCTTGCATGTGTACCCCCAATGTTATGTTTTACCAACAATTCATCAACTGAATTCACAGCTGAGTTCACAGGGATCAGTGATGTAATGAGCCATTTTTACAATTACTTCCATTACATTTGTGTGGAAATGCTTTTGCAAACGCATGTATGCACAAGTTTACACTTGAAAATTAATTACACACACCTACTAATGAAAGCATATACTTATTATGTGTGATACAGATTATTTTCTTCAGTTGAAAATCTGATTTCTCCTCCTGAATATATAGTTGCTGATGCTGTTCAAAAGTTCATTTTTGCTGTAGCTGATGTCATATGTAAGCACAGTTAAATCAGTCTTTTCACTAAGGACCTACTGATATTTGCAAATTTGTTTCTCCACACAGTCTCCATTTCAATGTTGAATATGTTTAAAGGTTGGAATGCAGTTAGGTCAATTTGAGAGTGCTTACACCAGTGTAATTATTCTGATTTGAAAAGAGACATAAGCAAGGGCTTTTACCATTACAATGGTAATGGTAAATCTTTCAGCCCTAATGAACGCTATGATATTTAAAGCTAGGTCAGTTTTAAATATATGGTAGTCTCTAAAATTACTGGAAATTTATGAGTTAGGTAGCTTTCAGAATAGCTTAAATTGATGTAAACTTTTGCACAGGAAATTTTTAATTAATTTGAATAATTTCTTTGTCTGATCTGTTCCTGCTGGTCTATTTTATCAGCATAAGTGGGAAGATGAAATTTTTTATTTACTTTTTGACTAGAGATTGCCACACTAATACTCATTATTTTGCAAGACAATTTCAGTCTTTGTGTTTTGATTTTACTGAAAAGTTGAAGATTAGAAGCTGTACTGGTTTATTTCTGTTTAGGAAAGGAAGTAGAAATATTTGAGTGCCATTTTTAAATTATCTGAGCATTTTTGTTTAAAAAATAAAACTAATTTTAAATATGCACCAGTCTCAAATCTGAAAAACTTGCCACATTTCTCTTTTCAGGGCACCTGTAAGTAAATGAAATGGATGTAGATCAACAGTAGTGGATAGAAATACAGAAATTATAACTTTTTAAGATTGACTGTTATCAGCAGATGTGCTAGTGCTTAAGTTGTTCATTTGGTGTGCCAACAGGCTTCAAATAACACTTAATGAAATGTGCTAGCACCACAAACAAAACCACCACAAACAAACAAACCAAAATGGAAAAAAACACCTATTTTCTTTAACTTAAGCAAGGCCATGGTGAGCTTCTAACACAAAGGAAGTATGTTATTTGGTGAAATTTTATATGGAAACAAAATTTGAGTCTGTTTTATTCATATTAGGGTAGGACAGGACCAGTTCACGCTTCTAGGTCACCTCCAACTTCACTGATCCTGTAAATCGGAATTGTGTATATGTTTAAATACAATTTTAAGACACATAAAAACTCTGGACTCATACGGCAGCTCTGCATAACTGAGTGTCTGTGGACTCTATAGATGCACTAAATTTTGTACTCCGTATTTGATTGTGACAGTATTTTCCTTGTATTTCCTGCATGCATCTCAGTCTCATGCAGTCTTGATAGCATAAATGAAGAAATGTGGTCTACATGGAGCTTTCGTGCTGTGTAACCTGTTTGAGAAATCTACCTCACTGTTTTACAATGGCTTTTTTTATTTTGCATGTTCATACTTAATCACACTGGAAAATGGAAAGCTGTTTGCATTTGAATGGTGTGCTTTGGCACTGTGTGATCAGCGCATGTACTAATGATTTCCTTTTATTTTTCTTCTTTCCTACTTTTCCCCTTTTTTCCCATTCTTTCCACGTTTTGTACTGCTATCTCCATACTTTCCTCTGAATTTCTTTGCTTACTGTAGCAGCCCTTGCCTTTTCTCTTGCAGCAACAGCCCAGGCTCCAAGGATTATTACTGGGCCTGCGCCTGTTCTCCCACCAGCTGCCCTGCGTACTCCTACGCCAGCTGGCCCTACCATAATGCCTTTGATCAGACAAATACAAACCGCTGTCATGCCAAACGGAACTCCTCATCCCACCGCTGCAATAGTTCCACCCGGACCCGAGGCCGGTCTCATTTACACACCATACGAATACCCCTACACGCTGGCACCAGCTACATCAATCCTTGAGTACCCTATTGAACCTAGTGGTGTATTAGGTAAGACCTCTCTACGTGGATGACTGGAGAATGTGTTGCTTGTCCTTCTGTTGTGTGTGCGAGGTAGAGGTTCATGGAGCTCAAAGGGAAAAAATCTGAAGCAGCAAACTTATTTCAGGTATATCAAAACCTTCTAGGAGAGCTGCTCGAGCGGTGCAGCTGTTAAACATCTAAACATATTTGGCATTCCTGAATGTGTGTGCTTAGTTTATATTAATAAATTTACCAAAAATAAAATCTTCATGTTTGTATAATATTAAATGGTAGATACATAGGCAAGGGACAAAAAGCTAATGCAAGTTGATGTCTATTACATGTCATCTGGGCTCCCATGAATAACAGATTAGTTCGTATTTTCTTTAACGTAATTTTACATCCAGCAATTTTTGGGAGAGAGGACTTCTTATTTTGCTATGTCGTATTAGTCACAAAACTAGAGGGAGTGGAATAGTCTTTGTTCAGTTTGAGTTTTTGTTTATTTAGTACGCAACTCTCCTCAGTGTCTGAAAGCTCTAAATTATATCGTGAGCAGAAAATTGTTTCAGCGAATGAATATAAAACAAACCAAGTTCTGACCAAAGGACGATAAAATTAGCAGCTTTACTGATGGCTTCTTTTATATACGTTGCATTGAAATGTCCATCATTCCTAATATTTCAGACCACTGACTTGGTGTGTGAAGGCAAGAATGATAAAGCAGCCATGACAATTCAGTTAAATGGCCAATATGGAACAAGCAGTTCCAATAGTTTCTTCCTTTCCTACGCTCTACAGAATCTAAATAATCTTTTCTCTTCAGTTTGTTCTGAATTGCATATGACCTTGGTGCTGCATAATGTTGATTTTATAGGACTTTGATCTTAGTTTGTTCAGTGGCAGTTATTGATTTACACAAATTCTAAACGTCTCTAATGAACACTGGACAATAAGGTTCAAAGTCAATATTTTGTTGAAAGTATTGCAAAAAAAATCAGTGTTTCACGTGACAAATACTCCGTGAGTTATCTGTATTGTGTGCATGTTTCACATTACGAACAGTAAAAAAGAAAATGTATTTCAGACTTCTGTCTTGCAGGATTGGTGAATTAATAACAGAAATTATATTAGCTCAAAAGTATGCAGTACATCTCTCAGCTTATGCTTGTCAGTTGACCCATAGCGAAAATTCCATGAGCATATGATAACATTATCATTTATTAATTTCCCACAAATATGTAAATATTCTCCCTAGCTCCTCTACGCCCAGTCTGAGAGTCCAGTTGTAGTATATCCTGGGGTCAAGTCACAGTTAGAGTTCATTAAAGTAGCTGTTAGTGGTTAGTGGCAAGCTCCCCTCCTGAATTCAGTTAATAGCAAGTAAAGAAATACAGCATTCCATTATTACAATGCAGGGAGCTTGGACTTTTCACAGGATTTTCTATAAAGAGATAGGAGGGAAAAATTAAAATTACTTCTAAAATGGCATCTGAAACCATTGTATACTCTCAGGCTTAACTGTGTGAGATATAATGCCCAAAACACACCTCATCAAAAAAATGTTACTTTAAGAAGGAAAAGGGAGAATGGAAAAAAACCCCACAGTCCTACTTTAGCTGCCTAGAATTGATAACCCTTAATACATCTGCTCTATTATCTGAGCAGTTGTATAGAGTTAATTGCATTAAATTTGGGTTTCATTGAGTTCTATTTTGTTATATGCTCATTCTCATTAATAGTACTTTGTCCATTTTTGTGGACCTTTAAGATGTTTTAAAATAATTCTGTTAAAAATGGCAGAGAAATGCATCCCTATCAGTATTTTTGGGGATGTTGGTGTTGAGATCAAAGTTTAGGTGGTGACTAACTTTCAATTCCCTTCCTTTTATCTTCAGGTATGGCTTTCCCAACGAAAGGCTAAGAATTCAAGAACGGTCTTAACTGATCCTTCATCAGATCTGAATTTTAACAAATGCTTAGTTTTCAGCAGCCTTGAAAAAAGCTTGGCCTAGCAGTCAGTGACTTACTTGCACTTTTTTGCACATAGATTTAAAATAAAATAGTGCTATTAATTTGGATTAGGTCCTATTATTACAGAGTAGATGTAATTTATGAGTGTATAGTAGTATACTGACTGCTAAGTGTTCTATATAGCGTTTGCTTTACTAATCACCTAATTCATTGCAGTTCATACTTATTGACTTAAAGTTTAAAATCCCAATCTGTAGGCTTGAAGAATTGCTTTAAAACTTTTTTTTGTGGTAGAACTGGAAGTGATCTTAAGGTTAGCAAATAATTGTCAGTATTAAAGATGGCATTATTTAAAATAGTCCTGCTGCAAGAAAGGCACTTCAGTGAATATGTGACTAGTAAAGCTTAAATGTGCTTGGGTCTAATAGATTTCATGAAATACTGTAATTTTGGGATTGTAAATGAATGGATTAAACAGGTTAAGGCCAGGATGTTTAAAATAAATGCAATATTAATCTGCACAGATAAACTTCTTTTTAAGATTAAGATTTGAAACTACTGTGCCTTAACTTGTTGCTTTTCTTAAAATGAACTTTTGTAGTTAATGATCATTTAAATCCATTTTGATAAACCTGCTGTTAATGTTTTCTGTGAATGTTTTCTAACTTTGTCTTGGTAATTGCAATTTAACTAGGTGCGGTGGCTACTAAAGTTCGAAGGCACGATATGCGTGTCCATCCTTACCAAAGGATTGTGACCGCAGACCGAGGTTAGTTTAGTTCTGCAGTTCTTGTTTGTAAGAAGTGCTTTGAGTGTACATGAGATTTGCAACACCACAGCTGGTTAACCAAATACCCTGTCTTCACCCATTCATGATTTTTTCTCAAAAACCTGGACAGTTAATATTGTAAAGCTTTGGGAATGCTTGCAGTTTTTAAAAAAAATTCTAAACTTGGCTTTCCCAGCTAAATTAAATATATATGCTTTGATATGTTTAACAGAAATTCTATAATTGATTCAGTTTTAAAAATGAAACATCTATCTGCATCAGGAAACGCTATGAAATCAGTGCTGCAATAATTAATTTGGTCGTGTTCCCCTCTTTCCTCCCCGGTTTGTTCTTTTAATTGGTGTGGAAATATCAGATTGGTGTTGCAAAATAAGATGAATGGATGGTTGCTTAATGAGAAAGAAGTAAAGGAATAAATGCCTCATGTCTGTGTTTGGAGAAATCTGAAGATTTAGATTCCCTTTTTTCCAATAAACTTTTGAGCCACTGTACTGTATATTATGAGGAGGATGCATGTTCTCAGATACCTAACTGAATTCAGAAAGGTAAGGGCTGTGAAGATAACTTCAAAAGTTGTTTGAGTTTGAATTAGTATGGGTAGGGAAAGGGAGAGGGTTTTAGTTGTTTTGGTTTTTGTTTGGTTTTGGGGTTTTTTTCCAAAATCTGTTTCTTGGTATTTGTCTTTTGCTGCTAAAATGTGTAACCTGAAGGAGAAACAACTTTTGAAGACCTGTTGGTGAGATGACATCCAATATTTGGGCATCTCTCTTTAACCCTTGAACGGAAAGTAAATCTTCATTTTTCTCCTGTTCCTCAAGTGTCATGCCTTTGGACCCCTGAATGAAGTGTTTAAGCTTATTGAGAAAACTGCTATTTTCGGTTTATTGACATTGGCTAGGAAGCAGTGTGGGGGATGAATTATCCCATCCCTGCTGCTGACTCACTGTGGTTTTCAAGCAAGTCATTTAATCTCTCTGTGTATGGTTTCCCATTGATCAAATAAGGATAATAATACTTCCCTACCTCACAGGGGTGTTGTGGGGGTTCTTGTTTTGTACAGGGCTTTGAGGATGCAAAGCATTATGTGCCAAGTATTATTATTCTGCTCTCATCCAAATCAATATTGTGCAGGCTTCCATGATATTTAAAAGCCAAATTCCAGGGATAGATCTGACATGTCCAAGCATTGTCTACACTTCTCATAACCTTCCATAAATTAACTGCAAGAGAGAATATAGATTCTGATTGATGCAGTAGAAGGGGCCCTACTGGATATTTGGTATATTTATGTAGTACAGGACACTACTTTAGTTTTCTGCAAGATTGTTTTATATCACTGCACACTGTTTGCAGCCCATTGGCTTGTTCTCATTTCTTGAGAACTCTTCCAAGGGGCAACAGGATATAATAAGTTGAAGGTCATTTTAATCATAGGTTTTAAATTTTATTTTTTTTTCCAATCTCAGTCAAGAGCAATTGGTGATAAGGATTTGGTTGTCTTTGAAAATTTGACCTGACGTTGCAAAAACCATTTTTTTGCTAATGTTCTTTCATGATCTGCAATGGTAGTTTCAGGTGACAGATGTGGCTACTTTTTGTGTAATTGAATATTACCTGAGACAACTAGTAAATACACTGATAAAGTGGGCATAGAGGTGTTTTCATGGAGGAAATACCATTTTGTAGTTTATAATTTTGTAGTTTATCAACATAGATTTTAAATATTTTTTGAAGGGCCTAGATGTTTCATCTGAGTCACTTAAAAGTAATTTAAATTAATTATTAGCATAATTTTACCTGCTTTTAAGAAACAGCCATTTTCTAATAGAACAGCATTCATCTCTAGCAATATTGGAAACCCACTGTCTTAAGTACATAAACGAATACGCGTCTTTTTCCTGTGGAATAAGTCATGCACACCTCTGTCTTACTAAAATCATGCTGATATTTCAGAACATTATTTTAAAGTCTTATCTAAATAATCCCAGTGCATATTAAGAAATTTACACAAAGTTAATTTTACAACTGAACTTAATTGTATTTTGAATTTTAAATCTTAGGTTATCCCTGCACGTACCTAAAAGTATGCACATACCTTTTCACACAAAAGGTCTTGGAGACAACTTTGTTCAGCAATAATAATTTCTTTCAATGTACTAAAATTATACTGTAGAATTAAAATCCTATCAGTATTTGCCATATTCACCTATTTGGTTGTTCTGTCACCAGGATACTTCTGTAGCTATGGCCACAAAAAGCAATGTCAGCAAACCGAAATACTTTTTTTTTCAATGCAGAAATTTTTTTTTATGTAGTTAAGTGTCACTAAATCTATTTTTACATTCATCGGGTCTAAAGTTGGTGTTTTGTTGTTTTTTTGGTTTTTTTTTTTTTTTAATTCTAAATTGACTCTCAGATGACTTTGTAGTACTACTGCATTCACTTTTTAAGTAGTTTTTCTTCTTTGCATAGTTTTGGTTTTTTGTTGGGGTTTGGGTTTTTTTCCCAGAGATAAGCACTGCGTTTAAAGCAAGAATCCCCAAATGTGTAAATGTTTTACAACTAAGCATGTAGAATTGGTGAAGGGTTGGAAAATATAGCTCATTTTAACTCAGAATAAACCCCCAGATTATAAATAATACAAAATTGAATTTGATTCATATAACAGAGAGACTGACTGATTTAATTGTAATAAACTGTAAGTGGTGTTGCACAGTTGACAAACCTGTGTGTACTGTAGAAGGCCAGAGACTTGGCAGAGGATGTATCACAGGTGTCCTGGTATTTTTTTAAAGGTAGCTTGCTTTGATTTTAAAATCCACAAGAAATATTAATGCTGAGAATTTTCTCAAATGTTTTATCCAAACCAATTTTCACATAATTTATATATAAATTTTAATACCTTTTAATCAAAATTGTAATGAGTATCAAAATGCTTTAAGATTCTGTTTCTAGTATACCTGTAAAGTGGTAAGATTGTGCCACATAAAATATTTATTTTAATTTTCTCTTCTTTTTGGAACAGCTGTTATAATTTAAAGAAATCCCACTTAGCATGATTCTGAAAAAAAATTCAGGGAGCGTTTGGTCTCATTTATGTTACAGTAGTAATTTTTTGTAGTGTTATGAACTGTATCCTAAATGATAGGCCACTTCTATTATGTGAAAGTAAATGAACCCACAAGAAAGATTGTTAAATCGATGGTATCTGTGAATATTACACCTACTGGACTTAATTTTATGTAATGGCACAAATCTGACTTTGCACTGAATATCTTTCTCACTTTCATCTCCTCTGCCTTAGTCAAAATGGCAACAGTACAGAAACTTTTATCAACCTCAGAATTTATTAGCTCTAATTAAGCTGTTGAATGAGTCTTAAAAAAAAATAAAAAAATCATACTACTGTTAAGTGGACCAAGTTTGGTGAAGGAGAATGCAAGAGAATGATTAAAGAAGGAATAGCTCAAGAACATTGGGAATGATAACTTTCCACTTGAGAACTTTTTTATGTTTTACTGTAATTTGTTTGTGGTTTTGGGTTTTTTTGTTTTGTTTTGTTGATTTTTTTTTTTCCTTTTTTTTGCAAAAGAAAATAGTATTTACAGGTGGCTTCTTTTAAAATATAAAAATATAAAGCAGGAATGTATATGAAATGTCAGATTTTATTGTATTTGCAGAGTATTAGCTTTGAAAATGAATAAAGAGAGCTGTTTGTAGTTTTAAAATGCCTTATTAGTATCAATTAGATATTTTCTCTATTTTTTCATGTACTTAGAGCTTTTTAAGTATAGACTTTAAAATGGCAGGACTTTTACAGTGTTTACATGCAAGTGCATTTTATAAGTGTCCTATATGTAAAATAGTATTTCGAACGGGAAAATGCTGGCTATAGTAGCAGGCTGAGCGTTTTCCTGGTTTCCACGATGATGCCTACGTTGCTAGACTACAGTTTATAGTACTGCTTTGTATCATGAGGCCAAGAAATTCCATGTTGTTTGTAAATAGAATAAATGAAAGGCAATAAAAAATTTATTGAACAAAAACCCTTTGTTTGGCCCATAGTTTGTTGAACCAAATTGTTTCTCTAAGTCCAGAATTCCTTAGATTACTCCATTCTTTTAACAACCAGTTATTAATAATCACATCCATCATTAATAGTTGCTTTAATGCTTGCACCTGGGGAGGTACTAATGCTTAATAGCAGTCAGATACTGATGCTGTGCACTGACTGTTGTTCCAAAAATCTTCTACCCAGTTCAGAAACTGTTCATCGTTTTTTTGTTTTCCAATTTCCTTCATCGACTGCTACTAACCATTAGTCGTTAGTCATATTTTATCTCTATTTCTCCTGTTAACCGGTTTTGTGGGAGTGGGCTTCTCCTTCACATGTCCAAATCATGATGGAGGGCTGTCATGATTTTATTGCATTCTGTAGATGGTGTCAATCAGTATGTCAGAATTAAACATGCTTGTTTTTTTTATTAGTTGTGATTAGTTTTCATGTTGTCATTAAGCCGTCACTAGCTGGAACTAATCTCTTCTCTATCTTTTCTTTCTTTTTTTTGTTTTGTTTTTTTGTTTTTGTTTTTTATTTTTTTTTTTTTTTTTGTTTCTAACCACCCAGCCGCCACCGGCAACTAACCTATGACCTTCTGACCTCTGAACTCTTCACCCAATGATGACCTGACCATGCCTGCCTGCTGATCAGTTAACTGGTAAACGCCTTTGCTTGCCTGTCTTCAGTGCAGCGAGCTGGGGCACTTGTCCGTTCGTCTTACCATCTAACAAAACAGACAAAGAAATTGTTGTCCTCCAACTCCGCTTTTTGTTGTTCTCCTGTTTGGGTGAAAGTGGTTCTAGAACCTGCACTGAATAGTAGTAAAGCAATAAGGTCCAACTCATCCCTCCGCACTGATCATCCTCTAGTGTCCCGCCCCAAGCGAACGGTAAGGAGGCCTCGCACGAGATGGAGACAGATGTCCCTTAACTACCCGATGACAGAGGCAGTTACTGTGAGAGACTTCTAGGAATATTTTTCTTCTCAGAAAAAAAAAAAGAAAAAAAAAAAAATTAAAAAGTCAAAGCTCTCTCTGAATGTACTGTGTGATGATGCATCATGCATGAACCTTTGGTCAGGGATGTCATTGGGGAAGGGATTCCAAAAAGTATTCAAAATTTGATAATGCTGTTTAGTCACTACCAGTGCCCTCAAAGGGCAGATGTTGCAGCCTTTTTTCTATTGCCTGCCAAATTGGACGTTTTAAAGGAACGTGTGCCATGAAATACAGATTACGATGACTTTTCAGAACTACATTAATGCAGAGAACGAAACAGCAACACTATTAAAGCTAAATAAAAGTTGAAATTGTTTTAACCATATTTTAATCTCCTTGGAAGATTACATGAGAACAAGGTACATGCATTATGTGTCACATTACTGGGCAAACTGTTCAAATATTTTTTTTAAACCTCCCTGTATAGAAAAAATTTCATTAAGGATGTAAAAGCCATGCTTGCCTATTTGCTGTATACATGTAATGAAATTGTAGATAAAGTGTAGTGCATTGAAACAAAATGAACAAAAAAGTAGATACTTTTACTATACAAGGGTGCTGGTGCAGAAAAAAAAAATATATTTTTGGAAATGTAGCATTTTATACTTTCAAGTGTTATAAAAAAAAAGAAAAAAAGAACAAAGAAACCCTTTATTTCATTAAATGATTTTTTCTGGTGGTTGTCAAGAAACAAAAGACCAAAAGAGCCTTTTAGTCTTTCTTTTTTATTTTTTAAGTATTGGAATAAGTCTAAAGAAAAGGAAGTGCCTTATTTTCTTCATGGTCATTTAGTCAAATGTCTTGTATAATCAGCTTCTCCCTCAGACAAGTTACTGCATGCCACTCAGTCGCCCAGTATGTGAAAGAAGCTGTGAGGGAAGACAAATGATGAGTTGACCATATTAATTACCTGATTTTTGCCATACTAGTGTGATGTGACTTTGCCAAAATCTCATTAAGTGACGTATTTGCTAAGTTTTCATCAAACCAGCCCATTATTATTTCAACCCCTCTACTTTTTAAATCATAGCAAACGCCGTACTTGTGCAACGTAAACCAAAGGGTTCTGTGATACAGACTGTCTCATGCTAAAGGAGATTATTAGCTGACAAATGTTTGTAGAGCTGGAAGTTATGTCATTTTTGTTCAGGGATGGAGAAGAGTTTTCCTGATTTTGGTTGAAATAAATATTACACCAACTGTAGCAGGCTTCAGCATCACCCAGAAAATGGATGTTCTGCAGATAATGAAACTGAAAGTGCTTAGTGAGTTTTCAGTCAGTGACTGAGCACATCCCCAGTTTCCACGAGCAGCTCCTGCAATGGCAAACAGCATGGAAGTTAGTTACTTTTCAGCTCATCTTTGACTATTGTTAGATCTGGCCCATTGGCTTTGCTTCAAAAAATAAGCAGGAGAAGGACTTCAGCCATTTGAAGTCCAGCTATACCTTATTTTTAACCCTTGTTTCCACATGAGGTTCAAATAGCTGGGCAATTGCAAGAGCTGAAGCTGTTGAACGCACAGTATTTAGTTCTGAAAACATTAAGTATTACTTTGTGGGGCTCAGTACTAAACTTGGCAAATATCAGGTGATAATTTTATTCCCCTCTTGTCAACTTATTCTCCTCCTGCAAATCTTCACAGCTTCCAAATGAAAGGTCAATAGTAAGCTAAGAGGGCTTACATTTTTAAGCACCTGCATGGTGACCTCATCTAACATCTTGTCTCACCTGGAAATAATTATCAGTTTATTTACTATGCAATAGACATTCATCCTTTCATATTCAGCTAGATTTTTGTTTATTGTGCCACCGGCTTTGTCTTCCTGTTACACATACAGTTGTGTTGATTTTATTTACAGTATATGCTGTGCCATCTTGATTTTATTTTGGTTGGTTGGTTGGTTGAATAAACTTGCGACACTCGAACATTTGAAGAGAGATTTGCTGAAACAATACCAGTATTTGATCCAGTTTCATCTCAACTATGATAAAACCTGGATGCTTTAGACATTTATCAAAGGTCTTTTACTGAGGGGGGAGGGGAAGTGTATGGGATAGATGTGTGACATATGAAAGTAATGTTTGCTCTGAACAAACTTCTGAAAACTTAGTTGACAAAATTTTGGATCAACTTAAAAAGCATGACTTTTGAAATCTCTGAATGCCTTGGTTCTCAGTATTATCATTCTTTAATGACTTTTTCTTTATTAAAATAAGTAGTTTTAAGACTTCTTTCTGACAGTATTATGTAATTTTTTTAGAGTGGGTAGATGGGAGTGTCGCTTGTATGTAACCGTACAGATGACATGTATTTGTCTATTCTTTATTATCTTAGTAGTTTCATGCTATGTATGTACCATAACCAACCTATTGCCTATGAGAAACATGTAAGATAATGTATTTACAGCCATTGTTACAAGTTTATAATGTATTTTTCTATCTTGTTTTATATGTATGTTATATAACATTCAAAAGAATTTTTTTCCTGATTGAGAAAAAAGGATACAAAATGCAAAACCCACAATTTTGATAACTGAAAAATTGCCAATTGTTTTGCAGTACTTTATTATATTGGGAGTGTTGTCTTTCTTGGGCTTTTAGTTAGCTACTGGATGAATACATTAGACATATTTGGGTTTTAGTTGGGTTTTTACATAGCTTGCATTTTAATTCTTTGGTTCTTTGCTGTTTCTATTAACCCATAGCATTATTTTAATAAATGTTATAATACCAACCTACTAACTCTGGACTATGTCTGTTTATTAACCATTACATGTTTAATTAAAATAAACAAATAAAGACGGAAGAATGTAAAGTCTTGAGTTACTGGACTAACCCTGAAGAACGTGACCACAGATAACACAACGTGACTTGTTTTTATGTTGTTTGTCAGCTGACATTCTGCACACTACTATTAAGTTGGCTTTGGTCATTCTGGCCTTTTACCTTGGGGAATAGGTGCCAGTAGAAATGGGAACAAAGTAGCATTTTTTGAGGCATTCTTCTTGTAGAGTCTCGCCACTTGCCTTTCAGCATCTGCATTACTAATTCCACACTTTCTTTTTCTTTCTCTAAAATAATTACTATTGGCTGACAGCAAAAGATGCCAGTGTATTGGTAAATTGTGACGGTGTACAGAAACCAGTTTGATTCTTTGTTGAACCATTCAGAGATGGCAGTTAATTGCACAGTAATTTGTGATTTGTTGGTTTTGGCACCTCATTCACTGTTGCATCATGTGACGTTTCTAAGCACAAAATATTTCTGGGTTGAATTGCTGTACATTGAAACACAAAACCTGGGGATTTCCTTTGGCAAAAGTGGCTTATTTATGCCATGCTATTTCAAGTAACTTTTTTTTTTGGTACTTCTGCTGTAGTCTATCAGTATTGCCTAGCTCAGGGGAGTACAGCTTCTGTAAGCCAAAGGTCAAACTGGATCTTTTCCTAACGACTGCAGAAAGTACAAAAATACACCTTTCACTAAATTACCAAGCAACATCCATTTCAATTTCCACAGCTGCCTTTATGTGATCTTTATCCCTGTGGATGACTGAAGCAACATGAACGCAGGGAACTGAAATGGTGAAAATGCTGTTTTGAATGTGCATCTATGCAAATATTTTTACAGAAACACTTCCCCTTTCTTAGAACTGCACTATCTGAGGCTCCTCTACATTTCCCAGGTAGTTCTAGATTTGTAACCCTGAGTGGGCAGTAATTACTGCTAATGTCGATGGAGATCCTCAATGTAGATAACTTTTCAGATGTCAACAGTTTTCTTCCTGAAAATCCTTTTTTTTTTCTGTAGATAGTAAAAATTCAGATGAGGAATCTGAATCTGTTCAAATTCCTCCTTTAATTTATGATGTTTGGAACTATTTATCTTGACATACATGCAATGTAAAACTTTATAAATAGTTCTCACAGTACTGCTAGTAATTAAAATTTTATGTATCTTTATTTTATAGAGAAAAATAGTCTAGCTTTGATGATGTTAGTTTTCTAATGGCACGTAGCTCTTTGTTTTACAAAAATTTTAGGTAGAGCTGAGATACCAATTCATTTTGAATAGTTTCACTTGTGCAGAATTTTAATTTTTAATTTAACAGATCATGTTGCGATTCTAAAACTCAGCCACAGGCAGGTGATAAGAATATTAGATATTTGCAACAGATAATATTAGAACCTTTTGACTGGATAATGGAACAAGTGTCATTACAGAGCAAATAATTTATATTCCTGAAGAATTTTATCAGAGGTGCACATGTAATTTGGTGAAGTACTCTGTCCAGTATTCAGGTGGAACAAAACTTTAACGTTTTATATTGAACAACACTTCTATTTCCAGAACTACTGCTTTTCTGTAATATTGTCTATTATTTTGTATTTTTATCAATAGGTATTAACTACTGTTATACTTGTCCACAGTGCATTTTCATCTCATTCTTCAGTATGTGCAGTAGTCGAAGTTGCTGTAAATTTTGTAGTACTTTAAAGCTGAAGGACAGAACAAAATAGGAAAACTCTAAAATGAAAATAATATATTCATTATTGTTATCCACCAAAGGCATTTCTCCATTTACCTGAGTGCCTGTCTGAAAATTTAACTGTTTTATACTTTGCCTGCTTGCAGGAAAGACATGAACTGTTTTTAGAAGTGAATTTGAAGATGACTTCAATATTGCTAAATCACTCAAGTTAGCTTCTTTTTCTTTCTTATTATTCTGCGGTTAAATTGTTTTAGCATTTGAAAGATCATACATTTAAGACAATTAGATCATTGATCCAATAAAGTGGGATTTATCTTCGGGTAAATTTTTTTGATAGGTCAAAACATAAACAAAAATATCATCTAGCCTTTCGAAGTAACATCTGAGCAATGCTGTTCACATCTTAAATATTGTACCAAAGTACAACAAATTTGGTTTCTCCAAGAGTATTTTTGTGCATATTACAAGTGCCTTCAAGAACATCCTTCAGATATTTTTAATGAGCATATGTTCAGTGTATTGACAACACTGATCTTTTATTTGAACGTGCCTTTTAAGAGTGTGTCAAAAATCCACATGTAGCAAAAGGTTTATTGCCAGATTGTACTCCATGCGGGGGACCACTACAAGGTTTTCTGCCCTGAAAATGCAGGGAAACATTGAAGTGTGTTACCATCCATTAAGAAATTAACTTGGGGGAAACATACTTAGGAGCATATGAAACTGAGTTCTTTGTGTCTGGATAAAAATAGCAGTTATCAGAAATAGCACGTTGTACAGAATGAAGTCTGAGTAACACATTCCTGGGGCTAGACATACATAATTGTTCCCAGAATTTCTGTTTTAATATGTTTGATATGTTTTTCTAAAACACTGTTAAAGGAGTACTGTCCAAATAACACATGACCCATACCATTAACACGTGGTAATCAATGTTGAATCAAACTGGTTAATGCAAGTACAGTGCTCTTCCTTCTCTGTGCCTGCGCACTAATTGCAGGTGGTGCATAGGGGCTGGGGCTTAGGCACAGCAGGCTGCAGGCCTGATTTCTTGGTGCCTGCAGTTTGGGTGTCCATCTTTGACAGCAGACTAACTGGGAGGAGTCTGCCTCCCAAGGCAAAGATTAACTGAGGTCTGAAACTCTTAGTAGAATTAATTGAAAATACAGCAACAATAAAGCAACATATATACATATATGCTTTGACTTGTATTATGGCAGTTTGTGTGAAACATTTAAGGTTTTGTTTGTGCAAAATAATGTATTCTGAGGGGAAAAGCAAACATGGACGTTGGCAAAACACATGTAAATAAACACCACTTATGACTGTACATTATGTGCAATAAAGTAACTGGAAAAAGTGCATGTACTTTATCCTCAAAAGAAAACTGACAGCTCTCAAAGCTGTAGCTATAGTTTTATTTTCTGAAAAGTTAAATTTTATTCTGTATCTAAACCACAGAATAAAGAATGTACATTTTTCACACTTAAATTTTCATTAATGCTTCTAGCAGTGTTATGGAAGATGTTGATTGTTGAAGAGGCTTAAACTTTCATGGTCATCTGATTATCAGGGTATGTTTTGTTTAACAGTTTCTCATTGCATATGCTGTTGTTTGTAACTAAATGAAGGAAGTATGCATTATATATTATAAACATGCAATACACATTTTGCATATGGGTTTGTGGATGCATCAGTTCTATAAATTTTGCAGATAACCATGTGATTTTGGTGATATTGTACTTTTGCAGACATAATTGTATGAACAATTGTTCAGAGCAAATAAGAAAGAGGAGTACTACTTTACTGTAATTTTAACACATTGGTTTAGGGCATAATTTCTGATTACTGTAGAAAATGAAGGTGTCTGCCACCCCACCTAGTGTGAACCCAGCGAGAAACACACTTTGGAGGAGAGCCAGATTATGGTGTTCTGTATTTCCCTTAATATTTATGTGATGATGCCTAGTTTTAGTTAAGGATAATTTCTTTACCAAGGTATCCTTTGCTAAAAATTCCTTTTACTTCGCACTGCTTAAATAAAAAATGTTTGCTTCAGAAGTAAGTGGAGTAGATAAGGTTAAGTGTGGCATCTTTAGAAGTCTGATAGAGTAGGGGAGAGGAGGCTGAATGCCAGTGTTCAGGTACACTTCTGCACACCCAGCAAGGATGAAAAGTTTGGCATAATTAGTCTGAAGACAGCTTCCATGATGAGTCTCACCAAAATAGTGGCATATAGTTTATCTGAGCTAGCTGTAGTCTTAGAAGTTCACAGGATGTAGGGATGCTGTTTGGTATGTGCCACTGGAGCAGGTAAAGCAGCCTTTGTCATCTTTGCTGTTACACTGAGTGCCAGCTGCCTGTACCCTGTAGTCCTGGCCTGGAGTGTGGGCACAGCCTCACTTTCTGTGCTGTCTCTTGCTGCGCTGTGCAAACTCCCTCCTTCATCCAGATCCCTAGAGAGCAAAATTGTGTTGACCTTTCTTGTCTCTTGCACCAAGTCAGTAATACCTGTTTGTGGTCACGTTCACGTTAGGAATTGCATTTATAGGTCTACAAGTTAAAGCTAGATGTGGAGTTTAAAGACTAGAAATTTTTTATCAACAGACTTTATCACCATTCTACCAGCACTGTCTATGTGTTTTGGTATGTTTATTGGGGATGGCCTGACCTTAGTAGATGGCTCCTCATTTTATTACTGCAGTTACTTTAGTTCCTTGAGGCAATACAAGTTTAACCATTATCAGTGTCAAAATAATGAGAGAGATTCATAGCAAAGAGTACAAAGTACAGTGCCAGAAATTACTCTTTCCATGTTGGCATTCAGGTCTACCAGCAAAAGTAAAAAGAGACTTTATCCAACTGTTTTATTGGTGACTCTGTGAAGTTCTCAAACAGTTAAAAGTACACTACTGACAGGCAGTTCCTGTTGAGTTGAACTCTAAAATTTAAGAATCACAAATAATCAGCTACTCCCTAAAAAGGTGTGGGGTGCTTTTTTTCACAAAGCAGCATAGCATATATTTATCCTTTTTTGATTTCTATCACAGTATTTTCAAAGTGTTTTCATCTTCGGCAATAAATAAGGTTACTACTTTGAAGAGTAAACTGGATAAACTCAGGTGAGGTTCAAGGAAAAAAAACATCAAATAGTGGCACACCTCAAGACTGCATCATTTCAGCAACTTACCAGTAGATGAAGGAGTTTTCTCTAAAGTTCATGTATTTGTAAGCACCTTATACAGGCAAGAGGCTAAGCAGAGAAATTACTTTTGTTTGTAGAAGTTTTTCAGAATGAATTCTATAAATTTTCTGTTTACTGAGGGTGGCCTTTATTAAGCAGGTGGTACTTCTTGATGGTAGGAAGTTCCCAGGTCCTCTTGCCGTAAGTCAGTCATTGAACAAACAAGTGTTCATACTCATATGAAAATGAAGCCACATCTTTTGTATCCAGGTCTTTTTAATATCATGACAGATGTATCAGTCTGTACCTCCCAGAGCAGTGTTTTAAAGGGATTTTTTATTTTAAATTGAAGTTATTTCAGTAAAAAGGCAGGCTGAGTGAGCAAGAGTGTTATGGGAAATGTGATAATATATGATAAAGATAGTGTGATCACTGTTTTAAAGTCTCACTGTGTTATGTGTATTAGAAATGCACAATGAAATGTTAGTGTAATATTTATCTTGTTGTCTACACCTTTCCAATTAGGATTTCCAGACAAGGTGGTTTTCATGAGACTAAGACTACCTTGTGCAATTCAGAGCTAGTGAAATGATGAGATAACTGCAGATCACTCCTATGCATGTGCCTTTCATAGAGCACAGCCTTTTTAAGGTCTTGACCTCAGATATTGGGTAAAACATTGTAAATTTGTGATGCAGGGAGCACAGTTTATTTGTTAGCCTATCTGCTAACCATTGAAAGTTCAAATGTCACTGCCAGTTAGGAAATGCTACTGCATGTTAATTGCTGTGACAAATTCCATGTCTTGTTTTTAACATGGGTGCAATCTGGAGACCTTCACATGCATACTACTCTAGTAAATCTCTGGATCATTTTCATGGTCTTTCATGAAGAGTGGATCCAGTACTGCTGAGGAGGCCACAAGGCCATTATTTGCATGCCCTTGTGTGACTTTTCCCATATAACCTTAGTGATGAGACAATTTTGATTCTCTCCCTAAAAGGCAACGAATGAAGCAAATCTTCAGCTTTTTTTCTGAGAGAAAATAGGAAATGTGTACCAATGTTGACTGAAAGAAGATAAAGAATAACTAATGTCAGAGCTTTGAACCGTGTCCTGAACATTACTCTGGACTTTATATAAGCCAAGAAGAGGAGGCAACCCTAAACAAGAGCAGCACTGTCAAGCCTGGTGTTGACTGTGATGACAAGAAGTCCATCAGAGACTGTAGGCTGGAATTTTAAGTGAAGAAAATTGAAATTATCTTGGTCCTTGAAGAACTGATTCACCTATCTCCCTGTTATCTTATGCAAGCTTGTTAATTTCTCTGTAGGAAATTTTTCCCTTCTTCAACCTAATTTGAATTCTTGTTCTTTTATTCTGAGGTTCTGCCCTGCCCCTTTCTGTGCTGTCTTGCATTTCGTAGACAAATTCTCCCTTCATTAGGATGGTGAAGTGGCACAGGTTGTTCTTGGTACAGAAAGATAGGAAGCAAGACTTCAGGTCTAGATCAGGATGTTCAAGTGTGACATTATTTAGAAAGCCTGTTTTACATACACATGACTCCAAGCTGATGGAAGAGAACTATTTCAATAGTGAGGGCACAAATCTAATGTTTGGAACACTAGGGTTTCAGATGCGTCTTTCGTTGCTGATTTGTGCAGTTTTGGGCAAGACCCCTGCAGGCAAATCCACAAAATACCACCGTCATCTTAAGTGATGTGGCAAGATACAAAGTGTGGTCACCAAGGCTTTTATCAAAAGAATCTTTTTAATGGTCTTCCAGAAAAGTAGACACCATTTCCTTATCTTCGTTTGTTTCAAGCAACAACATCATCCAAAAATAAAGCCCCTGGTAGCCAGAGACAATGTACCTGCCTGAGTGCAGAGGGGAAAGCACTGATCTGTAAATGCCCATCTTTCCACCACACCCTCAGTCACCAGCTGGGCAGCTTGGCTGCTTGGGTCTGTCTCAGGCATTTTCACGTGCATAGCATGTGTGGCTGTAACTCTGCCTTTTGCATTCCCCAGCTACCCATGATGAAAGCTATGCTTGTACTCAAGTACCTTTGGTGCTCTTGTTCTGAATCTTTGTCCCTCCGTTTCCTGTCAGTGAAATGAGGTTAACATGAGAACCCCAGCAGAGTATAAGCTGTGGATGGCCATGTTTGAGATTGTAGCATGCTCAAGCAGTACAATACTGAGTGCACTCCAGTATCATCACAATGTCCAAGTGTCTTATGATCTTGAATGTACTTGAGAATAAAGCATGAAAGCAAAACAAAATACCTTTGACTTCTTACTTAGTCAAACCCATGCTAAATTTTCCAGAATCTCATAGGCCAGCTGAGTTCTACTCTCAGATCAAACCACCTTGGTGAGTACCTCCAGTAGTGCTGTCTCAAGGGATGGCCATCTGAAAAAATGATGGGCACAAGTTACTCCTTGGCAGATCCTTGTTTGGCACAGGGGAAAATTTTTTTACAAGGAAGACAGCAGCCATTGGAATAATCTCCCCAGAAAAGTGGTGGATTCTCCAGTTTTGGACACCTTTAAGGGTCAGCTGGACAGCATACTAGCCCATGTCTAGACTTTGCTTTTGCGAAAAAAGGTTGGACTAGATGGTCCTTGCAATCCCTTCCAACCTGGCATTCTATGATTGTGTTCAAAACAGTCTGAGTCCCACAGGCTCACTGGGGATGGACAGAGCTGCATTCCTGGTTTTCACAGTTGGCAAGTCCAAGGGGAGGCAAAGGGACAGAGATGCAATTGTAGGAAACAGCACTGCTTTGTCTCTTCACCAGGGAAATGTAGAAGTGGAGAGCACTTACAGCACCTGAGACCTGGGAGGACCGAGAAAGAAATGGGATTCTATTGAAAACCTGGTTGGCAGGAGTGAGATTTGCTCTGCAGTCATGTGAGGTTCACATTGTTCAGCTCTCAGCATAACATACAATTTTTGAAACTGAAATGCCTTAAAATAATTAACTTTGAGGCAAGAACAACATCTTTTGCAGCTTCAGGCCTGTAGTTGTGAATGGTTATATTTGGGATGCAGATTTTTCAGTGAGCTTTCCATTTGCTTTGGAAGAAGGGAGATAAATGCTATTTGTGAGAGACATGTTTGGATTTCTCAAGCAAGAACCAGGGTTAGCAGGTAGATATAAAACAAAATCATCTCATCAGCCGCATCACTAACCTCAGCAAAATCCAACATTAACCAGTTTACCCCTGGTCACACACAACCACAAGACAACTGGCAACCAAACACTTTTGGCCAACAGCAGTATATTGGAAGGTGGAGAAGTGGGAATTTACCTCCTCAGTCAAGACTCTTCTAAAATTCTATCTTGGTGAAGTAAACAACTGCATTTTACTAGTTGTCATGTACTTCACAATGATAATAATAAATTATATTTATGAAGTAGGACTTCCACCTGCTCTGAATTTGTCTTCAGACTTCCCTCTGTGAAGGAACCTTGAAATAAATTATTTCCACTCTGGCAAGCACCTGGTTTAAAACAAAGGTGAAGCCAATGAATGAAATAGCCAAAACACCTGACTCCTTTTAGGAGGGAGGGAAGCAGTAAATAATGTTGCCTCAGAGCAATTTCTCCCTTGTCTTGCCTTTCCTCTTGCAGTTTGCTGTCACTAATCACTGTGAGCCAGACTGTGCACGTGGAAGAATCCTTCAGACGGAGTCAGTGGGGCTGTTCATGTGAGTAATTTGTAAAGCACTCAATCAGGGCAATCAAGCCCTGTGGTATTAGACTAATTTTGGCTATAAAGTCCCTATGCAAGGACTTTTATTCTTGTCAGTAAAACAGTGGATGCAATTCTGGTGGCAGTGCTTTTTGGTTTTTTCTTTTTCCCTCCCCACAGCTTCTCATTTCTTCTCACCTTTCCTTCACACACAGAGAGAGCACTAAGAGACTCGGAGAAGCAGCAGCTTTGACAAGCAATGCTAACATGCCTGCCTGCTCTGGGCAATTCCTTTGGGCGATTTAGCAATGTCACTCTGCCTCTCAGCATTTCTTTCAAGTCAGGAGCCTCGGTGCTTGCAGCAGCTTGGGAAAGGGAGAGCCCAGGTGCAAAGGCAGGGAAAGGTTCCGCTGGTGGCTGGCAGCAACAGGAGAGTCTGGTTGTGCCGGTGAGTCAGCCGAGCCACTCGCTCCACTTGCTTATTCCAGCCACATACAGGCAAGTGCAGGCAGGGAAAATTCCTGCTTTGATTGTGAGGAAAGGGCCTGCTTATGCCACCACAATAAACTCTGCTTTCCCAGAATGAAATCTCACCAGGCGTAATTGCAAAAATCCTGGGATAAAATACTTCTGCTTAACCCCTGACACATCTTGTTCTTTTCTCTGGGAGAAAAGTAGTCATTTATAGTTTGGTGTTTAGTTTTTGGTTTTGTTGCGTTGTTTTTTTTTTTGTAATTCAATTACCAGCTTTGATGTGTCTAAAATGGGAATAATGGCAGAGAATACAATATCTCCTGTCTGCACTGCTACCTATACACTTGCATATAAATAGCACTTCTTTTGTTTCATGGGTTGGAGTAGAGGCTGAAGAGGCATACTGACAGTGCAGCAGCCCTTTTCCTTTGTAGCGGATCTAATAGGCCTGCAGTATGAAAAATGCTACTTATGCTTTGCTTTTAGGCTGAAACTCACCCTGTGCAGAGGTCTAGCGAGGGCAGAGGCCCCACTCAAATCCTGCTGAGCCTTCAGAAAGGCTTTCCATGTTCCCTACAGTAGGTACAAGGATTCAGACAGTTTTGCATTCTGTTCGTGGGTAAAGGCATGTAAATAATACCTTTATGACTCAGGTATGTCTTGAAATATGCAACCTGATGGCAGACAGTTCTACTTTTTTGTGCAGATATTTGTTCTGAACCACATGGCTTGTGAGTCATGAAATATTAATGGCCATGCAAATCTTCTCTTCTGTATCACAAGCTTTTCTGTGTTCCTGACCCCTGACTTCCTTTAATCATCTCCTGGGTGTGTGGTCTGTTACTATTCTGAGATATCTTGTGAACAGGGGCAAAGTAATTACTTGATCCTTGCCTGCTGCAAGAATCGTTTTGAAAAGAAAATTGATAACTTCAGAGACACTTCCTCCTTGCATTAAAATCAGCCCCACC
This sequence comes from Cichladusa arquata, assembly GCA_026413545.1. Classification (NCBI taxonomy): domain Eukaryota; kingdom Metazoa; phylum Chordata; class Aves; order Passeriformes; family Muscicapidae; genus Cichladusa; species Cichladusa arquata. The sequence continues at coordinate 36,665,495 of JAOTQP010001546.1, forward strand.
ACCTTGCTTCACAAGATTTCTCTTTTGGTGGCCTGAATGCAGACCTGCAGTGTTCAGTGCTATTTTCATGACTGTAAAAACAGCCTTCTTGGATCTTTTAAGTTTTCACCTTCTCCTCCACAGATTAATTACAATTTTTGGTCAGATGTTTTCTCCCCTTCTCTCTCACTCCCCCCTACTGATTTTTTTCTTAAGGCATCCTTATAAATACACTGTCCTTTTGTGACTTGTTACAGGAAGGCCCAATGATCTTTCAATGAGTAGCTGTAGTGCCTGTTAGTTATAGGGTTATCTTAGCCATCTCCCTAATAATTGGAGGCTGAATTATTGCCTGAAACACGATTTAAAAAAAAAAAAAAAAAATTTAAAGAACCAGGGCATGTATTTTTTGGCAGAAATCTCATTTTCTTTCTCCACCTGTTTTCTAACATCCCAAATACTAAGGATGTTACCAATGTGGGTAAATATGGAAATGCTCCTTAGCTCCCTGCCAAACATAGGAGAGGTCAGTAGTTTGGTGCCAGGCAGGTCTGACAGCCAAAGGAGAAGGAGATGCACAAGCAGTATGGTTGAGGAAAGAGAAAACTTACCATGAAAATGCATTTCCCGTATGGGAGCTATTTTAGTAAACCAGTGTGATGGAAGTACAGACACGAGTAGGTATTTGTACAAGTGAGCTCATAGTGACTGCCAAGAGCATGGTGTAACACAAGGGCAGTAATGACCACACAGTTTAATACAAGGTTAATAAATGTTCACCTACGAGTTTCTGATTTCTGGAGCAATTTTGCCCAAGTTGCAGGAGTCAGCAATGCAGCACCAAAAACACTGCTTCTGAAGTGGTGGGTTTATACAGATGAGGAGGTGGGGAAGACTAGCTCAGGTCAAAACATTCATTATCAGAGCAGAGATAAAGGAGCTGGGATACCTCAGGTGTTCGTAATGTGCCACTTTGCACAACCTGGGATGGCATGTAAGAATCCTTCTGGGGCTCTGCACACCAGTCCTCAGTGTGTGCAATTTCTGAGCATCAGGTGCCAGCCTGGGAGGAATCCATGCCCTGGGTGTTACAGGTGCAAAGAAAACCCACCTCACCCCTCATTTCATTCAGCAGCAGGTGCCTACATGTCTTTGAGGACACAGATGTCTTTCTTTCACACTTTCCTTGGAGCTTTGTTTCCCCCAGAATGTCCTTGGTGACTTCCAGGCCCTGTGAGAAGGGCAGACACACAGCTTGGCTCACACAAGTGGCTGTTGTGAAGAAAAGTTATTTGATGGCTTAAAGCCTGGCAGCCTTCAAGCTGGGGCCCACCCACACAGTGACTGTGTCCTGTGCAGGGAGCTGCAGTTCCTGCTCAGGCCGGTGGAAAGCTGATGTGCCAGCAGCTGGTGGGTGCTGTGGGAGTCACTCAGAAAGCAGATGGAGCAGAGAAGCCAGAGCATCCCTCCTGGCCCATCTGCAGACCATGGTGTCCCACCACAGGGTGATTTATAGGAGCCTAAATGGTGGTAGTGAGCCCTGCTGCAGCTCTGGCTACCCTGCAGTCTGCAAAGGTGACAATTGCTAACTCGGGTTTTGGAAGGAGGCAAGCTCTGATCAGCTGAAAGGAGCAGTGAGTAATCCCCATCTACCTGGCTTTGTATCCAAGCTGTGAGTCATTCTAATGAGCAATACCAAAAGTGCTGACCTGCCCATCTCATGCTTCCTCACTTGAGACTCCAAGCTAACCTGCAGCCTTGGTGAGCCTTGGGGCTGCCTTGTGGGCAGAGGGGAACCTGGGACACTGGTTTTACTGCAAAATTTACCAGTGGAATAAATGCTGTTGTAGGACATGTGCCAAAACACTCAGCATAAGTAACTAGGAAGCTTTCAGTGGGTTTTCTGTATCTGGCATCCCTGCTAAAACTGCAGAATTGGTTTTGATTTAAAGAACGTTTTCTTACCCCTCACCATCAAGGTTTCAGTTGCACATCACTCTCCAACCAGCTGGCTGGACTGGTGTGCAGTGACTGGGCAGAGGAGCTCGTGGGATTATTGCTGTTTTGCTCCATGTCTCTGTGTGTTCCTGGGGACAGCATGAACAGCCTCTCCTGTCCTCCCTGGTCTACACTGTGCCCACACTGCAGGGTGGGATGGTGCCCATCCTACCTCTTCAAAAGGCTGCTCCCTTGAGTGCAGAGTCCTCAATGTCCTCGCTTGGCTTTAAGCTCCATGTGTGATACTGGGGACGGTGAAAGCTGTTTGCTTCTGGTTTGAATGCAAGGCATGGTCTAGCTTGGCTGCATGAAGAAAACTGCACAGGCTTCCCCTGGGTGCATGGCACTATTTAAAGTTAGAGCACTTTGCTTTGGAAGAGGCAAGGATGAAGGTGAGGGCTAATAATGGAAGTTTATAAATGCAGCTGACATCCTAGCACCCTGTGCCTTTCATGCTGTCCTTCATTTACTCTCCTGGTGCTCTCTACTCTTTTAATACTCTGTTGTTTTTTCCCCTGTGAGCAAAGTGCTGCTGAGAGTAACTGGGGTAGCCGAGTTTGATCCATTTACATGCCTATGGATATAGAGCCAGTTGTTATTTAACACTGAAATGTGTGAAATGATCCATGAAACCTCCAGGGTGAACTGTGCTAAGGGATAGACTTTAATAATCTGTGGATTATACTCTATAATGCATATATGTATTATAGACTATATATTTATAGCTCATGACTAATATGGAAATCCCTCTTGTAGTTAATAGCTTCTAGTAGAGACCCATCCACACAGTGTTCCTGTGTGGGTGGGTGGCTGTTGGCACCAGCAGTGGGATGCCTGACTCTTGTCCTGATCTGGGCTTCTCAGCTAGGCTCCTGCTCCTCATCAGCTGCAGGACGTGGGCAGCAATAAGGGCAGTTCAGCCTAGATTACAGAAAGAGTCTGATACAAACAAGACATTTTCTCCTCCTCTGTTATCTGCCTGGGCTCTCCATGTAGGTGGCTTGGTTGGATGTGAGCCCTTCAGACAGCAAAACCTGTGTGAGGTTAGTGTGGCTCACACTGAACATCTCTTAAAGCCCATGGCAAGTGAGTTAGATGGTGAGATCCTGAGTCCTTTTCCACAGCCTTCAAATGGGACCATGCCTCCTCTTCTGCCTCTGAAGCTTCTCTGTCCCTCCTGCCTTTACTTTGCCAAGTGAAAGTCCATCTGGGAGGTGTCCAACAATGTACACACACAACCAGCTGGTTTACACTGAAACCTCATGTATTTCACAGATAGGCTGAGCTTCCCCAATGTAGCTCACTCATCCCTAGGGCCTTCCTATCTCACAGGAACAGGGGGAGCTTCTCTGCCCCAAAATCCTCATCAAAAAGCACTTGCTCAGAGGTAGAGGAAGGCAAAACAGTGAGTTCTGCAGCTGAACTCATATTCAAGGAATTATTTCAAGCAGTCTGTACGTTTCTTCTACTTATAATTTATTATTAACAGTCTGAGAGGAAGAAAAATAATTCATTAAACAATCAGGAAGGCATTCATAAGACATTATTGAGATCAGGTCTCAGGGAAACACATGAGCTTTCACAAATATTAAGTTTTATCTACTCTGTTAAGTCATTTTACATAGGAAAATGAAACTTAATCCAGCTGCTCTGTCTCTGTAGCTGCTGCTCAAGGGGAAACAAATTCAGATCTACCATAATCTGACTAATAGGTTCAATATCAGCTCCCTCTTATCAGAGGGAAAGGAGCAGTTTCATCTCAGTTTCTGCAGTCTGCCCCATGCTTATCTATTCCCTGGTGGCCAGATTTCAGAGCAGACCAGTGAGAGGAGTCCCCTTCTGGGGGCTGGAAATTAAAATGCCTTGCTGTGAGACTCTTCTCCCTTGCTGCAGGCAGTTAGCAGGTGCTTTCTTTTCCAGATGGGAGTGGCTCATACTTGAGAGAAAAAGTTAAAAGAAGTGCAATTTGCCCCATAGCTCAAATCTGTACTCTTGGTTTAGCCAGCATGGAAGCAGCAAGGCACTGCTCGGTCTAGCAGCTGCTCAGGAAGCCCCTGCTCTCCCTCCAGTAAGGGATACTGGTACACTTGCCTCTAACCACTGCACTACACTGTGGTAGCATGATTTGGTTTTGTTGAGAAGCTGAAGCTCACCCACATCCTCAGTTCTCACCCCCATATATTGCTTTCTGAGCCTCTACCGCTTGCTTGCACTGTGCAGTGGTGATCCTGTATAGGAAATAACTTGAAAAACATCATAAAGACATTTCTGGGAGCAGTGGAGCCTTCAAAGGAAAATTCTTGGGAAGCTGGAAATATGGTGGGACGGAAAATCTTTCTCTTATTTCAGATGAACTTCTGCCTTCCTTGAAATTCCTGTGAATTTCAAAGCCTTTGATAGTCATGAAACATCAGAGGAGCCTTTATGCTAAGCAAAACGTGTGTGAAAGCAGCACTGCTTCTGATCCTGCCAGGAGCTCCTGCACACCCCGTTCCTCTTCCTCATGTTTGTCTTCCCCCAGCTGATGCAGTCAATCTGCATTTGTCTGGGTGGTCGTGGCTGTGCCCTTACTCTGCTCTGTTGGATGGCACCAGAGCAAATCCCAGTACAGAACTTGCCTGCATGGCCAGTGGCCACCCCTGCTGCTCCCCTGTGGGCCAGCCTCGCTGATCCACAGGGATGCAGAGTGCACAGCTCAGTTTGGGCTTGTCCCAGCCTCCCTTTACAGGGTCAGTGTCAGGCAGCGAGGCCAGGGCACAGGGATTTCCTGGAAGAGCTCAGATGGCACCAGGCACAGGTGGCAGATTTATAGGCAGGCACAAATCATTGTGAATACAGGTCACTGAAAAGGACAGCAAAACCACCCCAGCTGGGAACTGTCCTTGGAACAGGTACAGCCTGTGGGGTGGGGTGAAAAATTTCTTCCATGTGGCAGACCCAGCCACAGGAGACTGTGCAGGGGATGCCATAGAAAGCTGGAATATGATCCCCACAGGCCACTCCTGAAGAGAAGCACGGGTCTCTGTGAGTAGGTACAGGCCTCCCACTTCCCACACCTCACTCCCCAGCTGCTTCCAGCAGCACTCATGGGTGTTCTAGCATGGACTCCTTCCTGAAATGAGGCTGCCAGAGAGCAGCATCTGGTCAAGGAAAAGGGGGAGAGAGAAGACCAGAGATCAGAATTCCCAAGGGTAATGGGATTTACCTGTTTTTCTATCTGGGTAATGGTTATCCTGTGAAGACTGATGCATTCTTGTCTTCTTCATTCAGCTCCAGCACCTCCCTGCCTGTAGCTGTAAGTTTTCTCTCCAATAGGTAACTTCGTTACTCCTAAACTGAAGAAATAGTGGACTATTTTTGGAGTGATGTCATGTGTTCCACAGCAAGTGAAGCTTATGCTTTCTGCTGGAGCAGTGTTGAGAACGAAATTCCTCTTGATGTGAACCAAATGTAGTTTTTGAACATGTGATTGGCACAAAGTACACAGGCAGTGACTTTCAACAAGGACAAGCTGAACTAAGGAGTAGAACAAGTTGAACCTTTTTTTTTGGCAGGTGTGGGACACAGCTATGAAGCATGCAGACACAGGTATGTAGGTAGAGCTGTGAAATATGTCATGAATAGTCAATGGCTTTGATGACTTTTTGGTAAGATATGCTGCAGAAGGACAGTGTTATGACTGGAGCTATATGGACCAAGGTCAACATATAACTGAGGCAGAAGGCTGCAAATAAAGCAACACTTGCTCAGTTTTTCACGTGAAATGAAGCATCACTTGATAATGCTGATTGTCACTGCCAAACACAAATTTGAGCACAGCTCCTGTTCCCACCCTGCAGCGTTTATCAACCCTTCAAATGGACTCACTTCTGCAGAGCCCACAGACATGATTTAATGATAAGCCAAGGGCCATGCTGAGGATGAAAGAAGCTATCACCTCTAATTACTCCCCACCCCTTCTGTGGACAACATGCAACCATTTTTGACTGAACTCTGTTTGAAACCCAGTGTACTGATTTCAGCCCAGACAGGAGAAAGAGTACAGTTACCTAACACAGTAGAGCTGCCTTCACATTATGCTGCTTATTACTGGAAGTTTTACTAAATATGATTTTTTAGTCTAGGATAAAAGTGTCCAGTATCTGAGGCAAGTGGATGGGTGTGCCAAGAGGAAGGAAAATTATGCTGAGACCTGGCAGTATGGCAGGGTGGTTGGGAAGACAAATCCTCTAGAGAGGGAACAATTCAGGAAAGCTCTATTGTAAATGAAGAAATGAAAAACTGTGGGCTAGCCAGAAAGTCTCCAAGACATATTAGAGGGCTATGTCTTCACCAACTGTATGAAGCTTAACAGAGGTAAGTGATGGATTCTGCATAGGGGGTGGGGCATACGTGGATGTAAGCACAGAATGGGAGAGTCTGGAGAGCAGTGCTGTGGAAAGAGACCTGGGAGCTCTGGTTGATGGCAAGTTGAACAAGAGTCAGCAGTGCCCTGGCAGCCTGGGGTGCATCAGGCACAGTATCACCAGCCAGTCAAGGGAGGGGATTGTCCTGCTCTGCTCTGAGCTGGGGCAGCCTCACCTTGAGTGCTGGGGGCAGCTTTGGGTGCCACAATGTAAGAAGGACATAAAGCAATTAGAGAGTATCCAAACAAGGGCCAGGAAGAGGGTGAAGGGCCTTGAGGGGAAGCCATATGATGAACAGCTGAGGTCACTTGGTCTGTTCAGCCTGGACAAGACTGAGGACAGATCTCACTGCAGTTACAGCTTCCTTGTGAGGGGAGGACGAGGGGCAGGCACTGATCCCTGCTCTGTGTGACCAGTGACAGGACCTGAGGGAATGGACTGAAGCTGTGTCAGGGGAGGGTTAGGTTGGATATTAGAAAAGGTTCTTCACCAGGCTATGATTGGGCACCGGAACAGCTCCCCAGGGAAGTGGTCACAGCACCAAACAGCTCAAGAAGGGTTTGAACAGCACCACTGTCCACAGCACATGGTGGAATTCTTGGGGTTGTCCTGTGAGGGCCAGAAGTTGCACTTGGATGATCCTTGTGAGTAACTTCCAACTCAGGATATTCTATGATTCAAGGAAAAGTCTTCTAAAGAATCTGAATGATTTTGGGACATTGGTCTAACTGCAGACTAAGACAGAGGAAGAGCTGCAACCCCAAGCTACTATTCTTAAACAGTAAAAATCAAGGAATTATCAGCCTTGCAGCACCCAGACAACCACCCACCACCTGTCAGCTTCCCTACATACAAGATCATTGCCTTTTCACAAAAACCTCCTCTGGGGCTTCTTGTTTTTTCCTGACTCTCAAGTGGAGCTTGGTTGTCTGATCTGTGTGGTTGCTTTCAGGTGTTTTGGAAAAAGAGGGGCAAGAAAAATGCAAATATTTAGCAGATCTCTCTAGGAAGGTGGCTAGACTTGGCACCTCTTGCAGAGCTCTAGGAAAGGGAAGGAACAACTCCAGTACAGAGGGGCAGGCAGCTCCTCCAGGACTGGAAATAGGGAAAAGCACAGAATGGCATTTCAGTTGCAAGAAAAAATGAAGTGGTTAGTTTTCTTCTTCTGCCACACAAGAGATTTCAGAAGCACATGGACGTAACATGTCTGGGCACCCATTAAACTGGTAGAAATAATTTCTTCACTTTTGTAGAGCAAAGTAAAGCACAACTGCTGCTTGAAAGAAGAGCTGGTTGAAGATTGCACCCATCCTGCAGTAAGTTTTAGGGGGATATTTTCCTTGCTAGAACAAACACAGGTTTTCAAGTCTTTTTACAGGAGAGAGATGTTCATTGTCCACGTCAAGTTTATTTTGATTTGCACCTTTTTCTCTACAGATGCAGCAGAGGAAACATCATCTGATCATTAGGCCCCATGGATATCTTTCAGCTCTGACAAGGAAGTGGATGCAGGTGATCCACTCCCTTCCACCCCCCACACCAAAAAAAAAATCGTAAATAATCTGTCTGATTTCTAGTGTAGCCAGAAAAGATCAGATGAAGGAAAAGCATTCCTTTCACTGAAAATTTCAGCAACTTCTACTTAGCCAGTAAAATAAAAGTGATTCCAGCTTTAGATTTTCAGAAAATGACCAAATCTGGTAGGTGGTATTTGGAGGAAATGTTGGGGTTTGCCTGTTTTTAAAATCCCAGTATAATATTTATTATGTACATGCTTCATAATCCCATAGTAAATAACCATAAATTCCCCTTTTCACATAGTTAACAGCCCGTGTGCTCACTTGCACACAGAAAAATTGATCAAGGTGCAGCCTGAGGAGTTTAGAAAGGTCATTTTCAAGACTAGAGAGAGGTTGAAAATGTTGCTGCTAATCGAAGAAGGGATATTTAATATCATTTTGACAAGAAATGCAAATAACATTAGTTCCACTACCATTCCCCTGGCCTAGAAGTGCTGTTAAGACAGTTCTTGTATTTAATAGAAATATTATCCACTGCAGTGTCCTCTGTTGTCCTGGCTGGGTTGTGCAGTGTTTAGTGGTGCAAAGTTCCCACTAGTATGAGGGATCACATCACCACTGCAGGTGTTGCCTTTTTTGCACTTGTGCCTCTTTCCTGGGAAGCCAGCTGGAGTGACTGCAGGCACTAGTTCCACCTTCTCCTTCCTCCTCCCTGTGATTTTGGGCAAGCTCACATTTCCTGCAGTCTCTGGATATATCTCCCTCCCTGCTCCCCTTTAGAATCATCAGACATCCCCAACTTCCCCATCCCAGTCCCCTTCCGCTGAATACTTAAAGACCTGGGAGCTCAGCACTGCTGCTGGGATTTCAAAACCCAGCCCAGGCTCAAGTGCCAGATTTGGGCTAAACAGCTGCTATGTACTGTCAGATCTGCACATGACAATGATTTGTGCAGCCCATTGCTGAGCCAGTTAGAGCCATTTGTTTAAAAAATAAAGAGACAGATAAATTCAACTCTTCTCCTTCTCCTAGCAAGCTGATATCATGTGCCTATCTTAAAAATGGCTTGCTCCAGAATGCATTAGAGCTAAATTATCATTTATGTTTGTCACAGGGATTGCTAATGTGTAATGAGATTTTAGAGTTAATGTTTTGTACAAAGCACTTAGCGGAGCTGGGATGAAATTGGTTCAGGATTCTGATGTGGTGTTTTAATTAAAGATATTTTCCAATCAGGGCCAAGCAAACGACTTGTCAGAAGATTTTGTACCCATAAGCCAATATACCAGTGCAATGTTGGTCTCGCTTTCTGCTTTCGGATTTTCTTCAGGGAATTAGAGGAGAGAGCCTCTCCAAATCTCATGCAGAAGAGCCTTTCTTAGCTGCAACCCTTATAGGAGAAGAAATACCTATTTGCTTCTCTGAAATCTTTCACCTGGGTGTCAGTGGTCTGGTTCACTGCAGCGTGACACCAGCCTTAGGCTGCCCTGATTTTGTTGAACTTGTAGCTGTAGGCTGGTGCAGTGCATTCACACAGACTGAAAGCAACGGGAAGCCCAGGGCTGTGGGGTGAATCCTTGTCTGCTGTAGCAACACCTTGAGCTCCTCTGCTCGAGGACTGGAGTTCCTCATCTCTCTCCTCCTCTGCTGTTGGGCATGATAGCCAGGGAGGAGGCAAGGAGGCAGGAAAACGGGTAATGCAGATAAAAAAAAAAAAAGAGAAGGATTTCCAAAAATTGTACCTGGTAAAACCAGCACAATAATGGCTGAGATGTCTCTGGCTTAAATAGGCTTTAGATGTGTGATTCAATGTAAACACCAAATGCATGTTAATAGCTTTTATTAATTGCTTTGTAATAAGGGGCATTATTACCAAATTAACACATTTTTTTCTTAGCTACCTCTGCTCCATGCAGGGAACTTCAACCACCATCCGTTCTTAGGCTGGGATATCTGCTTGAAACAAAATCACACAACTATCACCAGACATGAAGTGCAGCTCTCAGGGCTGGTGCAATGCAAACCTCTGGCAGAAAACCAGCTGCCATCGTCAGCATTTGCTTTTTCCCATCCTCCAGCCATGAGAAACTCATCTGGGTAGAGCTGTGGAGGGAGGCTGGGGGGATGCAGGGAAGTGGCTCCTGTCGAGTAGGGGCAAGAGGGAGAAGTTTCCCTACTCAGGGCTTCTCATTCTTAAACCTTCTTCCTTTCTGTTCCACCTCAACAGCTGTGACCAAGACTTCCCTTTATCCCTGCACTCCCTGTTTTTTTCCCCCCTTCCCCAGGCAAGGAAGGACACTGGCCCCACAGCCTGGGGCAGCTGCTCTGGAGGCTGTGTCAGCTCCATGGATACAGGATAGCCCTGCTGGAGACCCGCCCTGCGGGGGTGTGCAGCTGTGACACCTCAGCATCATTAACTTGGATAATAGGACTGAGCCACAGCAAACCACCCTGGATTTGTATAGCTCCATGCCGTGTTTGTTTTTGCAGTGTTTCTGACATAAACCCCTTCAGAGCTGCTTAGCTGAGAACCTTTTGGTAGTATGCATTGCATCCTGCTTGCTATAATAATAGAAAAAAAAAATCCTTCTTTATATGCTCATGATTTCAAGTACATTTGGTTGGTCAGTTTGTTCGCTTGCTTTTCTAAGAAGAGCAAGGAGGAAGCTTTCATTTTATAGACAGTTCTGATGTTTTAACATATAAATGGATGAGTTTTTTGTATTTTTCTTTTCCAGGTTTGCCCATCTACAGGTTCCATGACTGTTTGGAAACATGCAGTAAGTAGGGATTTTAATCCCAAAAGCAAATTGTAACATAATCTGTTCATTAGGTGAATTCTTCAGCTCAGTATGGAAATGCACCTGAGTGGTGTAAAAGGGTGCTATTGACTAGAATGGAGAGATGAAGGTGAATTTCGCAGAAAAAAATCTCATATTATTACCTCTACTGTACAGTGAATACATGAATATACTGGATATTCTAACATTTTATCGTTTCATTTTTTATTATAACATTTTCTTTGCGTAAGACTTACATCACAGGATCTCAGAAAATTACAAAGACAGGAGACCAAGCTGCATAATCAGGTCAGCCCCTCCTCAGTGAAATAGCATCCTACTCCATAATATACAATGCACACTGCAGCTTCACTGTGCACCTCCTGGCCAGCTGTGTGGGTGCTTTATCCCCGAGAACACTGACACCCACTTAATGAGTGGTGTCGACCTTTTCAGAGACGGCAAGGTACAAACATGTATGGGGCATCTTTTCCTGCCAACCCCAAACGTTCCAAAGGCATGAGTCAGATCTCCCTGTCTCGTAAATTATACGACTAGATGAAAAAAATGTTAATGAAAACACCAGATAAATGTGTTGATGTCCTTCTCTGCCATGAATTTTATTGAGTCTATGGATTTGAGCCCTGAGAGGTCACTCAGGCTAAATTTTAAGTCTTTTGTTCTCTATAAGTGATAGAAAATTCTGCTGATTCATTCAATTACAGGACTAAGTTACAGACACTGGGGAATTATGGTGAACTCTCTAAGAGGGGCACCTTTGTGGTGAACTGTCTGCTGCAAATCTCTGCCAACATGTGCTGAGCTGTATGAACTGAATTCTGCAGAATGTTTTAGAAGAGCTGGACTCATGTCCAGAGGGATGGTGCTAAAGCTTCTGAGTTTTCTGCTCCCTGCTGCCAGGGCACCGAACCACTTCATAGGTGTGAGTCCCTATTGTCAGAGATCCCCTATCCAGAATTGTGGGGTAGACAGGAAGAGGAGATCTGGGTTGGTGTATAGCCAGGATAATGAGCCCTGAAGGGACTCCCCATTCTTCTTAGCATCTGGGAAGAAAGGGTATACTCTGTAGGAACTGACCACACCAATGGAAAGGCTGAGGTAGTATTCACAGGCTTGTTTTGGTAATGCAGGCAATGCATGAGAAAGACTCACAGCTCCTTCACTTTGGAAAAAGAGTCAGTGAGTGAGTTTTCTCACTGGCACCATCAGGTACACTGTGGTGTTGAGCAATGGAGCAGGGGCTTAGGCACATCTCTGTGTTGCAAGCATTGCCTTCATCATGGCTTTAGGCACCAGCACTACCATAACAGATTAAAGTCTTCTACAGCAGTCCCAGCACTCAGGTGACTCAGGTGATCAGGCTTGGTGTTTTTAAGAGGAATGATTTCACAGCAATGTACAGGGGGTGTGTGTCTTATTTTACAGTCATGCTTTCATCCAGCCTCTGTTACTGGAAGGTCAGCTCTCCTCTCCTCCTGCTGTCTGCTCCTGAGAGACCTGTCCCTGCCTACAGCCTTTGACACAGCTGGGATCCCTGGTGTGAGCGAGGCACCAGCAGCAGGGAGGTGAGTTAAAGCAGAGAGTGTAGGGGTGCTCAGGAGCATTCCTCTGAGCATGGCCTCCCACTCTCTGCTGTGGTGTCCCTGTGCTTCCTGTGGTGTTGATGCAGGAGAGGTTGAGAGGGATATAGCAGGGACAGCTGAGTGCAGGAATTGTCTTCCCTGGCACAAAGAGAGGCTGAACATGAGGATGTGCTCCAGGCACATGTGCGCACATGAACCTTGAGCTGACTCCTGAGGAGGTGATTTCAGAGAGCAGCTTAAGGTGAGGATATTAGGCACTTAGTAGGTCTGAAATATGGATTAAATTTTCAGTGAGAACCTGCTGCATACTCAGGACTACTTGGAAGCAGACCATTTTTTAAGCTGTGGAGTAGCCAGTAGCCCCATTGCTGAGTTGTGGTTCTGATGGACCCATTCAGGCAAGGAAGTTTAATTGTGTGCCCTCTTTTGAGCTCCTATACCTCATGATGCCTCTGTTCCCAATGGCTCCTGTCTATTTTGGCTTCACGTTCAGAGTCTTCATTTTTTGTTCACTCCTATAAGGTGATGCTTTTCCCTCTTCTGCACTGGCTTTTTTCTTCCAAAATGCTTTGGTAGCCTCAATTTGAAAAAACTCTCTCTCATCTGCAGAGACAGGGCTTTCAGACCCTCCAGGTGTCTGGCCTTGAATCCTGCCACATGTTGGGCTGCCAGTGCTGTTTTCGAGGCTACTGCCATCAATTCCACAGTATCTCACTGCTTTAGCACTTTTGGCTGTGCCCTCTGGCAGCCTCCACTTGGTGCCTGACACCACAGTTTTGATATTGAAAGTGGTGTTTCCTGAAAGCACCACTTTGATTCTTCTCTCATTAGTACTAAACTTCTTATAAAACAAGTGGTGCATTTTCCAAGCCTCTGTAGCAGGACTCATCTTGCTCCAGCCATGGATTCATGGGAAGAAGATGCCAGTGGGATGCCCTGGTTCAGCAGCTGCTTGTGCCAGTGTGCCTGTTTAGCAAGTACAGATGGAAAATGCTGTTGTTTTCCTCTCATTGATCACTGTCCAAAGCGTCTGAGACTCCAACAGATGAGCCAGAAGAGAGAAAAGTTTCTGTTCCCACAGTTTTGTTACTTTCTACCACATCTCAATTTCTTTAAAATTTACCACGCTGTACTTAGGCTTGGCATTGTAGCTGTGTTGGCCCCTCATGACAGGTCTGTTTTGGCACAGGAAGGGCTGTAGGGACCTGCAGCAAGCAGTTGAGCTCAGGTGTAGAGGGACACAGATTTCTCCAAGCCAAGAGGTTTGTTCATCCTTTAATTATGCCCTTTTTTTCCTTTCTTTCCTTGTTGCTGGTGCAGGTGGCTGGAGTACACTGTGCAGTTCTGTTTCAAGCAGATAAAGACATCTGTAACTGTCTATATCTGGCAGCCCTGTCCCTCTGCTATTTTTCTTTTGTTGTTTTAACACTTTTACAAGTGGTTCCCTCTTAAATTTCCAGTGAAATGAATGATATCAACTGAGCTTGTAAATCTTTCCCTCTGAAGAGGGAGGAAGATACTGTAGGCACAGGAATGCTGCAGGAGGGGCTGAGGAAGGCACAGTTGCAATTAGGCTGAACGAGTACAGCAACTTCCCTCTTTTCCTCCCCCAGCAAGGTGCTCCTCTGCAGCCCACATAGGATTTCTGCTCCTGAATGTGGTTTCCTCCACAGTCTGCCCTTTCCAAAAGCAGTTGAGCCCATACTGGGGTGTGACCCACACTTTGAGGGTCCCCATCAGTCCCCTGGCACCTCATCAGTCCAGGGTCTCATTGCTGCATTGCTTTATTTCATTGCCTACCCAGGCAAGGTTCCCTCTCCCCGCCTTTGCTGGTTTTGCTGTACTAAAGCACCCCTGGCAGGAGTGATGCCATGGTGTCTCTTGCTCCACCAGCTTCAGCAGAGGTGCTTGAAGGGGACATTGCTGCCAGCCAGTCCCCTCAGCTGTCAGTCACAGCCCTGCACGCTGGGGACAGGTGATGCTCCCTCTGGAGATTTTCTGCACCCCAACCCTGTGCTGGGAGCACTGCCGCATCTGCGAGGTGGCAGGGGCAGTGGGGTGGCTCTCCTGCTGCTCCTCCCTTCCTTCCTTCCCTCCTCCTTCCCTCCTCCCTCCCCCCTGCACCTCATGATGTCTGTGGGCAGAAGCACTGAACAGAGGGATGTGCTGGCACAGCTAGAGCACGCTCTCAGGAGGCTCCTTAATTGCAGTTTTGGTCACGATCATTCCCCAGAAACCTTCCCTTTGTTTAAAGGCCTCTAAACTTTGCTCAGTAATTGCAGCAGGGGCCTTGCCCTTCCTTGCTGCCCATCAATAAGTGGCTTTTCTTCTCTCTGCTTGCAATGGGCTCTCTGCTGAGCGCTCACGGTGCAGGATGCCATGGAGGGCTGTACCAGAACCCCCCATCCCTGCTGTCCTCCTTCCAGCCCTCTGTGCTTGCCCTACAGGAGATGTAGGGGTTTTTTTCTGAAGTGCAAAGCTGCTTCTTTTGAAAACCCACGAATTCCCAACTGCTCACGTGGCGGGGCCCAGCCTGGCTGTGCAGCCAGGAGTGGTTTATTATGAGAAATGGTCTGTCGGCTGCTGCAGACTCACACAACATAAATGTGTTGTCTGCAGAAACAGCAGAGCAGTGGGGAGAGGCAGGGAGAGATTAGCTGTGAGTGGGAGGGTGAAGATATGGGGAGTGGAGGTCACAGGAAGTGTGGGTTTGGAAACAAGACCAGAATGTAATGCCAATTGCCTTGTGATTTTTTATTTTTAAAGTAAAAAGGCAGTATCACTGGCAGGTTTCAACATTGGCAAGTGTCCAGGAACTCCTTCCAACACTATTAACTTATCTGTATGAGTTCTGCAGCCCACCTCCTGTCAGCACTGCCCATGGGGCCATCAGCAGAGTACTGTGGTGGTGTTGGGTCACTTGCTTCTCAGCCATCAGATCACAGAAAGAGGCTGCTATTTTCTGAGACTGAGAGTAGATTGGAGAAAAATCAGTGGGTCCATATCTGACCACTGGCCAAATCAAAGCCTCACTTCAGAGTGGGAAGCATCAAAGAGGGTTTTAAGTACTGAATATTTGTCACTGACTTTGCAGGCTCCATTACTTTTACCCCCAATCTTCCTCACTTGCTCATGCTGTGCATGCAGAGGCAGGGAGGGATGATAATGGACTTGCAGTTGTACTTGCTGTTCCCATAACAAATGGCAGGATCTTCACATAAATTGTTTGAACATGTAACACTGCTCTTATTTCTTAACGATAAGGGCTTAGGAGCTGCCCTTTTCCAAAATGAAAGAAATGAACCAAACGTTATCTCTTTGTTTTAAAAAATGATCCCTGCAGCTACAACAACAAAAAGCCATTATGATGATCCGTAAAGGTCTCGCAAGCTTTTACAGGAGAGATTTTCCACTCACCAGTCTGGCTTCACTCCTGCTCCCTCTCCCTATTCCCAACCCACGTGGTTCAAGCTTTCTAGGGCAGTTTAAGCTCCTAGATACAGCTGAGCTGAATGAACCTGGCCTGGAGGACATGCCAGAGGTCGGAAGTATCTCCTCTGGATACTGTGCCTAAAACCAAGTTCTCTATACCTTGCTCTGGTCCCAAGTGCATCCATCATTAATTATATATCTATACTCACTGTTTACATAGGTTTCTTGTCTATCATGAAATATTTGCTTTGAGGCTCTGCATCTGTTGCTAAGACAAATAGCAGTGTCTATTTCTTATGCCAAGGAAAAAAATGTCACCATAACTTTTCAGTTCTATGGCACGGATCTATCAGGTTGCTGGTGTTGGACCTGTGGCAAGCCATGGTGAACTGCTTGGTGACTCTGTCCTGGACCAGTGGACAGATTAGGGGTGAGTTTAAACTTGAAAATTTCTGAGTTTAAAGAAATAACTCTCTCCTTTATCTTACATGTAAGATCTATGTTTCTGGGGGTAGTGGGGATAAATTAAAAAAATCAGTTTGAGCAGCATATACAGAGACACCCATGTATGCACACTCACATTAGAGTTTGTACTGATGAGTGAGGTAAAAAAACGTGATGATGTGAAGTCTCTTTGTGACCATCCCATGACAGAGCTTGAGCCCTTGGAGTGGTTTCATGATCTCTGGAACAGGAGGCTTGGAAATTTAACCCCTTTGATTTCTACACAGCCGTCCTAGCTTTAACATGCTTATGTAGGCTAATGCACACATCCATTAACTTTCCCTCTGTCAACTGCTGTTAGTGTAGCTGCTTAGCACCCTGCTGGGAGGGAGATGGATGGGCTCCTCCAGATGCACTCTTGCTGCTGCTGCTTTTAGATCAGTCTCAGGGGATGCAGATCCTCTATGGCTCTCCTTGAGCTGTGTGTGGCCAAGCAAAGCAGTCCATACACATGCTCTGTCACATTAGGTTTCCTATTTAACAGCACCCCATTCTATTCTTAGGTGTATTAAGTGGAAATAATGTTTTTTTCCAAAGTGGGTAGGTATAACTGCTTCCCAGGTGGAGAAAAAAGTGCCACTGAGAGCTTCAGAGATACAGGCTGGGCCAGCTGCAGCAGTATGAATTAGTTCCCCAGCTGTAAGAGCTGCCAGTCAGCCTTGTACCTAATCCACTGTATCATGGCTGAAACCTGGAGTCAGCATGGGGAAGTGCTGGGAGTAGAGGGGGAGTCAAAGGAAAAAGAAAGAGGGCGATACACGAGTGAGAAAAATGGCACATATAAAAGCAAAATCCTCATCTGTCTGCAGAGGCCTTATGAAATGAATAGCTGGTGATAAGAGCAACTTCCTTCCATGCATTCTGTATCAGGTATTAGCATGGCTGTGCCTCAGCAATGTGTTTCCCCACACAAGACTGTAAGGAGATGGTCAGCATCAGTATGCTGCATGTAGTAGAAAGCAGGTGGATTTGCTTAGCTCTATGGGTGGCAAAGAATTGTGAGCATTTTTTACTGTCCAGGCAGGAGTTAATATTAATGTATTTTTCACTGTCTTCCTTCAGATACATCACAAAATCAGCCTATGCAAGGAGAAGCCAGGGGAGGAGAGGGGAGGGAGAGAAGTCTAGAGCCAGTGCAGATGGGAGGCATTGCTGAGTGATGAAGGGTGAATGATGCTAAGCAGGCTCAGGCCACACACGAAGGGCTGGCTGCCCTTCCTGACCCTCCCTAACCGTGGAGGAAGACAGACCTTGGGGGCTGTGGCTGGAAGGGAGCGCGCTCTTTTCCGCTCGCATCCGCGTGTGAGTACTGTGAAACTGCAGGGTCAGTGTCCTCTTCCAGAAGAAATCCCCTGTTGGCAAGGAAGAGAAATGGGTTTTGTTTGGCCCCGTACAGAGTTGATGGGAGTGTTGTTCTCACAACTGAGCTAGACATTTGGGTGGAAAATCTTCCAGCTGCTGGACACCTGCTGCTGGAGCAGCTCCACCTCCACTGCTTGAGGAACCAGCCTATCTTGGAGGTACAGCCTGTGGGTGGAGACAGGGAAAAGTATATCCAAATCCTAAGCAACTTCTGCTTTCCTGAGGTGTTGCTGCTTTGCACAATTAATTTCTGATCTCTTGTTGCCCATTATCCTGAATCGAAATGAATAATCAGCTGGCTGCAGTGCTGGGGTGTGGGGTGCAGCCAAGGGTGTTTTGGCAGTGGATGGAGGGGAGGAAGGGAGAGAGCTGCTGCATTCTGATCCAGACTTCATTGCTGCTGCTTAACCTGGGTCTATAGCAGGGAGAGAAGAGAGCAGTGTGCCCACCAGTTCCCAGTTCCAGGGTCTCAGTGCAGTCCTTCCCTCTACCCAGCTCCTACACAGCCCAGGAGAGGACTTGCCATGGTCTGGGACATCCACCGTGCTGGCCAGAGCAGGCAAGGGGGCTTCTCAAGGTGCTCAGAGTGCCTGATTTTCACACACACAGCCTTGGCTGTGCCTTGGGGCTGGCTGGCTTTGGTAGGTGGGTATCACAGGGATGAGAGGAGACCAGGGGCTCTGTCCCCAGGTCTCTCTCACCTGTGCTGGCTCACAGGGCTCTGTGCTGATGTCTGTCAGAAGCTTGCTCTTGTTTAGGAGAGAAGTAGTCATCCTCATGCACCCATAGCTCTCCTGTGTTTGCCCAACCACCTCCTCCTGAAGCTGGGGAAAGCAAAGGCTGGACAAATGTGCATGGTCTGACCTGTGGCATCCCAAATCCAGGGCTGTGCTCCCTGGGGGGAAGCTCCATGCTGCCCTATTTAGGCACTTTATATTGCTTAATTGGAGTTGCTAGGGATTGCATACATCGATCAGTGGAGCACAAAGTGACATGGCAACAGCTGTCATGTGTCTCTGATTTTCCCTCTCCTCTCTGAAAAAAAATCTAGACAGAAGACTGTCTAGATGTACACGTGTTTGTTGGCCCACAGAAAAGCACAGGTAGATGTGTGTTTGTGTGCCCTTGATGTCACTTCCTTAGAGGAGACACAGTGGGAGCCGTGCCCTTTGTGGGCAGCAGAAGGGGCAAACCTGCAGCAGCCTCTCTCTACAGGCTGAGCTCGGGCTTTGAGGCAGCTCTGACCCCATCCTGCTCCCCTGTGCTCCGAATCCAGTGAGCATAAACACGGGGGTGGGAGGGACAGTCCAGCTTTTATTTGTTCTGCACGGTGGATTTTGCTGTTTTCTGAGCTCAGGAATGCCCCCTGCTCCTCCGCCTCCTCTAGTGCAGCTGCACCCCTCAGTCCCAGCCCCAGCTGCCACAGCTGAGCTTTGCCTCCAAACACATTCTTCTGCTGGGTGCAGTGCCTCTGTGCTCTCGGATGGAGATTGGCTTGTAGCTGTCTCTGCCTGCATGGCATCTGCTTCCCTCTGCCTTTTTAATCCTCTGCATTTTCCATAACCTAACATAAACGAGTAACAAATCTGGGATGCACTTCTCCAGCCAAGGGGACAGATCTGGGGCTGTGGCATTTTACACCTACTGGGATTTCTGCAGCAGTCCCTCTTTCTTTTTCTTTTCTTTTTTCAATACACATCAGACTTGTGAGAAATGTATTCTTATGTCAGTAATGTTCAAAGGCAAAAAGAAAAGCTGCCAGAAGAGAGTTTTAAAAGTCTGACATATTATCATTCAGAGAAGAATTTTCAGTACAATTATTCTGGATTTTTTCCAATAAATAAATTTTACAGACTTTTAAGGGAGAGCTTTTAGGTTAATGGAAATATTACTTAAATTAAAATACATCCCATTCAGCCACCAATTCCACTGTCATTGCAGCATGTGTTTAATGTTAATGACACGCACAAATAAAAAGGAAGAAACTGATTTGTTTTATTGTGTCCAAAGCTGAGTATGATCTGTTGTGGAAAGTTAAATATAAGCCAGAGGGGGCACAAGGCAGCATCAACAGAGGCATGGTTAAAATGTTCTTGCAGAAGGTATATTGCACAGTACTGTGCATGGGAATGCTAAGAAATGTGTTTGGTCTTGTATTTTCAATGAATTGATTTTTATTTTTTTTTCTTCTTGGTGACTTTATAAGGAGGCCTTCTACAGCTTACAGGTTCTTTCCCTTTGTTTTTTGGAACCTCACACAGGGGAGAGCAGATCCCAGATTCCAGCCTGGGGCAGGTTCCATGTTCACTCTTGCTCCAAGGAAACAGTGGGCAGCTTGAAGGGGAGCTGCCAAATTCAAATGATGTCTTGAGCTCTGCAATTCCCAGATGTGCTCTCACCAGACTAGGTTTTGTGCCACCTGCATTAGGCTCTTCTGCTTCCAGCTGAGCTGGACAGCACCAGATACAGCTCCCTGGGCCTTTGGAACTTGTGCTTCCCATTCTGGCAAGACAACAAGGACAAGGGACAGGTGAGTAAGGAAAGAGGAAAAGCTAACTGGCTTCTACCTCTTTTTCCTTTGATTTATGATTTATGCTGAATTGGGAGGGGAAAGGCAGCAGAGAAGGTTTCTACGCTTTCTAGAGTGTCACTTGCCAGCAGGGGACTCTTGCTTGGGAAGGATGTGAGCTTGGCTGCTCAGCCACTGTAGGGATTTTTGTGTTGACCACCCACTGTGGTGCAGGTGTGAGTCCTCGGGCTGGTCACCCAGGTGTCGGGTCTGCTGCCCAGGGGAGAGCAGATGCAGAAGAAGCCTGGGAAGGAGATGAGTCTCCAGTTCTGGCCCAGGTGAGAGCTGTTACATCACAGTCACTGGTGTTGTATCCCCACCCTGGGAGTCCTCTGGAGCCCATCTGCCCTTCTAGAATCCAGGGGCAGATATACCAGGGATTTTCCTTGAATCCTTGCTGGAAAGCAGGTGGGCTGCCCGCCCAGGCTACAGAGTACAGCACTTAAAGCACCAGTTATAAACATAGTGCCCACAAAGTTCAGGCCTGAGGTCTTTAAATGGGCTTGAGAAGGGTTTCAAGGCAGACGTCTACATTGGCTCAACTGTAGTGAAGATACTTAGTGACTCAGTTCAGGCTCGAGTCCATAGACTGAAGCATTTTATTCAACAGAATAAGCCAGCACAGGGATTGAAAGGTGAGAGGGATCATTGCTCATTGGTGTCTTTCATGCTCGTGGCAACATCTGTTATCCATGTCAGGATAACTCCAGTAACAGCAGTTTGGGTGATAGCTGCTTCCCACCTTTCAGATGACAAACTGGCCACTGTTATTGAGAACACAGGATCGCATCTTTAGAAACACTTCGCCCTGTGAAAGGGAGTGAGCAGGTTTAGCTGGGTCCAAGGGCAATTTCTCCTTGCTGCATTTGTACTTCACTGAAGGTCTTAGGGCAGGAGAGCCACTTCCAAGTGGAAGGCACTACAAGACTAGGCCTTAGCTTCCCTTGAATCTGTGAATATTTTACGTGGACCCTGTTCTCCAAACTTTCCTGACATCTCTATCCATTCAGCAGTGTGTTGGGAAAAGTACTGGATCTGATTTCATGCCCCTATGTGGCTTGGGGAATGTTTCTAGCAAAGGGAGAAATTACTCAGTTTGGAGCTTGAGGTGGCTTTAAGAGAACAGAACTCCCAAGCAAGTCACCAGCATATCCCTGGGTTTCTCGTGCTTACTTCTTAGGCTTTGCTGTGCAAAATGAACAGTGCTTTTCTTGTGGAGACTAAGAATAACTTCCAGGCCAAGTTCCAAGGTCAATCCATTCATCTGACTTTTTCCATCTATATGAATAACTCTCTTCAGCACAAACTTTAGCAGTGCAAATGCATCACTGCTAGAGCATGTTTAGAGAACAGCTTCAGGATCACTGAGCACATTGTTACTTGCACAGAGGCAGGATTCCCAGACAGTACAATGCAATTGCTATTTGGGCTCAGTCACCACTGTGGCTTCTCACTCTCCTTTTTCTTTCGAGGCTACTCCTCTGGCACAGAAAAAATATTTATTTTTCACCAGTAGCACAAGGTGTATTTTCCTGGGATTCCCTTGAACACTCCTTGCTTATGACCAGTTGGAGAGATGTTTGTGAGTCTGACTGTTGCATGTTGTCACAGCTGCTTTTCTGTCCTCCTGGGGTAGGCTTTTGCTTAGGGGCACTGTAGTTCATGTCAAGTGGGTTTTGTTCCTTCTTTTGTCCTTTTCCACGTTCACATGAAACTGTTCTTGCTTTCATCTTTCTAGCCTGCTCCTTCCTCTCAGATCCTCTGTCTTGGTGCAGAGGGTCCTTGTGCCAGCAGACTACTGCACACCTGGTGCAACCTAGGGACAATTCACTCCCAAGGAAACTATGGGCAGTTTGTGCATTCTCATCATTACCAGGGGCTTCCTGCAATGGAAAATAGCTCAAGGTTTCTAAGGCTCTCTTCTCCCACAACAAAATCAGCCTGTGGGCAGATGTAAAATCAACACATCTCTATTTGTTTTGGCCTTGAGGCCACAACTGCCAATATTGTCTTCTTGGAAACTGAATTCCTTTGTACTACCCTCTGCTGCTCCCCTGTGCTTGGACTGTCTGCTTTGCAGGACCCTATCTTCTTAGTGCAGCTCCAGGGTGAAATTAGTACTTTCCTTTTTAGCAAAGTATTTTCTTCATATGGCACTGCTGCTTTGGCTGTGCTTGCCATTCATCACACTTGCAGTAAAAGACCTCCTTGGTATTGGTACATACTGACTGCTTCTCATTTAGGAAACAGGCATGGCAATTCTTCTGTCTCTCCTTGGGGCATTCTGAAGAAACTATGTTAAATTATCCTAGCCTCTGGTCTGTATGATTAGTGTGTGTGATTGCTGCCTGTCATCCAGGTAGATTTATGTAGACAGGCAAAGTAGGATGTAAGATGGACCTTTTAAAAATGGGACAACTCATTGTTAACAAATGCTCAGGGATCACTTTGACCCGAGAACGGGGACAAACCTTGTGCTTTCCTGGTTTACCAGGAAAATCTCTTGGGGGATTCTGCAGTGGTAGGAGGCATACATGCCATGAGGAAAGAGTTTGGACTCCATCCAGTGTATCTATGGAGCAGTCACTTGTAATCATTGCTAATTCAATGAGAGTAGTAAGTAGTTATGAACTCCTGCACAGATTTATTGGTCTGAGGTGATACCAACTGGCAGAGATAAAGCAAGGGAAAATATTTACCAGAAATAAATGATGACATTTATGGAAAAAATAGAAAGTGTGTTCACATCTCTTTTGAATATTTTTGTGAGAGATACCTGAGAAGTCTCCATTAGGGGTATATCTTCCAAGGGGTAATAAGTTTTTCTCTTAAGCTAATATTCTAAAGGGATAGATTAAATTAAAGGTTCATTTAAAAGCTATTTCTTTTCCCTTGGAAGGTGAACAATTTTTTTCATTTACACTGCTGCAGTCCATCATAATGTTTTTATTTGCATGTGTAATTTGGTTATCTAGTGCTACTTCACACTCAGTATTATTCATTTCTGATGAGTAAAGAACAATTTGAGCTCTGGCCTTTTACATTAAATTATAAACTAAACCCATAAAATAAAATTATTCCCCCATTAATTTTGACATTAAAAATGCCATGGATGTCCTTGGGGCCAGGGTTCTACCCAAAACTCTTATGCTTAGTAAAAAACACTTGCCTAAGTGTTTGCAGAGTCCACATTTTACTGGCCACCTATGTGCCAGAGGCTCTCCCTGTGTTTAACAATTACAAGTGACTCCCGTGAAGATCTTAGTCTTCAAAGTTTTGTTGCAAAAATGCTGACGTGGTTTCCATATTTCAAGAGCAAAACTGGCTAAAGGAGAGAAATCTGGGCTGTCCACACTGCTTGCGTGTGGTTGTTACTCAGGGTCAGTGTTTCCCTGAGCAGTCAGGCAGGGATAGATTTTTTTTTGCCCAGGTCTATCTCACAGCAACAGAGAAAGACCTTTTAAACATGGGAAAAATTTGACACGATAAAGCTAGCAAGGAAAAGGGTCCAGTCTTTTAGAACTAATATATATGCATGCATTTAAGGAATGGTGTGTTGTGTAGCTGAGACAAAAATATATTGAAACATATCAGAACTGTGAAGTGAAACATTGGGTTATGGATGGATGCTGTTTCCTGGCTAGATAAACATCCTTTGTGGTTGGCTTTGGTTTATTTTATCTCTTTATTTTTTACTGTCACTATTCAGTAGGGGGTTTTGGGTTCCTTGGACTCTGCAGAGGATCGGTCATTTTCTCCCTGTGGCATTCTCAGCAGAGCATCTTCATCCTTTGTCTATTTACAGCTGACTGGGTGCACTGAAGTGTTCTTATTCCTTTTGTTTCCTAAAATCTTAGTTGTAGAGAGAAAAATCAAAAAAGAGGGTCAACTAACTGGGCAGGTCCCTGTAGGGAACTCAAGGACCTTGCTTTTTGTTGAAATTGCTTGGAGCTCCATGATGTTAATATTTTCCACCTGATAAGTTAGCCAGACACAATAGGTCATGATTAGTTTTTATTGAAACGATAGAAGTGCTTTCTTGGGGCTTGTTTGGTTTTGTGTTTTGTTTATTTTAATACAAATCCTACCAGAGCCAGAACCAAATGACAGTGTCTGCACCCAGCTTTCTGCCAGCACTAGCACAAAATGACAAAATGGCTGCTTTGTTTGTTTGGGTTTTGGTGCTTTTTTTTT
Organism: Cichladusa arquata; assembly: GCA_026413545.1. Taxonomy (NCBI): domain Eukaryota; kingdom Metazoa; phylum Chordata; class Aves; order Passeriformes; family Muscicapidae; genus Cichladusa; species Cichladusa arquata. Next base: position 36,689,843 of record JAOTQP010001546.1, read on the forward strand.
CTTTTGTCCTGGGTATAAATTCCCAGTTCTTGTCTCCTTTTTTCTATATTCTCTGCTTCCCTGGAGTATTGCCACTCTGCTGCAGACAGAAGGCCATAACCAGATAAGCTCTCCCTTTGCACCTGCACTTACTTGTCTGCATTTAGAATGGAAGAAGTGAAGAGCTCTTCACAAGGGCTGTGAGTGTAGGAGAGCAACTGCATCCAAACAGCAAGAGTCTCAGCACGTGAAACAGAGATCTTCCCTGTTTCCAATAGCACCTGCCTGCTCTGCAAATTAATCTCTGGGAGCCTGAAAATAGGCACCCAGAAAATGAGGTACAGACAGTGGCAAGTGTGACAAATTTAGATTAGCAGTGATCTTTCACAGCCAGAGTTGGTACTCATTTCTGAACTCATGGCCAGCAAATGCTCATTGACATCAGTGGGAACACAATGGGGGCTCGTCTTGCCCACAGTTACTATATTAAATGACCTGTAACTCAAAAGGTCTTGGATGAAATTTATTATTCTACACCAAACACATCAGTTTACAGTGATGCTTTTCTCAAGACAAACCCTGAAGAAGTGATAAGATAGTGGAAATCAGGAGAGGGAGAAAGAATAAATTAAATCTAGGTCATTTTATTATTGATTTTTTTTTTTTAGTCTAAACACCTGTGGATAATTTTGTTCCAATTCCACAGAAACAATCCTTCTTTGCTAAAGTAATTTCAGATCCCACTGTTTCCAGAACAAACCATGTGCTTGGAAGGTTTTATCACAGAAACTATGCTCACTGTTGAGTAAAGAGAAATTCCCTCTTGTTTCTTACCATTAATACAGGTCCTTAGCTGACCTGCTGGAGTTTCCTAGTAGTCTGTTGATGGTGCTAGTCAAGAATATTGTGACTTCTGCTGTCTCCAGGTATGTGTCTGAGCTGATATGTTTCTGAAATGGCTTCTTCAAACACTGTTCCCTTGCTTTTTCAGTTAGGGAATCAAAATGGAAAGTGCATTTACTCTGTAATATAGAAAGAAAAATGGAAATTATCTATTAAAATATTTAAAGTGGTTAAATTAGCAATCAGCACAAAGTGAGTTTGGTCCATTTTTTAAAAGCAGCCCCCAATAGCAGACAAATTACAGGTCATCAGACTCAGATCCACTCTCCCTTCTCATTTTGATGATATTTTGTGGCTCTTTCATTCATTTATGGTAATGCATCAAATTATGCTTTAAGAAAGTTAGAAATGAAGACAAGAGATGCTGCTTGTTTGAAAGTATTTTGCATAATGCAATGACTTTTAAGTTTGGGTAATGCCAGAGATTGATAATGCAGTCTAGAAGCAAATAAAATGCTGACATATCCTCTGCAAGCTTTTAATCTGTAGATAAATATCTTTGCTGCCACTGATACATGCATCTTTGTCCAGCTTTGTCCAGCTGTGTGCTGTAGTACAATGCCATCATTTTATTCTTTAGACAGCTAAAATTCTGAATTGTGTAGGCCAACAATTTGTTATACTTGGTGGCCTGATAGAGATCTCTGAATGTTATGTGGACATATCCAAGCAAAGAGATAATGTGATGGTCAAAATCGACATGTATAGGGGTACTTACCATGCAGTATTTTGGTGGGTTTTTCCTAGCCTGAAACCAGCTAACCCTTCAGACATGTATATTGGTAATAACAGAGATATGCTTTCACAACTGCAAATGGCAAACCTGCAAGGATTGTACTGCACCTCAGCAAATGATGTTTTCTCCAAAACCAGTTGTTTAGAAAAATCATTAATTAATTAACTTATGCTTCAATGAACAAAAGGCACTCCAATTATTATTTTCCCTTGGCTTTTTGGTGTTTTGTTTAGAGGCCTGTTTTTTGTGATATTCTTTCTTCTAACTCTATTGGTAAGTATATTACCATACCCTCTACCTGACAAGTCATCTATAATACCATTCAGAGAAAAAAGGTGGCTAAAGGAGTCTGGGAAAGAGTGTGTGTTTCTCTTATTTGCCGGGCCTGCTAGTCATGAGGTGTCAGGACAAAAAGGGATATTTCTTCCCTGGTTCTTGTCTGCTTGTGGGAATTTTGAAAACACAGGCAGAAGTGTCACTGAGACAGTGCAAAATCCAATGGGGGCACTAGGACTGAACCCATGGCCCCAAATGCCTTGTGCCAGCTTTTCAGGGGAGCAGGGACCTCAGTAGGAGCAATGGTCCATAGCAGTCTCACACTCTCCAGGTGTGGTCTGTGAGGCACAAATTCTGTGACACTCCCCCCAAAAACAAGAGATCCAGCTAAGTGGGTTGGGAGGCTGTTGATCAGTGCCCATGGAGGTTGGGTGACCAGCATTCAAGTGCTGCTGGTGAAGAAATGCTGCAGTATCCTGAGGTCAAGCACTGACCTAGAATAAGCTGAAGGTCTCGATGTGCCATGGTAGCAGGACAAAGAGCATGCCAGTGTTTAAAAGCAAACATTGCTTGTGGTAGCTTATAAATATTATACTTGTCATCTTTCCCCCTCCCAGTAGGCCTAGATACTAGGCAGGTTTAACTCCATTTTAAATCTGCTATGTCTATGACTGAAATCATAATATTTATGCAGGGTAGTTTTTCAAGAAGCTTAGTGAATGTGAAAACAAGTTCCTGGGTTTTCCCCTTTCATGGAAGCAAGCTGAAGGTCAGATTTACAACATCTCAAGCTACATTCTGTGCTCATTTACACAGCTGTAATCTTGAGTTATGCCACCGAGGACAAGCAATTGCTCCAGACTTACAGGATATAACTGACAGCAGAATTTAGCTTGGGGTTGCCAAAGCTTGACAGAAAAGGAGCTGCAAGGGTGGAATTTGGTGCTCGTGAAGTAGCTTGTATATATTCAAGGAATGTATGAGCCCAAAGATTTATTAGTAGTGTTTCAGAGCATTATTGAAATTAGACTTAATTATCTGTGTAATTTGCTGGAACCAGCATTTTAGCATTTTTGATCAAGTATATGCCATTAATTTTAAAGAGATGTACCAGGCTGCTCTCAAAAAGGGAAATAAAACAATTTAGAAAGAAAGCCAATCATTTCTAAATAGTGTGTTTCGTAAATGTCAAGGGTTATTGTTGGTTGAGTCTTTTTACCCCCCTTTGCAAAACAGTCCATTTGAAGTCTAATTGTATGGAAAAAAGTTCACGTCACCCCCGAAGGTTATTCCAGCAAGCAAAGAAAAGAATTGTCTCCTTGTTCCCAGACTTGCCTAGCTCTGCCATTCCTCTCCCTCTTGTCCTTGCTCCAGCCCCATTATGCCACTTGGAAATGGTGCTGGCTGTCTTTGGAAGAAGGAGCAGAAGGCAGAGCTGCGAGCAATAACCAACCTGCTCCTTTGCAATGAAGAAAGTGCAAAGCTCCTGTTCAGACCTGCACCCCGTTCTCTCCGTTCAGACATGCTCCACGGGCACTGCTTGGTTTGAAGGTACCATCTCCATGCCTAAGCCTCTGTTTCTGCAGTGGCTTCTTGCCAGTCTTCTGGTGTTGTGGTCTCCTGAGCTCCTGGAAAAGAGGAGTGCTCTTGTGCTGGAAACAACAGGCATGCAAAGGTGCAGTGCACCTTGCTTTTCTGCTGGTTTCTGTGGAAACTTTGGAGACGATATATGCTTGTCTCTTTGTCATGCATTTAATAGCAATAATGATGCACACCTCTTTCTGAAAGTGTGCTTTGAGGATACAACCATTATTGTGTACAAATAGCTTGAAGCTTACATGAGCACTAAAGTTGAAGGCAAGAGGAGCAACAACACAGCCAGGTTATTAGCTGTCATTTTGCCAAACCTCTGCTGAAAGAAGCCTTTGGTTCGGGACAGATACTGTGTGGTGGTTTTTTTGTGGTCAGCACTTTTCTAGTTCAGATTTTCACTTCCTTTTTTTTTTTTTTTTTTATTCTTTATACCTTCTTTATCCCTGCCTCCATGGAGATCTCCAGCAGCACAAACATGGTCAGCATGTCATTTTGGGAGGCAAGCAGTAAACATGAAGGGGAGGGGGAATGTTCTTATTGAAATGTTGTATACACTGGCTCAAACGGTGGAGAAGCATCAGCTCAGACTTTCCCAGTAAATGATTAACTTTTGTTTGCACAGAGGAGAAAGCCACAGTAAGAATGCAATTAATTACACTGGCAGCCCAGCCAGGCCAGCAGTCAGCAGTGCTCTCCCTTGCAGCTCCTGGCTCTGCAGGTCTGATTTGAGAGGAACTAATTAAACACAGGTGCAGGCTAGCAGACTTGTTGAATTAATGCAGTGTCTTCTTTTCGGTGTTCCCAGGCATTTGTAGCTCACAAAAATAGAGCAAGCGCTTGGTGCTACAAATAATAATAGAGTGCTGATGACGGAGGTAATTAATCCTTTATTACTGTGGTGTGATAGGCTGCTGCTAGGGCTGTCATTCAAATACTTCTCATGCAAAAACATTCCAAGAGGTGAAAGAGCATGCAGTAGGAGAAAGACAGAGGAGCATTCTAATGGACTTGCTTGTGTTATAGGCACAGATACATCTTCAGGGTTTTGGCAAGGTTGTCAAAATCTGGTGGTCAAAACAAGACCAGAAATTCATTGCGGTATATTCTGAGATCTACCTTTGATTCACCAGGGCACTTTTAGCAGGAAGCAGCTTAAAATAAAAATTCAGTCTCGTTCAAATGATTTACAGCATGAAAGACAAATGCAAGGCCATAACTGTAGCCTTTCTTTTCTCTTTTATTGCTTCCTGAACATCCTCAGTTGGCCATCGTCATTAACAGGCTACTGACTCCAGTGGACCCTAGGTTAATCCCAGGGCTGTTAATTGTGATGGTGCAGGGGGTGATTGTTTTGCATGTCCAAGGAGCTGCAAAAAGAGCAAATACTGTTTAGAGTTATTTATTTCCAATAACAAATGCTGTTCCCCTTACTGGTTCAAATCAAACTGCAGGACTCGAGTATCTTTTCCAGCTGAAATTAAGGGTAAACTGTGAAAATATTATCAACCTTTTCTCTCCATTGTCATTTATTTGTTTGTAGTACCGCTTCTTCCCAGACATGGGAATTTGGGGGTTTTATGAGATGTCAAGGAGGAAACAACCTTCTGTGGTAGTAGCCCCAAGGAGTGCCAAACATTAAGATACTTCAGCCTCAACACAAGGAAAAACCCCAAAACACCACTGTATTGTTTACTTTAAAGACAAGGAGTGATTTCATGTTCTTCTTGTTACTTCATGATGAAAATGGTCCAACGCTATTAGGAATGTTTATAGTGGGAAAATAATGCCAAGTCTAATAAATTATCAGATAGGACAGACCATGTTTTATTCAGTGTGGGAACCAAACACTGCCATATTGTACAGATTTGCTGATCTGGAAGAATCGTTCTTGCCTTACAGAATGCAGCTCAAAAGCTGAGTGCATGAATATGACAGTTTTCTCTTTTTAAATGCAGAAATTTTAAGGCAGAAACATTGCTTGGAGAGCTTTCTAAGGGATTCTGATCAACTTACGTAAGTTCAGGAAATCAGCAATAATTCGTTATCCTTCCGTGTTTTCCAGTGGCTTTTGTTTTTCTTGCATCACAATTCTTATCCCATTAGAGACATATATAGTATTCAAGTATTTGGATGAGGACTAGTATTCTGCTACAAATTTTAATGCTAGCTCCATGGTAGGAAAATAGTTGAGACCAGTTCTTAGAGCAAGGATAGTTTCTGATTCTTTTCTTCCTCTTTGCTAGTTACCTGTGGCCCTGTGGGAAATTTACATGGTGGAGTGTTTACCCTCACAGGGTGCATAAAAAGTTTGTAAAAACACTTTTCCGTGACCATGTGTATTTTACAACAGCAAGAAACATTGCTGACATTCTCCTGGCTGTGGGTCCTGATGGGAGGAATCTGGGGGTGGTGAGGTCCTAAATTACTGCTCAGCTCATAGAAAATTTAGTTGTGGAGTGTGTGTGTGTGTGTGTGTGTGCATAACCATGTGTTGTGCCTGTGACAAGCATGATTCTTTTTTTCTGAACTCCATGCCTCTGAAATTTCCAGGAAGCTGCACTTTGCTGCTGACAGTTGCTATAGGGGTGATGGCAGCAGTGAGGTGGTTTTTGGTTCTTGTCTTCATGAATTTCCAGTCCTTTCAGCTGAAAATATGCAATTGCTGTTAATGTGTTCAAAAGCATGATGTTGGCTAGGTGGTTATTTATGTTACAGTAAATATTTGATGAGGAGGTGTGTTATTTTTAGCCACAATCACAACATATTATTACAATTTATAGGCCTGAAATAGGTCATCTAACACACGATCATTTGTTACCTTTACAGTTTCCTGAGGGTTTTTTCCACTTTCCTTCACAATCTGAACTGAAAAGGTGGTGATTCACAGTGCTGGTATAGGTTGTTGCACATAAGCTGCATAGTGGGGGCCAACATGAAGCCCCAAATCACAGGACCCATGCTGATGGGGAATGCTGCAGCCACTGAAGCAATAAACCCACAGAGGCTGTGCGAATATGTGGATGAACACATGGATCTCAAAGCTGTGATTTTCATATTCCAGCAATCACTGCTGTAGGAGTGCATGACTGACAGCACAAAGGACTTAGATTTACTGTAGAGAGATGTAAATTGATAAGCCAGTAGACAGCCATCATTCTTCCTTTATTCTCTCTCTGTATCCCATGTCTTTCTCTGCTGGCATAATCAAAGCTGACACAGTGCATTCTATACCAAGTTATATTTTTCGTAATTATAAGACAGTACCTGAGATGTGAAGTTGTTATTCAGGAAATGGCACAAAGCTCACTGAAATACAGGTTTTCAGATTGATCCTCTGATAATACTGTTTTTCACATAGATTCTGGGTACTCGGACTCTACATCTATGTCTTTAAGCTGTCTGGGTGCTTTAAGAAGGGTTAAGTACAGGAGAAAAAAATGAGGGAGATTTTCCTTTTGTGCAGAGGAAAAAACGTACAAAGCATGAGATAGTGGCTTTCTTTCTCCTAACCAGCAGTTAAATCTGAAGCATTTTACCACACTGGTTGTAAAAAAGTTTGTTGGGAGCTGACTTGGGGGGAAGAGTTATGAGAATTCAAGAAACAAAAATAGAGAGATCAGCCATGAAGACCTAGATGAGCAACTAGCCTTCCCTCAGCTGACTGACTGGTGTGGCACACCTCTCCTGTCTTGAGGCCAAAGGGTCCTTTTCCACTGATTCATCTCATTAGGCTCAGCTGCCTCTGACTTGAATTGGATGTTTTTAGATCTAAAAAGAACAGACTGAGATATAATGGAGTTGTTATAATACAGATACATTTGGAAATCTCATTTTTCCTCAGGTCTGAAAAAGTGTGGTAGAATCTGAACGCTTTTATTCCAGTCCTTTCACCTCAAATGTGTACAGTGAAATTTCAGATCTCATCTGGACTCATTGAATGTGTGACTTGAAAGAAGGCAAATGAATGAAGCCCTCCATGCTCTGGAGCTCCAGCAGAGAGGTGCTGCAGATCACCTGGGAAAACCCCAGTGCTGTGAGTAATTTTCCATATAGTTTTATTTTTAAATTCTCTGGTATTTTAATTTAATTTATAAAAATAGCAAGGAGAAAGAAAAATGATATTTGGAGAAAGAAAAATGGATATTTTTTTATTAAAACAGATTGAAACTAGTAGGAAATCACTTGATGGAGATTATTTTCATTGAAGAACTGTTGCCTTTTCAATGTCAGGATTTTTTTGCTCTTCCAGAAATAAACTGAGAAGACTGTAGTTATACTTAATGGAAGTTTGTGTGCAGGCCTTGTCTGCTCACTGGGCTCCAGAGCCACAATATCTCAAGTCTTGCTTTGCCTCACTGACCTACATGCACAGTGACCAGAAGGCAGAAAGCAAGGTCTTTTTCTCCCTCTCATCTTTAATACAAGGAGCTTCTTATATCCAGTAGCTCCTCTGTTTAAATATAGTTAACAGGTAGTTTCAAACAGGCAGAATTTTTTTTTTCTTTGAGCAATTAACTCAGCTTCCAGAATTGGGAGCCTTTATATTTTAAATTGCTTCTGTAGTTGATGGAGAAAGAAAGATGCTTCTGATGGGAGATGTGGATCTTGGCTGTCCTTTGGAAGCACCTGGTCCTTGATGCAGATGGTACCTGATTTCAGCATGTCAATTTCAAATGTTTCCAATTAAGCAGGATGGACCTGCTTCATGCTGCTGGGAGCTTGCTGGGGGCATGTGAGGAAAAGTATTGACGGTCATGCACTCCTATCAAAAGGCAGTTCATTGTCTTAGGGCAACTCAGGGAATTACAAAAGAAGGAAAAAAGTCCAAATACTTTTGGCTGTAATTAGTGAATAAGGCAGCTTATTCTAACTACTGATAACTTAAGCGAGAGTGGCTGTCTGAAGTACTCATGAAGATGAACCCCAGGCTACTCCCATCAGTCCGACTACCATTTAGACCTTTCGCTTTCCTGTGTGCTGATTGATGCATTATTGCTCATGTCAATGAAGGACTTTTTGCCAGAAACTATCTTTCGAGGGGCTTATAAGGAGTATATTGGAAAAGAGTTGAAATTTCTCTGTAATTTGTGCAGTGGTTACATAGGTCTGTAAGAGCTGCCCAGTTGGACACTGCCAAATGATTTTACATAGGTCACTGAAAAACTCTTTGGAATAGCTATGCCAAATTGCTATCAGCACAGATTAGTTTCAAACACAGAAAGAAAAATGCAAAATCTTATTACTAATTTCCTAGGCCATTCAATTCACAGGACACCCATGTCAAAAATGTTTTTACTGGACTGTTTTCTTAACAGGGTCATTATGTTTCCTTCAAGATAATTCTTAAAGGGTTTACTTCTCACTTTTTCATGTCTGTGTCTCTGACAGGAATAGGCCTTTGGGAGCATCTTAGGAGTGAAAGTATAAGAAACCAGAATGTGTGCTGCATGTTTGTTGCTGCATGTTCCTTCAGAATTTGCTTTTAAAATGCATACTGGTTACAAAATAAACCCGAATGAGCCATTATGCTCTGGTGTGTAATTATGTATTTAGGACACATATTACATACAGCTTTAGAAGAAATCTGTATGGAAACAAATTGCATTACATTTGCAAATAGCTGAAGGTAGTTGAGCAGCAACACCTCAAGCCTTTCAAAATACTGAAGTCATTTACACCATTTGCTGAAGTAATTATCTCCCAAGTGTCAGATTCCAGTTGTTTCAATGCCTTTGCTGCAGAGGAGCTGCAGAGGTCTCAGTATAGCATAAAAGACCTGGGCTTGGCTGTCTAACAGCCTTGATACAGATTTAGTGCTTCTGCTGATGTACCATGGCAGAGCAGGACTGCTGGCCTTTGGGACGGAACGCTGCTTGGGACTAACACTGGGAGTGGAAACACGTGCCAAGGAGAAAGGCATCCCTGGGGCAAGGGTGAAACCCAACCTCCCATCTCCCCAAAGATTAGTGAGGAGCAGAGAGTCTTGGTTGAACAGTTCTGTGATTTAATGGAGTGATAGATTTACTTATGTGGCCAGCCTAGAGGATGGAGAACACTCTGGCTTCTTATTTCTGGGTTTTGAACTGCCACTAGAGCAAGACAGTGCATCTCCTCAGCTTTGACAGTGTTGTACCACTTATTTTTCCTCTTTAACTGGTGCTTGGCAAAGTACCTGCCTCTCAGGGGGCCAATCCTTGGAAATAGCCGTGTGTGACAGAAATGGCAGCAGGCACCCGTAAGGAAGCTGTGTGCCTGCCTGGGCTGATGATATGGAGCAACATCAAGCGTGCTTCCCTGCCTTGAGACAGCAGTTCCTGCATTAAATCTACAAAATGCCTTTCTGTGCACAGTGCAGTTGGAAATGTTAAGAGTCACGCTTATTAGCACTGGCACATATAAAGCAGAGCTGCAGTAAATGAGTTAAGTGTCCTGAGGATTTGAGGGCTGGGGTGTTGCTTTTCCTTTTCTGGAGCTGAGTACTCTGAGAGACTTTCATTAAACCTGGGACTTGGCAGATCCTCATGCTGATTCTGCCACTTATTTGTTGTTCGGCCTCAGGCTAGTCACTTAACCTCTTGCCGCCCTAATTTCCCCATCTGGAAAATTATATTTACTTACCTCTCCTGGGGATTGCACGGGGCTTAATGAATGCCCGTAAGGGATCTGAAGATCCTCAGATCTGAGATGATACAGGACTGCAAAAGATTCACTGCATGTGCAAGGAGGAGGGGATGTGTGCCCAGGCGGGAGAGCCTGCCTGCGCTACTGGCCCAGAATCAAGTCTGAAAATCTAATCAGCAGGGGAGGATCGTACTCTCTGTTTTAGATTAAATCCTCTTCCTTGTGGCCCCTTCAGATTTGCTGGTAGAAAAAGGAGGCAAGTGCCTGAATGGGGAGGAGGGCAGCTGAGGTTAACTGCTTTCTCCTGTTGGTCCCCTGGATCTTTTTGTCAGTGCAATAACAGCTGGATCTCCCGGGAAGGTAATGATCTTCCTGGATACTTCATCTTGCTGCAGGCTATTAGAGAAGCCAGGCAGCCCTGTTGCTGCCCATTTCTTTAGCAGGAAAAATGAACCCCTGACCAAAAAAAAAAAAAGTTCCTCTATATAATTAAGCAGCATTAGAATGAGGCCTGTGCCTTTGCTGATGAACTTCGGTGAAAGCAGATGGTCACAATAGTATTAAAAACTAAAGACTTCAGTCAAGCTTTTAATTGAAAACAATTGGACCCTGCTGGATGGTAATTACCTTGGCTGCTTGCAAATAATATCACAGCACTGCTACCTAGGAAGGAAGAATGAAGACTGAGTTAATAAGAGCTGCTTAATCTGCATATAATAAACAAGGAGCATCCAAAACTATTTTCTCTGGTAGCTTCTCCCCTGCAAGAGGCTTTTAAGTGGTTAGCAGTGTGAAAAGGAACACAGAGTAGCAGAAATTGAAACGTGTGAAACGTTTGCTGGGTTTATAAAATAACTTGAAGAGCCCATCTTCCCTCATCTCCCTCCTCTTTTTTAACAGCTGAAATTCCAGATGCAGCTGAGAAAAACAGCAAAATATAATAGAGTGGAAAAGCTCTAGATTATCCAGCATTCCTCCTCTTCTGAATGGCAACAGCAATGACAGGCTGTGTTTATCTTGTTTTATCTGCTTTCTTCTCTTGCCTGATTGACTGGAAGGCTGGGGCCCTTCTAAACACCCAGAGTGTTTTTCACTATGTTCTTAATTGGATTTTAATGATCATTAACTTAATATGCCTCAGTGTCTAACAAAGCAAATGTAGTACGTGGCATATTTTGCCTGACAATTTTCTCATTCCTCTGCCTAGTGCTGGGATCAGATGAGGGTTAGAGGGCTGGACCACCGAAAAGGGTCCTGAGTCCTGATGTGCTATGTGTTTGCTGACACAACATGACATTAATACTGCTTTACAGTGTCTTCCCTGCTGTGGAGGAGGACCTGTATTGCTGTGCATGTGCGGGTGGAAAAAACAGTCCCAACGTTGTCTCTTTTAAGCACAGGTCCTAGATGTGTATAGAATGAACCAAATCTTGTCACCTTCCATGTAAACACTATTTTTCATGTGGCAGTTCTCTTGGGTGTTGCTTTTTTGTTCCCCTATGATCAGGCAAGATGCCTTGCTGCCCCAGCAGACGTCAGAAAGCAGCAGCTACTGCACTTTTGCAAAATTAATGAGTAGCTGTGAACTGCTAGTAAAAGTGATGCAATGATTTTCCATAACATATCATTTTAGAAGCAGTGACTTGAACTGCTTTTTTCTTTTCCTATCCAAATATTTGTCTTTTCAAGGCACCAGCCAAGAGTTTGTCTTGTCTTGTCTGGCAGTATGATGAAATTAACTTTTCCAGTGTGTTTCGTCTGGATTTGATGATTTTATGCCTGCAGTTCAACTTTCATTCACTTAATGTGCCGTGATTAACACAGAGTGAGGTCCTGAACCCGTGAAAGTCTGTAGAAGTTTCCACACTGTTTTGCTATGATTTTGCTAATTTTTATAGAACGAAAATATGCTTAAAGCTTTATTGGTGTAATGCCTCAGAAACTGCTTGCTGACACAGTCACAAGACATAGGTGTATTTCACAGAATCTTTAAAACTGAAGGTTTCAGTTCCTGTACTGTCATCTAAGTTGAGGTATTCTCATTTGTGCTAGGACTTACCCTGGGTCTTTCCTCTGCTGCTGGACTTCTGGAGAACAGGTCTGTGGCTGATGGGGCTGGTGTCCAGCTGTCTCCTGCCTCTGTTGTTCAAGCTGGTGGCAGGGTCTGAGCAGAACTTTTCTCATAACCTTTCCAGCCCCTCCTTTATGAAAGAACTTGGGACAAATTTGAAATTAGGAAAGGCCGCCTTTCAAAAGCATCTTATGCTATTGGCTGTGGTGATTTTATCAATTTTATAACACCTACTTTTAGCTCTACAGAGTACAATCTTATTGTAATTACTGCTTACAGCTCTAAGGGAGCTGGTGTGGACCATACTATTTTAAAGGTATAAGCTCTATTGATCTAAAGTATTCTGAGCGATAAACAGCTGCTCAGGTTGATTAAAGCTGAAGGGAAGCTGGAGCATTTAATCAATCTCCAAAGCTGCTCCAAGTATATTACAAAGCAATTGTGATTATTGCTATTATATGACAGGCTATATCATAATAAAGAAAGAGGGATCATTTTTCTTAGAAGCATTTAGAGGTGTTGTGGTGCTTCTTCTCAGCCTGCCTCATGCTGTCACCTCTGAAGCTTGGCTAAGTGACAGAGCCTGCCACTCAAGCAGACTAATCTTGAATGGAAAATACAAGAGCAGGGCCTTTCAGCTCCCCAGAGCCTTCTCTTCCCTCTGTCTATCTGTGGCCGACAGCAAGTGCTTGGGGAAGAAAAGCTAGAAAAAAGGCCAGTGTACAGCAATGCTGGTCACATTGTAACTGGCTCTGATCCTTGTATCCTGCATTTCTTGGGATTTTCTGGGCTATGGGATATGTTTGTGCCTGTCCAAAAGTCCTGAAGGCACCTTTCTTTAACGATTTTTTTAATCACTTCTTGAACCTTCCTTTGGACAGCCTTGGGCTTCACACCATCCCATGGTGGTGCATCACACAGTGCTCTCATGTAGTTTTGCAAAATAGTCCCTTTTTGTTCTTGTTTTTCAACTTTCAGCCTGATGTTTTCTTTTAGTGCCTTCTTACTCTTGTGTTAAGAAAAGAAATGGATAATAGTTATCTGTTAACCTTTTCTATTTCATAAACACTGAGCTGTCTGCCTTATTCTGCTCTGTTGTCTCCTTCTTTTCCAAGCCATATTTAGTCTCCCTTTTTCAGGTGACCCATTCCTCTGACCATCCCTTTCACATCTGCATCTGCTGCCCTTCTCATTTGGCTGCTTTTTGAAAGGCTGTAACCAGAATTTAATTTTAATTAATATTGCTTTAAGATGTGGGCTTTTCTTTTTCAGGTGTTCAGTGATCTGTACTTATTACATAAAACATACATATGTCATGCAATATTGAAGACACAGATATAGGATTTCTGAAAAGCAAGGTGCTGGATGAAATAATCTTAGGTTTAAAATTCATCTTACATTGCATTCAAAATGTAAAAATGGGTATTATAGGAACAGAGTAGGACTTTCCCCTGTAAAAAATATAATATTAAAATAAATTAACAGACAAGTTTATTCAACACAAATTAATAAATAAATTGACAAATTAATAGATAAGTTGATTAAACTTTGCCCTGGCTGTAATTGCAACAAAAATATTACAGCACTCTGGCCTGGAGAGGATAGCATTTACAGAGGCTAACTTTTGTGGAGAGTGTCTTGTGTCAGTCCTCTCAGTGCTGTCCTTAGTCTTTCTCCACCGAAAATAATCTAATTGTCTCTCAAACCGAGGAAGTCCATGCTGTTTGAAGGTACCTCCAAGGGTATGCTGTTGGAGCTTTTGCTTTTGCTGAATGCACCCTGCACAGGCAAGTCAGACCCCCTTGGGTTAGCAGGCAGACACAAGATGTCCCTTCTTTTGTTTCTCTATTATGATATCTCTTTTGAAACTTTGAAACATTTGAAGCCTCTCATGACCTTCATGTGAAACCTTATGCATGGTCCTAGTGTGCTGGAGGCTGAGCCTGGTGCAGTTATCTGTGTTGCATAAGATTTTTATTGCAACAACTGTTAAATCTTCTTTATGGTGGTTTCACATGAGAGTCACAAGTCTTCTGGGAAACTGCTCCTGAGTTTCACTTTATAGTGGTATGAGAGTCTTGTGAGTCCTGTGAATATATGTTTTTAAGTGAGAGTTTAGGCCAGTAAATAAAATCTTAATTGGGAAATCTTGATGTCCTCCATGGATGGATTGTTTGCCCTATGAGAGGAGGTGGTGGGTCCTGTTCAGCTGGGGGAAGAGAGAGCTACAGGTAAGCCTAAGAGCAGGTCAGGTCCTTGACTTAGCTTGGCTAGGGCTAGTTTCAGTGTGCTGAATGGGTTGGACAGCTGAAACTACAGACATAGCTGTCAGAGGTTTCCCATTGGAAAGTGGGCCATAGCAGTCTATTGGCAGCAACCTTCCTTTCCTTAGGATGCAATTTGAGGAGCATTTCCTTTGCACCCCTGCAGGTTAATTTAGTGGTGCCAGCAAAGTTCTGGTACAGCTACATGGCAAATCATCAGGGCAAATAACCATTTCAGGTTAAAAGTAATCATTCTTTCTTTGTTCATTTATTTTAACCAGTTTTAAAATTGATTCCTCCCACGGCTCCATGAAAATTCATCTTTGTGCCACTGAAGCACAGGGCAACAGTAGGAACAGCCTTAAGGGAGTGCTTCACCTGGTACTGGGTTTCAAAGAGACATCTTTCAGACTGTGGTTCCGTTTTTAAGAACCCCCTGGAAATATCTCCCAATCCCATGGCTCCACAAATTGTCAGCTGAAGATGACCATTTGTGAAACTGGACTTCAAGCCAAGTCTGTGGCAAAAATAGACTGCAAAAATGATGAATCACAACTAGACACTGCTGCACAATACTACACTTATGCTGCTCTGCCATTTTTTGGGTTGCAATCTAACCATCTGTTAGCTGGCTACAGGGTGCTGAGATTCACTGTAGGCCTACAGGATGATCAGTGTCTCCTGAGCCATTTGGGATGGGCCTCATAGCTTTTCAGGTCCTGCTGCTGTTTACATCAAGTGCACTAAGACTGGCTCTCCCAGCTGCCATCCTCCATCTGATTGCCTCAGCCTCATTGCTATTTTATGACCAGAGATTGTGTCTGAGCAGAAGGATGTGAGTGCATCACCTGCCTTCAAGAAAATCAGTTTGTGCCTAGGAGGACAGGATTTTTAGGCATTGGGGCTATCAGTTAACCTCACTTGGAAACAAAGTGTGATGCTTTGCTTGGGGTGGGACTGTCCTGCACCCCAGCACTCAACCTTGGCATTGCTCTCACAGGGATCAGAATAATTCCTGGCCAAGCTAAGACCCGCTTCTGCTTATGTTCCTTTCTAAAACTTTCTAAAACTAATCTCTCTTTTCTCCACTGCACATATTTTCACATTTGTGCTAATGAAAGCGCTGGATTGTTCCAGGGGATCACATGGAAAATATCTGTGAGCTTTGGCCATCTCTCTGAAACACTACAGTCAATTTGGTGTTTGCTTTGGCGCGTTGCTGTGAAAGATTGTGGAGTGCTCGTGTTTATACGCACACAGGGAAAGAGGGCTCCTGCTCATTGTGCCTTTGTGAGGCTGCCAGACTGTCTGGCCCCATCTATTCTGCTGTAAGTGAAAAGAGCCTCGCGAGCGCTCGCTGCGTGCTTGGACCAGGCTCTGCTAGGTACTATGCTTGGAAGCCGTTCTGTCAGCTTGAAAAATATCTTTCTGCCTGAATAGTGTTTACTCCCTGTTGTTACAAGTAACATGTAAGATTGCTTGTCAGTGAAGAAATTTTTCCTTCTTCCCTTTGTTTCTTCCGTGTACTGGGCAGCTTTGCATACAGTGCATTTTGGTGGCCCTCCTGTACTAGGGCAGCCAGCTGCTCTTTGAGAACAAGAGAGGATTTTCCATACAGAAGAATGAGAAGTATTGTGTGAAAATTGGTGCTATGATGCAGCCCTGGCTGGAAGATTTGGACATTGCCCTTGACAAAGGACTTCGTTTCCTCCTGTAGCCTGCTGCCTTCTGAAGTAAGATAAGACAGAGGTTTTCAGGTAGAAGGCTTTTCTGTCCAAAGTGGAATTTCTTTGCTCTGCATACAGAGATATTGTCCACCCTTTGAGAAGATGAAGGATGACTCCAGCAAACCCTTTGTTAATTTTCATGTCTACAAGAAAGCTTGTTCTAAAATTTAACTATATCCGTGAGCTCCTGCTGAAAAGTCATGGGCCACAGGACCTGCACTTGACTAGTAATTATAAAGTGCTTTGATACTGAACTTAGAGTCTGAACAGCAGTTTGTAGAATTCAGATCTCCTTTTCTTTTTCAAGTGACAACAAATATTTATCTCAGATTTCCTCTTCTGGAAAGACCAGCTGGAAAACAAATGTGCATTGGTTGGAATTGCCAGGTACCTGGACCCAACCTGTAGCCCAGCTATTCCTGAGTCCTGTTTGTAGCTGCACTGAGTATTTGGAGGAAGATGCAAATACTGCTGGAATGGATGATTGCAACTAAACTGCAAACAAACCTGCCCACTGCTTCCCAAAGAGCTCTGTCAGCTTTTGTTTCAAGTAGTGGCTCTGTTAATTTCAGCAGGGGAGGTACAGTAGCTGATGCTTAACAATTAATTTTTTTTTTGTTTTCTTTCAACTGTCAAGATTTGCCAACCAGTTTTGCTTTACAAAATCTATAAGTACGGAAGATAGGTGTTTTCTTTTGTACAATGGACATGAAGGAATTAAAGGATTCAAGACTAAAACCTTCATGAATAATTTAGGCTGTTTTTCAACAAATATTCACTCCTGCTACGTGCACACTGATACTGGGCTCAGACAAAAAGTAAATACACTTTTATTCAGTGTCAGCCATCAATCTCTTTCCAACTTTCAGGACACACTCTTGTCAGTTAGGGGCTTCTGCTTGAGAAATCTGGCCTGTTAGCTGGCACTGAAAATAGACAGGATGAGGTACATTATCTGCACAAAGCTCCCCTGTGACACTCTGTGCAGCCCAGCCAGCCTTGTTCCTCCTAATGCTCTGCTTCATGTTGCTCCTGTGAATAAACAGTGCTGCACATGCTTAGACCAATACGCTCACACCCTTGGCTTCTCACTAAAGCAGCTGAACTACCTGAGGCAGTCTAGCAGGAGCTTTCTCAAGAAAACCAGTCAGTGAGCTTCTCTGTGTCTTGGCCTCATGGTTTTGAGGGATATTCATGACATTATGGAGACTGAAGAAAGCCTAGAAATTTCCAGTTGACTGGTAGCCTGCATAAGATTACCTTAGTCCTGCCAGTGTGAGACCTTCTGGCCAGGATTTTCCCTGTTGTAGTCTTTTAGTTTTGTGTTTGAGGGGTTTTGCCTAATATTTGGAAATACTGAAAGCAAACTTAAGAAGGCTTGCTTCATCAAGAAAGCACCTTAGCAAAGCTCTGCCTAGTACAAATGGATCAATGCCCCAGCTCAGGGGCTGTTTCATACTCTGTGCCTCCAAGCATTGACCACCCTAGCATCAACAACCAGCAGGGTGAGGAAGGACCAGCAGGCCCCTGGATTTCACTAGTGCCAGGATTAAACGTTTGCTTCCACTTCTCAAACCACCATGTCTGAGGGTTCAAAACACCGCTGTGCCTGCTTGCATCCCTCCTGCCAGGGCATGGCCACATGTTTCTGTAAAACCTGTCAGAGATAAGCTGCTGCTGAGAGCTACACAGCACCGAGTGCAGCCCTGTGCATTTGAGAAGATGAATGAATCCAGAGGAAGAGGCTTTTGCTGTGCTGCTCCTATTTCAATGGGAAAGTGAGACCCTGAAATGCTCTGTTCTACTTCAGTAGCTCTAAGAGGAGCCTTTCTCCAGAGGTCTCCAGCACTCAGACTAATTGAAATAACTCCAAAGAGGTCTTCTAAACCTAATTCTTCTCCCGTGTTTTCAGGTTTGGTTTTTTTTTTTTCCTCTCTTGAACAAAAAGCTTTAAAACTCTTTTTTTAGAAAGGATTCAGATGTAATTTGGATTAGGTTAATGTGAAGCCGAGGTTGATTGCTCATCTCCCTGAAACCATCAGCAGTGGCTGAGCGCCGGCAAGTGTGAGACGGGAGTTCAAACATAGCTGGGAAGCTTGTGAGCAAGCTGAACAAAGGGTGGGCTGGAGGCTGGGGATGCCTGCTCCCCCTCCCCCCGTGAGACTTTCTCAGCTCACACTGAACCCTTTGATCACTGTCCAGCACGGGGTTGTGCGGCAGCCTGGGCTGGGGCCAGAGATGTATACATGGGTGGAGGCTGCTGTAATCTTCATATGCCCTTGATCCACCCTGTACCCTTATTTCCACAAACACTGTTGCTTATCACAGTGGGGTGCATCACTGCCCGTGCTCCTTCAGCTGAAACACGGGACCGTCCGGCCAAGCACAGCTCCCTTTTCCAGAAATCTCTCTGATAGCAACATTTTGAAAAGTCTGCCTGTATTTTGTAACCATTACTCTATTTTTTGCCAAGCACATTTGTATTTGACATTGAAATACAACACTGTGAGTACAATAGTGCTATTGTGCACACAGAGTTCGTATCTTTCAGAAGTGACTGTTCTGGGAGAGCTGCACAGGCAAGCACAGCTATCTTGGGAAGGTGCTGCTCATGAAGAGAACACGGCCAGAATCTTACCTCTGGAAGCACATTCTCCAGACCACCTGCTTTAGGGCAGTATTTTAGCTCCATATTCCCCTAATAAGGATTTTAGTACTGCGCTTAGTGGCTATTAAGAACTCTTGAGTCCAAGATAAGTTCTTACAGATGTGCTGCCATTATCATTCATACTTAAATGTTGACATAGTAATCTGCAAAATGAGCTGAAACTCTCGAAGAAAACTGCTAACTGTCTCTAAGGTAAAGTGGATGGGAATCAGCGGTGGAAAGCCAAGCTGTGGTCCCTTGTGCTTTTCAGTTGCATTTTTTTGTGGCCATTCACCATCAGAAAGTGGGAGGAGGGACCTGGTTTCTCCTGTCTGCCTCTGCCACTGTGTCTTTGGATAAGTTGCCTTCAGTACAGCGGCACAAGTAGACTTTAGGTTTGAAGACTGCCAGCAACATGTGGCATGTCAGATCTTACAAGAACCTCTGATTTCTGTTAAAACCTACAACAAAACAGATATGGGTTCCACTCTTCTGTATTATTTCCTATTTGCTTTGGGATGGCTAGAAGATCCTAAAGGAATTATGTCATTTCGTATCAAAATCTCTTTGGTTAATTCTTACAAGTACAGTCATGTATGGCCCTCTTGTTAAGTGACACCAGGTTTTCCCGGGTGGTTAATCCACTACTCCTAGCAGGTCACACAAAGGATGTTGCAACCCTGCAATTATTTTTCCAGTGAAAATGCTGAAACTAGTTGAAGAAGATTTAGAAATCTAGTCCGTCTCTCTTCAGCTCCCCCCTCCCCACAAAGTGCTTCAAAGGTCAATGAAATGCAGTTTTGCCCAGAGAAAAAGTGGTGTCGTGGAATCTCCTCGTTCCTCCACATTTCAGCACAACAGGACCAAAACAATACACAGGTAAGTGTGTGGAGCATGAGACTGTGACTGCCTGAGCCTGCCAGTGGAGCAGCTCAGAGTCCATCTGGAGCCACAAAGAGGGGCCAAGATGTGCAGGGGCAATTCCCCAGGGTTTGGGCATGGGTAGCGGTCCATGCTGTGCGATGGTGATGCAGAAAAGCAGGTCTGACTTGGTGCTGCTGCTGCCTGGGGACCCATGGGACTTCTGCCCTTCCTGTCTACTGCTTACAGGGATGCTGTAGCCAGGTGAGCTCAGTCCCTGCTCTGGGACAGTAATGCTTGCTGCTCTGCTATATAAGAGCATACCCTATTCTGTTACTCTGGTTTAGTTACAGAGGTAAAAATCCTGTGTTGTAGATAAAGACAGACTATTTGATACTCAACCAGGGGATAATCAATCTCTTTGTATCAGGTAGACGATGAAGCTGAAGGAGCCTTGGGTACCTTTATGCCTATTTACTTATTACTATATCCACACTGGGAATTGTGGTGCTGCATTAGGGCAGAGGACAAATGCCTGGGGCTGCTCCCTCTAGAGTGCCCTGGAGCTTGATGCCACCTGCAGAGCAGCCCCCAGATTGCTCTGCAGCATCCATCAGCCCCAAAGACTTGGATAAGGGTGTGGCCCTTACCCTGGGCCTGAACTGCAAGTCAGCCCTGAGGTGGGATGCTGTGGTGAGCAAGGATTGAGGGAAAAATGAATATGGTTTAGGAAAGCTACCTGTCTTTAAAATTATTTTGAATGTTTACATTTTTTATGCAGCATTTTAGAATGTTTCAGCTGCTCCCATTTGGAATTCAATTCCTCTCCCTTTTAATCAATAGCAGACCTTAACAAAACAATATCTCACAGGAGACACCAGCACACGGTGCTGAACAAAGCAAAAGAGCCACTGGCTTACAGCAACAATTGCTGCTACACAATGGGTTTTCAAAGCTCAGTATATATTTTGTCCCTACTGGGAAAACTATAACAAGACTGAATTAGTGGCTAGGCTTGCCAAAGGGAGAAATTAAAGTGTGATGACTTGTCTGACACCTTGAAGTACCTTTATTTATTTTGTGGAAGAGGACAGCATGGGGAAATAAGATGCCTATTAGCAAAAACCATTTTCTGTTGCCTTCCAAAGTGTACAGCAGATCTGTATGCCTAAGGGCTTAATGCAGGTCCGGGATCAGGAGTTCCTTCTGGTGGCTCTTGAGAGCAGCTGACAAGTGTGGGGATGCTGCCCAGAGATCTGAGGAGGTGCAGGGGTGGATGTAGGAGTGTGGCTTTCAAGGGCAGGATGGTCTGGGAGTCCTTTGTCCTTGCCGGGGGAGGCTTGGGGTTGTTCACACGTGGCTGTTTGGTGAGGGAGAGAGAAGAGGGAGATACTATGTGAGAGCAAAGCAAATTCCCTTCCCTCTATGTGGCTGGTCAACTCTGAGCTTGCAAACTTGGCTTCTCATCTGTGGATCTTGACAGCTCCTTGCTCTGGCACTAATGGGTTTCAAGAGCTCCCAGTGAGCTGTAATCACCTTGGTTCAGGGCTCAGCTTGCACCTTTACAAGCACCTTCACCCCTTGCTGTTAACCTGTGGTCTCCTCTATTCGGCAGCTAAGCTTGTAAATTCATGTAACCAAATAGCTGTGCTGTTAACTGCCTGCATGAAAGTGAACAACACATCCATCTTCCAGTGCCCAGCCAGCAGCCTAATGACACTGCTCACCGTGCTCGTGGGCAGCCTTTCAGACATAACTAACTCTGGCACTGTAAAAACAATTGTTTCAGTGCTCACACAGGCCACATGGCTCATCTGGGCAGAGGAGGGAGGTTGTGCAGGCAGCAGCCTTCCCATGGACTGTCCCTGTGCACCAGTGCCCTGTGCCATCGTCATCACATTCCATGGTCTGACAGCTGGCTGGGGAGAGCTTCACCCTGCTGGTAAATTGTGCCTCACACCCAGAGCAGCAGCCTGCTGGCAGTGGTTTTATTTTCAGTTGTGATTGATGTTTGACGAGTCTTTTTTAAAAGGCAGGCCTCAGCTTTGCTGTCTGTAACCTGAGTGTAATTTTCTAAAGTAAAGTGCCGCCAGGAGGACAGCCACTAATGAAACACTAAATGGTGCTGAGGTTTTCTGGCTTCTCTGCCTCTTGCTAAAGTCTGTGGCTTGAATCCTCAGGTCTTGAGACTGATCTCGTCATGAAGATTATCTGAAAGCAGACCTGGTTTCCTGTGGCCGAGTGTGGAGGAGGCTGGGCTGCGAGTTCAGCCTTTGCCAGAGACCCACAGAGGAGCTCAGCTGGGGACGCCACTGAGGGAAACAAGGCGTGGCTGCTTCCACTGTTGCTTGTGTCACCACTTGCCATTGAGGGAGAAAAAGTGCAGCTTTCTGTCTGCGAGTAACTTAGACCTGCCATTGGCAGAGATCAGGTATGTTCCCTTCCTGGCCCCAAAGCAATCACAAGCAATCAAAGTCGGGAGCACACGGGCTGACAGGGGTTGAATGGGCGTCGCTTTCCTTTATTTGCTGGCTGCTTACCTGCCGCAACAGGCGCTACAAGAGAATTTCTTAATTAACCGGGCACGGTCCTGGGCGGCACATGTACGCTGCCAGTGGGCATTATAAAAGCACAGTTATTGCACTTCGGCTTGGGAAAAGCCCCGGTGCAGTTGGATTGTTAAGGAAGCTGTCTTGGAGGAAGGGAGAGAAGGAGACCGGTCTCCACTCCAAAGGCTGTTTGTTGCCTTAAACATCGCTGGATCTAACCTCGGGGGAGGCGGAGGGTTAATTTGAGCTGCCTTTGAAAACAAATTTGAGCAGCGCACAGCAAGATGTCAGGGAAACAATGTTTATAATCTGTATCCTGCCTCAAATTGTATCGGCACGGCTCTTCGGCCCCAGCGCCAAAATTAGCTGCAGTCACCAGGAAGCAGCTGGTGTCCCAAGCATGAGACCTCGCATTCAGCCATCGTTCAGTAGCTTTTACACAGCTATGAAGAGAGAGCTTTTCCTGGCTATTGAGCATCACCTACTCTTTGCCTTAGCAGCAGCAGCAGGACACTTCTCATATGTGGAGGCTGATCCAGTGCTCCTAATCATGCACAGTTCCTGCTGATTTTAGCAGGAGAACTGTTTTACAGTGCATAGTTGAAACGCGTTCCTCGAGACGTGGACTGTCTTCTGTCCTCTCTGAAGGAGGGTGGGGAACGCATTGCTCTGCCAATGTGCGTCATTAGAAGCGTACAGGCTGTGGTACGCAGCCCTTACATTTGAGCAATATTAGGGATTTTGTCAAGCTAGGTAATATTGAATCCAGAGTGGTTGTCGATTAGCTTTGCCATCCATTAAATCCAGGGTGCTTTCAGCTTTTAATTCACTCTGCATAAATTAGTGCACTCCTTTCCTTCATCCTTTCGAAAATGAATAGCTGCTTCTCCCTCTAGTCTGGGCTATGGAATATTTGAAAAGTGGCAGTACATTAATTTCTGCCCCAGCAGAGCTCTGCAGGAGAAACAGCTCTTTAGGTTGTTCTGTGGCCACAATGTATTTCAGAGAGTTGGTATCAGAGCTTTTTGTAATTATTTAAAAAACTGAGTAATGCAAACAAACAGAAACGAAGGAAAATAATTGGGAGGAGGAGGAATTCCTCTGCTCTCTGCTGTTGCAGGTTTTACTCTGACAGGCCAGCTTTGTGTTCCCCAAGGTAGAGACTTTTATCCTGTCTTTGTGACTGTTTTACTTCCCTTTTCCCCTGGGGGAGGGGGAAATGAATTATTTCTGCCTTCCTCCTATTTCTTCACCTTCATCAAGAAAGAGGAGATGAACAATGCCAGGACCCTGCTCATTTGTTACTCTTTCCCTTTCTCTTTCTCATCATCAAGAAACAGAAGAGGGAAATGACAGTAGGCACTCAACATCCACTCATCAATCTAGCTCTTTAACTGCTTTTGTTATTCAATGGTACGATGGTCTTTGGCTTGTTATTTACCAGCTGTTTAATTTAAATGTATCCCCATCAGGAAGCCAAAAGATTCAGTCTCAGAGCTCTTTTGCAGGATTTGTCTAACCACTCTCTAAATTATTTAACATGGCTCTGAATTGTTTGGAGGGTTTTTTTTGTTTCCTTTTAAGCACTATGATTTGATTCAAAACATCTGTAAAAGATCACAAATGACCTTACATCTGGGCAACAGCTCAGCTCTGTCTTGAACGTGGGTAGGGTCAAGTGTGCTAGCTGTTTGAAAAGCCTAAAATTCTTGACATGGTGAAATTCTTTTCCTACTTGTTTGTTGACAGAAGATGGGCAGGGAAGGCAAGGCAAGGCAAAGCAAGATCAAAATGCTGTGCTGCTGGGTCAGAAGTGAGTAGAACATCTTGTTACGGAAATAGCCACGAAAATGCTCCTCCCTACATTAGAGGAGCAGCTATTTAAAGCAGGATCAATTGCCAGTCCTCTGTGCCGCTGTTGTCATTTGGATGTGGCATGTGCAAATAATATTTCCTCATGAACAAGAACTTCCAACATTGACAGCACTGCTCTGGCATATCCTTTCCCAAAGAGGAGAAATCAACTCATCCACAGAAATTATGTCTCCCTCTGAAAAGAATCCCCAGGATCTGGGTTTTGTTTTTCCTCTAAGACCTTAGGCAAGTGGATTTTGATCCACCAATGATCCATCATCAGGGTGGTGCAGTTTCTAAGATGCATTTGTACGTTGGAGTTATATAGGACAGTTCTCTTGCTAAAGTAAAAATACACGGAGAAAATGAACAAACCTATGTGACACAGAGCAAAGCCTACTTTCCCCTAAGATATGCATAATAAAACTGGCAGTACATGCCTTCGAAAGAGATTGCTTTACCTTTAATTATGTCAGTGAGCAAAAATCCTTTTATTCTTGGCAAATCACAGTGGTGTGATATCTTTCAAAAAACTGGAATTATCAAACATAGATTTTCCAGGAGGTGAACCCATGCTTGGCTTAAGCACCCTCAAACTTTACTCTAGTTGAGATTCACATCTGTATCCCTGTTCTACAGCTCAAGCCTGCTGCTGTTTGTTATTGTTTGCATTACTTCAGGGCCCACTTAGGGATTGTACAGAATGTTCTTTTAAAAGAAATAAATATTGAAGTGTCCGTACAGCATTTGAGAGAAACACACTCCTTTTGTAAGGCGCTGCCATCTGATCATTGCAGAAGTACAGAAAAGAAATCTTGGGGGCATGCAGGGTGCTGAGGCTTTGGGGATAAATGTGTTTACAGTATTAGGGGCTAGGAGTCATCCTCATTTCCATGTAAGCCCCTGCACCAAGTGAAGGGAGAGCATGAGACCTTTGAGGAGCGTTTATATGTCCTATGTAAGCGAACTTAAAGAACTCACTGGGCACAGGGATTGGAAGAGATTTAGACCACCTGAGCCTGGATTTTAGAGCAAAGGATCTCTTCTTGTTCTACCAAGTCTTAGCTGAGAAAGGATTGTTGAGCAACCCTGTTGCTGAGTCCTGAAGACTGTGAAGATACAGAAGAGTTGATGGAGATGCCAGAGATACAAATCATCCTCTTGTCTCTCCTATATTTATCTCCTTCCTCCCAACTCCTTGTTTTATTTTTATTGGGATTTTCTTTGGATTAACCCTATTAAACGCATCACTAGCACTGAAATTTGCCGATGCCAATAAACCCATCTGTTTTATTAACTAACCACAGTCTCTGGGGTGTTTCTCACTGGCTGAGACATGAGCAGCCCTTTCTGCTGTCTCCAGCGCTGTGTGTCAGCCCAGGGAACAATGGGAGGGAACCCAGGAGGTCGCTGGCAGGAAGTGCTGCTTCCCCTGGATAATTAACCAACTGGGAGACTGAGGAATGAAGATAGCACATAGACACACACAGTACAAACTGCTGAAACAATAAACAAACAAACCAACGACCATCACTTCCTTTTCTTATATTGTTAAGGCTGCTTCCTTAACTCAGGTTGCCCCAAACCCACCCCTCAAAAAGGAGCATTTTAGGCTCATAAATTCTTAACCTCTTCTCTGCCACTTATGGCTGAAGGCACAAATCAGTTTTTGCCAAGGTGATGGCCAGCGCAGAGTCTGTGGCTCCTCCTTGGGGCTTGCTGGATAAATTGGAGTTTCCTGTTTCTGAAAGTGATAAGGGCACTTTTACCAAAAATTCAATGAAGAAAGTCTTAGCTTGGTCTGCATGGTTTTAACACCCTGGTACCAGGGCTGCTCCTCCTGTGAGTATCAGCTTCCAGATCAGCAGGTGACACAGTCTAGCTCTGAAGAGGTTAATTTCCAGAGAAGCTGGCCTCAGAGCCAAGACCTGGAGGAAATCTGGAAGAGGGCTTTGTGTCTCAAACCCAGCTTTCATATCAAGCCATCCTCTGATGTGCCATTGTTTCGCCATCTCTGTTAGGGGGAGGTCAGCTGCACAGCCAGTGCTTGCCATTATCTACACTGGTGAGCATCCAATTGCACACTTCCACTGAGATCCTCTCCTCTGGCTCTAGGTAGACTTATTTGCATGGTTTTCTCCCCCATACAAAACATTCTTTGGAGAAGTTGCTGTTTTGTTTTTTCTAACTTGCTAACACCAGAATTATGAAAGCAGAAACCGGCAGTGGCAATGCCAATCCCCACCTGCCTCCAGCTAGTTTTTCCAGATGTCTCATTGCAGAGCAGTCAGGGATTGTTTTTGTGCAGAGTGTCATGTGTGTATTTATCCCATGGAGGCCAGTGCTAAGGTGACCATGTAGCCCACATCCATCCCATATTGATACCAATTGGTGGATCTCATTTCACCATGTCCTCAGCAAAACACTGCCAGTGAGAAGGAGCAGCCAAGGATTTCTGGGGAGAATTAGGCTGATCCTACTGGAACTGGGAAATGTGGTTTTCAAAAGAAATGCTGATGTTTCTCCTCATCAGCCTGCAGATTCAGATCAAGGTGGGAGCAGTGGTACTCAGGACAGGGGCCAGTGGCCCGTCCCTGGACTGGGCCCCTCCTGGCAGCACTGGCAAAGGCTGTCCTGGGGCAGGGCCTGCCTGCTACTGAGTGCTCCCAGCTGGCAGCTTATTTGTTATTACTTTAAATACCTGCTGTTTGTGTTAGGCACAGCAAGAAACATAGTAAACTGTAAAGGTGACATTTAATAAATGAAGTCTCTCAAGAAGATGTTTAATCTTTCTAATAAGGAAATAATCTGCTAAGTATCACGTTTAACAGTTATGAAGTAAGTCCATATCATACAATCATAGTATTATACACTTAGATAATCACAGAATCACAGAATGGTTTGGGTGAAAAGGGACCTTTAAGACCATCGAGTTCCAAGTGCTATGCCATGGGCAGGGACACCTTCCACCAGACCAGGTTGCTCAAAGCTCCATCCAAGCTGGCCTTGAACATTTCCGGAGATGAGACATCCACAGCTCTGGGCAAGCTCTCCCAGTGTCTCACCACCCTCACAGTGAAGAATTTCTTCCTGATATTATCTAATCTAACTCTATCCTCTTACAGTTTAAAGCCATTCCCCCTTGTCCTGTCACTACACATCCTTGTAAAAAGTCACTCTCCAGCTCTCCTGTAGCCTCCCCTTAGTACTGGAAGGCTGCTGTAAGGTCACCTTGGAGCTTTCTCTTCTCCAGGCTGAGCAATCCCAGCTCACTGAGCCTATCTTCATGGAGAGGAGCTCCAGCCTTTTGATCATCTTCATGTCCTGTTGGGCTTGCTCCAGCAGGTCACATCTTTCTGTTGGGGCCCCAGAGCTGGGTGCAGAACTTCAGGTGGGGTCTCACAAGGGCAGAGCAGAGGGTCAGTATCTTCCCCCTTGCCCTGCATGCAGATACAGTTGGATTCCTGGGCTGCAGGTGCTCTCTGCCAGGTCATGTGGAGCTTCTTGTCAACACACGGCCTCAAATCCTTCTCCTCAGAGCTGCTCCCAACCAATTCCCTGCTCAGCCTTTACTTGTGCTTAGGATGGCCCTGACCCAGGTGCAGAACCTTGCTCTAGTTCCACTTTATAAGATTTGCACAGGCCCATGTCTCAGATCTGCCAAGGTCCTTCTGGATGGCATCCCTTCCCTCCAGTGTGTTGACCACACCACCCATATCAAAACATAGCTGGTGAGGCATGGTTTAACACTAGGTATTTATTTAATCCATGAAGATTTTCCTACTTTATCTAAATTGCACTTATATCCCACATATTAAGGTGCAGTGCTGGAAGTTTTGCCAAAAAAACTTGCTTTAAGTGCTGTGGCTCCTGAGGCTCTGGGGTGGCTGGGAGAATGGAGGTGACTTTGTACATCAAATTGCTGCTCACAAACCCCTCAAGCTGGGTTGAGGCCTCCTTTCTCCCCTGCCCTTCCCAATGGAGGAGCTGTGGCTGCTGTTGTCCTGCCTGCCACCTCCTCAGAAATCCTTCCTAGTGGCTTTGTACCCTCACTGAAGCATAGTTAGAACATCTGCTGCTGCCAGTTCTGGCATACCACCCTATAGACAAAATAAGGCATACATGAAAAGCTTCCATGCTCCCTGTGTGTCTAGCTGAATAGATGAGGACAGACATGGGACACCACATGGAGAAATAGTGAAAACCAGTTACAGAGATTAGGGAGTGTGATAGGAAACCTGCCACCAGTGTGGGTTATCACAGAAAAGATCCTCTGTCTTCTGCCATAGATACTGCTGGAAGCCCTTCAGCTCTGCTCAGAGCTGGAGCTCCAGAAACGCTCTGCAGGCTGTCGGCCATGGCACAGCACCCCAGATCAGGTCCTCTGCTGCCACACAGCAGCTGGGAGCCTGGAGAAATAGTGGGTGGTGGGAAAGGACAAGGGACTGTGGATCCTGCAGCAGACTGACATCTGCTGAGTGCTTTTTGAGGGGAGGGGAGGGAGGATGGGGGAAACACCTCTCCCTTTTGGGGAGATCAGCCCTCCTCTCTCAGAGAAATGCCTCTCCTTGACAGGTTTCCATCCTTAGTGCCTGGTATATATTGGCATGTTTAAGGACTCAGTATTTTTGAAGCTTTTCTACTGCCAAAATCCCTCTGTGTCACAGTGTGTGTCTCCAACAGTGCAGAGTCAAGTGGGGAAGTGATGGATTTGTACACTGAAACTTCAGTGGAAAGGAAGAAATGTGGCACAAACTCTTCCTGAGCCCAAGTCCTTCAATTTCAGAAGGTTTCCAGCAGCCAAAGCCACTTGTATGGTGCCATTCCCCCGAATTCTGCAAAATGATGCTGTGTTCAACCAACTGCAGAAGCAAGAGGTGGAAGAGTGGTGCTGTGGGAACAGTTTTGAAAGGAGCTGGGAAAGGACAGGTGTGCTGCTACATCAGGGAGGTGCTGTAAAAAGCCCAGTTCCCATTTTCATGTCATGAATCAACGCTTCCACCTAAATCTCTTCGCTAACTGATTCATTACTCTATGTCATGCTAACAGCAGGCCTCTGCTATATGCCTCTTTTCACAGTGTTATACAAAAAAAGAGGGTTTTACAGTTAAATAACAGTTCAACAGTTTACAGTTTAAATTAAATAACTTTATTTCTTGTGGAAAAGATAGGATGTGTGCTGTTTAAGACTTTACATAAAGCATGGATGGATCATCCAGACGATTATGGAAACTCATTTTTTAGGCACCAGCAGCCCTCTTTTTTCCCTCTTTGTAAATGCTCAGTGATTCTCTGGAGTGAAGATGCTCTGAGAGCCTCAAGGAACAGCACAATTAGACATGGAAACTAGCTTTCTGTTCTCAGAGGATCAAAACACAGACCCTAGCTGGCTGTGGCACTAAACATAATATAAAACCACCTTCACCAGGAGCCCCCAGATTCTCAAAACCCTCTGTATGAAGTGCTTGAGAGACTCCTAAAACTATCAAAACTTTACTTGCAGTGATTGGATTGGAAAGACTTCCTTCCTTCCTGCCTTCCTGCCTTCCTTCCTCACCTCTTGCACCTTTTACTGAAGAGTGGAAAAGGCACCCAACTTCAGAAGTTGAAACAACAATACAGACAATGACATGCACTATGTGTGAGCCAGTAGGGAGCTTGGTGTTCATGCTAGTTCTGGCTGTAAACTTGATGGGATGGCTGAGCAGGGGGAAGAATGAAGATTGGGAAATACAGTTGGGATATGTATGTGGCAACTTGCTTCCCTATAGTTTTGGGCAATGCGACTATACTGAACACTCCACCTTTGTCTTGTGCTCAGTGAAAAAGGGAGTGCTCAGATCTCCTTTCCAGAGAGACCAGGCCTCTAGGTGGGCAGGCTGCAGGGAACTGGTCCATTAGAAAATGTTTGGGAGTATTATACAGTCCCAGCCACTTGAAAGTCAAAAGTAAATGTCAGCTCATGTGTCGCATGCCAGAGTATTTTGACACAGGTAGAAAGAACATCATAACATACTTCTTGATTTAGCCTCTCTGTTTAAGGTCAATCTGGCCTTTCAGCTACTTGTCCACAGAGGGAAAAACTCATTCATATGTGGAGAAATTACGTTGCCCTGAAGTGCAGTAAGTCTGATAGAGTCAAGGTAAATTTACACCCCCAAAAAATCCTGTTCTAACTGATGGGACCATCCTTATTTAGAAGAGATAAACCTCCTTTTGTGAAACTTCTAGCATAAAGAAGACATTTTTCATAAAATGCTCCCAAACTAAATTTTACTAGTTGTAAGGCCTTGAACACCTGCATCTTGTGTTTGGTGGAGTCAGTAAAAAAATAAAGGACCTGGTTTTGCAGCCAAAAGGCTCCTATGGAGGAACCTTCAGGACCAATATTCAGGTCTTACGTTGCATTCTCTGTAGGTCACTAGTAATAATGAGTATAATCTCAAAAAACCTAAACAGCAACTAAACAGCAATGGAAAAAATGTGCCACAGTTGCACTGGTAGTGGACGGAGGCAGTGATACAGCCCAGCTCTTCCCTGTATCTGCACCAGCATAGTGCCTGTGAGTGTCAAGATATTTTGAAGTTCTTTGGCTTTCCCTTTCTTTCCCCAGGACAGGGCTTGCTGTGCTGGGTGGGCAGCAGGTGTTGGGTGTTTGCAGGTGCTGTGTAGCTGTTATATAATTGGATGGGATGGGGCTGGAGGAGTTTGGAGGTGTTTTCCCAGCCTAGGCTCCAGTGGCAGGTAAGTCATGCTCGCACCAGGTCTGGGGTGTAAGGGCACACTGGGGTTAGTGCTCCTGAGAAAAATGGCTCTGCCCTGCTGCTCCTGGCTTCTCCTAAGCAGTGACAGGGAGGTCTGCTGCAGACTTCTCAAGTAACTCTGACAGCAACCTGGGGGCTAGGTGTGTTGAGAGGGATATATAGGCAAATGTAGAATTTGCCAGAGCTAGTATTCCCTCAGACTGTGATGCCGGAGAGTTGTCAGAGCTGTAAGTGCTGGCAGATGATTTCAGCTGCTTTCTGCAGTGTGTGTGACCACAGCAGGGTGGTGGGCAGCAGACAGAGGAGATAGAAGTGGACCACTGTGACTTTCTTGTATTCTACCCCATGAAGACACAGCTTGATTCAACTAATGGCAGTAATTGGAGGTAATACTTTGCTGAGAGTTCCCTATTTCCTTTATAATTAACCCCAGGGAGCTTATATATATTTTTTACTTACAGCAGCCTGTTATATGTGTGGTGAGAATTTGTAGAATTTTTCTTTATGTTTTTTTTTTCCTTTTCTGC
The DNA here is from genome assembly GCA_026413545.1 of Cichladusa arquata. Classification (NCBI taxonomy): domain Eukaryota; kingdom Metazoa; phylum Chordata; class Aves; order Passeriformes; family Muscicapidae; genus Cichladusa; species Cichladusa arquata. The sequence continues at coordinate 36,721,215 of JAOTQP010001546.1, forward strand.
CCTGCATGCTCCACCTCCCTCTGTGCTCCAATTCCATGACAAAATTTGGCTTTCTCCATTCGTAGATAAATGGTACACCAGTGATGGAAATTGCCACCTCCTGTATCTGTGAGCTGATAAAGAGGAAGTGTGTTTTGGGCCCATGGCAGCTATGAAGTCACTGTTAATAACTGCTGTTCTAAAAGCATAGGCCAAAGGTGACACAGACATGTTAAGTGACTTGCTGATACCAGCTGCTAGAATTAGAAACACTTCAGGGTCTTGGTGTGGTCTGAGAAGAATGCTTTTAAGGTTGTTTTCCTGGCAGGGAGATTAGCTAGGACAGCTAAAGCAGAATTTAGGTTTAGATTTGGGTGTTTATGCCAATTAATCATTTGCTCAGATTACCAGTTCCTTACCTGAACAAGCAGAATGCACCCAGAGTTGAAATCAGGACCCAGCCAGGGCCCTGCTTTTCTTTTGCTATCTGTCCCTGACCCAACTAGCTCATACCATCTTTGTCTAGTGAGGAGGTTGCATACGTTGGTAGCAGATGTAGGTGGATGTCTGTTCAGTGTCCTTCTTCTAGGATATCCCTGGATAAGGATCAGTGTATGAATTTCCTGAACTTCAGGTTAGGTCCACATCTTTGTATTTAGCCTCAATTTCTGTCTCTTTCCTATGAATTTTTATAATTAAAATTGTTTGTGGTTTTGGTCTTTGCACTATTGATTGACAATGAATTCCACAGTTTAACTTGGTCCTGTGTGAAAATGTACTTCTTTTGCACCTTTTTATCTTGCAGCCTGATGATTTCTATGACAACTCCCACCTTTTGCATTGCAAAGATTAGTGAGTAATATTCCCTGCTGAGTTTTTAGAAGTACTTTTGATAATAATTCTTGACATTCTGCATGATTTTCCTCAATCACATATCTCCTTTTCCAAGCTAAGGAGTCCTGTACTGTTTAGTCTTTTCTCATACGCCAGCTATATTGCTGATGATAATTCCATAGTTAGTAAAAAATCCAGCTACTACCATGAACTAATAAATTGCCTGAACAGGCAGAGAGAAAAGTCTTGTTTTCCAACACACAGAAGCCTCATTCAAGATAAGAGGAGGTGCAATCTAAAATGCAACTGAATATTCTTCTAAAAATGGCTGCCTTAGCATAGTATGAAGTCTTGTGCTTTTTAGAAAACCACAGTTTTCACTACCAATTCAACAGCACAGAAATCTAACCAACGGCCCTAAAATTATACCCAAATTAATTATTTTTGAGCATTGTCCTTTCCCTGTAAGATCAGAAATGAGAATTAGTATTTTTCCAAAGCTTCGTGCACTACATGCTCACGAGGACAAATTGCACGTGTTGTACCTACAAACACCCATGGCCATGTATTTTTAATTTAACTCAGATACTTATATCAGTAACCAGAGAGACAACACTGATGCTTTGGGTCTCAGACCCAGATGTTTTGGTCGCTGTGACAGCACCTGTGCTGACTCTGTTGGCAGCACAAGCAGCCCCAACACAGCTGCTGTGGCTGCACAGCCCTCAGAGGAACAAACAAGCCTGGTCCTCTCGTGGCAGGGCCCTGGGCAGCAGCCTGAGCATGATGCAGAGGTTTATCTTCATTGCAGAGTTACCTCAGAAGCTGAGGGGAAAGCATGAGTGAAGCTGTTAATATTTTACTTTCTTTGCTCTCTGAAGAGCAGAGGGAAGAAAGACATAGTTTGTTGCTTAGAACAAAGCAAGTGGGATTTTTTTCTCTATTCACATTAGAATGTGCAACATAGGAAGGGACAAAGGTGAGGGCATCCCAGTCAGGCAACTGTGCCAAATTGGGGAGGAAATGGCAATAGCTCAGATGTTTTGCCAGCAGGTGATATGGGGAATTCATTTAAACTGTGACTTAGTGAGTAGGCTACCTTGTGTAACCAAATCTTTCATAAGGTCACTGGAGTGATTTAATGTTTCATTTCACACTTGTTAATAAGGTTAATAAGTTAGTCTTTCTTTCAGTGACTTTGCAAGTATACCTTAAGAAAGGCAGCATAGAGGTGGAGAAGTGCTTAAAATGCTCTGCGCATAACACACATATTTTTGTTTGTATTTTTGTAAACAATTTATTTCAGTCTTGATGCATGATATCTGCATGAACACAGATACCAGGCAGTGCTGTTCATGCATATCTTCCAGAGAGGAGCAGTGCTTGATGACTTGGTGAGATATCAGTGCTTTGTTAAAATTCTTCAGGTATAATTGGTGACTTTTCTGTAATCAGAAAAGATGAGTAGATAGAGGATACAGGGTTTTGTTTTCAGCAGGGTTTTATGGTTTTTTTTTTGGTTTGTTTTTTTTTTTTTCTTCACAGACAGGTTGTTATTATTGCTGGGAAGATGGGGCATATAATGCAAATGACAAAATCTAGATGATGGTTATATTACCAAGAAGCAGAAAACAATCAAATGGAAAAGAGAAGCACTAGAAGAAGTCTTGACAAGGTCATAGTGCGTGCCAAGGGAGCTGCGTGACCAGGAAGATGCTTCGCACCTAACCCAATTAACAAGGCTATTTAAATGTGAAAGAAATCATGGTTCAGTCAAGGTTTGACTGAAAGCCTTCGGAGAAAGGTAGCCATCAAAGATTAGCAACAGAGGGCAGGGAGGAATACATATATATTTTCTCCTTGTCAGTAAAGTATTTTCCAGTCATGAGAGTGTCTTGTGCAGCATGCTGATCTCACAGATGGTGCTGTAAATCAAGGCTAACTCTGAAAGTGTCAGTGGAATTATCTGTGTGTAAATGGTATCTGAATTGGTCCCTAGCTGTGAAAGACAGGGATCGCCTTGGGGCAGAAGCACAGATAGGAGAACTAAAGGGTTTGTTTTCCCTTCCTTCCTCCCCCCAGCTTTTTTTTCTTTTTTCTTTTTTTTTTTTTTTTGCCTTGGAGTCTGACTCACTTTGTGATTTTGAGCATTTTGCATAATTCTTTTGCCTTGATTTCCTCCCTGCAAAGTCAGCTGAACGTTTCAGAGGAGATCTTGAGTGGAAAAGTTTGATTATGGAAATGCTTGTTTATTACTGTTAATGGAAGCGATATAATACATTAGAAAATTTTAGCTCAGTCAAGGGACTTTGAGGGCAAAGGGCTCCACAGATTCACCAGTAGCTGGTTTTTGAAGTACCCAATATCATGGTGTATGATGAAGAAAACTTTAAGCTTTGAGAAAAAAATGCCACCCAAGAGTAAAGCAAAGAATACAATCCTGTGACTGCATGGGTCAGACTTCAAAACTCAGTATAAGTTGTTCCTTGTGACTCACATGTGAATTCAATGTCAGGCAGTAATGACCATAAGCCATTCTTCTTTGATGTCTGTTCAGCTTATATTAAGGTTGAGGATGTTCTACAATATTTCTGTAGATGAATAGGATTTTAGAGGTCTGTTACCTCAAGGAGAAATTCTGGGCTTGTCCAGCCTGTTGCACTCTTTCCCTACCCTTCATTCCTCTTCCAAAAGACACACCTAACTTTTAGTTAAAGATTGTGAAGGGTGAGATCTGATTGTCTATTCAGTGTCAGGAATATTCATTAAAACATGTGGGCTTGTTACCACAATAATAATGTTTAAATTTGAGGCACTGGATGCTCACACATCAAAAATCCTACCTGTGTACTACATAGGGGCCGATGTGCTGCCAGAAGGGAGCAAGCTGGCAATCTCGTAGCAATGATAGATCAAAGCCAGAGAGTGATGTTATCCTAATGTCTCAAATAAATTATCAAGTGCTAAGTAAAGAAAAAGAGAGCTTCTGAAATTGAGAGTTTAGTTTCTGGAAAGAAAAATTCAGAAGCCTACTCACTGTGAACACATCCTTCAGCTTTCTAGTAGAGGAGGCTGGGATGTGGCAGCAACAGAAGTTTTCTGGCCTTTACTATGACTCTGGACATGAAAATGGGATTAATTTTGCCTATATGTGGCCAGGTGTCTGGTCTCCTTCCACCATCAATGGAGAAAACTGATGTGATTTATCCAAGCTCTCTCTGTCCCTCAGCTGTGGAGGAAACCTAGTTAGACCAAATAGTAACTTGCAGACAGATAAAATTAGCAAGATGAATTGCTCTTTTACTGCTTCATATGTTTAACAAATTGCACACCTTCCCCACAATTGTATATAAGGTCTCTGTTTTACACGGAGAGAGGAATGTGAGGCTGAAGTGAACTGACTTCCCCAAAACAGACAGCAGCACAAGTGAGGTTCAAACACGGATGCATCTGAGTCCAGCCCCCACCCTTCTTCCTCTGCCTCTACCCTACTGCCTTTTAAGCTTATACTGCCTCCCAAGGACAGCAAATAGCTATTCTATGTGCAGGAAGCATTTCCACTTCATGGGCATAAAAAAGGGTCAAAAGATAAGGCTAAGTGGACAAACACAGCCAGCTCCATCAGGCAGGTTTTGAGATTTAGGATTTCTTGTGGGATTTACAGGGCTTATTACCAAACTTGGCCAATTTCAGTTTGCTAAAGTAGGGTGAAATTTTCAGAGAATTGGTTTTGTGGAGGATTATGCAGTGATTTACCTGCCTTGCCTGACAACAGCATTGCATTGTTGCTGTTGCTCTTTTTGCCAAGCATATGGAAGCCGAGTGCTCCCTGGCTAGTATCCAGACGTCCAAAATTGATGGGAATTGCCATGAGGGTTCTAGCTAATGGGAGACATAAAAAATGAAGCCTGTTTTATTTTTGCTTGTTTCTTTTCTTATTAGGATTTTCTTCACAGAACAACCCTAGATATGACTGTGTGCAGCACATTTCTTCTGTGTTGTCCCCCTGGGGATGACTTACACCAAGCTGTGATCAGTTCTGCTGTTCCAGCCCATTGGGCTCATCAGTTTAGTCAACTGACTTTTTAAATGACCCTATTCTTCCTGACTTTGGAAAAAGTGTCAGGAATCTAATTGCTCTTCTGGGCATGGGATGTAATGCCAAGGTGGTGGGATGAAGGAGCAGGAGGACTCTGCTCCTCAGGAGAAGAGGTCACTGGCCAAACCCACGGAGGTGTCTTGGGTGCAAGTCAGTCACCAGTACACAGGATACGCTTTGAGCAATAGAGCTGGTGTCTGCACAATCCAGTCTGGGATGCTCAGTGGTTTCGTATCCACAGGGACAGATGTTACAGAGAAGCTTAGATGTGCACCTGTAGCTAGATTAAATGTTTGAGGGCCTATCTTCTTCAAGCCATTAGAGCCTGGGGTCCCTCTCCACAGACTGCTCTATTTGAACTCTCTGGACCAAACTGTAAATTGATAGCTCTGCAGATGGAGAAATATTTTTTTTCCTAAATCATAGTTCTGTTTCATTTTATGTTGCTTGCTAGATTAAGTTTTAGAGCTCTCTGGTTTTTTTTTGGTTTTTTTTTTTTTTTTTTTTTTTTTTGTATGCAAAGTGAGACCAGAAATTTTTACTGTTGTGCAGTTTTGAAAGCTTTTTTTTCCCCCTTTTTGCCGTAAGCAAAGCTCAGGAAATCGAAGGTGATTCATCTTTAAGCAGCAAGTGATTTAAACCAAACAATGCTTTTTGATTTATGATAATGAAAAAGATTGCAGAGTGATGACAGGTCAGATGAAAACTCACACTGCACCGATTTTTATGATAAGTGTCATTACATTCCTGCACTCAACTAATGCTGCACTATCAGTTTTATTTGTGCATTTTATTTATATTAAAAGTTTTTATTTTGAGAATTTATTGCTAGGCTGTGATTGACAGCCTTGGAAAAGGCAGTGTGCTATTCAGAGAATGAATATAAAATTTCCTCATGCAGCTCTGCCTGCGTGCTGCAGTCTGATCAGGACCACAACAAAAAAGTAAAAGAACACAAGACCATCTTTCAGTGGTCAGATTAAAAATATAACCTGGTGTCTTGTCTTCTACAGTGACCCATAAGATCTGCCTGGGGACTATCATGAATTAAAAAGGGAAAGACAGGGTAATGTTTTCTCCCCAAAATTTTCACAGTCACTAAGAACTTGTGGCTCAGAGATTTCCTGTGCTGGAGTCTCGCACACACAGGCAGGCTCACAGCATTGCATTACACACACACACAAAGAGTACACAGTATCCTGTGGCAAGATGTTCCACTTTCTTTGTTGTATTTTTTTTGTTTGTTTGCTTGTTTTTTCATCACAAGCAGGTTTCTTTGGGTACTTCCCCATTTTGGACTGAAAAGGGAGTTCCCATATCCTTGGGTCTATGTCACTCTCTGGGAGGGCCATTTGGTTTCTGAATCTTTCCTTAAGCACCAGAATTTCCTTTTGTACTAACTTCATGCCTAGACTGGACTTAGAGAATGACTATTAAAAACATTAAGCATTACTGAGCACTTATGAGATTTTTTTTTTTATCAACTGATTTTTGATTTTTTAGATTTAAAATTAAATAATGTATTTCACTTCTCTTGTGCGTTTATGGCTGCTGGAATTACTTCTGTCATGCTTTCAATCTGTTTGGTTGGGGTTTTTTTTTTTTTTTTTGTTTTTTTGGTTTTTTTCTGCAACATAAATTTAGACATCTTTTTGCATATTTAAGCTTAGCTTTCATGAATCTGCTTGATTCCAGGAGCCAGAGTTTTAAGAAATGGGTCAAGTACAGTAAAACTGAAGACAAAGCCATAAAAGCTTGCAGCATTAGAATATTTACAGTGTTGTAGTTGTTTTCTTTTCAGAAAACTCATTCAGGAAACATCTAAACCATGCTGTACTTAAGAGAGTAAAGCTCCAGAGAATCACAGCTGGATTCCATGTTTAGGAGAGAAAATCAGGGAAAAGTAGGTCTGGAAAGGGCCTGTTAATATCATTTGGCTCATACTCCTTTCTGAGATAGAATTTCTGTGCCATTGTTTGTCCAAGCTAAACTTAAATTTTCTTCTGGGACAGAGAGATTGCAGCCTTGCCCCTATCCTAGTGTTTACCTATCCTTATTGCCAGAAAGTTTTCCTAATGTCTAAACTAAGTCTCTTTTGGCAACCTCAACTTATTATTTCTTATCCCACCTTCCACAGAGATGAAAAACGTTTATTTGCTGGTTCCTAGCAGCACCCTGTAGAAAAGCATTATCATGTTCTTCCTAGGTCATCTTAGCATTCCCTATGCTAAACAACCCCCATCCTCCTCTTTCTTCTCACAGGCCATTGTTTCTAGACCTCTGACTGCTCACCTTATCACATTTCAATTCCCTTGTTTTGGCATGTGCCTTTATGGAGGGATGACAGTGGACCCAGCTGTTTCTTTGGGGAAGGCATCAAGCCTGGAGCAGTGCTGCAGGGAGGAGATGGACCATTTCTCACATCCTGCTAACACAGCCTTTCTGCTTATTCCCCAACAGGTTTTATTTTATGCACTGCAGGATGCCGTCCTATGCCTGAGCCATGCCCGAGGGCTCTTTCTGCTGTTTGCCCATCCCTTTGTGCATTGCTGCCCTCCCACCTTCTCCCAGCTAAGGACAGCATTTTTGCACTTTATCCCCCATTGATGTCTTTGTGTGGATCAAGGCCCCACACCTGTCTCTCACATCCACTGGGAGAGCTTTGGACTTGAAAGTGACCCCTGGTGATGCAATGCAGAAGACAGGTGTTGCAGGGATCTGTCTAGACACAATCACTTCATTACTAAAAGCACTTGAAAAATACTGGAGGTCTTGACTTCTCCCTGCACCTTATATTTCTTGCACCTGTTCAGTGCTACATGATAAAATGTATTGCTTCTCTCCCATGAGACATGATTTCAAATAATGTCCAGTAACTTGTTTTTCTTACAACTACCTGTGCCTGTGACATGTGTCTCTTTGGCCTTGTCTCAGTCGTGAATTTACAGCTCACATTTCAGCCAAGTTTGTTCCAACTCCGCACAGGGACTCAGCTGAGAATTAAGAGCACCATATTTGAGTCTTTGGACTAGTGTTACCACCTTTTAGGGAAAATGAAATTTTTTGTGGTCCAGCCTGTCTGGACTGCACTATAATCACAGTTTTTCATGTCCTGGACATGGGTCCAATATAGAGCTGGAGTTCACTGGTGAGTACCAACATATTGCATTCTTCACAATAATTCAATTTGTTTGTAATTTTTTTGCTTCATGAACAGTGGCCTTAAAAATGTGTTGAAACAGCATTTTTATTGTCTTTGTGATGGTATTGGCAATATCATAAACCTATCATTCCTTCTTTCTTGTACTGGTCAAATCTGCCCAGCCCACTGGTGTCTGACACACTTTGCAGCTTATAAAAGCAAGGCAATAAAACAATTTCCTCTCATCTCCTTTAAATGAGGTAAGCTGGTTTTGGCAGTCAGTGGTTTTCACCTCTGTCTGACCAGCTTTCATCAGTAGCTGCTCTGTGCTTGCCTCACACTGTGGAGCACACGCTGTTCTTGGCACCCCTTGCTACTGCTGTACCATGCAGATCTCCCTGGGCAGTTGATGAGTCACTTTGGTACGACTTCTCCCTGCTCCTGCAGCTCCCAGATGTCAGCAGAGCTCCCAGTAGAATGATATTTGGAGTTTCTGACAAATCTGAAGGAATTAAGTGGGGACTCGTTATTACTGTCCATTGCCAAGACACCATCAAACTGACACGATCTTCTTCCTACACAAGCACAGAGCCTGCAACCTAATGCCAAGGATTAAAGGAAATCCTGAAAAATTCATGTGCTAGTACTGTCTTGCCACTTTCTTCTTGTTACTCCCTACTGCCTTCTCTCCTTATCCTTTTCCCACTCCTTCTTCAAAGAGGGCAGGGCAGAGATGAGGAAGATCTGGCCAAGAGATTGAAATGCCTCTTTGAAAGGCACCTGAAACTTTATTTAGTTAAGCAGATAAACCTGTCACTCATGGAAGGAGATCCATCTATGTGATGCTTTTTATGATTAATTGTTTATTTGTTTGGTTTATTTTGATTATTGCCAGGAAGACCATAGATCTGGTGCATGGGTAACAGGGAGGGAGAATGGAGGGTAGGAGAGGTTGTGTTTAGATAGGGCTGCCTGGAGCATACAGGTTAAAAGTTTCATGATTTTGTGCAGAGGTTGAGGCTGAACTGGCTGAGGCAGCAGCTGGATTACCTTGATTTAAAACCACCTCATCAACAGTTGTATTCTACAAGCCTGTCAATTGCTCAGGCTTGTCAAATTACACCATGTCATTTTTATTAGCTGGATATCTGGAGAGCTATCTCAGCCATTAGGAAAGATAGTTAAAACTACATCAAATGATTTGTATGTAGCATAACGTTGCTGTTGGGTTGCCAGACACTAAAAAACTTTTTGACATCGCCTCCAGTGTATCACTTCCCGCTGAGTAGCAACTTTTAATATAAAATAGAATCCACTAGAAATGCTATGTGGTAAAGTGCTCAGAAACTGGCCTTACTCATATTTTGTTTGGCTGCCAATAGCTTTAATCAGCGTTACCTTTTCTGAGTCATCGGGGTGACTAATACCCTTGTGAGGCCACCTAGAACAGACCTTTTCTGAAACTGCTTGTCCTCTTCCCATAGAGCTACCTCTGATCCATAAAGACAACTTTGGCAAATCCCTTTGGTCTTCCATTGTATCACAGTCTACAGCACAGAATTAAATCAAGTGAGTAAAAACATTGGTGTGTTTCCTCGGGGACATCATTAAGTGTTCTGCTGAAAGGAGAAGTGCTTGTCATTTCTGATGCAAAATAAAATTGGTTAAGTGACTTGCCCAAACTCCCATTTTGAAGCAATGTCAGAGCTAGGATTAGGATCAATCACCTGAATCCCAATAACAAGATTTACCCACTAAAAGTAAAAAAAATCTCAGCTTCTCTAAACCCATCACATTGGATTTTCAGATTCAGTCTAATTTGGAATATTGACATATCATTCCAAACATTCCACTCTACTTATACCTCCCTCTCCAGTACACCTCAATCACCACATTTCTGCATGTATGGACCGTGTGTTAATTGTCAAAAACCTTTTAATTCAGCAGAATGGCAGCTTGTTTGTAGGTATGGCAAGGAGAAGAGGTGCATTGTATTACCAGACATGGGCCTTTTCTTCAGAGTCAAGAAGATTATTCAGAGTCAGAATCATGATCCTTTCTGTCCTTGGTGCAGAATGCAGTAGAAACCTTTCCCCACAAGTACGTTGTTTGAAGCTTAAGGATATTTTAGGGAACATTATTTCCCATGGGATTCAGTTTTTCATGGAGGCGAGTTGTACATGTTTAACCTATGGCAGCCCAGCAGATCTTGTTATAGATAGTCAGGATATTTGTGTACTGCGAGTGGTTTGATAATTTCTGATAGCAACATAGGGATTTTTTTTAACTTTTAAAATTAATTATGGTGAAAAGCTATCAACAAGTGCTATGGCCTCACACGTCTAGTTGCTTTGATACAAAATTTGCTCACATCTATGTGCAGCTGTGGGTTACTACAGCTTTGAAGACCCGTTCTTGTGTGTAACAGCGCTGTTTTACAAGGATTAATCTTCATGGGAGTATTGTGTTAAGTATCTTTCTCCACAGCTTTGTGTGGATGCCAGCCAGTGCAACCTTGGGATTGCTAAGGCTAACATCAGTTTGCTTGTGTTCTGCTGTTAATCTAGGACAGTGATGATGATATTTGTTGTATTGGCACACAGCCTCACAAAATCAGCTGGGCAAGCAACACTGAGTCAGGGGCTGCAAGAGAGTGAGGACCAGGAGAAAGTGGGAGAGGGAGACAGTCACAGGGGAGGGGACTCATAACGCTGGTTGAAGATTTCCCATTCTCTCGCTTTGTGGACTCACACTAGAGCAGTTACATCCTATTGTGTTGCAATATTCAAATGGTGCAGGCACTGGTGACATTGGTCATGGGTAGGCAGTGTAGCCGAGAGGTCTCTGTGGCACTTCTGCTGTGTAAGCTAACACAGCATGGATCAGCATTCTCTAATTTAAATACTTACTAAAGGATTCCTTAATATTGTCTGATACAATTATGCATGTAAGTGTGTATATGCATGTGTGCATATGCAGATGCCACTTAAAGAAGCTCTGTCTTCAACAATACTTCACAGTCCAACAGAAAACTGCAGACATGTCTGTCTCTAATTAAATAGTTTCTGATCTAGGATTACATATTTTAAACTTCTATTTAATGAGATTTCTCTAGCCAGATCTGGGAAATAGCTTTTTTTCTTTGTATTTTAAGTAACATTTATGTTTCCATATGGATTACATGACTCAGCCTTTATCATTTATAGATTACAAAATTGCAATTAAAGACCTAGATAAGACTAACAAGTTGAGCGTGGCAGACAGAAGCAGTATTTTCTTTTCTCAAATGAAATTCTAACAAAATTTTAAATATGCAAGGAAGGCATAAATTCACAGTGCAATATTGATTACAAAGAGTTAATTTGCCTAATGAGTCAATTCTGAGAAGTTCTGCGATGCTGAAAAATTAAGATTGCCTGGCTCAGTGTGGTCATGTCCTTCTGTACTCTGCTCCTTCATGCCATGAAAAGTGCATTATTCTTGTTATGGATGCTAAATTATTTTTTTAAGGACTAATTTTTTAAAGCAGGAGATTTTTTTTACTGCAATTTACCCCAGATCCTTATACATTGCTTATGCAATTGTCATTCAGCAGTTTTGTATTTTCTGCTCATGGTGGGTAATGTTCACTTGTCTCTGTTTTAATATTATTTATAATTAAATTGTGCTGTTCTTCAGTGGAAGAATATATTTCAATAGTCATCTAAGACATGCTTTTCACTTTTACCTTAAACTTTCAGTACCTGAAGTGCAGTTATTCTGACCAGGCAGTTACCCTTCAGTGCAGAAGGAGAGGAGGAGAAAGGGTGTGCTGTGACTGCAGGCTGAGGTACACTTCTGATAACCTCCTCAGCATTTGTGCGTTTGGTTGAACCAAGACACTTGGAGATTTTCAAATTTTTGTTCTCTTGCTTTTGTTTTGTTGTTATCTCAACAGCTGCTCTCAGAATCCACACCAAACCTTACTAAGTGGCTGAACAGTCTTGCTTGTTTATCCATTTATTTATTTATTTGTTTATTTTTTAGTGAGTACAGGTTAGGCAGGGAGAAGGAAAACTCAGGAAAAGCTAGTGGAAGTTCCTGTAGTAGAGAAGGTTTTATGCTGTAGAAACCTTTGAATTTCTACACACACTGGCTTTGGCTCCCCAGAGCCACAAAAAGCTCCACCTCAATTTATGGGAAGGGATACTACAGAAGAGAAAAATCTTCAGGAAAATGTATGTGTGTGACCCTCCATGCTGCCAATTAGAGGGCAGAGTTCTGCTCTTCATGCCAGTGCAGGTCCCTCTCCTCAGGCCTTCTGAGTGCTGTGGACTATCCATGTGAGATTGTAGTTTCAAGAACTGCTGAAGTTTGGCTGCAAATTTCATGTTCTTTCTCCTTCAGATGAGCATGCATTTATTCAGATTGCTTTAAATTACTTTCCATTGATCCAGATATTTCATACTCGGGATCTGTCATACTCAGGCTAAAATATAAAAAGGTCACATACAGTAATTAAAAATATTCTTTTTATGACAACTGAAGGAAAAATGTAAGCCTTAATTAAGTTAGAAAAAAAATGAAAAGCATAATTTTTTTATATTTAAGCTTTTCCTTGAATGTATTTTGCTTTAGGCGCATGCATTCAAAGATACTGTAATGCATTTGTTTCCTTTTAAAAACAACTATTAAATATATTGCAAATTCTTTATCTTTTTGTGCAATCAGCAGAGCTTTCACCTTGTTCATCTTTGCAAAGTCTTTATTGCTGGTAATGATGTGAGCATGGAGGAATTGTGGTAAGAAATTTAAAAATTGCTGGGATCCAAAGCAAGTGCCAGATGTTTCATAAAATGTATGTACATGGGTTAGGATAGGTCAGCGTAAGGATTTTAGCTGAGGAGTGACTATCATGTATATGTTTAAAAGCAAGTTCTCAAGTACTTAGTGTGCTGTGTAATTTTTTAATGTAACTTTATAAGACTGTCTCCAGGAAATGGATGGTCTTAGGTTATGCAGGGCCTCAGATGAGCACTCAGCAGTATTTTAAACCAAAATATGCAAAATTTACCACTCTTTACTCCCTGCTAATCCCTTGAGGCAATGTTTCATACCTTTGACAGCCTCTAAACACACACCTCATTTCTGCAAAACCCAATCCCAGACCTTATCTAGCCCTCTTCCTCACCTAATCAGTTTTCAAAAGCAGGATGCTAATGCCTGTGCCCACACATTTTGTTTTCATAGGTCCTATCCATTTGCTTTGTTCTCAATTTCTGTTGGAAAATGGAAAAACTCACCTCACACACGAAGGAGATTTGCTGAAATTCAGCCTAGGGGAATTTCTGAAAGCATCACTTCTTCCTTGCCTATGACCCAGGGGCAGCTGTCTCCTTTTCCTTATCTAGGAGTTGACTGGAAAGAATCTGTTGCTTTTACAGCTGTCAAGTGCATCTGACAATATTTGTCCTTGTATTCATGTGCATGCTGCAGAAGGCAGATGCTTCATCCTTTTGTTTTCCTGATCTCACATTCCCAGGAGGTTAGAGAAAATTAAATAAAATGTAGAAAAACTTTAGCATCGGAGGTTTCAATATTATTAAGGAGTCTAATATACTGTAATTGTTCAAGCCTTTGATGTTTTCTTGTGGTCCTGTTTCTCCCTCACTATGATTAAGTTCATGGTGAAGTCTAGATAAATATGACATTTAATGCAGGCTTATTCCTGCTGCTATGGAGACATGCCTTGTTGAATGTGTCTACTCCACTTTGGTTTGGAAAGCATGATAAGTTCAGCATGGTTATGCCAGATCGTCCTAGCTCCTATCTTTGTTGTTAATAGCTTAACATGCTTGTAAGTATAATGATTGCCAACTTAACACATTTTTCTTCATTAAAGCCCTTCACCAGACCTCAGTTAATGAAGCCCTGTCACTGTGGGTTTGCGAGGGAAAGGCCTTTTACAATACAGGAAAAATAGTGAAATTGAGGGACAGGGATACTATAAACTTACATCTTCTCAGGTGTCCAGGTACTTAAGAGCCTGGTTTTGTGTTAAGGCCTCTCCAGTGGCAAAGCCATTTAGAAAATTTTTCTGCTACTCCCCAAGTTCCTCCTGAAGATTTTTTTCCCTCTGCCAAAGTTTCTGTGTTTGTGACTTCTGAAAGGCTGATCATCAGCAATGTGTTGCAAAGAGGATATCCTGGCCCCATCTCCTTATCCAGCCCTTAATGAGGATGGATACCAATGGAAATTTTTCATTATAAAGATGGAAACAGAACCAAACTAAGGCTCAGATTTTGCTGATGGTGGTGGGGTTTTCTTCAAAAGAAGCATCTGCTCCTTGCTGTGCATACGTAGAGGGAGACAATTTCTAACCCTGCCTAAGGTGAAGAAATGTCATGTAAACAACGTAATCAGCCCTTTTATAATTTCTCTGTGATTTGTTTGTTTGTTTTTGCTTTTTTCCCCCCAATCTGCATTTTTTAATGACCTTCTTAATCCATGAATTCACAAACAGCCATCAGGGAGGAGTAGGGATTAGTTCCTGAAATCAGAGGGAGGGCAAGAGCTTTGTCAATAAAGATTTAATATTTTTGAATAGTTTCCATGGAGATTATTGAGAGGTTAGTGTAGAAAAACTAGAGGTATTTTGTGTGCATATCTGTCTATAGTAGGCCAACATGAATACTAAAACCATTGTGTTCTCCAGTTGGTCACAACTTAACAGGCTGGAAACAGCACATGATTTGCTGTTTAAGAGTGGAAATCTCTATCCACAGAAAAGCCATGGCAAGCTCTCATGGAGCCAACATGTCACCTATCTGCACCATGGGGTCTAGGGTGGTGTCAGCTTTATGCACTATTTTGCATAATTTTTATTTCTGCCCTCTCTACATAGGTTTTAATAAAGGACATGTTAATGAGCACTAAGTGACATTTATTATCCAGACAGCATATCATGGCCAGTTAGCCTGATGGATTGGTAGGAACATGTCTTAGCTCTGTACCATTATTCAGTCCTTAATTAGTAGTTTTTCCTTAGTAAGTGCTGAAAACCATGCAAGGCTTTCAGATTTACCTTGTGCTATTTGTAAGGAGCAAGTGCTACTTCTGCACACTCCAGAGGACACAGTCTTCCACCAATATCCATGAAGGACTTTGCTCTAATTTCTCTCTTAGAAGAATTTAGTGTGCAGGGGCTGTGTCTGCATGCAGGAGAAGACCCAGGCAGATGTAACTGTACCAGTCCTTTAACTCCTTTAATTTTCAAATGTGTTAGAGGTACTTTATTTCTCCAAGTATGGAAATCAGAACATGCCTCTAGTTTATATCTAGAACTTACCTTTGGGTGGATTCATCCTCTTTAATGCCCTAGTCCTTTTTGCTGGACCAGCACACCTCTAGTTGCACGGTCAGAGACTTGCCAAACTGCTGTAAGAGCTGAGCTCCCTCTTCTAATGGGGTGTGAACAAAGTGTTTGCCCTCATAGAAAAACACTGTGGGCATCTCTGGCCAAAATAAATCTCTGATGGCATGGACAATCACTGCATCAGGAAAAATCTCAAAGAGCATTTCTTTCTGCAAGTAGTGGAAGCAAAAGGGCTAAAGCTGCAAACTGTTAGCAACCACTCAGTGCCTTCTATCAAGTGAAAGAAAATTGTACTTTGATCCTTTGGGAGATGCATTTGGATGTAGCTAGTCATGGAATATTTAAGGGAGCCTTGGGGAGAACTTCTGGTGAGAGAGTTTACTTTGCAGCCACTACCTGTGGTAGCTGCAAACTGTCATGTTTATTTTTCCTCTCCTGGGGAGATAAAAACCATGCCTGTTTCCAGTGATGATGGGAGCTTGTCCTGTAAAACACCTTTCTCTGTATATTACTGCAGTGTAATATTTGTGGGGAGGCAAAACTGAGCAAATCAGATTTGTTTACAACAAATAGAACTTGTTCCTCAGAGGCTGCTGTGGTGCAGCTTCCCCAGTTCAAAATGATGCTAATTTGCTCTCACCTAGTTACCAAAGGGAGGCTCTGTGATTTCAGATATGTCACCTGCTGGAAATGACTAGAACACTGAAAATATATTCAGTTCCTCAGGGAGTGTTTTTTATTCTTTTAAATGAGTTTTTGTGTGAAGAAATATTTGATAGACTATCCCCAGTGTAAGATAAATAGTTTCCCTGAGTTCAGGACTAATTATCCTCAGGGACACTGAAGAGCTAGATGAGCCAGAAATAAAATGGTATCTTTTTGCTGTGGTGGGAAGCAGGCATTTACATTGCTACCATACACAAGTAGATGGCTGTTGAGCTTGTTACTGCTGGAGAGAAAGTGGACTGCTTTCTCCTACAGAGCCTCCACACGTGACAAAGAACGCGTGCACTGCAGCAACACCCTCTCCCTTGTGCACAGGTGCCTGTACAGCACTGGCAGCACTTACTGGCTGTAGGTATTTCAAACTAAAGAGGCTCTCAACCTAGCCAGAAGAGAGAACTTTTTGTGCATGTACCATTGCACGTGCTTTTCTTGTTTACGTAACGTACACATTTGAAGCACACGTTTCTTACCTAAGAGTGAGACAGCATACTTTTGTTCTTTAAAAATCCAGGAATAAAATGAGGGTTTTGTCATGTTTATCCAGTACTTGAGATATTTTTCTGTTTTCTTTATTTCTTCAGTTTTTCTCAGATATTTTTCATTGACACTTCACTCAGTATTTGAGGCTCCAGGTTGTGACTGGAAGCAGAAAGGTAAGTGCACATTGAAATTGTTCTTGCAGTTTGGACCAAACCAACCAGAAATCTCATGAGAATTTCCAAGAAAATTAATTTTTGCATCTTAGGGTTAAGGTGTTTTGGTTTTTTGCCTCCTAAGCCAAAACTCTTAAAGCCAAATGTTGGCTTTTTTTTTTTTTACCTCTTAAAGATAAATGTTGGAGGTGAATTTCCTAAGTACTGCAAGATCTAGTGAAATTTGGCAGAATAAAAAGTTCATTTGCTTCTTAAACTCTGGATGAGTATCTGAACTCTGTGCCACATTCCTAAATTAGCTCAGTCCAGGAGAAACCCAGCCAGGCTGTGCTCTGGGCTGTGGTGGGGCAGGATGCTGCAGGGCTGAGTTCCATCTGGGAGCCACAGGGGATGTGTGGGGAGCACCAAGACCTTGCAATGCAGAGGGGCAGAGAGAAGGGTGAGGGGAGAGGGCAGGAGGCAGAGCAGTGGTCGGAGGTGTGCAGTTCAACCCTCTTGTCAGCATTGCCACATGTCACCTTGCCCACCAGTGGGGTGGTGTGCAGCAGGAGGTGAGAAAAACCTCAGCATGGCAGAGCTGGCCCCAGCCAGGAGGGGTGGGTGCACTCTCTTGGCTGGCTGAGGGCATATCTCACTGTGGCTGCTATTTATAGCTGGGGCAGATGAAGTGTGATAGCACTCACAGCCCCCATGCTCACCCTAGGTGTTTGAAGGGCAAATGCCTACAGGGCAGAGGGCAGTGTCTCTGTGAGCTCTTTCAGGTGCTGCTCAGAAACTGAAAAAAGCTCATTTCTATCAGCTGGGGCTTGGGCCAGAGCACAGCAGTGCTGGAGCAAAGACCAGCTCAGTGGTCCTCCACCCCGCCTCCTGGGGTAGAGCAAACACATCAGTTCCTCTACATCTCTGTTTTGTTGATAAAGTTGCCAAATAGGGAGACATAAAAAGGAGAAAAGTCTTAGCTTGAGCCAGTGGATTTGTGCTTAGCATGGTATATTAACTAACTGTCTGAGAGCTCAGAGTACCTTTGAGAGCAGGGTGTGCCTGGGGAAGTGTGAAAATAGAGCTTGTCTCGCTGAAGGAGGTCTTTTGACATTATCCCTTCCTCTGTACCCTCCAGATGCTGCTGCTGTCAGCACTGGGGAGCTGTTTGCCAGCATCCCAAGGATTCCTGAATTTTAAATTGGTATTGTGAAAGCAAAGGTGGCATTCATAAATTACAATTCTCTAAACGGAATGTTTGTGACTTGTGTATTCAGAACTTGCAGTCACAAAGCTATGAATTTTCTGATTTTTGTCACATTCTGATAAGATTAAAAAACTCCACAGTTATATTTGATCCTGCTGACTGGGTTGCAGAAGTAATTGCTTGTTCAATTGGAATCTAAAACTTTGAAGATTTCATGTCCATTGGGATGTAAAGTAATTTATCAATTCCCATTAACTTCAACCACCAATCAGGGAAGTTTTTCTTTTCATTTTTGCAAAAAGGATTATGTAGAGCACTCTCATTTTTTACACTAACAGAAATTTCAGAAAGCAAGCAACTAAAGCTAAGACCTCTGCCTATCTGGAAAAAAACCCCCTTTTTCTAAGAAAATCAGAACCTTGCATTTGGTCTGTAACTTTTATGAGGAGTAGCATTTAAAAGTCAAAATTTGTATATTTTGAGACTTGCCCACGTTAAGTAACTTTGATCAGCTTTATGGGAGCTTTTGGCCTTTCAAGCCTCTTATTTTTGAATGTGCATATCTGCATTTATTTTGGGAGTTGCTTTTCTAAATTGCAAACATTTACTAATGGTCTTAAAATAGCTGCAGATTACATTTTCTCCTGGCCTGCAGGTGGAGAAGGAGCACTTGTCAATCACTTACAAAAACAAGAACAGTGATATGAACTGTGTCCATTTCATGTAAAGATAAAGAAAGCACAAAGAGGAAACATTTTGAAGGTTAATTCTCTGAAATTCCTACGTTAGAACATTTGAAGGAGAGACTTTCTATTAGTCAACTCTATTGATTTCTGCCACTAAGGGAAGTGGGAGAAAAAATATTTACTGTGCTAAACTGCTGAAGCTTTCAACCAGTTCACATTGAACACCATGTCCTGCTGTCTTCTCTTAGTGTTCCCTCTGTGGAAGGGAAGACTGGAAGAGACACTCCAGCAGAGCAATGAGAGGGAGCTGCTCTGTGCCTGTTAGCCTCCTCCAGGGAAACAATCACCTCTTCTCACTGTTAGCAATGGGTCACAAAATAATCTTCGTGATTGTGACAAATCAAGAGCCGCTCCAATTAACAAGGGGTCATTGCTGCTTTTTGGTCTGGTTCCTCTCCATGGCCTTCTCAAGTGCTACAAGTACTTGCAAGTAGAGTTACTAACATGGAAAAAAAAAATTGGTTCTAGTTGATTTGTTTAAGGCTGCTTGATATTTAGGCTGAGTTGCGTGAGAAATTTTGTTGTTCTGTGCTTGGGAAAACTGGAACAAGTGTCTTAGTTTTTAGGGTGTTTTTTGTGATTTTCTTCTCTTTTGTTTACAAGCATTAAACCATAAACATGAACTGTTTGCTTCCTTAACAGAAGGCAAAGAAAAACAAGCTCAGACTTTTAACTAAACTCTTAAACTTGAAGATTAATAGATGGATAGATGTATTTTATAGTGGGGCTCTACCCAGAAAAGTGGCTGGGTAATGATGGTGTCTTCTTCCTCAGCATGACATCTACTTGTGCGCATTCAGTCAGATCTTTGACTTTATGGCTAAAATAAGTCATGACTGCTTTTTACTCATTAGCCCTGCAGAGGCTACATAGCTAAGCAGCAAATACAGCTAAGAGCTAATGAGCTAGATTTTTCAGTGATGAGCACTGAAGCCTCAGCAGCTGAGACTTCTGCAGACTATTGATTGCTTCTTACAACAAGGGGGTAGTAGGCACAACACCATATTTCTCAAAAGCAATTAATTCCAAATAAACCCAAACTGGCTGCCTGTGTACTTGACTTTTAAGTTTTAATACAATTCTAGGTCTGAAAAATCAAAATGAAATGCAAGGCTGATCTTGAAAGACCAATTTAAGTTTACTCTTTTAAGGTTATAGTTTAAGACACATTTATTTTCATCATTATTAATTTTTTTTAACCAATAGATCTTTTAATGCAAATTAGATTTCACATTGACACTAAATAAATGATATATATAAGACTTCCTAGATTTGATTATTAAAGCTTTTACGGTAAGAGTTCAATGCTGAATCATTAGTGTTTGAAACTGCAGTATGTGGTAAGTTACTCTAGTAGATTTTCTGCAGTGTTCCTGAAATTAGTCCATGAATTTGTAATCTTCTTTCAAATAGATAAAAATGACGGCTGTGACTGCAGAAATCTGAAACGGAAACTGAAAAGAAGATGTGATACTTTTGTAATTTTTGAAAGTTATGAAAATATGAATGGGAGAGCATGGGGAGCTGTAATGGGGACTGTACATGCTAAGTCCATTTTTATTAATAAAGTAGTGAGGCAAATGTTAAGGGATGAGAGCTAATGAACAATAACACTTTTATACATATGTAACATAATCTCTTACATACTGAATTTATAGATATTTTTTAACATTACTGAATTTGTAGTCAATGGTAATGATGGTATGACTGAAATACAGATATTTCTCAATATTATTAAATAATTTGACAAAATGCCTTCAAGCTGAACAATTATTTTGTAGCAACTTGGGTATAAGCATTGTGTCATGCATGGAAAGAATCTAAATAAATGATGGTGATTTGCAGCAAAATATTGAATCCTGGAGGTGCCCAAGTGATGTGGTGCTGGACAGTGTAACGTAGATTTTTTTTTACTGGTGTTTATTAATTTTTGAAAGAGAAGTGTAAATTGCCCATTAATTATGTTCCACATGGACTAAATGGGAGGTGTAGCAGAGGATGGACTAATCACTTTATCAGTGAGCTGGTATAATTTAGTACAGTCCAACTAAAAGTGGGAATAAATTCTCCCTGATAGGAAATTTATGTCCAGGACTGGTATGTGGATCTGTGCTTTATTTCTTTCAGACACTATATATCTGTTCTTATATGTCAAGCCTATTGGCTTTTTTGTTATTCTGGGTGCTGGGAACACTGAATGATTCTTAAACTGCTTGTAGATGATAACTGCAAATAAAACAATTTTATTAAGGATGAAAAGAGGAAGTGGATAAATACTGAGGATCACACAGCAATACAAAAGACATCAGAAAAGGCTGACAGAGCAAGGACAGGCTGCTGCTGAGCCAGACATTATTCTTTGGGTGTTGTATATTTACAGGGTGTGCTCGGGGCCACCCTGAGGAGAACGAGGCTATAGCCACCCATGGAAAAGTCTGGCACAAAGGATACAATCTGATATTTTGTAAGAAAATTTCTCAAGTTATTTTAGTTCTGTTTCCACCTTAGTAAGGACCCTCTGAAACTGAGGAGACCCAGCTTTCTCAGAGGGCAGAGGGGGAAGCAGGGGAAGACAGAAAATCCCCTCTGTGGGGTAGGCATCAGCGTTTTGGTCCGGAGAATGGATGTGTGTTTCTCAGCCAGAACCTTCTGGAAAGGAGGTGTTTTTCTGTCAGAATGAGTTTTAAGGAATTTTAATGCCTGCACAAGAGCTCAGTAGACTTTGGGTGTGACTGGAGGATGGCGGAGTCGAGGGTGACTTCGGTGAGAGCTGAGCTGGCTTCCATCAGAGTGTCTCAGATGTCAAACGTACAGAAATTGCAGCATAAAATCTTCAGCTTTTGCTCAAACTAGCCAAGTCAAAATGAGGCAGCTTCTTGTGCTCTGACTGCATGTAGGGCAGGTGCAAGCCAGCAAGAGCTTCCTTCCTTCCCCTGGATCATGTTTTCATATAAAGGGAAGAGTTTAGAAGGGCAAGTTCAAAGGCAGTCCAGACAGGCAAGGCTGGTGCATCTGAGGCTGCCAGGAATGGTGCCTGTAATTGTAGCAGTATTTATCACATTGCAGTGGAAATGAAAACCCTGTAACATCTTCCATGGACCCTTAAGATGCTTGGAGGCAAGACAAAATTTTGATTTAAACCATTGGCTTAAGTTACTTAAGGCAAGAAGAGTGCCTTGAAATAACATAGGTATGGTAACACATTTTTAACTCCTGCCTCTGGTGTCAACATGAAAACTTTTTGGAAAGTAGGAGATGGGGTGGTAGAAGTGAGTATGCAATGAAATTATAAAGGAAGTTCTTATCTGCCAGCTCCTAAAAGGTTCCATGTTATCAGTGGTTTGAGCTAGTGAGATGTCTTATTTAT
Organism: Cichladusa arquata; assembly: GCA_026413545.1. Taxonomy (NCBI): domain Eukaryota; kingdom Metazoa; phylum Chordata; class Aves; order Passeriformes; family Muscicapidae; genus Cichladusa; species Cichladusa arquata. The sequence continues at coordinate 36,743,301 of JAOTQP010001546.1, forward strand.
TCCTTTAGAATTTTCCATATTGATTGGGCCTAAATGTGCTCCTTTTACAAAAATGTCCATGAGGGTGATTAAGTCTTGCATAAAAAGTGCTATAAATTCTTGCAAGCTCTAGGACACTCTTTAGCAGTCACTCAGCACCAGTACCTCCTTGCCAGGACCCTGTAAATCAGGTGCCATTTGGCAGTTTTGAGTTAGCTCACCTACTTTGTCTATTCTTTGAGCAAGTGCTGGAGACAACTGGAGTCATCTGCGATGTCCCCTGTCAATTCAAGGCTGGAAAGTTTGAAAAATTGAGGGCATTGGGATGGGGATTGAAAGTCTTCCTCCTGCTGCCTCCAGCCTCAGACCCATGGAGAGGGAGTTGCTGGAACAAGCAGTAATGAAAGAGGGTGGATTCACATTTTGGCAGGTGCAGGGTGATGTTGCCCTTGCAAAACTTGATTCACATGCACCTTGCAGTGCTGGGAATGTGCCTGGGGTTCCTATATGTACAGGCGAAGTTCATCCTGTGTAATGAATCCTCTGTGGTGTCTTCTGGGCTGCTAACTTAGATCTAGGGAGGATGAGTGTGATCCAGTTGCTCTTGATTGCCATGTGGAACACTGCCTAGTGAGGAAGGAGAGGTTCGTGATTGTCTCAACGTGGAGATTGCAATAATTTTTTTCTGAATCTCCCACGTCTGGAGTTATCTGGTTTCCTCTTTTCTCACAGACAAGATCATCAGGCTTTGCCTTTCAATCAAGAGTGGCATTTAATGGTGAGCCTTGTCTTTTTGTTGATGGAGAACCCATCAACCAAGGTGCCTATGCCAGTGGATTCACTTAGACTTGCTTAAGTTACACTGGACAAGTAATTAGTGTGCTGCCAGAACCCATCTGATTCTCTTCTGCTTCTCTGCCGCTGCAGCATAAATTATATGGCTGAAAATATAACATGGTTCTTGGACTCAGATATATTCTCTGTGTGTCAAATATGATCTGATTATTGAATGTTGTCCCATGGTCTGATTTGCTATGTGTTTGGTACTCAGACCTCTTGGTGACATTGAATGACTTCTTCAGTGAAGAAAAGTGGATTTTAGGGGACAAATTGTGTGAAACATTTATTGGGAAGCTAGTTTGAAAATAATGTGTGGAAGACTTTAAATTCCTACCTAAAGTATATTGCAAATTTCATTTAGATTTTTTTCATGTGTCTTTTAAAATGTGTGTTATACATATCTATATCTATCTTTTTTTTTTTTTTCTCCTCTTGAAGACAAGCCTTGGGAATTTCAAGACTTGAAACAGTTCTTTCTGTCAAGGGCACATGTCCATAAGTTGTGATTTTTGGATCAGTACACTGCTGAGCTAGTCAGGAAGGTGGTAAAAGTTTTAAACTAGCAGGGCTATGCCTGAGGCAAGCTTCAGGCATACTGGCATCATAGCTGCTTCCCTGGTTTGCCAGCAGAAAAGTGGTACCATATAGACTGATTAGAGGAACATGGACAAGGGAAAGAGTAGATTATTCCAGATAAAATAAACAAATGAAACCGTCATGAAGAAGCAGATTTTTTAGCTGATTTTTTTTTCCCTCTGGAAAGGTTTTTTAGTGCTCTAATTTGAGAGTTTGCTATCAACTGATGTGCTATTTTTTTGCCTGAAATCATGTGACTTGGCAAGTTTTAAGTAGGACTATTCCTGGTTTACTCCCATGTGAATGATGCCTATGATATCAAAGATATTTCTTGTGGAAACCATAGATTTATATCAGGTTCTTAATACCACACAATGAGAGAAGTGAAAGTGCATTTTGTACCTTGTTCTTGATCACATGTTGCAGCACAACTCATTTGTGAAACTTATATCCAGATAAAACTTTCCAAAACTTGATGATCTTCTAGACTTCATGCTTGTTGATTTGGATATTAATATTAAACATCACCATGTAATGCTTTGTCTGTGTAAACATACACCTTACCTTTCATTTTCTAGTAACCACAGGGAGGTTATGAACAAGATGGAGCCAAGTTCCTCATGGTATTTCATACTGGGTGGACAAGGGATAATAGGCAATAGTTGAAATGAGATGTTCAAGTTAGCACATAGTCAAACAATGGAGCAGATTGTCTAAAGAGGCTGTGCAGTCTCCATCCTTGAAGGTTTTTGAGATGCAGATTGGGAGTGCTCTGGTCTGATATTGTATCTGACCCTGCTTTTAGCAGATGGCTGGACCAGAGACTTTCTGGGTACCTTGCAAGCTGAATTTTTATGATTTTTAATTACTAGTTTGTCCAGTTTAATTCCCAAAAATATTTTGGACAGTGTTAGATGAAGATGGAGGCCCTTTCCCAAACTGAAAATAATTTATAAATACAGAAGGGCAACTAGGATGTTGCCATTGCTTGATGAAGGTTGTTGTTTAGGAAGACATGATCATAAATCAAAAGGATGGGAGCTGAACTCCCTTGGGCACATTGGATTTATACATATTTTTAATGCAGTTCTTTGGTCAGGGACTAGACTTCATTCCTTTTCGTTTCATAGTCTCTCCAGAACAGCAGTGCAGTCTTTATTCAGTTATGAGCAGTTTAATTTGGTTCAAGTGGTAGCAAAAGCAAGCACAAACCTGGTAAGCTGGAATTTACAGTGGCAACTCTCTGCAGTGTTACAGTTGTTCCCCTGGGACTTCTTTCATTACAAAAAAACTTGCAACTTTTTGAAGAAGCTTCTCATCTGCTTTTGCCTCTTTGCTGATGGTGAAAAAGACGTTCAGATCCCACTTTTTCCCCCCTCTCTCATTTCACTTCTGCCATTTGAGCTATGATTTCCACTTCCCTTAGCAATCCCCCCAGAACTCCTCATACTCCTTCCTCTGATCCTGTAGGAAACACAAAATGAGCAATTTGCTGAGAATGGGTTTTGCAGCATCCCAGCTGATACTTTCAGGGATCCGTTCAGGAAGCCCACACCTTCTCCAGGCTTTCTTGCTTAATTGAAAATCCCTGTCCCGAACTCCTGTCCACTTCCAACCTTCACATTTTTTCTCCAAAGGTCAAGTTGACTCTAGCTCTTACTCCACTGACTTTAGTGGATTTATTCTGGAACCTGAATATCTCATTGTCTTTCACTTCTGAATACCACTAGTACTAAGAAAACTGCAGTTTTATGAGCTTTTTATTTTGAGACTGCCATTAAAAAACCAACACTTTAGTGCCCTCTGATATTTGAGCTTTACTGTGGTATTTGTAATATCTTCTACAATGAGAACAAGAAGTATTGCAGTATAGACAAAATTTGAGTTACCATAAATGTTGCATTTATTTTAAATGACCCATTGCAACCCCACAAGAAAGACATACTTAATACTTCAGTCTGTAAATATAGAAATTGATCCAGGACTATGTCCTAGGAAAGTGAGTAACATTTCTTTTTCTCAGAGAAGTTGCTTCTTGTGTGAACAAGTTACCTCTAGGCCTTACAATTTTTAAGTTTTTCCATGACTAGAGACCTTAGGTGGCTTGTTCCTGCTGCCTCAGCCTGCTGTTAGGGGAAGACCCTCTTTTTTTCTGAGCTTGACACATGGAGGGCAATACACACCTCTAAACTGTGATGGCTCCAAGTCTGAAGGAAAAGTGAATTGTCTGAGATTGTCTACGTCTTTCAACCCAAAGGTCTGAGCAACTGTAACTTCTGCTTACTTCATTCCAAGTGTAAATAGGGAAGCTTCAATTGTTAAATCCACCTACCAACTGAGAGGGACTAATTTTTAAAGCTGCTGACATAGGTGGAAACTCAGAGAAAATTCCCAAGGCTTTTGAAAACTGCAAGGCTTTTGAAACTGCAAATTTTCTTCATGGGAGGATTTTTTTAATGTATTACTGTTTGAAGGATACACAAAGTAGTTGAGTTAATAATGAAAATAGGATCCTGTTTAGGAAGAAATTGCTGCCATACAGCTCAACTCCTCCCTTTGTTGACCCAAGAATATGGCTGTTTTGGTCAAAAATCCCAGAGGAGTTACAGTACTTTTCTACCTGTACTGAATGTGTGAGGAAGAAAGAAGGCAGATAAGAGCCCTGTAGCCCTCCCTTTGCTGCTGGTGCCCTTGACAGTCACAAACACCTCTCTACTCTGAGCTCTAAGTGCAGCTGGGGATGTCCTCATTTAGATCTTTGCCTTGTGTCACATTGGCACTGTGTGGACACATTGGCCTCCAAGGGTCAAGGTGCTGCCATGTACCCATCTCCCCAGCCACAGCCCAAGCCAAGGCCAGCATCCAGGCAGCCAAAACAGCAAGTGTTAGCAGCTGGGCAAGCTTAGTAGTGCATGGCGAGCCCTGTGATCCATGTTTGTGCTTCTCCTGTGGCATAGGATTTTGCCACCTCTGTTTTTACCCAGTGCTAAAATGCTATGAGACAGGGTGTGCAGAGAAATGTGAAAAAGGTATTGCAGTGCATCACTGCTTCATGGTTTGAGTCATGTCTTTAGCAGTCCCCTGGTGCTAGGAGGTTCTGTGAAAAGCAAATTAAAATAAATACAAATTGGTTGTAGAGGACATTTTATAAATGGAGTGCTGATTTCTACTTAGTTGTATTTGCAGTGTCAGGAGCAGGACTAAATAAAATAATCTTTCCTGATTTGAACTAGCAAGGTGCCTTCTTTTCTGGTGCTTTTGAGCCAAGGTAGTGAAAAGTGGCTAGAAAATTTTGGTGCTCAAATGAAAAAAAAGTGGAGAGGTCTAATTTTCAGAGCAACAGTATAGATCTGTTTTGGAAGCTGAACAGTTAGCGGCATCTCAGTAAATGCTGCCATACTTTCAAGAAAACCTAGACCATAGGCTTCTGAGGAGAGGTGTCTGTATTTCTTTTGTTTGTATATGCAAATTGGCTGGTTAAAGTAACTACACAATTTCTCTAGGATTGCTTTTTACGGATTGGAGATACTGTTTATTCCAAAACTGGTGCAGGGAAATGACAAAGAGCATATTTGAAGGCCAGAGAGAGTAGCCAGCTTCTGGAAATGGCTGTTAGGTGAGTGGGCAGTGCAAACTCATCTGAGGAGGTACATGGGTATCCTGGATATCAGCACTGTTGTTTTTTGTAATTAATTATACAGTTATGTGTAAAACTATTTAAATATAGTTATGTGTCCTTAAATTAGGAAACACAATAAATGTAGATGGTATTTGAATTTTACAGTGTGCTTAATAGTCCTCAGTCAATAAGGAAGTTCTCTGTTTGACTGTTTCTGTAGGTATGCATGCACATGTAGCTCTTTCTTCATTCCGTCTGGTTGACTATGTTGCTTTCTCAAAGAGTAAAGTGTATCTTTAAGTCTCTGTTATGCTACGTTTATTGTATTTGCTTTTTTAAAAAGGAAACATTCTTCTTCTAAAAACTCTGACTTTTTCAAGTCTCTTTCCATAAAGTTCAAAGGTGGTTGGACATGCTTTAAAAGTTCAAACCAACTGTAACAACAAAAGCAAACACAGATTTCCCCTGAACTGGAATATAGAGAAAAATATTTCCATTGCAGACACAAATCTCAGGTGTATCGTGTTCTCAGCCCTATTCTTCTTCTCTCCTATTGGACACCTGAGGAAATAAAGGTGATTGTAACATGAAGGAGAGAGAAGATAGTTCAAGTTTATATTAGGAAAACATGGGAAGAGAAGCAGGAAGTGATTTCTGAAGTCTGAAATGCTTTTTGGAGAGGACTATGACAACTTCTCTGTCACCAGCGAATAGAACACATTTTAACTTGATGGTTCTTCTGACCAGCTGCTCCTGTAGCAAGGCAATACCATGAATAGCAATTTTGCTCTCCTGTCAAAGATTCTTGGGTTCATGTATTTAGAGGCCAGAAGGGCCTATGATGACTTCCTAAATAAAGCAAGTAACAGAATTCAGTTCACTGATGTCTGCATTAAGTCCTATTCATGTATAGGTTTTAGCAGATATCCAGTTTTGTTGTAAACACATCCTATAATGAGAAATCTACTGGATCCCACAGGAAACTGCTCACATAGTTATTTCTTTCTCAAAAGCAAGCATTTCATGTTGCATTTGAATTATCCTAATTTCAGCTCCCTGGAGTTTCATATCTCATTATCCAAAGATGTTAACGTGTTCAACATCAGGCTCAGATGAGATCACTGGAGCAATGGTTACCCCATCTGCTCACCCACCCCTTCCCAGAGGCCGCTGCCCACCAGAGCAGGGGTGGCTAAATGTCTCCTGAAATGACACAGTTTACAGTGATAAACTGATCCTGGGCAGCAATTCACAAGAAACGAAGACCTAACTAGTTCTTGTTGTAGCCACAGAGTTTGATCTTTGGCTGCATGCATATCAATATTTTACTGTACTAGTCTGAGGTTCCTCTTATCTCCATGGATGTAGTTATGATCAAATATCTTCCTAACCTTCTCTTTGAACAGACTGACCTCTGAAGTAAAGTGTGCCTTTGAGACCCTCAATTTTTAAACTCTTTTCTGAGATATGTTTCAACATGTGGACATGAGACTTAGATAACCATTTCTGAACAATTTTCCAGCTGTATGTATTAATCTACATAGACCTCACTGATAAAAGGTAAGCCTGTCACACAGAGGCTTCTTTGCAAATAAATTTCTCAATTCTGCTAGTGTGACGTGGTGTCAGACTACACAGAAAAATGTGGGTTAGGAAGCTTTGATATTTAAACCCCATTTAAATACCACTGAGGAAAAAAAGCAAATGACAAAATTAAGGACGTTTGAATTACATTTTGTTTCTTTGTTTTTCACTGCTGTAGTGGAAAAGTTAACAGAATACAAAACTTCTGCATTGAAAAGGCTTTTCCTTTTAAGAGAAGTACTTTCTTCCAACATGCAGTTAATAGTTTAAAGCATATTAGGACTGTCTATTTCCATTTGGAAGTTCACTGGAGTAGCTGTAATACATTGGATGACCAAATTAATATGTTTGAGAATGTCCAACATATACATGCAAAACCTTATTGTTTTTATGGTAGCTCATTGCACAGCAGTTCAGTGAAGTCAGCAGCGTAGGCTGAATTCAACTTACTTTGCTGTGGATTGGAAATCAGGAGAAGCATGAGCTACCTTGCACTGCTGAAGTAGGTGAAGTTCATTAATGTTCATTTTGGGAATGATTTAATGATGAGCAGTTGATACATTGCCAGTTCTTAGTCAGCTCAATATCAACTCATTAGCGGGAAACTGGACTCTGTGTGAGTTGTTCTGAGACTTGTGCCTCAAACACACACATGGGAGAGTAACGATTTTATTAGAAGAAAATAGTTTTCAATATAGGAAACAATGTTTTAAAAATAAGGTGAGAGTTTATAGAAATAATGTTGGACCTGCCTTGAAATTGCTTTCCAGGAAAGCTCTCACCCTTAAAAAATACAACATGAATAACAAGGTATGTCAATGTCTTTCTCGTGCTAACACAAAACCACTATTCTTTGTAACTGCTAGAAGCTGCTTATGTGGAAGATTTGCTGTCTTATACTTTAGATCTAGAAAATCAACACTGAATCTAATTTAGACTCGGTAGAGAAAAACAAATCAGTAGCACCATATCAAAAGCACAAACTACATCTGGTCTCAATCAGTTTATGTACAACATTCAACACACTTGAAAGCACACCACCCACAGCAACATCTCCCAGAATGCTAAGAGCTTCCAATGCTACCTTCCCTGCTTTCTTCTCCTCATTTAGAGTGTGTTCTTTAAAATCAGACAAATAAACTGTTTTCATGATTTATGTTTTCCATAATCTTAGGTCTGAAGCACTATCTCTACCTTTTTTTTTAAGATATCCCTGTGTCCCTTCATTTGTTGTCTCAAGCATCAAACAAGGTGATCCGTAAACTCCATTTATTTGGCATGTACTTTGCAGCTCTTGAGATATTTGGACCCCACAGACTCACATCTCTTTCCAGATATGTTATTTGGGGATCCCAAATACTTGAGATTATATTTTAATTGTTTGTATAACCAAATCACTGATATATTGACTTTTGTCTGTTTTCATTTATTTGCTTAAACAAGCAGAAAATACTGAAAGATAACAACATTGTTGATTGATTTGACTGTGTGATATTTGATTAAATCCTCGTGGGCGACAAAGCCAGCATTAGGTTTGGAATCACAAGAAGTCATCTCCAAAAACTCAAGGAGGAGGAGAGCTGCTGGTGCTGGGAAGAAATTCAATTCCTGTAGTAAAGAATCATTTGTTTTGGTTTATTCACCCCAGTGACATATATGAAGGCATTGACAGTAAATCAGCTATCAGCTGACAGCAAAAGACTTCACTCCAAAGAAAAAAATAAATTGCAAACTAGGATCTGCCAGTTTCACGCCTGGCAGTTTAAAAATACTAATAAAAACAGGAAAATGTGTGACAGGAAACTGATTTATACAAAACCTAACAAACCTCTTATTTGTAATGTAAAGTTTTCTGCCTCTTACAAATGCTCCCCAAGAAAAATTCATAGCCTGAAAATCTCATTATCCTCTGGATATTTTGAGATTACCTTCCCCAGGTCAGGTCTTTGGGGATAGATCCTGCTTTTCCTAGTCAAGTCAAAGCAGTGGATTCTTGTGTGATTTTTGCTTCTTAGATGCCTAGCCAGCTCTTGTAGCTTAAGAAGAGGCACCAGAAGGTGATCATGTTTCTGATGCAGAGCTGCAGCAGTATCCCTTTGCAGGCAAGCCAGTATCTCTGAAAGAATTGTCAAGACAGGAGAGAAGTGGAGCCAGAAAGTCTCAAAAGCAACACAAGAAGGAAATTACTGAATTTTTGGATGATTGTTTCAATTTTGTGCTCCTAGGAAAAAAATATTTTCCCCTGGTGTACTGCATTTGTTCAAGTAGAGCCATTAAAAGCATGGAAATAATAATTTGCGAGGTAGCTTGTGATCCATGCTGCTCTTTCCTCTCTTCTTCAACTTAGCTCAACTTAAGAAACTTCTTACATTACTGTCAAATTCTTCTTGCAGCTAAGAAGATAAATGCAGCAAATCATCTCCTGTTAACAGGTAAATTACAGGTTCTCCCTACTGGAAGAATGAACAAGTGTTTTTTGTACAGGGTAGAAGTTTGTTTTCATTGAGTTTGCACTGAAAAATGCAGATAATCTCTGTGAAACAGTTTACAGAATGGAAAACCGGGAAAATTACGAACTTAATGTTTCACTTTTTGCCAAGAATGGTTGTCACACTATGCCAGGCACTTTAGTGAAGAAATTAGCAATAAGCATTTAGGACAGTATCTTCAAGAGAATTTTATGTAACAGCTTAGGTGTGCAAAATATTTGCACTGGAGGAAGTAAAAGTTAAGTTAATGAGCAAAATGTGTGGTATTACATCCAAGGAAGGTAAACTGTGCAGCTAAGGAGAGGCTATGCATTTCTATACTACAAGCCACCACTGTTTTTAACCTGTAATTTCCTTCCTTTGAATAGTCTCATGTAGGCACCTGGGTCTCTTTTAGGCAATGGCAACTACCTCATGCTCAGGAACATAAATCAGGAGATTTATGCTTGCATCCCTTTTCCATGCCTTAAAGGTGCAATTTTTCTAGAAATAGCACAGGGTTTTGATGATGGGTGTCAATGTTTTCTTGAGGGTGTTTGGTGTTGGTGTTAAGCACTGTGCATACAGGGCTGCTGGCTCAGCTATAAATGGTACCTGGCCATTTAGGGCCCCAGAAAGGGTATGGTATCTCCTCATCTGCCCTGCTGCTGCCTCCTTGTCTATCAGCTCTTGTGCTTGGCCACTCCTTTCAGCTTCATCACACAGTGCTGTTTTCTTGTCTGCTGCAGGATGCTCTCATAATGAAGCTAAACACTGCTTTTCATGAGCTACTCTTGTTATTCAGGGCAAGGAAAGCAGAATCTCCTCCAATTTATCTATTTCCTTTTCTTCCTTTATAATTTTAAACTTTTTTTGCTATTACCCACCAGCTTGAGCTGGGTGGAAGATCAGGACTTCCTGCTTGCTAATGCCAGGCTGTGATGAACACTTTGCTCTACATTCCAGCCCTTCTGCTGGATTTAGTTCTGACATAAACTGGTAGGACAGGCTGTCACTTGTCACTCTCATGATGTTTTCCTTGTGAATGGGTTCTTCGACATCCTTTTGCCCAAAGGACAGTCAGACACTCTACTCTTGCCTGCTCTGTTTGTTATCTTCCAGTGCTTATTGCTCTGATTGTGCCAGATGCAGAGAGGCAGTTACTCCCCTGTAGAAATTTGCAGTAAGCTTTAACTGAGGACATGGACACAGGTATTTTTGTGGTCCAGGGAAGACATTAAACAGCTGAGGTAGGAGGGGGATGATGGCACCTATGAACAAAGCTGGTGCCCTGTGGAAACCTTAGCTAATTACCTCTGGATGAAGAAATTGTCATGGTCCACTGGCCAAACTGTTGGAGCTGCTACCTGAGCAGTTCCATGGGCTCTGGGCAAGGAGCCAATGCAGCTTCCAGCCTTTGCCAGTCCATTAGCTGCAAGCTACTAATATGACACATCCCTCACGACTTGTGTCCTCTAAAGACACTGCTGGATTCAGTCCCAGATCCAAGCTCCTACATCATGTGCTATTTCCAGATTTTAATTTTTTTATTAGAAACAAACTAGCAGGAACAAAAGCCTAACTATTCCCCTCTGCTTAGAAAGCACAGAGAGTTAACACCATGGTGACTGCTTCGGTGTACAGCAGCACAGGTGGGAAGTGTCAGCACACTGGAAACCTCACTGTGGTGCTGATGTCATGCCCCAAAGATCCATGAGACCATTCCCAAATCATCTGGAGAGAAGCCTGCCAGAGAAAGATGTGGCAGCCCCAGGCCTGCACCTTCAGGGAAATACCTCTAAGGGCCTGAACAAGCACTGATGTAAGCAGAGAGGAAAAAGAGCTTGCCTAGACCTCTCTTGCCTGGAATGTGAGGGTGATACCTGTGCTAATGCTTACTTGGGGGCAGGAGAAGGCAGCAGCCCCTGCACTGTGTCCCTGGGCTGTGCTGGCAGCAGGAGTAGCTGGAGGACTGCTGTGTGCTCCTTGCTGGTACAAGTAACACTAACACTTCCTAAAAGGACACCTCTCCACCCGTGTGAGACAGCTCAAAGCTATTTTAAGCAGGCACCAGCCTTGTCCAGCAAAGCCCAGACAACATTGACATCTCCAAGTGTGGGAGGAAAACCATCTGAGTGAACACGACAATGAAGGGTTGCTGTCCCAGTCAGCCAAAAGCACAGCATCCATCCCAGCCTGGCCATTAATCTCACAGAGTGATGGGAAACTCCTTTTCTCTGGTGGAAAGAGACAGCTGAGCAGAGCCCTGCCAGAAGCACAGCACTGGTCAGGCTGTGGGTGACAGATGCTTGCTGGACAAGTAGAGGTTCCCTGGAGGAAACTTGACCTGTGCCAGGGCTCAGGGCTGTGCTGGAGGACCATGGTATTGGCTGGTAGTACTGCTAGGGCTGTGTTGCTTTGCTTTGAAAAGGAGAGGAGACATTCACCAGTTGCATGACAGGTGAGACAGCCAGAAACAACCCTGCAGCCATCTGAACCACTGCCATATCAAAACATCAGTAGCCTTTGGCTTTTGTAGTTTTTCTCTCTGTGGACTTGTTTTTAATGAAGGATAAATTCCTGCTATAGTCTATAGCATTTATGCAAATTTTCCTCCTGGAAAACTACGTCATGGGAAACCTCACAGCAGTGATGAAAGATGGAGCCATGTCAGCATGCTGGCTTCAGACACAGAGCTGTCACACACATACCAGCAGTTTTGGCCTTAAATGCTTTCTTCATCAGTCTTCAGAGCCCAGCAAAAACCTCATTCTACAGACTTCATACCAATACAAAGATGCTGTACACAGGCACTGTCTGTGGAGGGGCAACTCCAGCTGGGTGTGCTGTAGTAGATAGGCTGATTGCCTTCTGCATGGGCAGCAGGGGCCACAAATGGCCAGAGGTGCCTCACCTGAAGCCATTCTATTGTTAATGGTGGAAACAGCTGGATCCACTTCCTTAGGCTGTTTGTTACTGTTCCTCAGCTGGCTGTCAGCCTGCAGCTAAACTGATGGAAGAACTGAGGAAGGCCCTTCAGTGATGCTGTGTCGGGTTCCTGAGGCCCTCGGGTTGTTTTTCCATGGTGAGTAAGGCTTACCTAGCTGGGGTATGATGAGAATTGCTCTTACAGCCTGTTTTGTGGCTCTGTTATGTTAATTTGGATGTTTGGCTTGTGCACTAGCATTGATGATAATTGTGCAAATAATATTTTAACCTTGTACAGATGTTTTTGCAGTAAGTGACCATGAGCTAAGAAAGGAAGGAGTTTGATCCATATGTTATTTTGATTTTCCTGAATATACCCATGTTGTTATTTAAACTTGCATTTGGTTTTCTGGTACCTAGAGACTTTTAATATTTGGATGGGTTGGCTTATACTCAGAAACAGACTTGGTGCATAGTTTCTCCTATATCATCACCGTTTTCAGCCAAGGGTAAGGGTGTTATACACCCTTCAGTTTCAGTTGATTGTGGTAGATTAGACTATATGCACGGACAGCTTGTAAAGGCTTTGTGTTGTGTTCACCCATTGCTCTTGTGTTGTTGGTACCCTCTGAGGAAGAAACAGTCTGGCAGCTACTGCTGCTATCAGGGTTACTTTCTGCCTCATAGCTCTGTTATGTACCCAGAGCTGGCAGCTGGGTCACCAGTACAGGACAGAGAGTGCTGTATGAAATGCCAGCTTCTAGCCAGCAGAAGCTATCAATGCTCCCAGCTGCCCATGAATCAGAATAATATTCCTCCTGTTTGCTTGGTGGAAGCTCCCTACTTGACTCCAGCTAAATCAGGTTCCTGAGTCCTCTCCCCATGCTATTTGAGGAGATGGATAACCTCTGACGAAGACTCTTGTGAAGTTTCTTGGTGAGCACCAGGGCTGAAGGGCAGCAGGGTTTGCTGTCCTGAGGTCTGCTCCCTCAGCTGTACAGTATGTAATTGTACTGCAGGCAAGCTGAGCCTCAAGAACTGAGTAACTATTTTTGCTGTTCTTGAAGTGATGTTTCAGAAAATAATAACCCACGGAAACTTAACTAGGTTATGACTATACTCTAGCAGGTTCCTTGGTATGCAGATAGCCAGGAGAAAAAAGCTTACAATTTTTTGTGCAAATATATTTCTGAATGTAATGTTCCAGTAACATTTTTTCTGGCTGTGTGTACAATTACAACTAATTTCTTCAATATTGTATAGTTTTTTGTAAGACCACTCTTCTATTTTGTGGTATCTTTCCCAATTCTTACACTTGCTGTGTTGTTTGGATCAGGCTATAATATTTCTGAAGGAACTCAATGTCTCAGAGAAGTTATGAGTCTATCAAAAAGCAGCAGTTTAATTTTATAGGCACACCTATGAATTTAATTCTCTCTCTAAAACTTCTCTTAAGTCTTTAAAGGGTCAATCCAAACTCAAGGTGGGAAGTTTTGATTGCATGGTCTCAGTAAACTACCTGATATATAGACACAATGAACCAGACAAGTGAGTGGTCACTAATCCTGAAAACTGGAAAAGTCACTTGTAATTTAAAAAACCACTGCATTTAAAATGAAAAATTCCTTTTATGATAAAAGACTATTTATTATTTCTTTATTATATTTCTAAGTGCTGCCATCTATTAGTAACTTCTAGCAGCTGCTAGTAAGGTCATTGGTAGTTAAATGTTTTCCTCAGCTCAGGAAATGTTTGTGAACTATAAATTCTAGTACATGGCTATTCTTGCCCCCCTCCCTTCTTAAAGTGAAGCAAAATATTTTTATACACTACGTTGTATGAGCTCATACATAGAGTAATCTCTACCTTCAGGAGAGTAATGCTAAAGGGGAGCAGGACTCCTGAGGTGGAGAAAACCTGCCTACTAGTGGAGCTTGCTTTCAAAGAAAATGCATTTGGTGCTATTGTTAATAAGTGTTACACATAACAATGGTATTTCTTCCTAGTGTTTCACAAAAACCCCAAACCCTTTCCTATTTCATCAAGTAGGTGAGATGCTAAGCCTTTGTCTTGAAAAATTGGAGGTAACTGTAGAACATGTGTTAAAGTGCTTTGAAGTGATCTTGTTAGTAAGTTTTTAAGTTTTCTTAACAGTGGCTTTAGCCAAGCTGCACTTCAAATTTATCCAAAAGTTTTCTAGAAGGCAGGAAAAAAGAAAGCAGATGAAGAGAATATCAGCCCAGGCAGCTCTTAAAAATATGAGGAGGATGACAATGACCAGACAGACAAAGTTACTTGAGCACTGTTTAAATTCAGGCTAAAATATATTTGCTTTACTGTTAATGCCTGTATGTCACTTACTGTGTGCTCCTTTTAACCTAAATCAAAGCTGTGGCCAAGCTTCTTTATGAAGTACTGATACCTTAACAAAACAAAAGTACCTGAAATCTCTGGATCGTTTATTCTTTGGGATATTCACAGCAATTTTGTAATTTTTGGCAATTTAAGGAAGGTAAAATTGCTACTCTGAAGTCCATGTGAGCTCTGACATTTATTTCAGTAGGGTCAGTTTTTGACAGAGTCCATTACCTGAGAAGATGCCTCTTTATGGATGGCGGGTAGCTCCCATGCTTACCTGAACCTGTTACGTGCTTTATCTAACCCTGTTGAGGCTTTTGTGTCATTAAATATGAAGCATAAGTATCCTGATTACTTGTGGAGTTTTTTTCTTTTTTTTTTTCTTTTTTTTTTTAAATTGCTGAAAGGGCAAAGGAAGAGAGTTGCTATGACTAAACATGCATCTTGGTGAAACCTGAGTGCCAATTCACCTAAGTATGCTGGCTCAGACTCGGGGAGTGTCCGAGACCCTCTGCAGGACCATCCACATGCTGTAGGCAAGCCCTGTGCTTCCAGAGCTGTGTTAGATAGAAGCTCATTAAAGCTATTACTAGGCAGAACAATTTAATTTGTCTTAAGTGACAAGAAAGCAGTTTTTAATGTTACACAATGAAAGGGCAGTGAATGCACCGAGGCATTTTTGGTTTTACTGACAGGTGAATTACCTGAGGTTGAATCATCAACCTCTGTCTTAGTGCTGACCTTGTCTAGCTGTTAGTAAATCCCGCAACCACTTGTGGCCCCTTGCAATTTGCAGCAAGATAACCATCCCAAGTTTAAATAAATAAATAAAAAGGTGCACGTCCTCTCCCTGCCCAACACCTTTGTGTTAGAGAAGACAGTAACCTCAGCCCTGAGAGACCTCTTAGTCATCTGGCCTCAATGAAATATTATCTTTATAGTGTCTGTAATTGAATCTTGTCTCTGGGACAGAAGAAGTGAGGAAAGAGACTATGGTACATTGGAAAAACAGAGGGAAAGTGCAAAGGGATGGTAGAGAGGAGAGATGGAGGAAACCTGGTTAATATAAAAACCACCCTGGAAAGCCCGAAGTATTCTGATTTCTACTTTGTCTTATTTATGCATCTTCACATTGTTTTTTATTTGGTCCTCAACTCTAGAGAATGATTGCTCCATACTTTGCAATTACTAATGGCTTTAATAGATTAAATCTGTGGTAATGTCTCTGCAACCTAATAAGTTGGGTAGTTTGTAATGCAGAGCATTAGGATTTCTGTTTTTACTGTATTGGCAGGAGAGAATATGACAACAAGGGCAACAATTCTAAGAGCACGTAAACAAAACACAGGAAAGACTTGAGTCTTCTGACTCAGAATAAAACGAATTTATAATGAAAAAATCTTCACAAAGAGAAGCCCTTATTGCTTCCATGAATGTTATTTTCTAGAGCTATTTGACAGTGTTGCTTATATCCTGGAATCTAGATAACACAAAGAAGTTATTTTCACTTTTCCACTAAAACATTCCCTTGATGTTTGGGTTCAGTTTTGGTGATACTCTAATAGACTGTTGCACTTTTATATACAGCTTTCTATTTTAAAATCAAGAGTATCATATGTATCCTGAACCCTCACATACCTGCATGGTGTTGGGCAGTAGTGATACCCTTGAGTCACAGGAGTGGAAACTGAGACACTGAGTGTGATTTCCTCAGTACACTCCAATACACTGGGGCAGAGTTGAGAGAACAGTCCAACAGCTTTCATCCTGTTTTTTTTCCCCTCCATGTGTACTGTGAAGCTGGATGTCCTCTTGAATTACTGGGATCCCCTCTGCTTTTATTCTGGGAGGAAAAGCCTATGTTTTCAGAAGCATCTCAGTGATGAGGTGAATGGCAATTACTGACAAACATGTCTGTGGGCTGGCACACAGTGTTTGACTGAAGACAGAACATGGTTTGGGGATTAGGATTTTCAGATATGTGAGTGTGAGTGGGTCTTCCTACAGAAGTTTAGGAAAGTACTTGAGCTGGTCATCTTGTCTGAACCAGCAAAATGGCTCTTATTGCCCATGGAAACTGCCGTCCCTTGCTCTGCTTCCTGTGCCTGCAAAGGGGAGGACTTACCCTTGCCTCAGCTGTTCCTGTGCAAATCACGTGGAACAGAACAAAAAGCCAGTTTACTGCCAGGTGGGACTGAGCAGGCCACAGTCTGGAAATAATAATGTTTCATCATGCCTTTTGTGTATCTGTGGAGCTTGAAAAGTTGAAAAACAATGGGATCTTTTTTCCCCCCCAAAACTCCTATGTGTTATGTCTGAATGAATTGTTTCATCTTATGCAGGTCTCCTGGGCTCTTTAAAGTAGGTTTTTGACTTTTTCTTTGCATAATTCTGAGGAAGAGCTTCTAATCAGCTTTTAGGTATACTTGCTCCCTGCTATGTGTTTGCATACTGTAAGCTGCTTTCACTTCTAATTAAAATAATTGTGATTGTTTTATGAAGCTGTTTTTCAAAACCTCTAGCACTGAGCTGTGGACAGAAAAAACCTGAAAACTTCAATATGTTGCACAGTGCATTTGAAAAAGCTTCTGAATTGTTTCTTCCTTGCCTGTAAATCTTCCCATCAAATCCCCTTTATATGCCCATTGCTAGGCACCAAATAAGTTACTATTATGCTTCTTGCTTTCTCTGCTGCATACCTATAAATGGCTACTGCCTGTCTTTCTGAAAAGACAAGAGATATTTTGTATAAGGACCAACACAGGCAGGAAAGAATAGGTAAAACCATGTGGTCTCTCACGCAGCTTCCTTTTGTGTCATCTAACATACTTATCTTAGCAGGAAGAATAATTTTAGTCTTTTGTGTGTGGATAAACGTGACAGGATTGAAATATGAGTCTATATCCACAATAGCTTCAATGCATTGTCCTAGAATACTGCAATGGATTTAATAACGTGTAGACTGGATGGACAAAGGCCTATTTGATCTTCTTGCATTAGCTTTACTCTCAGTGGGACCCAAAGCAGGAGGTTTCTTCTCCTCACACTTTAAGGGGTTGTTTTACTGTTTTTGCATACTGGTCTGCTGCTACAGCACAAGTGAATGCCAGCACTCGATCTTACCTGTGAGCTGAAGGGTCAATGAGAAGAGTTAGCACGAAGTTGTTTGTGCTGTGTTGGACCTCATTATGAGTTTGCCCCATATCCTGGAAACCCTAAATGGAACAGATCAGTTTTAGCAAGAGACAATTACACAAAGGAAGCTAGAACACACATTTGCCTGTTGGTAGGTGTGGATGCCTGGGTTTCATCTACTGCCTATTGTCTCCAATTTACTTATTTGGAATAATGGTGAAAAAAGGAGGATGTAGCCCCTCACAGGAAGCACAAAAGTGCTGATTTCAATGGTTGCTCTTTGTCTATCTGTTAGGTGGTCATTTCCATGTCTGTTTTCTCTATTGGTACTTACTAAGGAGCAATGGTATGGATGATTCCTAGCTGAACCAGGGGATTGAGGAGCTGGGGCTGGCTAGTGATGTCAGTGCAGGTCTAAAACAGAGGCTTTTGTTCACTGAAAAATATTTCTTTAAATACACAGTTCCTGTGCTTCAGCTGACTTCTGGCAGTATTCTAATGGTTTTCCATTTGTAAGAGCCTAAGTATAGAAATTTTGAATTCCAAAAAATTCCATTCAGTAGATTCCAGTCTCTTTGCTACATTTTGTACAGTTTGATTCTCCTATTAATGAGAAAGAAGTCACTTAGCATTGTTAATTCCTTCATCTTATGACTCTTTAAATCATTGAATAATAAGAACCCATTGTGTTCCTTATGGTTATTCTGGGTAATAATAGTCCTAATAGTTATTTGTATAATATTTTTTTATAAATTCTCACCTCTACCCACAGTTTTTAATGCTTGGATGACTTGGGAAAAAGTGACTCACCGTTGTCAGGCTAACACCTTTTATAATAACTTAGCAACTTATGAACTTCTTAAGCTTTAAATACCTTGTGGCAGAACATACATATGTATCCTGTAACTATATTTAAAAGTTTTCTGCTTATTCTCTCCTCCTTTTATGCTTGATGATATCTCTTGGACAGCCCAGCTGTTTGCAGGCCTAAAAGTGGAAAGTGCACATGACTAGATACACTTTTTAAAAATCACATCTGTGTTATAAATGGATATTCATGCAGTGATTTTTGTCTGGTTGCATCCTCTCAGATGATGAGTATAGGAGGGCTGAAGCTTGAGACAGGGGAATGTACAAGTATGGACCTGGAACAGAGTAATGCAAATACCACAAGAGTGCCACAGGGGCAGGGTTAACTACATGAAGGTGGGTGAGGGTTGGACTGCAGCCTCTTTGCTTCTCTCATTCAGTTCATACTTTAGTGTTAAGAAGAATTCATAAGTTAAGTTTTTTTTTGTGTGTTTTGATATTATTGTTGTGGGGGGGTTTTTTTGTGGTTTTTTTTTTTTTTTTTTTTTCTTAAAGGAACTTCTAAGAATATAATTAAGTTTGGTTCTAGATGAGAAACAACAACAATACACCAAGTCTGCTACATGGGTCTGATTAATTTCTTAGCCTTCAAATTCACCAGAAACTCTGATCTGACATTGCATGCTAACTGGCCTGGGCTCTTGGAAAGCTGTGTGATCCATTTGATAATAAAACTTTAAAATAGCTGTATTTCTCTTGCTTTAGGATTTTGCTTTGAAAATTTCATGTTGTGGTCATGTCTTTTATTCTCGTTTTTTGTCCTGCCAGGAAAGCCTAAAGTGTAAAGATACATTGAGGGCTCCAAAAGCCATTTAACTTTGTTAGATCTCTCTATTGCAATAGGCAAGCCAGGAAAGTCTTGGCAAGGTTTCTCTTCCTGTTTCCTTCTTTTGGCAGCAGTACCTGGTGGGAAGCAGTGGAAACATCAGGTTTGCTTTCCCTTTCCAATCATGCTCTCTATCTCAAGGCCTAAATGTTGTGATTCAGTTTGTTCTGCCTCTGCCTTTCTCCTCTTTACACCATCCCCTCAGGGAAAACTACCAAACAGCTGCCTTCATTATGCTGGACCTCTGAAGGGTAGGATACCAGTACTCAAGGCAAACAACAGGTCACTCATAAACAAAATTGCCTTTATGTTATAGCTCTTTGCTGTTATTTTTCTATTGTTCAGCTCTACTATAAAAATCTTAAGAGTACTAATAGCATGATGCAGAGTTCTGCTCTGACAACAGTAATCTAGAGCAAGCTCCTTAAGGATGACTTATGAAAGGATGCAAAATTAGTAAAGCAAAAGGCTGCATTATGTTTAGAGCTGAAATGAAACCTGCACTTTCCTATCCTTTGGAATATTTGAGAAAGGAAATAAAAAAACCCAACCCTATTCTGGATTGAAGCAGACCTTTTGAAATATTTGTAGAAAGAAAAATCTGGAAAAGAACAGGTCTGAAAACTTGGAAATGGGATTCTTGCACACCATTCAAAGGCTGGGGTTTGGTTTCTGAGCTGTCAGGTTTATGATGGATGGGCAGGACAGATGTCCAAAACTTCTGAGACTACTTGCTCTGTCTGGGATCTTAGGGAGCCTGGAAAACATTTCACCTTGCTTCAGAAGCACTTGTCTACTTTTACTAATTGCCTCATTCTTTTCTAGTATTTTCTTTTTATCACTGTAGTAAATACAGCCTACTCAAAGATCTCTTTTGCAGTCCTTTCTGAAAGGAGATGTAATTACTGAAAGCTGGTTCTCTGCTATTTGCAAAACTTTAACACTGTACAGATCTATAAGACCTCAACATCTCTCTTGTCTAAGGTGAAAAACTAATCGTGTTTGATGATTGACCTCCCTAGGAACAGAAGCTTCTCCAAAAAAACATCAGATCTATTGGTTTCCAGCTGCTGCTACCTAAAAATCATTATAAGAGCACGCAAGGGAAACCTAGGTGCACTGGCTGCTTAGCTCAATGAACGTATTTCTTAAAATATTCCCTAAATTAGTATGAACCAACATGGACATAATGTAATCACATCTCTGGCCCCTTCAAGGGAAAAGGGCTGTAGTTCATTATTGACAGGATTTACTGAGTAGAAGTCAAGTGGTTATACATAGAAAAAACCCCAACACCACTCTTTATAGTGTAGACTTATTTTGTTGTCTACCTGCTCTTGCAAGAGGAGTAGATGGTACAGGGTCAGAAAGGCCTTTCCCTTGGTAGGCAAGTGGCTCACTTTCTCACTTTGTATACAAATGGACTCAGTGTGTGCTCAGTCTGCATAATGCATTAATTCCATTAATCAATTTAATTCCCCATAAATAAAGTAGCTGATGATTGGCTAGCAACACCTCATACTGCAGTCAGATTTTTGAGGTTGGAACAGAAGTGGCATGTGACAGGAGAATATCCTTGGATATATTTGGCTGAAATGTAATCCTTTCAACACTTAATTTAAATGGCATAAATGTCTTGACATCACTGAACTGGGCTGTGACTTTACAATGTCTCCCAGCAGTAGACTCAGATGAGACTTCTCAGCCTTGGCATTGTGCCTCTTGCTCTGACAGTACCCTGCTGCAAAAAAGTACCCTGAGAAGGTAGTTTTTTACCATGCTGGCCCAGTTGAGTTGGCTGCTGGTAAAAAGCAGGAACAGAAGCAATGAACTAAGACCCTCCCCATCGGTAAAAGGAGAGAAGATTGGTTTCACCTTCACTTGGAAATGCAGATTTTGTATGTGGGCTGTCTTTGGAATAAGGAGACTTCTTGTCCCACTTTCTCACCAAAAGAGGTCCTAATGGGTAAGCCTGAGTCTGTCTCAGCAGCTTCAAAACAATGTGGAAATCTGAAGGTAGTAGAAAATTACATTCTATTATCACGCCTTATGTTTATTTCCTGCTCCGTCCAAAACAGCTAAAAAGAAAAAAAGAAAACATTTCTCTATACTTCTAAAAGAAAACTATTACAGATGATGGTATATCTGAGACTGAAATGAGAAGCAGCCATTTGAGAAACATTTGTAATTAAGGCTCACTTGTTCTCACCTTATTAACATTTCCCACCCCCAACATCCACACACCCATGTGTGTAGCCATCCTTCCACAGCTCATATTAAATTCTGTCTTCTGGTGAAATGCAGTATATAGTAGGATATAGAGCATGAATCTAGTAAGATTTTACTTGGTAACCCAATTGTGGGTTGTTTGTTTCTTATCTTTTATTGCTCTATTTTGTCCTTATTGAAACTCCAGTATGTTGCCTGTATTATTTTATATTCCCCAAGTTTGATCTTTAATAGCTGGCTATGCCCAGAAGTTACTGACTCAGTTCTATTCCTTTCCTTCAGAACAGAAAGTTTGGGGTTTCTGTAGGCTTCAATGCACCATTTACAGTCCTCCAACTTTTTTGATTGCAGTAATCACCTGGCTTTGCAATATCAGGACTTGGATGAAAGCATCCCATGAGGACCATGTAGAATGGGTTTCTCTAGATTCAAGCTGAATAAAATCCTCACTTTTACCTCTTACATGAGAATGAATATGGCTGGTCTTCAACTGGGTGGTGAGTCCTTAGATGAATTCTGTCATTTTGTGTAGCGTCACATTTTGTACTTTTTTGTTTCTGAAAAGCAATTCAAGTGGTGATCTAGGATATTCAATATCAGGTTCAAAAGTACAGCAGATGATGTCGGGAATTCAGATATTAAATGGCTGGCACACTGACAATAAGATTTTGTAGATAAGTTTAAGGAAAAAACTTAATTTTAAAATAAATTATAATAAAATTGGCATTTTTGATTGTCCAAATTTTAATTGTCCAAAAAATGACTGGACATTCAGAAACTTTGGATTTTGCACAACAGCTCCGTCCATTGATATCCAATGGGAACATCCCCATCAATTACTTTGAGCTAAGGTTTTTGTTTCAGTCTCTGAATTTACACTGTGTGGAATCAGTAAATGTTGTGGAAAAGAAGCAGAGGATAAATGCTGCAAGTGTGCCTTTGTTGTGAAGCTGAGGTAGTACATCTTTACAATAAGTCAATACAGCTCAAGAGATTGAGGTTACGCTGTCATTACTTACACTCAGGTGGCTGCATCCACATCAGAGCTGTGCTCACTCATTTACCATTGAAACTGAGATTTCTGGGGCTCTTCCTATCCCTGTTGTTAATGAGTTGAGCTCTTTTGTGGTGGCTTCTCTCTCTGGTCCCACTGGATGATAGGGGAGGAACTGGAGCTGGTGGCTTTGCAGTCGTGTTTATTTCCTTCCTCTCTGAAGTGTGATTATGAAAATGGCTCACTTATACTTTTTCAGCTGGCCTGTATAAGTTAAAAGTCCTTAACAATACACAAAAACAAAGAGTTTTTTAATTAATTTTTTTTTTTTTTAATTGGCAGCTGAATCCTTATGAGCAAGTTGCTCAAGAGAGCTTGCTTGGAGAGACAGAGGCTGACTTTGATGCCTTGGCATGGCTACCTAAAACAGGAGCTAGACAAAATTAAGAAAATAAAGTGGGTTTTTATTAAAGGCCTTCAATAGGTACACCTTGAAAAGTCAGAAGCACATAGTTAAAAGTTTGATTTATTCACATATCGAGGTTAATCCTCCAATTACAGCTTCAGGGAACGAAGAAATTTACTCCAAGTTTGCTCCCCTCAATTCAATGTTTACATCTCTTGAGGCCTGAGACAATAAGGCGACCTTAAGTTTCAGGCTTAGAGAGGAATTGTTTTTTCTGAATAAAATGGGAGAACAGTAGCTGACAGGCTATGGAGGTTTAGAGTTATGCACTAAAGCAGTACAGGATCTGAAAAATATAAAAGCTAAATCCTAAGGCATCACCTTCATGCTAGGCAGGAACATTAGCAGAGATACCTGAAACTCATCTTCAAGAAATCGGGTCAGGATTGTGTTTGGAGGAGCAAGTATATTCTCTCTCATCATGGCTGATGGTTTGTATTTTTTTTTTCCCTAACTTCATTCAGACCTGTGATTTTTTGATGTTGCTCTCTCAGGAGAAGTTTTGTTGTCATTGCCTGTGACTAATTACAGTTCCCCTGCAGCCACTGGTGCACACAAATTTTTTGTAAAGTTTGTGCATGGATCTCACATCACATCGACAAAGGCCTCTTAGACTGCCAACCTCAGCTGTGCCCTTAGCATACCTGCTGAGCTGAGAAGTCATGACTTTTTTTTGAGAGTTTTTTTTTCTCTATGCTTCATAGTTTGATGTGTATCCATTTCATGTTTTCAGCTCTTCTTCCCGAGAGCTTAAAAACTTACTAGGAAAGAAACAGGGAACATGAAAGATGCTTATACAAGTCCTCAGCTTCAGCTGTGATTAGAGCACTAGATTAATGATATAATAATGATATAATGAGGTGCAGTGCCACAGAAGTATGCCCACATCCATTTACCAGACCCAGTGAGGGAAGTAGACAAAAGTGTGGGGATAGCTCCAGGAAGAATGTTGCTCATCATTGTCACTGGAGAAGCTGCCTCTGTGGGTCAACAGCTCATGCTATGAAGGGATAACTTGAGGCTTGAAGGTGTCTGTCCAGATTTGAAGACCACCATGGTATCTCTGTGCTTTTCTCCTGCATAATGCAGCCCATGCTGGAAATAACTTCAGCTCATCTCCCAAACCTGCCTCATTGTCTTCCTGTCCCTGAAGGCAGTGCCCTCTCCTGCCTCTCTTCCTTGGTGGTGTTTTCCTCTTAAGCCCAGGAGAGCCTTTATCTTCCTCCCTCCTTCCCAAGCCCTGCTCCCACTGGTGCAGCTGCCAGGCTGGAGAAAGGCTGGGGTGCAGGGCTGAGTCCTGCTGTGCTGTGGTGAGGAGGAACAAAACTGGGATACTAGCATTAAGCAGAGATTTCAGTGGCACTGCTGCTGGCAACACATGACAACCCCATGCATGTGACAGCCCTTCTCTTGGCAGTGGGAGTTCTGTAGGCATGTAGTGGTTATTCAGGCTGTGGTGAGTATTTGTTATCCCTTCAGATAACAAAATAGGCAGATTACTGCTCACTGCATGGTGCTGACCTGTGCAGCTCACTGCTGTGCTCCAGGTTTGTGGCTTTTTTTGTTGTTGTTTTGTCGTTGTCATTGTATTAATATTAATGTTATTTATTAAGGAATACAAAAGCAGAAAAAATCCTTTGGGTCACCAAGTCTAGTCTCTCTTGACTGCAGGCAGACAGAGAGAGAAGATATGTTGGTCTGGAGAACATCTGCTTCTCTGGCTTCACAAACACCCTGTCACAAGCAGGGTGGCTTTTGGTAATGAGGGTCAAGATTCACTTCTGTCTAGAGCACAACAGTTTGTAAGGATTTTGCCATCCAGATAGTCTGTTCATTTAAATGCTAATAAGATTCCTGTTCTGTTTTGAAATGTAGAGAGGATCTTTCTTCTTCACCCTTTAATCTCCTTTCTCCTGTTATTTACAATCTTGCTTTAGTGGTTCAGTCTGGTATTGCAGATAAGAAACACTTGATTTAGCCAGAGTGAAAGTATTTTCTAGGTGTACTTTTCAGAGCAGTGAATGCTGGATGTGAGTGGTTCAAGCATGATCAGGAGAACTCCACCTTTTTGGACTAGTTCCATCAAGGACATCGGCTTTTGTTTTGCTTTCAGAGCTCTAGTACCGAGAACAAAGGCCTATTCTAACCAGACAGGCTCTTATGTTTTACCCAGGCAGTTCCCTACAAAGATGGCAAATGCACCTTTAAGGGCTCCATAAGTAGCCACGGGGGCCTTGCTGCTCAAAGAGAGCAAATCCAAGATAACAGCAGCATAGTTTCCGTGGGAGCCTGACTCCACTTAGGAAAGGATGGTGCTTTCCCCACAGTGTTCAGCAGGGCCAGAAATAGGAGCAGGCTGCCTCTGTGCACCACGTGGCTTTAATGACTTCATAACAATGACACCTAACCCTGTGAGTATGCTATGAGATGACAAGAAGCTGGAGGTACTGTTGTACATGGTCTTCTCATTACGTATTCTAGATGCAGAAGGTAACGGGAAATGAGTCCAAAAGCATTTAAGTTAAATAAGGCCCAGCTCTTTTACATTACTCTGTGTGTCTTGGGAATATGCATTAGAATTGATAGAAAGGAAATTAGAAAGGTCCTGCTAATATTATTTGTTATAGTTTTATTCATTACAGTGATTCAGAGATTCCACTTTATCTTGGCCCAATCTCTGATCGTACACATGTGTGCACTAAAAAAAGTTCCTGATATCACAGCCTCAGATTATAGCATGACCCAATGATAGCTCTATTTTGAGTTTAGGGACAACTGCTGTCCTCCTTTTCAAGTAGTAGAAGTGGTTAAACCCTTTGGGACCTAGTGATGCTCTTCAGATGATTTTCTATATGCATATTAGTGCCCAAGTCAGAGGAACCTGGACCCTTCAGGTATCCACGATACAGAAAAACCACTGAGCGAGCCCCAGAAATGGCAGGGCAAAAGACATAAAGGAAAGCTTTGTGCACAGCTATCTTGAGTAACCCTGAACAGACTAGAAGAGAGAGTCTTTTTAGATTGTGTGCTGATAGAAAGATGCCAGTGAAGATGAAATCTCCTGTCGTGTGACACCCTCAAACCTGGCAAATAGGACTTGATGTTCCTTGTCAGAGAGCAGAGTTTCTATAATAGATACCAGGCTCTACTGCCAAATGCTTCTTCCCAATAGAACAATTTGCAAGATCCCAAATTTTGGGGAACTGTTGAGTTCAGAGAGAGTAGCAACACAGCTGAAAGTGTTATGTAAACAACATATGTTAGATGTCTGATGTGTGGAGCTGGTTTGTTCCACACAAAGTGCTAGAAAACTGCATAGAACATAGGAGCCCAATGTCCCATTTACCAGTGCAAAAAAAGAGCTAAAAAGCAGAAAAGTGAATCGCTACTGAACTTGAAGTAAGACTATTTTTTTCCTTATATTTGTTTTTTTTATAGTTTTGTATGGTTTTTTTCTCATTTTTGTTGCTTTTTTAAAATTGTCTTCTGTTGGATGTTTTCATGAAGGAAACCAGTATGTCAGTTGTATTTGAATGAGAAGGTCCAATCAGAACATAAGCTCAATAATTGGGTTTTGAATGTTCTAAACTAGCTTTTGCAATCAAAAACATAGCCATCAGTCCTAAGCCAGTTGTCTAGGTACCCACCATAGCTAGAAGAGGGGTATCCTATATCCCATGAGGGTAATTTGGCCCTTTTTAGAAGGACTTTTAAAATTAGCAAGATGGTGCGTCACCCAAAGGTGATTGTCACAGAGAAATTTTTGGATGACTTGTTTGTTCCTATACTTTATACCCTAACTTTGATACCCTATATATACACCTTATGCTTACCCTTTATACAGTCAGTGTTAACTGAGAGAAATCTTGTCCTAGAGTGTCTAAGAAGCCTGTGTTTGAGAGGCTGTCTGGGCAGAACTGATCACAGAGCAGTGCTGGCCACGTTACTGCAGATTGAGCGGCTTTTTTACAGCTCAGCCTCCCCAGGCCTCCTGCAGCCTGGGC
Source organism: Cichladusa arquata (assembly GCA_026413545.1). Lineage (NCBI taxonomy): Eukaryota > Metazoa > Chordata > Aves > Passeriformes > Muscicapidae > Cichladusa > Cichladusa arquata. The sequence goes on from JAOTQP010001546.1 coordinate 36,770,177, forward strand.
AGAGCCCTTTGCTTTCATGGCACCCAACAGTGAGTGACTGCCACAGCACTGAAAAGTCCTCTGCAAACTGTTATTTTTCTCAGTCTTGACTTGACTGCTCTCAATTGATTGCAGTTTCTGCTTTGTCTTCAGATTCGTATTCAAGCACTGTCGCGTTTCCTGGTTTTCTTATGACTTGTGCTGCTGGTGCTCTGACAGCTGACTGCTGCCTTGGTGGTGGCATTACTGCAGGGCATTTGTGCTGTGCCTGCAATGACAGGGCCTGACATTCAAAGCTTGGCTTCATCCAGTTGCTTGAGGGGGGACGAGAGTGAATTCCTGCCTTCAAGCTGCAGCCTTGATGCCAAATCTTTTAAGGAAGCCTGCGTCTCGGATGTGAGAGCTCCCCTTCTTCCTGCTCATTAGGTGGTAGGATCTGCTACAGTGGGTTGACTTTTACAATGCCACAGGCGAGAGTTGCTGCTGCTTTTTACATTTTTACCTGGATCATTGGCATTCTGCCTCTCTGCTTTTGAGACTCGGATTATGTATTGGATTCAGAAGGAGGCTATAAGTCACAGAAGCATGCAGACTGCTTTCCAAATCAGCCCTGATTAGAGATGAAAAATTAACTTCTCTTACACATAATATATGCTTGTGAAAGCATTGTCTCTCTGCAAACATTACTATTTTTACCAACTTATTATAAACTGGTCAAAATGGATCATTCTTTGTGTGTGCATTGTTAAACATTCTTGCAATTTTTAATTTTGGAATGTTTGTTTTCTGTGGGTGGGCCTTTTCTTTTTTCTTTCTTTTTTTTTTTCTGACCTGATATAATTGATCTTAGCGCCTTGTTTCTGATACCTAGCACTTGTCCTGCAGAGGAGAGAGACAGAAATAGAATGTCAGATCCCTGCTTGGCTGGGAAGGCACTTGTTCCCTTGCAGTGATGAAGAGGGTGACAGCTACTCAAATGGTGCTGCAAGCAGACATGTGAGGGAAAACCCAAGCCAGCTGTCATTGCAAAGACACTGTAGCAACCTTAAGCACCAGAGCAGTATAAAGAACTAGAAAATGGTTCAAAAACTCATGTGTTCCCTCCACCCATGGGTAAAAATCCCATGTAAGTATGTAGATCTAAATGGAAACCTAGCCTGATCCTGGGCTCTTTGTGGTTACAGGCCTCCCCAGTGAGATAGCTTCCTGCCTTGCTTCCTCCCTTTGCTACTTCATCCCCCTTCCTAGGAGAGGAAAAAGTATTTTCTTCCTTTCAAGTTGCCCACACTCTACTTTGACCAGTTAAGTCTTTAATAATTCCCCATTTCTTCTTACTCGATTGCTACCCTTAATAACCCATAGAGATATGGATTTTCTCTTTTATTTTTTTTAAACTACTGAGACCAAACACAATTTTAGACCATAAATAATACTTTTAAGCAACTTTTCAGAACTGCACTCTGGATTACTTCACTGTGCCTTTTCTCGTGGTCATTCTGTTTAGCCCCACATAGCATGTGCTTAAAGACAAAATGAAAAGTTGTTGAATACCTCCCTGTCCTTTTGTATTAGCATTTTGAACATGTTAATATATTTTGAGTCTACAGGTGGCCTCACAGCTTATGTCTTTTGAGTATTAACAAAGCGAGAGAACTTCTAGAACTCACATCTTTGAGCCGTAGAAGTTGTGCTGAATGAGTGTGGGTTTGTTTTGTGTGAGGTGGTCTGTGATGGGATCTGTGTGAGACCCCTTTTGCAGGGCTTCCAGTAAATCATGCACAACTTTACTCACCATCCTTGTGCTAATCCTTCCCAGCCCTAGACACAAGACCAAAAGCTGAAATTCACTTCTGAGATCAAGAAATACCCAGAATGGTTTTACTGGAGCAACAAGAAGCAGAGGTGGCCAGGCACTCCCTTGTGTTGGGGATCTCAGATGGCGGCACGCTACAGTGGGAGTGAGTGGCAAATGGATTTTGGGGAAAGTAACATTCCACCGTCCCTGGACCTCTGAGGCTATCACTGGCTGTGGAAGAACTTCAGTGCCTGTCACTGGTGCTATTTGCAGGATTTGGCAGTAGGACTGCAAAGAGACTCAAGAAAATGTGAGCTGCTCTAGCTGTTGCTAGGTCTTATCAGTGTGGCCTTTGGGACTGGTGTTTTTCAAAACTTTCTACCCTCCTTCCAGTAGCTCAGGAACCTAGAGCCATTTTTGCATCATGTTTTCAGGACTATGCTCTTCAACAAGCCTTTTCCAGTCTATGGTGCAACACCTGGAAACAGTTAAAGAGAGGGGTAAATATGCAAGCAAATTGTAAATGCAATGGGAATTTGAGATAACTGCAGAAGGTGTCAGAGAGCAGTGAGCTCGAGTTCTCAATCATATGAGCACCTTTGGATGTTCAATGAGAGGTTGATGGGGTTAGGGCAGACTTTATTTGTGTTATAATGCTTGGAGGTCCCAGTTGGGAACCAGTGCACAACTGTGCAATCCAGCATCAGCTCTCCCAGGTGGATGCCCCCATCCCACGCACACAAAGGAATAGGCTCTGCCCTGGTTTAACCCAGGTGAAAATTTGTCAAAGAGTTTCCCCTACTGTAATTACATAAGTCTAAGTAAAATATCTCTTTGAGCTTCTCACAGGCCAGGTCCTGGCAGAGGCACTGTCGATTTTCATTCTTATTGAACATCATCAGTTTTCCTGATGGCACAAAATGGCTGTTCTCAAAGCACTGCCCTACCTAAATTTGCTCAACTTGTGTTATGAAAGGAACTGGTGCATAATGGCCTGTTTCAGCCTTTGTCAGGGAGGGAGAGTTGAATTGTGGATAAAGTGTATGAACAAGGAGTTGCATGAAATCAAGATAATCCAATATTTGCTGAGTGGTGCTTGTGTGGCTTTTGTTAGGTGCTTGCAGCCCCAGTGAGATTCTGGAGTGGTTTTGTACTATTAAGAGGGCTACTGGGATCTTGCCTGAGAAGCAGAATTTCTGTACTGTGTTTATCTTCTCTTTGTTTGATAAGCAAACAGAGATATTTTAAACTCTGCTGTATCCATGTGGTTTTCTCATGGCTGTGGTCTTTCATACAGAGCAAAAGGTTCAACAGACTATTTGTTCCTGCTGTCAGATAACAAGCAAGAGCTGGCTGTACACAAGGAGATGGGGCTGGGGTCAGCTTGAATTGAAATTTGCACTTATTAGGTCCCTGAGTTAAGACAAACCAGAATTGCTTCTAGTTTTTTGGTTATAGAATGGGGGGAAGATGGATCTGTCCTTATAAGACTTAGTGCTAAGTACTGCTAGAAACCATCCTGTCTTGGGAGCATTTTTTCACCCTTGGCACTAAATGATTTTTTTTTAGTTTCATTTCTTAAAGCAATTTCATGCTTTGATAAAATACAGTAATTTTTCTATGTTGGATGTAGTAGAGTAGCCACTCTTGAGTAGAGCAAATATATTTTGTTGCCTCCCTGTCCTTGCTGCAATACAAAATACCAAAAGTAATTAGTCTGCAGTATGGATGAACTGATTAGCTTTTCAGTTTGGGGAACAGATATATTTTAAAATGAGAGCCTCTGAAGCTGTATCTCCCTCCCTATGAAAAAGTTGGCTAATACTCACAACAGCCCTGTGTTCCTATTTTTTTTTTTACTCTATTTTTTTTTTTTTTTGTATGTGTCTTTAATTTACTGTGCAATTTAACAGAGCCATTTAAATTCACTGGATTTGATTTATCATGTGCTCTGTTCCACCTGGGCAAAATGAAACTGTGCAGAGTAGGGGTTCATCATACAGTGAATAGGTAGCAAGCCTTTCCTGATGGAAAGGGTGGCTTGGCTTGGGGCAGGATGGCAGGAGAGGAATTAGTAATCAGAACCCCCCCGGTGTTGATTCTGCACTCTGCTCTGTCTGCTGTGGCTGCTGAAACAGCTGGGTATTGCAGGGCAGCACAAAGAGGCATGAGCAGCCTGTCTGAGGGAGACCCAGGCCAGCTCCTTGCTGGTCCTGCTTTGGATTGAGTGTAAGGGGGAATGAAATTCCCCACTGTGCTGGTGCAGCTTATGTGATGCCTCAGTACTTAAAGATTTCAGATAAAAGGTACAATTAAGTTCTGGCACGATTCTGTAACTTAAAAATGGGTAAAACTCTGCTTAAACCCAAATTTAATTAATTTTGTTTTAAACAAAGATTATTGTAAAACCTTTATCCAGCTGAAGCTTTATGTGCCAAGTTTCACTGCAGGCTATGCATTTGCATAGCAGAGTTTTATAGACTCCTGAAATTTGTGGTTTGCAATGGAAAGCCTGGTGGACTTGGTTATATCAGCATTAACAGATATTCAGTGTAATTGGAGGTACTGTCCCTTGCCAAAAATTGTATCCTAAGGGCTTAATAGATTTTTTAAAAAGTTTTTCTTGTTTTGTTTTTTGGTGTTTTTTAAGTTGTGTTTTGTTTGTTAAATTGGTTGGTTGGTTTTTTTGCTTCAGGTCCTTGTACTTTAGTAGTGGAGGTTGCACCTGAATTTATACCTGGGCCATACATGGCTATGAATTCCACCTCTTGAATCCTCTACCCATGAGCTTGGGGTGAGAATACAGGCCTCCAATTTAAGAGTAATGCCCAATTTTCCAGCGTAGCCTTGTGTAGGTGAGCAATGGCCAAGGACGTTTTAGAACACCCCGTTTCTCAGGTCAAGTAGTATGATGCCCTTTGAAAATCCCTATGTCAGGGAAGAAAGGCAGAGGAGAGGTGGGAGGGATACTCATGTTTCACAAAGTCCACAAACTGCAGCCAGACTCAAAAGTGCTTAAGTACAGGCTGACTGCAAAAGGAATTCAATATTCCATTCTCCAGAGTGAATGACGCTGATCAAAGAAGCTGTGTCTGAAAAGACAAACTCTCTCCTGTCCCCTTCACTTCCAGACTTGAAGGAAAAAGTGTAAGAGATCACTATGCTGCAGGAACTGCCAACCCCCATTTCCGTGGGGAAAATACTTTTTTTTGCTGCCAACCTTCTTTCCTTACAGCAAAATAGTGTTTATTTTTATAAAGGAAAACACTTAACTTTACTTGCACTGCAAAACTGGCTTCAAAAAGAGTAAGACAAATACAGAGTAGAAAAAAACCAACACTAAGAGCTGCTAAAAAGCTCTAAACAGAGCTGCAAATGCAATTTCTGGGTAGAGGGGGGAGAACAGAGCACAGAAGTTCAAGTCTGTTCCTGCCTCTGAGCTTCCAACCATGCCATGGAAGCTGTGCTTGTCCCCAGGCAGCTGCTGCTGTCAGAGTCTGGCGAGGCAGCCCCCTGCTTTGACAGAGGACAGACATGGTGTTCCCTTACCCTGCTAAATGGGAAACAAGATGTTGTGCCTTGCTGCAAGGAGAGTCCAGGTGCACCGTGTCACGGTCCCGCCTATGCCATCACTCCCCCTGAGGGCTCATCCTGCACACTTGGCTTTCAGCTGGTAAAGCTGTCAGTGCTGAGCACCTTCCCAGGGAGCATCCTGCCTTCCCTGCAGAGCAGCTGCTGCCTGGGAATGCTCTTTGTGGCTATGGTCACCTCTGGGGTGGCTTGAGGTGGATGTTTTCCTCATCCCTGCACAAGACAGGAGAGTAGAGGAAATGCTTCTGTGCGGGGAGAGAGATAGATACAATCCTCCAGGCCTTTAGAAGGATCCTCAGAGAGGTTTACATTGGAAACACCAAAGCTGAAAATATAAAAGTGTAAAACTGCATTAAAACTGCATCAGATCAAATAGTTGTAATTATAGCAAGCATATGAGACAAAACCCATTGTCATTTTATCTCTCTAGGGACTCCACACTTTTGTTTGAGCCCTATTATTGGTGAAGTATGAAGCCTAAAATTATAATAATTAAAATGATTATAAAATCTTGGGGATTGTAATTTTTTTTTAATAGCTGGGAACAGCCTGTTCATTACTGAACCAAAGATTTAGCTTTAAATTCACATCAGTTTAAAAGATAGCAGGAAGGGGGAGTGTGTTGATGTGAATGCAGTGAGCATGCCTGAGGGCTGGCTCCCCTTTTACCTACCTCAGGCTTCAAGAGGAAGGGAACTGAAAAACGGGCTGAAAATATGTGCCTGCTTGAGCTTCTGGGAACCTGCTGGTGACTTCCACTTTGTAAACACAAAGTGGATGGCTCCTGCAGCCCAAGGTTGGCATGTGGGAGCAGGCAATACTTTATTTTCATTTTCTGGAAGGAGAGGTTGAGGGTGAAAAATTGAAGAGAACCACTGGAGGCATCGGCAATTGGAGCACAGGAACCCTTAATGTCAAATGCACCTTCCCTGTGTTACTTTACGTTGAGTTTTATGTTGCTGCTGCTTCTTGCTGCAAAGTCCTATCTCATTCTCATGGCAGAAGGTGGGGTGTCTTGCTGGGGCAGCAGCCTCTGCCAAATGTGGTTGCAAATTTCAACGAGTTGACTCTGAACTTTGTAGGCTGCCAGGGCTCAACTGGGTAGCTCAAAGAGAGAACATATTGAATGCCTGATTTTCAAAATATATTTCATTTTCAGATTGGCGTAACTTCTGGGATGAAATGGCCCCAAAATGTCAACCATGTCAGTTCTGTGTCAGAAACAAATGAAAGCTGAGATGAGTGTTAGCTTTGGGCACCCATCCAAAGCTGTGGGAGAGAGGAGGAAATCTATAGCACAGATTTCAAAGAGCCTGTATGCCTCCTCTAGGACTTGGTGTCCTTTGCAGGATCAGGCCCACCTCTGTGAAGAAGCGACTAGGTAGCAACAAGGGGATTGAGGAGAAAGGAAAGGGAATCCGAGAAACATTGATAAATTCTATTTAGTGAATAATACAATACATGTAGCAGCACAATGGCCTTTTCTGCAGGCAGATTATCCCAGCCAGAGTCTTTGCTATATTAAAAAGGGGGTGAAAATAGAGCACCAAAGAAAAGGAAAGGCGGGCTGTACAGCAGCAATCAATGCTGCCCTTTGTGCTGCCTGACATTTGAGGGACTTGTTATCAGCGATTGCCGGCTGCTTTATCTCCGTGTATCTCGGCAGCTGCCAGGCGCAGCGCTGATAGCCCGATCCGCGCCAGCCCTGCAGCAGGGCACGGCTGCTCCCGAGCGCCGCTGGCACCGCTGCATCCCCGACCAGGGACCAGGGACATCCCTCCCTGCCTCCCCGGGCTTGCCAGCTGCTGCTTTGTCTTTCCAAAGGAGAGTGAGAAGAAAAAAATAAGCCGTAAAACAACCGTCCAAACAGGACCAAAATTTAAAAAGATGTCAAGAGACTTGGGATGGGACAGTAAATTTTCCTTTCCCCAAAACATCCCTTATTTTTTTTTAATTTTTCATGTAACAACTCGGTCATCTGCTGCTCTGGCGGAAATTCCCATGTATGTGCTTGCCTTCTCTCTCCCGCTTTACTGAAAAAGAGTGATAAGAATAATCTAGTGCTTGGCTGCTAGGTTGTCTCTTAGTGTGAAAAATGCCTGTCTAATATTTTTTATTTGTACAACGTATATACTTGTCTATGTAATGCAAGGAGCTGTAAGCACCAGTTTGCCTGCAATTACTGTTAATTTTTTATGACTGGAAGATGACGAATGGGCATAAAATAAATGTTAGCTGGTGGCGTCTCCTAAATCCTGGAGGGTGTATATATTTAAAAAGAAATAAAAGTGTTGCATCCACTTCCATCTAGAAACTATGTGATCTTAGGTGTAGATGCTGCTTAAAGCCAGTTTAATTATTCCTAAAGTGTAGCCAGTTATTGACACGTTCTAAAGTACCAAAGCTCTGAATTTGTGTGGCCTCTTATTCCAAGAGACAGCTTAAATTATTGCCTTTACAGCTAAAAAGGTTTTGAGGTCTGTGTGGAAATGTCAGCTCATGGGTTTGCAAGTATATTTACTCTTGCTGGGTGCTAATGAAGCCATTAAAAATGCAATATGGCAAAGCTGAAGGATTTCTTAAAAATGACCATTTTCTGATGTCTCTGGTGAAGATGTCTCTGATTCCTTCTGGTGAAGCATTTGGAAAACAAAGTAACCTAGAAGCACAATAATAGAGGGCATTGTATTAACTGATCTACTTTTAATGATTCTTTGCCAAAATCTGAAAGTAATTAGAGCTCTCAAAAAGCAAGATTCCAAGAGAATAGAATAAATTCTTATCTCTCTCATGTTCAGCTGTCGTATTTTAATGTGTGCACATTGCTACCTTGACCATAGTTGGAATATGTTTCATGTGCACGTATTGAAAACTGTTGGTAGTGCATTTTGAGAAAATGCAGGCCTAGTTGAAGGATAATTTTCTTCTGCAATCACTTACAGCAACTTGCATCAAAAAAAGGAGGAGAAAAGTGAACGTGCATGAGGGGGAGTTGCAGAACATAAAAATCCCTCAGGAGAGCCAGAGCCAAAGCCCAGGCTCCAATATATACAGCCCAGGTAACTGTTCAACAGAAGAAAGGCAGGATATTAATAAAATACAAGATTAGCCTTTGAAAAATGGCACATTTGAGTGTTACCACTCCAAATGTCTAAGCTGAATATGGAAAATGGTGAGGGGTCTTTGATAAAGCTCTGGCTGAGAAAGCATCATGCTAAGAATCTAGCTCACAGGTCTGAGCTGGACACTGTCACTCATCTCTGCAGATCCCAGTTCTGGCTGGGTCATGGAATTCTTTGTGGAACTGATGCTACTGTCCTGTATAAGAAATAGGAACAATTTCCCTGTGCAGTGTGATCTTAAACAGAAGCTGTTCTGTCTAGCTTCCGTCATAAGTTACCCAAAATATAGCAGAAGTGCCTTTAATAAATAAGTACTGTCCAGCACTGGGTGCCTTTGCCTTTCTGCCTTACGGCACCGAGCAGGGGGAGAGCATTCCACACCCCCTGTTATTCCTCAGCCTTTTGCAGGTGCAGGCAGCACAGCTCATAGGGCACAAGCTCAATGTGCACATAGTATAACCTTCCTGAGCATTTCTCTTTCTGTGGCATTAGGAAGCCAATTCCTCCCAAGAGCATGTTTATATCAATCTAAAATTCATTTCAGCTGAAATATTTATGATTTAGTGGGGGGGCTGCAGGAGGTCTGGGTGTTGAGTGTGGTCAGATCAAGTTAGCTTCAGCTGGCAAGGCTGACACGAGTAGTAATCTCTCTGTCCCTCCTCCCGTACCTAAATGAGCATTTATTCCAAGCCCTTTCTTAATGCTGTAACATAATTCATTAGGACAGCCTTAATGAGCTGGTAATTAGTCTGGTGGGAGGGGGGTGAGGAGGGGAAATAGAAATGCTAGACAGAGAGAAAGTTGAGCAGGCTGGGACACCTTAAAGAGCCCTGAGAGAGCCTTTTGTCAACAAAATGGATCGAGCTTGCAGGCTGTAAAACTTTCAAATGACCTTAGTGTCAAAATATTAGGCAGCTATTTTTTGCTAGATGGTGGTTTCATAAACATAAAAAGCGCACATATCATTCAGAGTGTCGTAAAATTTGTCTCAAAGATGCGGTTTCCTTCCCTCCTTTTTATTCTTTTTTTTTTGTTGTTGTTGCAAGACAAATATCACCTCTGTGTGGCATGAGTGGGGGATGGGGTAAGGGGAAATGGCATCCAATATCACAAACTTCTGCCTAGTCTGAGCATAATGTTAATAGCAGCTCATCTTTGTTCCAATGGTTTTAAGTGCTTGATCTTTCTTTTTAGGAGGTGGATGGAAGTAAAATATATACCATAGCATACATGGTAAATAGAGATATTGAGATGGTGACATTTTCACTTGTAAAATTCAGGAAAATTACTTAGATGTTTAACATCTAGCTTTTGCCATAAATTATAATATTGCTCTGTGATTTAGAAGACAGATGTGGTATAATAAATACATCAAAGACAACAGCTTATTTCTGCAGAAGTGAAGCATCAAAACAGGTGGCTATTTAAGTGCTTTTTCTTCTGTGAATTCTTAATTTCCAAGGTTAAATTTTGACATGAATTTGGAGGGTAAAGGGGTGACTGTTTTCCACAAGGCAAGGAAATGATTACTCAAAGTATCCCTCATTTTGCATTGAGCTTGTCTGTAAGCTCCTTTCCTTTCTGTCCCCTATCTAACGAGCCCCAGAGCAGTGAGACTTCTGTAACTTGGCTAAGTAGTAGAATGTTGATAAGGCATCACTTGAGTTGAACCATAGGAATGTGCAAGCAGAAATAACCGGGGTAAATAGCCAACTTAATAAAGGCAAAAGATAAGGAGATAGCAGAATGATGGAAAAATTGACTTGCTGATCTGTCATGGGGTTAACTATTTCTTTCTCTGCCATCACATCACACAACGCAGAAATTACAAGCTGCTCCTTCTCTGCCCCCTGTCTTTCAACTCTGTTTCCCCTTTGACCACCTGAACCATTTATCACTTATAAACAGCCTTTGCAGGTGATGTATTGGCAGCCAGACCAACACTGGGAGCCCAAATCTTCCCCCAAGAAACGGTTCATGACAGGTGATCACAGAGCTTGAATAAGGAAAAGTCAGGGCTGGGCTTAATGGCCATCTAACCTAGCCAGCCACCAGCTTGTGGTTGTGTGCAATTGCTCAGAATTTAAACTGGTGTCACATGAAGTATTTCTCATGTGGCTGGAAGTATCAGGGCTGATCCCCAGGCTTCCAGGTCCGAGTAATTTCCCACCTCTTTGGTGTGCCAAGCAGACTTGCCTGTGGCTAAATAGTGGCAGAGGCTGGAGACTGGCTGTGCAAGGGCCGTGTGGGACTGCCTGCCTTGGGGATCTGCAGTTTAGTGAGCTTTGAGATCTGAAGGCAATCTTTCCCACAGAAAATGTGAAATGTAAAGACAAATTTAAACAGGGATGAGACAATCCTTGACTTCTCCTCATAGACCAGAGAAGAACAGGAAGTTTTACACAGACTTGTTTAATCCTGTGTGGTTTCACGTTGCTCTATAATTCACTGTGTGAAAAAGAAAACACTTTGGACATTCTTTTTCTGCCCTCTCTCTACTTTAATTATTTCTAAGTACTTTAAATATGAATCACAGTCACCTCTGAAGGACAAGTTCTTGAGTTAATAAATGAAGTCCTTTTTAAAATTTATCTTTTAAGCCAACAGAAAATAGAAAGATGCTGTAAAAAACAGTGTAATATGCAGGCATATATTCAGGAAGGTCCCAGATGTGATCATGGGGTAAAATATTGTTGTTGGCCTCCATTGAATCCTGCTACCTGGCTATATTAAACCTACTAATGAAACTTTATTCCATGCCTCATTATTTTTTTTCTTTCTTGTTTTCTTCTTTTTCTGAGCATTTACAAAAGGTACAATTTATTTCACCCTTGAACATATTCAGGATGATCCAGGCCCACCAATAAAATGCCAAGGCTCAGTAATGAAGCTGGTTCTGTTCATAGGGTTCAGTGCAACGTTTCTGATACACAACACACCTACAACATGACCCCCAAAAAGGTGTCTTGAAAGAAGTGCTTTTTACAGCACAGTTGAGACTTGAAATATTCTATCACAAGGATAACTGGTGAGGCTGCAATCTCTGCTTAGCTGTCCTTATTAGAAGGCTTAGGCTTTTTCTTATATATATATATTTTTTTTCATTTTCTTTCCTCTTCTTTTATGGAATATGTTTACTTTTATTCCTCAAACCTTGATTTTGGGAAATTAATTGAAATTTTCTCTGCTGGGTGCCTGCTGCAGAGGGAAGTTCATCATTCTCTGGAAAAAACAAATTTTAACAGGGTTAAGAGAAAATTACATGCTAAATTCTGGCATCTTTTCTTTGCAAAGACCAGCCAAAACTGAAAGACAGTATTTTTAGATGGGTCTTACAGTGTTTTTAGAGAAATATCTTCAGCACATGTGGGATGAGGAAGGTTTTGAAGAATACACAGGGAATGGAGCTGCGGACCCAGCTTGCCAGACATGGAATTAATTGTCTGTGATAAAGTGCCTGAGGAATGAAGGAAGGAAGGACCTTGGTGAAGGAGGGAGGTGTGAGGGAGAGGTTGGATAAATTAGAGAAGATGGTCTTATGGTGTGTTGGTAAACACAGTTATCTCTGTCCATCACAGCAAATTCCTCCCTCCCTGCTCCATAGTACCTGGAAAAGCACCTCAGGTTCTTGAGTTTCAGGATTTGTCTGCTACCAGCAAATAGCCATTTCATCGATTGACAAAGCCTTCCACCCCCTCTGAAAAATCAAATTGAGTCCCAAATTAGTGGTTCCTTTTAGCTTAATATCCCTGTGACTTGCCTCTATGTACCATGGAAGTAAATTAACTGTGAATTAGTGCCAGAGCCATAAGGAACTCCCACGGAAGTTAATAGTTCTGTCTTCATAGCAGGGACTGAATAATGTGCAGCAAAATAAAAGCTAGGCAAGTACATAGAAGAATACAAACAAAATGTTGTAGACATGTGGTCTGTGCTGAGGCGAGAGTTCCCAAGGCAAAAGATACGATTATGTAATTTAGAGTGGTATCCTAATGCACTGGCAGTGAGGAAAGGCTCTGCAGGCATCCTTCATTCTACTGTGTCCTAACTCTGCTTTGCCCCTGAATAATGACCTTTAACTTACCCATTTTGTGAGATATATTTATCATTGCACTTTCCACCTACCTCCTGCACAGTGTTGAGTGTCAGAATTCACTGTACACCATCCCTCAGTAGCAATGTTATTTTTCTTGCTCAGGAAATGCCAAAGCTAAAGCTGCCCACATAACCACAACTCTGGTCCCCCGTGTAAACACATTACAAGACAGTCTTTAATTACATGGGTTTACATTTTTTTTTATTTTTTTCCCTGCTGCGTGATGCTCAGAGGCATCTGGCCATATCATTCAAAGTGTGGCCCAGGCCTTATTTACTTCGTATCATCTGAAGAGTGTGCTGAATACAAAATTATCGATTCACTCTTGGGTGTTTCAGCTGTGCTTCCAGCAGAACGTTTTGAGTACTTAATAGAGGCATGTGGATTCAAATTCACAGCACCCCTGTGAGACAAGCAGGTGACAGTATTCCCATTTTACAGATGGGGAGCTGAGTCACAGGGAGATTAAGGTCAAAGGACCCACTGATTTTTGGGGCCCCGGTTTGATGTTTCAGAGTACTTAGTGTTTTTATAGCTCGATATATGTTCAAAGCACAGCTCCCAGAGACTTCAATTACAGCTTCCAGCACTCAGCACTTTGCAAATCAGCCCCCAGGGTTTCAAGTCAGGCATCCAGAAAATGAGGAACACACAGTTAGTGACCACCTGTGGTTTATAACTTGGCCAAATGTGTGTGGATTTTCATGGTAATAGCAAAAGGCACCTCTCTTATTCCTGGGTGATGCTTTTTTCTCTCATTTGGGCCAACTGATCCCTGCAGTAAAATAAAGAGTGCTGCTAAGGTCTCTCAGTGGAGCAGTCCTGCACCCTGTGGAGGAGAAATGCAAGGGGACCACTGTCATTAGTAGCAAAACAGTACTGCTCTCTTTCATGTAATTTGTGGCAACAGCTGAAATCTCCTTTGTTCAAGTTTTAACGCGGCTTTTCACTTTCTAAGTCACAGCAACTTGTCTTCAAAGTCTTGTCTGAAAAGCCAAATTGTGAAAAGTTATGAGGCCAAAGTATGACCTTAGACTGGGAGGTAGTGGGCATCACACTGCAGGGGTTGATGTCTGGTCTACTTCCAGTGCTCTCTAGCTGTATCCTGAAGGTGATACACTGGGACCTCTCTGCACTCTGCTTCTGCATAGTGCTAGTGTGAGAAAAAGGAGTACTTTTAGCTGTGCTCAGTCTGGGGCAAATTGTTATGGCAATCTGATGAAACCCCTGGAAGTGATAATTGTAATGGAGACCTCGCTGGTAGACCACAATTGTAGTTATGCAAGTGTTTTCATTTAAAAAAAAAAAAAAAATTTAAAATTTGAGCAGCATGGAGCTGAAATGCCCAGGAATGGGTCACTGCCTCTAATAGAATTAACAATAGAAAAATAATGGTGAGCATGGTAGGGAGGGTGCATTTTATGAATGAAATAAGAAATATTATTTATTTTCTTAAAATACCTTGTTCTCTGTACTGACAGATGCTTATTACTGAATAAGGTGGAACAGATGATGAAATGAGTTGCAGGTTGCTTCAATTTCACAAGGAAATATTTGAAATATCAGCATATAGAATTGTGTAAATTGGGATGAGTTCTGGTGTGGAGACAACAGAAAGCATGATGCGCTGAAGAGTGCAGGTGATTTGAATGAGACAGGAAAACCTCTTTTGAGAATTGGTACTTAGGAACTCGTGAGATCCCAGAGAAACTCAGACATTATTTCAAAAGAAATCAGTAGAGCTGGAAGAAAGACACAAGACACTAGGAATGGGCCACTAAGAACTTGAAAGAATTCCGTTTCTTTAGAGGAGCAGTACGTGTGAAGTAATGGCTGCTCTTAATTTGCTGGGTTTCTTGTTTACTGTGAGTTCACAGTGCTGATGATGAGTCTGTTCCTTAGCAGCAGCATACTTCACTTGTTAGCTTTTCCACTGTTCCACAAAAAAAGTGGAAGGATTGCTGGTGGACAGAGTCAGATCTCAAGGCAGTGACTCTTCTTGCATTGACAATACTTTAAATCCAACTTGTTTGTTCATGCTTGTCATCACAGGCCTTTCAAGGCACAATGGACTCTCCAGCACCATATTTATTATCATAAAAGCTTGGTTATGAGGAGGAAAACTTAGCCCTCAGACAAAGCAGTAGATAGATTTCTCTCTACTACTTCCAAATAATTCCCCTTTTTGTCCCTAAGTTGGAGGGAATGTTCTGAAGAAGAACATGTGAGACCATTCCTTAAAATTACGGGTAAAGAGAAAATATATCCACAAGAAATGGAACAAGGAAGAAAACATCTTCCTTGCTGAGCTTGGCTGAATCCTGCTACCTGAAATTATTTGTCCTAGGTAGACAAGCAGAATTTGTTCCCTGGAAATCTTCAGAAGACTTGGAAGAGAGGCAGCCAATACCTGAAGGAAATAAAACTAAGCAAAATAAACTTTTTAGCCTCTCTTAACAGCAGTCCTTTACAGGTTGCCTTTAATAGGCTTGCATTTATGACATTAATATTCGAGCTTCCTTTCTGTGCAATCTGTGCATGTAGGCTGAAGCAAGACTATGAGTGCCTGAAAAATGCAGAGGCTAATTACAGCAGTGTGAAAGAAAAATAATGAGAGCTTGAGAATGTGACTGATAAGCAGTTAGATAATAGACTAACAAGCAGGATGTCTGTAGTCCATCAAAGGACTAACGAAGGTCTCTATGTCCTCTGCTATTGCCTGAGGAGAATGTACAGAAGGAAAATATGCATACCCAGGAATGGCATTTAAGGATATACACCATGGTGTATATAACTGTATGGTGATATAATGATTGGATTCAGTGAGTACTTAACCCATGGATAAAGTAATTACTCAATTATAAAGTGCAGGCTTGATGCTGATAACCAAGTGAGACGTGCTTTAAAACAAATGTTTGCAAAGGTGGTAGTGCTTGGTTTCAGCTGCCCCACTGAGCTGGGCTTGCCGCCCGCAGTGCTGCGTTGGTTTCGGTGCCCCAGGAAGGCGGCACAGCAACACTAGGGTGGTCTGGTGCCTGGGGGTGGCTTCTTGGGAACAGGAAATGGAGCTGCTGCTCTTAGAGTTAATGGGGACATCTGGCTCACATGCTCATGTGCAACCCCTCCTGTGTCACAGTAATGCAAGAGGACCTTTACTGATAACAGCTCTGTGAATGTTTTGATGTCTCTGCTGTATTTTCAACCTCTGTTGGACTGGCTAGCTTTTCTTAGTAAACATGCAAATTCTCATCCTTTGGGGTGACCTCTTTCAGACAGGGAAATTGGGGAGCTAAGCCCTCTGGCAGGCTTAGAAAATGTCAAGAAAACAAAAGAACAAGCAAACCCACGCCCAGAAAAGATTAATAAAAAAAGACATTTTGGCCGTTTGGTCATAAATAGTACTGTTCAATAGCACAAGAAATCATGCAGGCTGTGCAGGGAGACATAAAGCCGCTGAATTATGTATTAATATGTCATATAAAAGGAAAAAAGTACTAAAGAAATACTGTTGGAAAAATAAATAAAGCCACCATTAAAAGTGAACATGTCCCATTTGGTCAGTTATGCCAAACATAAAACAACAGCGCGCCATTTGGAAGTTAGCAACACTTTTAATTTTACTACTGACTTTTCCATTATAAACCATACAAACGTGTGGTTAGACCATAGGCTGAGGAATTGATTTGATGTCTGTGCCCATCTAAATCAGTAGGCTTGCAAAATATGTACCTATACCAGTATTTCTCTGTATAGATGTATGAAGGAAGAGAGGAGGAAAGGGTTGGAAAGCTAAGGTTGTGTGAGCTGGCCAATGCAAAAATGGAGCTGCTACCCTCCCAGAGAGACTGTCTGGGTAAAAGGAGGTGGAGCTGAAATCTGCCGGTGGTGGCCACAAGGCCAGCCCTCTCCAGCCCTTTGGTGTGCAGATGGGATGTGTGAACACGTGGAAAAGCCATGTCCTGCTTGCAGAGCCCGGGCTGTCCAGCACAGTGGGGACACTGTTCAAATGCACCCAGGGGATGGGGTGGCCTCGCTCAGGTTTCAGCTTGAGTTTCACTCTGTCCCTCAGATGTCTCTGGTTCTAACGTGACGTGACAGGTGCCATGGCAGGCCAACCTTGCAGAGCCAGCTACGGAAGAGTGCAGGATCTGGGAAAGGAGCTGCCCACATCTCCACAGCTGGGCCTGCTCTGGCAGGGCACCAGGGCTGCCCATTTGTCTGAGCAGGAGGGAGCTGGGGGTGCCTGTGAAGTGTCTCCATGGGGTCCAGGCAGCTCAGGTGGCCACTTTGAGCCCATTGGCCTTGAGAGCCTCTCCCTGCTGGGAAGGGCACGGACATGGCCAGCTGAGGAGCCTCCCTGCAAGGGTCACTTGTCTTGCACCTCAGGAAGGATTACAGTGAAAACAAAAATAGGGATGGAGAAAATATTTTGCTGGCAGAAAGTGCAAATGACGTGGAAACAGCTGCTTCATTAAATACACTGGCCTGCCAGAACTGCATTGCAGATATCCTCCCAATGTGTTTTGAACAGCAAAGCTCCCTTTGGTCACCTCCTCTGCTCTTTGCTTGCTCCTCTCAGCCCTCCTGTCGTGGTCCCAGCTCTGTTGGGAGAGGAGTGGCTGGGAGCAGTGGCAGGGACAGCTGGGGCTGGGCACAGTGCTCCAACACTGCCTGCTCCCCTTCCCTGTGCCTTCTGCACTGGTGCAAGGCTCCAGACCAACACCTGCCAAAGCTCATCCTTCCTTGTGGGCCATGGGGATGGCTGCACAATGCTCCACAGTGTCACCTCTGCAGAGGGACAGGGGCCTGGCTGGGCTGTGGCCTCAGAGTGTGGATTTTCAAAGATGGTTCTTCAGGGTCACCTTCAGCAGAGCCCATCTCCAACATCAGGAAAAACATGGAGCTTTGGTTTTGTTTTGCTCTAATTTGTAGTCCTGGGACAGTGTTACAGAGCATGAGAGGGGAGAGAAAGAAAAAATAGGAGGCAAGTATGTAAATAATCACAATTAATCTGAAGGTCTAATGGCCTGCCTGCCTGCCTTCCTGCTGTAATTTACCATATGCTCTAGTACTTGTGTGAGGTTCCCTGGCTCATGTGTTGTTAGTTTATGTAAGTGTGCACAGACCTTTGGCAAATTTGTATTTTTATTATGTAGAAACTAACATTTAGCTTTCTTGTTGTGTGTATGTTGTAGCATATGTTAGTGTTTATGTTGTAGGGAAAATGAATCTCTTGACTAGAAAATATCTTCTTCTACTATTCTAGTGATTTGTTATTTTGACCTTTTTTGTAATGATGTTTTGTCAATAGCAAAGCTGAGTGGGACGGACCAGGTAAAGGCTAGTCATTTGTGTGTGACACACGTGGTATATAATTTTTTCTGGGTTCTTGAGGGGATAATCACATCCACATATGATTCAGAAGGTCAACCTGAATTGGAGGGAAACGATTTCTCAGAAGAGGGTATGAAATAGGAAGTAGTTTGTTTTTCCCCCCTAGTTTAAGTTGGAAAAACCTATGTATGACAGGGATGCTATGGCTTTTTTTCTTAGTTTTCTGTATATATATGTTATCATCAGCCAGTTTTTTTCAAGACAATTTTATTTTTAGCTTTTTCATTGAAGAATCTTCAATGTTTTCAGTGGGAAACATGTTTACATCATTGATATCTATTTTCTCCAGGGCCAGTTAATAAGGTCACACAATATGTTATTACAGGACCAAGGCCAATATAACATGCTGTGATTTTCCACAATTAGTGAGGAAAAAAGTGTCTTAATGCTAGTAGAAGTTTGAAGTGCTATAAAATTTGGGATCTAATTTTTTTTCCCAAAAGTCTTTGTAAGAAATGAAAAAAACTTCTCTGAGCTCCATGGTACTTGGATTTGGCACAAAGCTTAAGCCAGCCTTAATGGATGGCATGCAGCCAAAGAAAGAAGGAAGTCCCTGCACTGCACTTCTCTTCTGTCCTGGGACTGAAGTGTGTCCTCTGTAGTCCCACGACTGGAGTGAGTGGGCACAGGTCAGAGTAGCTCTCTGACACTGCTCCCATGTCTGGAAAAGACATCTGCATGCTAAAGGGGAGAGTGGGAGAGGTCTGCCTTTTCCCTTGGTTCTCACTGATTTTATTTTGCATCATTCCCATGTGCTCTGACCCTTGGTATGTTTTTGGAAGTCTCTCTCCTGTATTCACAGAGAATTTTGATTTCATTATCTGCAGTACCGTGACTTTGTATGCTATGTGCAGGTCAGATTCAGTAATTATTGTCTGTAAGTTAATAGCTGTGGGTTTTTATGACCTCATGTGATGTCTCAGGCAATGCATTTGAATTCATAATGAACAGTGATAAAAGGTGCTTTTGCCTGTGACTATTTGCTTCTGCACTTGAAGCACCATGAGTGTTGTTGCTTGTGAGTACCATGCAAACCAGATCAGGAAAATGTGGGGAAACCTTTTCAGTTCAGACATGAAATTTTCTTGATATCCATGTCTGTATGAGAAGTTTTCCCTTTATTTTATGCAACATAGATTTGACTGCAACAGAGATGCACACATCTAAAGCTATGCTCTCTGTCTTGAAAAATAATGGGACAAATTACGATGAATATCCCAAATTATTACTACTACAAGGATCAGAAAAGAAATTGTTGAAATATGGTTTTAAGCTTGATGTGACAGTATTTACAGAAACTAGTGTTTCCTGGATCTCTACAAGTCATGTGTTTCAGAACTGCTGAACATAGTATGAAAAGACCTTGACACTTAATGATTTATAGCACCACAGTGTTTCTGTACAAGCTGCAGCCCAATACCTACCAAGTACAGAACAACAGGGAACCAAAACCTCATTTAGTTATACAGAAACCTAAATTGAACAGTGATTGAAAAATCAACAGGATCTTAGAATGAGTCTTGCAGCCAACTCAGCAGCAAGTGAAAGATTTTGGATGTGAAGAGTGAGGTTTTTTTGACCAGGTTTAGGCTGTGCTGAAGCTGGGAGAGCTGGATTATGTCAGCTCCCACTCCAGGGAAGCCTGTGAGAAAAGACATGTCCATAAACTGGTAACTGTCCCTTTTTCCATTTTTAACTGTTTTGTGTCTTTGGATGCATCAGAACATTGGGAAACAGGTTTCTGTTCCTTTCCAGACAGTTTAATTGTAGCCACCCCTTCAATACTTTCTACTGTGATACCAGCAAGTAGAAATATTGCTTCCAAATGATTTGTCAAAATTGTAAGAAACCACAAAATTTAAAGTTCTCTGGCATAAAGCCACACATCTGGATTCTCATTAGCTAATATTTGCTGGATTTTGGTTTTCTTTCCCTTTAAGTGAAAAGTTTGTTGACCTACTGAAAATAAGAGGTCACGTACTTCCCTAACTGACATATAATGGAAATATTGACATGAACTCTTTGTGTTTGATGGGCAAAAATACATGGGGGAAAGTATCTGCACAACTGCAACAACTTTTTGTATGATACATGACTAGCTCGCATGCACATTGTGAAAGCATGAGAGTAAACAGGAGGCGTGAATGTTTTGCTACAAGGGTTTCCTACAGTTTTGCTTTTTTTTACTTAGGTGCTTTCTGGCATGCAGCACAAAGAAGGTTGTTTACCTAGGAAACTAGGTTATTTTGTGAGTAAAATACTGAGGAAAAAGATCATACCTTCACTGTGGCAGCTGCACTGTTCAGTCTCCAGTGTCTTCTAAGCACTTACCAGATGCTGCAAGGGTACAGCTGTTAATAATGCACATATTAATACAGCCTGCTCAGCCTGCTCCTCTTGGATATGAGTCAGCACATTCTGGGTGTATTCCACAAATTGGAGCCACATACCTTCAAGCTGTCTTAATCAAGGCATGAGGGATTGGCTCCTACCTGGTTTCTAGGAATGTTTTTTTGTGACATGGGGTCTTTGCAGGACTACTTTATAAGCTGAGATCCTAGAAACATGGAGTTTTGTTTTCCTAACATCTGCAGCCCAGCGTTCTCCATGACCAGCTCTGTTAGCTTTCCTGCAGAAAAAATGGTGCCCTGCAGTACAAACCAATGCCTTCTAATCGCTCTCTGCTGCCTGAGATTTGTCTCATCTCCTGCTTTCCCTTGCCCTATCCTTTTCTTCAAAGTTATTGGAGAAAAATGCTTCTTAACAATTTTGCTCCTCCTAGTCAGGGTCTGTGCTGGTGCTGATAGTCCTGACTGAGCAATCTATTCTGAGACAGAGATGTAGATGCTACTCAAAATAAAAACAAAAAACACAGGGCAAGGAGTTACAGCAAATATCCACAGTAGTTTCAATGTACACAAATTCTGTGATCTCAAAGAGAATTCACAAGCTGCACCTTGATTCCTTGAACTGTGGCAGAGATACTTATCCTATGCCTACACCACAGTAGCTATGTTTTTTCAGAAAGCTCTATTTGTTGACAGATTACTCTATGCTTTCTAAGCACATATTGAAGAGGTTTTGGGTCATTCTGAATAACCAGCCACACCAACAAACCAGACTGTTACACACATCTCTACTTCTGTGGAAATACAGCACATGCTGGTACATCTGACCTACTAGGTGTCATTTAATGCAGTTAAAATGTTCCCATCTAAGATTTATTCTGTGCAAAATCCAGCTTTCTGTGGAACACAATGCATTTGAATTGTAACAGATTGTTCCTATGTAGTCTAGCAGTAAAACCATTGCACTTGCTGGAAACAGCTTTCTTTAACATCTTTAAACCAGAAAGATCTGAAGTTGACAAAGTGTTACTGGCATCTCTTGTTTCTTGCTATTTTTCTCAATAACTGGGCTCTGGGGAAAAGTCTTCAAATCCTTAAACAAGCTGAGGAAAATAATTCCCTCTGATTTTCACTGCTCAGTGGAATGTCTTCGCTGCTAGCTCCATACTTGGCACTGGATGAGCCGAACAGAGGGCATTGAGAACTGCTGTGTTTGCAGGAAGTGCACTCACTAGGGAAAAGGCTCTGTGGCTGCCCTGGCTGGAGGAGGGATGTTTGTCTCCTTGATGAAGCTTCATTGGCTTTTGCAAAGGTATATGTATATTTCCAGAGAAGCCTGGAAGGATGCCTGGTCTGGGAGGGGGGAAAAAGTGCCTTCCAGATTCTGGTTTCTTCCCTTTCCAAGGGAAAGACTGAGGGATCCATATAGTTGGTGCTTGACACGTTACACAGCAGTGTCAGGCACTAGCAGCTATTCACTCGCCAAGAATAAGTGTAACTGCTATGTTTTAGCACTATGTTACTAAATGTTCCCATTTTTCCTTTTTATGATCCATCTAAACATTCATACCAAATTTGCTACCATGAACTCTGAATGTAAGTTTGGTTGTGGGCCAGATAAGTACAGCACATATAGCCACTTGGAAACTTCAACTACAAAACACTCGCTTAACTCCTTACTGCACTTGTGCTATTAGAAAAAATGAATCACAGTAATATTTTGCATCATGGTTGTACCTGGCAACCAAAGATCTTCACGCATTTTTTGAGTAACTAGATTTACTCTATATTCTGCTAGGCATCTGTTTTTTCCAGTTTGTATAAGACCACAGTGAATATTCCTTTTACAGATTTGAGCTTTTTCTCATTGTGATGAGTGAGCCCAGCACTTCATCCACTTGCTGGGTGGATCTTATCTCAAGAATTACTGCTGAGCAATTTTTGATCTTTTTATTGATCTTGGTCTTTTACTGATCATCTTTACTCAGTGCATGGTAAGACCCTGGAACAAGTTTCCAAGAGAAGCTTGGTAGATGCCCCATCCCTGAAATTTTGAAGACCAGGTTGGATGGGACCCTGAGAAACCAGACTTAGTGGGTGGCATCCTTGTCCATAGTGGAGAAGTTGAAACTAGATGACCTTTAAGGTCCCCTTCCAACTTATCCATGCTGGGATTCTGTGAATGTGTGCCTAAAATTTCCCTCAAAGTTTGATACATCATGAAAAGGGAATGCAGAAAATGTGCACATTTTGGAAGTGTTTGCATACCAATAGTTACAAAACCTATGTTAAAAACCCTGATGCCCAATCATGGTACTCCTTTGTTTTTCCTTATATGTTTTAATGCCATGAAGCACCTTTGTGACAGAGAGCTGGAACTGTCTTCAAACTCTTGTCACTGCATGATAGTTCCTCATCTGGTAGAGCTTGAAGGAGAACAGATGCATGCAAAAATGTGCAAGGAAAGGTTTCCAAATATTTCTGTGCACATCCAGGGCTAGTGATGTGTTAGGGGCTCTGCAGGCATTCTCCAGGCAGCACTCCTGCTCTACCACTGAGCTGATCCTCCAGCTCTCACTGCTGAAGGATTTCTTTCATGTGACTTCTCCCCTTTTTCGTCTATGGAGAGACACACTCGAAAGACATCATTAAAAACTCTGGAGCACTTGAACATTTCTGCAAAAAAAGGATGCCAGTTAGTAACAATACCTCGTGCAAACAGTCATATATGTGTGTGTGCCCTCAATGTGTATCAGAAACCTCAGAAAGCCATTCATACAAGTGCTTCTCGTTTTTCCTGGAGGCAGGGAACATACTGGCAGTTTAGCTTTTACGAATTGCTTTAAGTTGGAAAGAGTCAATGGACCAAGCTTCCTTGTGCTGTGGGTGGGTAAAGCTCCTGTGAAAGAAGCATTCACTCTCCATTGATTTTGCTCTTGCAGCAGGTGAATTTGTTCCACTGTCCCTAGCTCATGAGACTCTTTTTCCAGTTTCTCTCTCTCTCTTTCCTATTTATGTCTTAATTCACTGCTGTCATGATTTATACTAGCAATACAATGTGCAAGACATGAAAATCTATATATCTATCATACTGCCGTCTGAATGCTGGGATATGACATTTCAAAATTATTTTTTCCATATACATTTATCATACACTTTTTTTTTTCAAAAGGGACACTGTGGATTGAAACAGACTGAAGGTGGCCCAACATCTCTGCTATTCTATTTAGTGTGATTCATGGGGTAGAATTAGGGGCAGTATTGTGGTTTAACCACAGCCAGCAGCCAAGCTGCACACAGCCACCAGCTCACTCCCCCACCAGTGGGATCAGGCAGAGAATCAGAAGGATAAAAGATACAGAACTTGTGGGTCAGGATGAAGACAGTTCAATAGGAGAAGCAAAAGCCATGTACACAAGCAAAGTAAAACAAGGAATTAATTCACTGCTTCCTGTGGGCAGCCAGGTGTTCAGCTACTTACAGGGCACCATCATGTGTAAAGTGACTTGGGAAGACAAATGCTACCACTCCAAATGCTTCTTCCTTCTTTCCCTACTTTATATACTGAGCATGATGCCATACAGTTGGGAATATCCCTTCAGTCACTTTGGGTCACCTGTCCTGGCTGTGTCTCCTCCCAGCCTCCCGTTCACCCCCCCACTTCCTCACCAGTGTGGCAGAACAAAAAAAGAAGAAAAGGTCTTGGGTCTGCATAAGCTCTGCTTAGCAACAACAAAAATATCTGTATATTATCAACCCTGTGTTCAGCATGAATCCAAAACCTAACCTTGTACTAGCCACTGTGAAGAAAGTTAACTCTACCCCAGCTGAAACCAGCACAAGGAAGCACTGCTCTGTTGCAGTCCTATGCTCCTGCAGCCAATACTGTGGAGGTAAATATTTTATGATTCTTGTAGAGATTAAGGTAGGTACATTTAGCATGTTATCCATCAGTGGCAATTTGAGGTTTAGTGTCAAATTAAATTGTTCTTTAGGGAAGAGTAAGGATCTGTGCTGGTTTGTCCCTGCAACTGACTGATCTTTATCAGCCTTCTGACAGTCCCACAGGGACAACTAGTCGTAATTAGCTCATTTAATATTGATTTAGTCTTTGGACAGTTAATCAGAATTAATCAGGGTTCAGTGGTGTTTTAGAGTTCTGAAAATATGTACGTAAGAGCGTGAGATTCCTGAGTGTGCAGAAAGAAACATGACATGAACACTGTCCCAGGAACTGCATTCAATTTCATCTCTTTTGGAGATTTCAAAACATGTAGAAACTTTTCAAGGAAATCTTTTGCTTCCCCTCCCTCATCATCACTTCTCTACACAGTGTAACTCTAGGAGAGGTGGAGCATAAATAACAAAGCACACTGACACAAACGGTTCTTAAAAATTTGCCAGTACAGTCTTAGATCTTTCTTCTCTGGTCACTCCTGCTAGCAAAGTCCTGCCTCCCAGAAACTGTAAGGCACTGGAGCCTGAAATTAGGTGTGTGATCTTATTATTGAAGCTCTTGTGTTTTTTTTTTTCACACATCCACATACTGGTAGTTACACTTGTTCTTTGTAATTTAATTTTAGACATAAGATAGTCTTGATGGAGTAAATGCTTGTGTCTCTGTGTGTGTGTTTGTTTTCTAATTTTTTTAATAAAACACGAACTGTAGTGTCTAGATGAAAGTTATAGTACAAGAACTAGATTTAAATTTGTTGTAAATACTTTTAACATCTGGTAAAAATGCTGAAAATTGTTGAATAGAAAAACAAGCCCTTAATACAGCTGGAATTTAGTTAGAAACAATTTTCACTTTTTTGTTGGTTTTAATTGTTTTTTATGTGGATCTTCTAAATGCCGTAGATATCTACATTTTATTTCCTTAGATATCTATCTGTTTTAGAAATGAAATTTTTTTCAAGTGTAAATTGGTTTTTGAATTAGGAAAATAAGTTGACCCTTTTGTTTTAGATTGTCACTTGCAAGATTTTGTAATGGACATTTTTGATGAAAGGAATCACCTCCTCTTCTCCCTGTTCTCAACTATTTTTCGACTAAGTTGCACTTGGATTGGAAATATTATGAAGAAATAATTTTTTATTTTACAGGCAGTGTGATAGATAATTTAGAAAGAAAAAAGCCAGACAACTGATTAATGCTCTAAAACTAAGATATAATTAAATGCTGAATATCTCCTGGATTTTCATCCATCCTGTTTATATTAGGTCTAAGCTAAATACTAATTTTATTAACAGCAGTAAGTCTAAAATTCAAATATATAGTAATGTGGAGCAAGTCAATGACTTATCGGAACAAGAGTAATTAGGTGAGTAATTCATTGGACCGTGCTTGAGGGGTTTTTTTCAGTCAAAGTATTTAAACTAAATATGGTGCTCTTTATCCCATCACAATGAATTGTTCACTGAAAGTATATGCTACATTCTGCACTGATATATGGCTTCTCCCTCATGCCATTAATACAGTGGTTAATATCCACAATTAATTAAATATTTTTGCTACTCTATCCCCTCCAAGTCAATGAGCAGAACTGGATATAATTTGAAGACTCAATGCATTCTCCTCTGTGTCTGAATTTTCCTTGGAAGTAGGCAGAGATACCTGGGTCAAGAGGTTGAAGTTTTGTTGAACTTCCTCCATTTTTTGGGTTAAAGTATCCAGACATGTAATTAAGAGTGAGGCATTTGTGCATTCTGAGCATTTGAAAATTATTGCCAAAGATGTGTTATTTGCGATTCATTTAGCCATAGGTTTTATTGTCCAAAAGATTTAAGAGTAGCTTTTAAAATTAGAATCCTAACAATGTATTTAGATTAGATTTAATATGACAGTTCTTTGTTCTGCTAATAAAGGTCATGGCATATGAAAATTATATTAATTGAAGATTAGCATAGATGTAGTAAATTTAGAAATCTTTGATGAAAACTTTGCGAAGCATCATTTGTCATTTGTGATTACTGAAAATATACTAACAGCATTAATATGACCATCTACTTACAAATCCAGCAGATTTTGTTCTATTTAGAATGGTATGCTTCTGGGGCTATGGCCAGCCAAATTAATTGAGCTTTTTTATACAGTGTTTAAATTATGGCCATTTCAGAGCTGTAGGTGCTCTTACTGCAGACATGCAGTCCCTTTCCTGGCCTGTGAATGGAATGGGCAACTGTGCACTGACTGTGGAGATCATGTACCTCAAGTGATGCCTCCCTGCAAAATAAAGGTATCTCAAAGCAGACATTTCAGTCTCTTCTGGGAGCCTCCAGTGAGAAGGTGTTTTTATATTTGCACCTGCATAGTGACTGTATTGCTCAGCTGAAGTGGTCATATGCAGAAGGTTGCTACAAATTCCTTGTTCAGCCTGGGGAGTCCCACTTCCCAGAGCTCCCTTCACTGACAGTAACATCCTCTGTGCTCTGCAGGGAACACAGTTAAGCATTGGGGGAGCTATCAGTGGTGTGTAGTTCACAATTTTCTATTAAGTATCTGCTGGGGAAAGCCTCTGCCTGTGCTAATTGCAAGGTAAGGCTGAGTGGAGCTGTGTCCCATTTTGGACTGTGCTAAACTGATGCCCTGTGCTCCTGTTCTCATCTCTTTGGACAATATGATTTATGATGCAGCTTGCTCAGGAGAGGCTGAGAAATTTGACCTCTGAGGCCAGTCACAGAAGGATGCCTTTGCTTGAAGGCTGCTGTAAGGAAAAGGAAAAGAAAGGAAAGGAAAGGAAATGGGACTGACTACATCCCTTCCAAAAGGTCTTTTCATGGAAGACTGGGAAATGGAAGGGTGGGCCCAATGATTTCCTACTCTGTGTGTATGTGCAATCGTTTCAGTTGATTGGCTTTTTCGAGAGATGACAGTCAGTATGATGAAGGATCTGCTTTGCCAGCGCCATAGTCTTCTGCTTCTCTTTTAGTATTTTAGGGGGACAAATAAGAGCAGACTTCATGGTTATTCCCTTCTGTGAATGCAGCCAAACTTGTCCTCTGCTTTCTGCCTCAAACAAAGAGAAGCCCTGTTTGTCTCTGCTGGTCAGTTAATGCCTCAGTGATAATCTGTCCTATTATTCTCCTACTATTCCTGCCAATTTCTGGCTCACCAATCTTTTTTCTGATGACAGGAGAATTCCCTAGCTGCTGCAAGGAATTGGACAGGCAGTACACATGGTGTCTTGCCTTGAGGGCTGTAACACAGCCTTGTAGTAGGATCTAGTAAGGATGTACTATTATAAGTCCTTATCATGTTTATTTCACTTTTTGTTCACATTCCTTCCAATCTTTTGATATTTAGCCTTGGGGCAGATTCAGCTGTATATCCAAGGATGCAACTTTACATTGAATTAATGGATATCTCTTTGCTGGTTAAGAAGTTAACAAAAAAAGAATAGGTGTCACTATTTTGCTTATGGTGGGAATTTGACAACGCACTGAACCAAGCACAACACACTTCCAGAATCTTAACTAATTTGATTGCACCATCGACACTGTTATTTCGACAGTCCCACTCTCCAGCATCTGGCATAATTGGAAGCAGCAGCCAGCAGGTATCAGATGTCAGTATGAATTGTCTCCTGCTGCGTGAGCACTGACTATGAAATTGATTTGCTGTCTTTTTTACGCAGTTTTGTAATGAAAGTAATGTAAAGTCCCGAACAGACAAATGCTGCATTTGTGTACATACAGTTAAAATAGGCGTATGTCTGAAAATTAGAGGGGGGATATATATCAACAGAAAAGCAGTATGACACCTTCAGGCTGTGTTTCCTCACAGGTGGTTGTGGTGGCAGTCCCTGCTATGTTTCTGAAGAAACTGAGCTAAATCAATAGCTGGAAACCAATTTCTTTTGGGTACTTGTATGGATCAAAAGCATAAAACATGAGAAAGAAGAACCCTTCAGTGAGTGAATTTATCTCTCTACTTTACTCACGGATGTTAATAAGGCAAGTGAAAAAGACTCTGGAAACCAAGTCTTCAACCTGGAGCAAATTTTCCCCTTATTTGTCATCAGGATGATCAAGGTCCCTAAGATGAAAAAAAACTAGCCTGAGCAAAATAATTGGTAAATTTCTGTGGATTTACTATTGCCAGGATGTTGCCTTAGGGCACATCAGAAATAAACGACTGTCAGTGTGTTCAAGATGCTGTCGTGTAGAGCAATTTCATGTGTATAAAGGTAATGTTTCAGTGACTGGAATCTTGACTACCAATTTGAAGAACGATAAGGAAGGATTAGACCAGGTATAAAAGAGGTACTATCATCCCAAGCCTTGAAAAAAGCCTTTGAGCACTCCTTAGGGATTGCTGATATTTAGATCATGGCAGTAGGAGCACAGGATGCTGGGCTTCACTGGCAAGAACCTGGTGCTTTTTCTTAAGCAGAGTTATAAGTAGCTATGAAACAACCATGTTTATGGGTCTCTTCCTTGATACAATACTTGGCTTTGAAACCAGAAGGTTTAATCAGCTCCTACTGTAATCAAATTATTCAAGACTTTTCAAAGAGAAAATTGCAGCAAATTCCTGTCCTAAGAAGTCAGGGTCAAAAGCCTATTTAGAAAAATCAGCTTGAGCGTTGATTACTGAATGTGGCTGCCTTTTAGACAAGCACAATGGAGAAAAACATTCCCACATCTGGTTCAATGAGGCCCAAGACCAGTGTTTAATTGTGTTTTTGCTCTGACACCCAGTTGCATAGCAATAAGGGGGAGCATATGATACAATAATCTATATATAGGGTAGGTGGGGCTGAACCTTTGACTTGAGGCCAGCTAGTCTGGTATTCCAATCTTGGTGCTGACATGAAGGCAGCCAGTAACCTTAGGCGGGTCGCTTGAAGTTCTTCCTGAATTTCAGACCCTCTGTTGATGAAAGGACCAGCCTGTAACTGTCTTGGGATTGACAGTCGTCATAATATGATCCTTTTCATACACAACCAGGGCATGGGTGCCCAGAAAAACTTTCCACCCATTCAGGACAGGCACAAGTTAATTTACAGGTTACTTGACTCGGAGAGTAGTTTTCCCATAGAAGCAGAATTATACTGCAGGCTTCTTCCCTGCAGAAGAAAACCACCCTTGTTTGAATCTGACCACAGGAAAAGATGGAGGGCAGCCACTTGAGCAGCTGGTCCTCTTCTTTTTCCCCCATAAGGCACAAGCAATGGTTCTATGGCTCATCATGATGCTTCCTTTCCTCAGTCACCTCCTGCCCTAGGTCTCACCTTGTTTTCTCTATTTCTGAAGTTAGAAAATAGAAGCTGATTCCAACAGCAAGAAGACAATCAGATGAGAGACTCAGGTCCTTTTCCATACAACCAGAATTTCTATTATAAACCTAGAATTTCAGATTGTAAACCTGTGCTTTGACCACCAGGATGAGTTGCAAATCCACCTGCAAGAGGGTGTTTTTATATGGATGCTCTCTGTAGCTCACTCCCCAGAGGGATATGGTAGAAAGAAATCCTCCCACCTCATCTGTGTTGGAGCACTGTGTAGCCTTGCTCAAACAGGAATGTTAGTGACTCAGACAGCCAAATTTACTGTTACATTCTTCTCCTTATTTTCTTGGGAAGATTTCTTAAGGTTGTGCAGGTCTCCAGCAGCAAGGAGGAGGTAGAGGAGTCTATTCTTCTTATTGCAACAGAGAAAAATTGTGTGTTGTGCAAGAGAAGCTGTTGCCTTACTACTGTCTGTCATTGAAATTAGAAGAACAGGGACCCAAAACCATTTCCTTTCCTTAGTTAAGGAAGAAAAAGCCCATCGTTTATTTAAAGGGTGCTGTTACCAGAATTCACAAAATTTTTCATGGTGATGCATTCATTGGTAAAGAAAAGAATTCCTGCAAGAATGAAATGAAAACCTGGATAAATTGAACTTCAGTCTTAGAGCAATACATTTATAATGCATTTAACAGATTCTTCCAAGCTACATTCTTCCAGTCTGTTTCCTTCCCTTCATTGTTGTGCTGTGAAGGCAAATGAGAGGTAATGCTGGACATCATGATTTCTGAGACCCTGCTCCCACTGCTCTGCACAGCACATTGTTGTCATTTTACAGGGAATTTTCCTGCTTACCAATGTTCTCAGACCCTTATGAGGATTCAATAACCTGCGTTTTTCAACAATGGTTGAATAGCTAAATCCAGTATTGTTAAGTCAAATCCCTTCCAGAAGTGGCATTTCGTCACTTCTTTCAGGTGACAGTTCAACTTTAGCTTTTTTCTTCAGTTTCTTTCTCTTAAAAGGAATAGGCTAGTTCAGATCTTCTCCTGGATTCTCTTTAAGAGAAATTTCAGGGGGAATAGTGTAAGCAGAATGGTTAAAATTTTGTCTGCTGCTTGCTGGAAATGTAGTCTTCAGCTATCATGTCAGTAGCAGTAAAACTTTTGGAATTGTGCGACTTGTTTTGTTTTACTGTTTCTTTTATAGCAAGTGTTACAGCATGCACATATGATGTCAAATTCCTCTCAAGAGCATTTGATTTTTAGAGAGATGACTATGACAGAGGGACATGAGAACCGGCTGTTGACTCAGTCTCTCAGTGCCCTTTTGTTTGTCTGTGACCTGGTCACATAGTACAAAGAGTTTCCTGCTGAACTACATGCAGCTGCCTGGCTGAAAAGCATGTGAGAGCTTTATTTGTCCTGCCTGCAGCCCCAGACCTTCTTGGAACAGGCTCCCAGATCCTTCTCGATGTGGAGATGGGTGATATCACTGTGCAGCCTTCCAAACGATCCTGTCCTCTCTGGAGTACACCATAAAGGATCTGCGGGGCATTAAAGCCTGCATTTTGGTGAGCTGCTCCAAATGGACTGCCTGAGTAAGATTCCAGGCTCCCTGGGACTTCAGAGCAGAGCCACCTATTTTTGTCAGGGAGAGCAAATGTAATTGGAGAACATAAACTGAGGCTTGACTGGTTCATATCCTTTCTTCTAAAATTATTTTAACAGATTTACACATTCCCATTCTTGCCCCCCCACCCCTTGGAATCCCTTATGCTGTTATGAAAACTACTCAGGCTTGCTTTTCTAGTTTCTCATTTTTTGGTGATAGGAAAGCCCTACAGATCTGTATTGATCCATCTGTTTCTTGAGATGGCTGCACCACATTGCACCCCACATGCAGCACGGTAGGCATGCAGCCTGAGACCAGGAGGAGCCAGAAATGCTTGGGTCATACAATGGTCTGCAGGTTCTGGGGCATTGGCAGGCTGGTTGACAGCTTTAACTGGAAGCAGATTGCCCCTTGCTCTGGCACAAGCTCGGGAGCCCAAACAGCAGCGGTGTATTGCTTGGATGGCACGGAGGTTTGGCTGCAAATCCTGGAGGTACCTCTGTGCCACTGGGTGTCTGACCATGCTTCCTGGGCCCAGGACTCACCCCAACAGCTGAGCAGAGTCTCACTCCTTGGTACAGAGCATCTGTGTGTGACCCAGAATAAGAGATACAGACAGAAGGAAACATAAACCCCCCCACCAAATCATAAAAACAATCTCCATACTTCTCAGCAGCCTTAACTGAGAGGGTACGCTTTTCCAGTACATCCCACTGTTTTGCATTATCTGTTTTCTTTCTTAAGTGGGAGCCTGGTTTTGCATCTCACATTCTCCTGAAGTCATCTATACCTCCCTTTACCATCTCCTGAAGTCTGGAGCACCACTCTTCCACCTTTCACATCTTTGGGTTTCTTACATCCCCATTTCAACACTAGCTAGTGATCACATGAGAATGCAATATTAGGAAATTATTTGGTATATTTTTAGCAGGGCTCAGGCTAAAATAGCAATGAGAATGGAGGAGTGCCAGGCACACATGACCAACCAGCTGTCTATGGCCCACATTTTGGAAATCACTGATTCAAGTAGCTGGCAATAGGTTATGGAAAGTTTTCCTTTTAGATTGCTAGTTCAAATTGACCCCAAAATATACAAGGTAGGAAGGTCATCTTGAATGTACATAACATTATGATGTGTGAGCAATCTTCACCCACTTTCTTTGCCTTTTAATGCAAGAGAAATGTTTCAACTGGAAGTGAAATTTCTACTTTGTGACTCAGCTACAGGGGCTGCTGAAACATGGGTATGGCTGGAATGGAGAGGCTGTGTGGCTGCAATGTGCTTCTTCCCAACTCTTTGGCACTTGGTCACATTGTGATAAGTGCTGAGCTCTTCTCTCTTGTGTAGAGAGAGGGGGGAATCATCTAGCAGGTTTAGCTCCATAAATTTTAATGTGACAGCCATGTAACAAAACCCCCCATGTTAAAAATGAGAATCTTCTTCCTTTTCCAACCTCTGTCCTCCTATCTATTGGCTAGGACTTCTAGCTTACCTCCTTTCCTGTCTTCTTAATCCAGGAGTATTTTAGGAGCCAGTAAGTCTTGTCAGCTGGTACCTATTGCTATATATGCATCAAAGGCAGCTGCCTGCTAGAGTTCTGCATGCTTCTGGGGTTATTTAACTACATATATGAGTAGATCTTGCATTCCTTGTATGCCACCCATCTGTGAAATTCCCTGCACCAATTTCAACCAGGCTTGCTTTATCACATTCCCTCCTTGCCAGCCTGGCAACCTGCTCTAGTCTGTATCCTGTCCCAATGGGGAAGAGGGGACTATGTCTTTAATGTAAGTTGCCTGACTTTGTATGGTTTTCAGCTTCATTTCTCCTACTGACCCTCAGACTGTCGCTGGGCATAGCAGAAAGTGAGATTGGAACCCTTACAGTATGTGCATAGGGTTGAGTGAAGATTGACTTCCATGTGCTAACCTCCCCCAAATCCTGAGACTGATAATCAGTCAGGTCTGCTTAGGAGAACAAGATCCTATTCCCCAGATGTCATGGGGAAACAACCAGAGAATGCCAGTGGGTACCCTGCTAGGGTTGCTCCATCCCATTGGGAGACTCGGTCTTCCTTGTAGATCTGAAGCCTTTGCCAAGCTCTCTGATCTGCATTGTCTGCCAAGGAGGTGACAGGCACTACATACCAGCTGTGATGGACATAGTGGAACTGAGTGCTATGTGTTTTGATTGGACCCACTTTGATTCCAAAGAAAAGCTCTCAAAAACAATCTTTCAACCTCCAAGGAGGCTATTTATTTTGGTTTTTTAGGAATGCATTTTGTAAATCACTCAGGTGATGGCAAGTTTGTGTATTTGTATGGCAAATTTATGTTGTGCTATTAGTATCAAGGAAATCCAATTGAGTGTGTAGATTTTAGACTCCTGACCTCTAAACAGAATGCATTTTTTGAATGGGTGTGAAATTAACTGTTCACCTCCATGAGCTGTGCACTCTCTTGAATGAAAATGTCCTTTGTAGAGACACAGGGTGAAGGGTGGGAACTGCCATTTATCTCAGTCAGTGGTGCCTCCCTTCCCAATTCCATGTCAGTGCCTGGGATACTGTGCTAAGCACTGGCCCAGTACATTTTCAGTCCTGCACTTTGTGTTTTTCAGAAGGTACCAGGAAGGTGTAGAGTGCTGCCCTATTGCTGGTTCCCATGAGGAATGGCAGTCACCATCCTCTGAAGATGGGTCTCAGGGAAAGGGTTGCCCAGATCGCACTGAGGACAAAGAAGAGGCAGGGAGGAAAAGGGAGTTTGTTTACTTGCCTTGGACCTTGTTAAGACTGGGAGCATGTCTGTGTCACTCCAAGTCTTGTCTCGTTTTTCCTCCTCTACCACCCCATTACTCTT
Source organism: Cichladusa arquata (assembly GCA_026413545.1). NCBI lineage: Eukaryota > Metazoa > Chordata > Aves > Passeriformes > Muscicapidae > Cichladusa > Cichladusa arquata. The sequence goes on from JAOTQP010001546.1 coordinate 36,804,207, forward strand.
TTTCCAGACCTCCCTTGTCTTCCTACACAGATCCAAACTTCTCCCCTATCCCTTCCATACGTGCTATTTATTTAGCTTCAGTGCAATCTGAGCTTTCTGCTCTGTTAGTTTGATGTCTGTCAAACTCCAAACTCCTTTGACAGAGGCAGACCATGACAACACGCTTCGCTCCTCTTCCTGTTTTTTTCCATGATTTCTGCCAGCGGTCAGGTTTGAACTGACATCAGCTGGTTGTAGGTCAGGTTCAAAAGCATCAAGCACTGTCTGAACATTCCCTCGAGCTATCAGCTTATGTGAAAACTAGTAGTCTAGGAAACCTCTGTGACTGCACAGAATAATCCACTTTATGATTGAGCTCCTAGGGTTGCCAGACCTCTCATTTAATATGGGATTTCCTATACTTTAGCTTGAAATCCTGCATCCTATGGTAAAGGACAGGCTTACTAACTTCCCTGGTCTGGTTTTTTTAAATAAATCATGTAGATTTTTAGCCTGAAATATGGAAAATAGTCCCACCTTACCCTTTTTCTCAGTTTCCTTGGTTGTCTGAAAGCTGCTGCCTTGCCCTGCAAGTAGAAGTGGTTATCAGGTGGCAAGAGGGAAGTGTGTGTACATGAAAGATAAATGGGGAACTGCACAGAGAAGTGCTGTGGTAGTGCAGTGGGAACATCTCATATTTTTAAAATGCCAATTTTAAGAATACTGATTCCCATTTTATTTCTCAAAAATTTATGAATGCAACAGAGCATCTTGTGGATATCTTAAGTGATTAAGGGAGGGAGAGACAAGAGCTATAGCTACCATGTGTAACTACTGAAACTGGCCCCCTGCTCTCCCCAGTTTGTTGTTCAGTCTTCTTAGGAGCCACTTACATAATTGTTCCCAAATCTGGGGCACACAGCCTACACCACTGCCCACAAAGTTCCTAACCTTTGTGAGCATGAGGATTTTAAACCCTTTGTAGAACTGAATATTTAAACAAACATGAGCTTCTCTGCTGTAATTATGGGGGAAAGATTGTTCTGCTTGAACCAGGGCACATATCTTTAGCCTGTTTTATTCAGCATCAGCTTGAATGAGACTCTGCTAATTGACAGCTGCCAAGGATCTTGCTTTTTTTCTAAAGGAACTTGTGGGGTAAAGGGAAATTATGGTCAGTGGCTTAGAATTCATAATACCCAGCTCCTGTGTGTTTTCAGTATGCAGCACTCATAAGCCATCACTTGATGAATATGGCCTGAAGTGATGCAGGCAACTTACTGTAATTTTTTCCTGTGCTCTGTTTGGATTTATTTCCTAGTCAGTCAGGTGGGACATCCTGTAGATTAAGACTTAGCACATGCATTTTGAATCTGTAGACTAGTACTTAAGCTGAAATAGGAATTCTTTATGTTTCAGAGAAGAAATGGCCTAAATTGCCACAAATAACAGTAATAACAAACTGCTTGTTTCCTGAGTCAGGCACATAGTGCAAACTGCCGTAGTCTTGGTGCATCCTCTTTTTTAATGAAAATAACAGGGATGGGAAACTGTCCAAGAAGAGTTTGTTCCCTGGGCTTGTCTGATATTCTTTTTAAAACTGTCTGTGACTATAACAAAATATAATTACAGAACCATTTAAAAAGTGTAGGTCTTCTGAAGAGGAAAGTAGATGTTTGTATGTAAACATGGACATACAAACAGCACTTAGGCAAACCAAAAAGCATGTGCATGCTGACATTTCTGTTTGCTGGGATGTTTTTGGCTGACTCTCCTAATTTTGTTAAACCTGATATACGGAATAGGACTTTCCTGCCGACAGTCCCTCCCTTGTTTGTGTGTCTTTCAGACATCCTCCTCCTGTATCCTCCTTCATCCTGTCATCAGCTTCAGAAGAAATTTTCAGGGTGCTCTGTTCAGATCAGCAGCTTGGGTGGGTTTGGAGAAGTCCGCTAGCCTTCTGTAGAAGTGCTCCTGTCAGACACTTTCATTGCATTTCTCTTTTCAATCCTCACCTTATAAGAAAGTTCTCTCTGACTCTGTGCCTTTCTTTCCAGGACCTTCTGCTTCCCCATCTCCTATTTCACACAGGCTGTGAGACTTTCTTCTTTGAGCCACCAAAATGTCTCTAATGGTCTGCTTAGGCTTGTGAAGACACTAATATAGTACAGGTATAACTATCCAAGCCTTAGTCTCTGCTGACAAATGTACAGCCTAAAATTGTGGCAGCAATGATGGAGATTGAGCAGTAATGCAGAGGTGTGATGTCAGATGTATTTATCACTGTGGGGTAAGGGCTGTGTGTCAAAGCACCACTAATCCTAGCAGAAGCAGGGCAGACCTATCTGCTCTCCCTAAGCAGCCTAAGACTTGCTCAGTGTGCACTTTGTTATGAGGAGATCTTGATTTTACTTGGTTTCTGCCAGCTTGAGACAGGAATTTTTACTTGCCCTGTGGTGCAAGACTGATTCCCCATGAACATGAGTTTGTGCCAGGCAAGCCCCTACCACGGGCTCCCATGATGAAGGTGGTGGCTCATGTTGACTGGGAGGGAGGCGCCGCAGGAACGAGCCCTCCTGTCAATTGTGGTCGGTCAGCTGCTGCTTATGATGAAATGGGCCTTTGGGAGATTTCATTCTGCATGGCTGGCCAGCTGGTATGTGTTTCTGTCTGGGGTCTGACGGCCCTGGCCCTCATTTGAGGAGGGAGGGCCCTCCTCAAATGTTTGTCCTGTATCAGGCTTCAAATATTTTGGCATCTGTTGGTTTGTGTTGTCTGCTCGACCATTTGTTGCACTAGCAAGCTTCCTTCTAATCACAGCTCCTAAACAGTCTGTTCCCCTGAATGGTTTCTGCTCTAAAAAAGTAAAAGTAGATGTGTGCTGGCTGTAAATACCTGGACCTGCTCTGGTTGGAGAGGTGAGGATATCTGCACACGGGAGATTGAAACCAGCTACAAGGCTTTACTTCTGATTAACTAGTCACACTACAATTTCTTACCACCAGGGCATGTTAGTGATGAAAAGTACAAGTTGTGTAATCCATACTTCCACTACTTTGCAGACAGCAGAGCTGATGGACAGAAAAGACTGGTAGTGATTAGATCTGCAGCAGTGATTCACAGCCCAGGATTATAGTTGTTGCAATTTGCTTGAGTTTGTACAACCCAAGTATCAGATAACATTACAATTTACATTTTCCATGGAATGCTGTCTCAAGAATGTATTGATTTATACTGCATCAGATTACTCGGGGGTTGGAGAAAGCCAAAAGGAAAATTTTACTTTTTTCCTGCTGACATTTGAAAAACAGGATTACACATCTTCACACCTAGCCCTGTGTAACCTTCAGCACAGCCTTGGAAAGTTGCATAAGAGTTACAATATTTTAAGCTTTCCCTGAGCAGTTAAGAACTCTCTTCAAATCCCTTGAAGGCAAGGATTAGTCCTTTCCTGCCACCTTTGCTGCAAGCACTATTCAGAGTGAGGTGGGGGAAAAGATGGAAAATTCACCCTTTGGGTTCAGCATCACTGTCTCTGCCTCAGATGGATCCAGGTTTGCTCATTTGCGTCCCTGGACTTTTGAGTGACCAAACCTGACTAGTAAAGCTGCCATCCTTAGTGTCAGCAAGCTGCCTGGAGAAGTGAGGGTACTGCCCACATGGGGTTTCAGAGGTTTGGGTGTGATCAGTCATGCTTTGCCCTCCCTACTGGTACTATCTGTTGTGCTTGGTCTGTGTCACATTGATGGGAAAGTGGTCCTGCCGTTGCACCGCCTGCTGCTCTTTCCCCCTCAGTGGTACTCAGTGTGGTAATTGCTGCAGAAACTAGACTTTGTTTTTTTAAATGATTTTTATTCAGTGTTCATTTGCCCTCACTCTCAAATGAAACAGTTTCCAGGAGAACAAATTAAACAAAGTCATTAAAAACCTTAATGTTAAAGCACCTACTTAAATGTATCCAATTTTTAGAGGAACTGAGCCTCTGTGCTCCCCAAGAAACAGTTTTGAAGCCGTGAAGTCCCTGGGCAACATCAGTGCTCAGTAACTCCCCAAAATCAGGTCACTCTTGGTTGCGTGCCTAGTTTAGTCATTGGATTTTGGCCTCGAATCTAACATGTGTGTGGAGATGAGTGGGGAGGGGGAAGCTGAGAGATATATATATATATTTTTAACTTCTCAGCTGCTTTGCTTAGAAGCCACAGACTGCTCTTTGTAAGCGTGCAGCTGTGGCTAGTCCGTCACACAGTATTTTATTTTAGGATGAGACAAGCACTGAGTCAACGTAGCGCCTATTGTTACTTGTCTGTCACCCTATGTTAGCAGAATTCAATGCACGCAGTGTTCACCAAGGAGATGTGGCATTAGAGACACATATGCAGATGAAGGCTCTCCAGATGTGTTGCTCTGAAAAGTTCAGAGCCCTGGAGCACGCAGCAGTTACTTTTCCTCCCCTTGGAATCTGTATAATTCGATGAGGCACCACAGACTCGATAATCTCAAAAGAAGTAATAGCCTTTGCCACAGCAGGTCACTCTCTGATGCAATGGGAGGAGACATCTTTGCAGTGCTGCGCCAGGAGTTATGCAATCTGAAATGTCAACTTGAAACATGTCCAAGCAGTACTCAAGAAATAGCTGCAGCATTGAACACTCAGGTGCTAGAGATGGCTGGGGTACTCGGAGTGTGTGGAAGCTCAGCAAAATTACTTTTGTCGTGCCTGAGAAAACAATGGCACTTGAAGAAATTGAGCTATTGAGAGATTCAATTTGCAAGGAAGGAGATGGAAATTACCTAATTGTTTCAATGTACTAGAAGAGGAATCTATTTCTTGGTAGAGAGAACTCTTTTCTTCTCGTAATTTTGTTGTTAAGTCCCAAATCTCTCTTCAAGGAGGGATGCCATGGGTCTATCTGGGGTCAGTGAGCTTTCTGCTCACTTCCCAATGCCATTGTGGGGTACGTAGACCATCTTTCAAGAAGGATGGTGATGTGTGGGCTCTTGTAGCATTAATCTTGCTTCCCAAATTCACCTCCTTAGCATACTCCATTGCAAAAACCAAGCATTAGAACCCTGCGTGGAGAATGATTTTGGGGTAAAATGTAGATTGTAACAAGCCCAGATTTGATGCTCCGATAATATCAGTCTCAGTTTTGCAGCATAGGCGTTTTCCTGGCTACAAACGATTTGGCAGGGTAATGAAACTGCTCCATGGGGAAAAATGTTTCTGTGATACTTGCTTCTGTGTACCAGATATTGCAGCAACATCTCTCACTGGAGTAACTGTATCCAAATATTTCATCTCAGGCATTTGCTACCCTTCACCAGTTCTTTTGCAGGGTGCACAGAACTACAGGCAACATTGAATTGCTAGAGAGGAGGATGTGGACAAAAGTCACCGTAAAGTCAGCAAAAGCCGAGAATTAAATAAATAATCCTAAACTAAACTGGGTACAGCTGGCTCAGGAAACCAGAGGAAAAGCCTCAAAAAGGCTGGACTATAGAAGCCATTTAGGAGGTGCAATGATGAACCCCAAACATGTTGCAATGAATCTTAGAAATAGCCACCAACTGTGGCAGCTACTCCATACACTGCCACCTAATTCTTGGTAATAGCTATAACAGAAAGCCTAATTTTCCTTGGCTCATTCACAGAAAAATCAGGGAAAGGGGCTTCAGCCTGCTCCTGATGGCCTTGCAGCCCAGAGAGATGTCCATCTTTGGAGGAGGTCTGTGTAGCATTGTCTCACATTGAACAGCTCCTTGTTCAAGCTTACTTAAGAGCTAAAGAGAACTCTAGCTATGACAAACCAATTAGTACAGAGGATTTCTGGAGATGGTGGTGGAGGAAGACCATTCAGGATAGCTCATGCCATTCATGGATGGGTATGTGAATCGGTCTATGGCACTGCATGGTGTAGGACAGGCAGAGGGAGGTCTCCTAATGTTCTTCCAAAGCTCTGGCACAGGAACTTGGGTAATTAAACATGCCAGAGTAGTTAGGTTGCATTATTGGCTGACAGGTGTTCACCAACACAAATGACTTGAGAAGAATGTGAGGGGGAAAGAGAGGTAAAAGACACAAGTCCATAAATGTGATGTGCCTCTTCTCCCATGAGGAGTTATAAAGGGATGCATTACTTGGGGACTGGACTGCAGGTAACAGGCTGGGTGACGAGGAGCTTTGTGTGGAAGGACATAAAAAGACATGAAATGACATTTAATTCCTCAACTTTTCTTATCCCTTTTCATTATCCAAAGTGAACCTGAGAGATTCAAAACTCTGGTGGATACTTTTTTTTACTTTACGGTTCAGGGAGTGAATTACAAAGTTGAGATAATAATATATATGATTTTTAATTCCAATTGATTGGCAACTCACAGGAGCTAAGATTTTTGAATGGTTAGTCTGTAAATTCATTGTCTAAATTTGTTTTCAGAAACAATCCCTGAGGCGATTAGAAACATGGGAATAAATTCATCATTAGAATGACCTATTTGCAAATAATTTATTTAAAAAAAAAATGGAGTTGATTTAAAGAGAAAACAACTCTCCTGTAGTGAATTATTTGCTCATATCTGTTTCTGAGGTTTCTCATCTCCTTCCATAGATTTCTAAGCCTTTATGCATGAGTCACTAGTGATATGATGAAACAAGGGATTTGCATTAAATAAAAATTTCCTCCATCTTTTAAGGACACGTTTCGTCGCTTCTGTGCTTCTATCTTTTCTTCATACAGCAAATCAGAATAGAAAAAATATGTATAGACTATATACCTAATGATATCCTCTGCAGTTGTTTGTTCCCACCAGACATCCATATAATTCATACTGTTATTTTTGAAGCTGTTACTGATCAAGAGATTTTAAAATAATTTTTTTCATCAGCAACATGTACACTGTTTTAGGGACGTGTTTTGGAGAGTTTGCTTTCTGTGGCAAGGTTCCTCATCAGCATATCTTTTTAAAAATTATAATGTGTGATTTTTATTCTTTGCTGAAGTGTCTTTTTTTTTTTTTTCATAGAAGACTGACAGTAACTCAGTCTCCAGTTATCTGTTTATATAGTTTCTAACTGCATTGCTTTCATAATGATATACTATATGTGCTATGCATGGATCCAAAAATACAACAATACAATAAATTAGAGAAAGATGATGATTGATTTAAGAGACTACTATTTTTATCACACTTTGCTACTGGCATACCAGGAATGCAGCTTTAACCAGGCATTCCACTGCTATCAATATCTTTAAGATAAGCTTTAAATAACCACTGGAAAAACACTCTGGACAGCTTTATGGAGATAATAACAGCAATTAAATCATGATTCTTTGGGGAGAAGCCCTCAGCAAACCACAGATGAAAATTTCTCCATGCGCTCTCCTCAGGCACGTGTGCAGAGGCAGAGAAACCCACCACACAGGCAGGATCAATGGGGCCCCTTGTTGGGCTGCAGCTGGCATCACACCCCAGCAGGTGTGCAGGATTTGGGCCACGTGCTTCTGTCAGATCCCTGTGCTCCTGCCTCCTCCCAGCCCATGCTTCTGGCAGCTGGGGGGACTGCCCCGCTCCTCCCCCTGGCACCCGCAGCTGCTCCAGGGCTGCAAGGAGCCCCGCTGCCCCCGCACACAGGGATTGCTCTTTGTGGCAAAGGCAGAGACGGGCTGCTTGGGCATGGACGGTATCCGTGTGCCAAATGCTCTGGGCTGGGGCTTGGGAGCGCCCCTGACTGTCCAGCCAAACCGGGTACTGAGCCTTCCCTTGCTGTTGCCTTGCTGAGTGCCAGGGTGGTTTTTTTGTGCAGTTTCTTTCATTCAGGGATGGGTTGCAGCTACAAATGCCCAACTGCAGTGGTGCACCACTTGTTTTCTGATGGATTATGCTGGGTTTAAGGCATAAGCAGCCCTGACTTGCAGGCTTGAGGACTCCGCAGTAGGACCCACAGCTTTGCAGGTGGCTCTTTGTTTGCAAAATGTGAGGATGTGCACGGATGTTTAGCGCCTTTAGGTTTTCTCCCTCTATCCTCTTTGAAGGGTTGCCCCTACTCAGAGCTAATAAATGTGTGGTGGTTCCACCCCAGTGACAGAGAATGGGCCAGCAACACTAGCACTGGCTGGCACAATGGCTGTGAGAGAGGCAGCATCCCCCTGCCCTCCACATGCAGCCCCAGTGGAAGAGTGTTGCTGTGAACAAGAGGTGCTGCATGCATCCTAAAATGCCTGTTGGACTGACACTGATGAGGCATGGTGGAGTCCTGTCTTTGCCTGGGACTAACAACCTGAGAGTTTTACCTCTGATGAAGTACTTGGCACTGTTCCTCCAGGGAGGGTGAATCCTGTCATTTGCTCTTTATTCTCCCTAGGAGCAGTGGAAGAGGGACTCACTATCTAGCTATTCCCCAGGTTTCTTATTCTCTGGGTCCCCTGCTATCCCTTGCAGCTATCATTTGACTCCCAAGATCAACCTGCATTTCTCTTTGGAGACTTCCAAATGTATGTCCTGCTGGCAAAGCTTGATGCCCTCTGTTGGCTTGGCACACCCTGGGCAGTAGCAAGTTCTCCTTGGTGTTAATGTCCTGCTGTTCTCCAGCATTTTATTGAGAGGTGCTGCCTCTTCCAGCCAGCAGCCCGGGCTGCAGACCACTTTCTCACTGCTGCCGGTCACTGGCTACTGAATGGTTGGAATTGGCACCGAGAGCAAGTAACAGTGCTGTGAGTGAACCCCTGACTTTTCCTGCTCTGGCACTGCACCCCCACAGAAACAGGGAAAGAATGACAAGTTACAATCTTGTTTCAGGTCTTATGTGAACACTGAGATGCAGAACTGTAGAAAGAGAGTTTGTGAACCAGACAAACTTTGATAGAGAAAGGGGAGAGAACATCATGAGCAGAGTGGGAATACCCCAAAAGCATGAATAGTTGTTCCTGGTGGGTACAATTACCTAAGCCATTGCTTCATTTATATTCCTTGCATACCTAGCTGAGTGCTCACCACTTCATGGTGGCCTCCCAAATGTCCTAAGGTTGTCACTTTGCTAGCTTCCTCCAGGAATAAATAAGCCAAGCAGCTAACATGGATTTGTAGCTATCTGAGGACTGCTGTTTTTGTGGGAAAAAGCTCGGCATTATGCATGTAGACAGCGAGCCAGCAGTGAAGCCAAAGTGAGGAATAATGGTGCCTTTAGAGCTTCTTTTCCAAATGCCTGCCATTAGGGTTTTAAGTTCTGAAAGGAGCTTATTGCTTTCAGGCAGGACTGTTTTACCACAAGAAAATTGGAAAAAGGAGGAAGAAAGAAGAGGGAGGGGAGAAGAAAAAAAGGAGTCTTGTATTGTATAAAAACAATTGAGACAGTGGAAAGTGGAATTGGTTACTAATGATCTGTGGCTAAGAAAGCATTAAACACATTCAGACTCCAGCCTCTGTGATGATAATACTCAGTGGGTGAGAGGAAGGCAGTGTGAATGTCAGTGAAGTAGGAAAGAGCTACAGTCCTGCAGCAGCGTGGTGTGACTGCTACCCTGGTTTCTGCGCTCAGCCAGAGGGAGCCTGGCTGCCTCATGCCCACTGGGTACCAGGGATGGAGTCCTACATCGCCAACTGGCAACTGCTTTCCTGGCTGCTCCTTTTGGGAAAGCAAACAAACAAGTTTTTGTCTAATATCTGCCCGTTTCCTCTGGAGTCCTGCCGAGAGTTCATTTGGAAGTGGGTTGTAAGAACCTCATTGCAGCAGGGAAGAGTAGGTGTTGCTGCTGCAGGAGCTGCTGGGTAAAATTCTGTGGCTGGCATTACACAGGGGGTCAGGCTACGTGATTGTTGCAGCAGTTCTTGCTGCCCTTAAGATCCACGTCATTGTCTGCTTCAGCAGGGCTGGCTTACAGCCTAGGGGCTGTGACACAGGTTCTGTTTTGTGGAATGCTGACGTTTTGTTCTTCCTGCTGTGACTTTAATTTATGTTGCTCAGAAAAGTCTATCTTATGCACTGGTTTCATACAAACTGCTTTATTTAAATCTGGTTTGAAATATTTGTGATGGCAATAGCCTCTGTGGACACAGAAGATCTGTGATATGGATCTTTGCACTCCGTGTCTGTGGGACATGTCCCTCATCCTCTCAGTAGATCCTTTGTCCTGAGCAGCTCTTCTGAGCAGTCTGTCCTGAGAGTGTCCCTGCCCTATCCCAGTGTCCCTGCACTGCTCACCCTGCAGCCAGCAGCAGGGCGGTGGGAAGAGCAATCTTTCTGGGGTCTCTATGTTTCCTGCCCACAAATGTGTCAGTCAGCAGTGAAGGAGGTGAAGGCAGGAGTGTTTGCTTCCCAGCCCTGAGACACGCATGGCTGTCCTGGAGTTGCACAGGGATAAGTGCAAAATCTGGCTCACACTTCCATGTCAGCCACTGCATGCTCAGGTAGGAGATAAACTCATGAATAGGTCCCAGTAACATTTCACAGTTCACACAGTGAGGTGCTGCCAGACAGACAGGTTTTGTATCAAAACCTCAATCCAGTCCCAAAACCTGAGAACATCTGGATAGTTTCCTGTCCAGGGCTCAGCCCTGCAAGATGGCCAGGCTGGCTGTATTTTATGAGCCAAAAGTGAAAGAATACAGTAGTTAGGTAACGAGGCTCCATTTGGAGATTCTAATTTTATTATTTTGCTAAAATATCCTCTAGTTTGATGACTTCAGTCACAGACTGCCTTGTTTATTTGCTCTGCTGCTAAACCGTGATTTCTGAAATCACTCCCTGTTGGGCCTTTTATAATTCTCAGCTTCCCTAATAACCTTAATTTTCTGTCACAATTTTCTTTTTCAGTGTTAACACCTGCTATTTTATTCTTCTTTGTTAACTGGAAACTCTTATGGCAAGCCTCTCTTTACTAAAAGTGGTTATGGTGAACTGACATATCCTAATAAAATCCTGTGCTCATATAGAGCTCAGATACTGAGGAAATTTGAAAGATGTGTGAAACATTTTTCTATTAAAACAACAAAAATCATTCATCTTCAGTAATATTGTATACAAAATTTAACAGTAAAAAATGGTATGGTCATTCCAGTTAGACCACAGCTTTTGACCTTGCTTGTATATCTGAATTATTAAGGAAGAAAAGGAGGAATCCATTATATACAATTTTAATGTAATTAATATAAAATTTATTTAATTTTTTATGTGGTAAATAATACAACTATATGACCCAGTAGATAGTGGCCTGTTCTTCCCTCACTAGGAGAGCACTTTTGCTGGGAAATCATCTCCTTATGCTGCCTCAGATATGTGAGGCCTAGCTGTGCTCACATAGCTCTTCTTACCATGCCACCAGAATAAAAACTAGTTTTTCTTTAACAGACCTGACTTTTTTTCTGTTGCAAATAAAACCAGCCTGAGCTTAGGTACCATACTACATTTCTGCATGAAATTGTCACCATCTTGGTGTCATTTGCTCCTGTTTAAATGTAGTGAAAACCACCTGACAGTCCCAGGCATCACTCATTTTATAGTGGGGATGCATCAGTCAGAACTGGTTCCAAGATGGAATACTGCATCAGTGTAAATCTTGGCATGATGTCAGCGGCATGACTGAATCTGCATCAGTGGATGTTAGAGAGCATTTCCTCCTTCTTTGGAGAGTTCTCCTAGTCTTCAACAGAAGTGCAGTCCCATGGGGCACTTGTTTAACTTCTTTTGCTAGCTCTGAACTAGAAAAGTTATTTCCTTTAGATGGATTTTATTGGGAGTGGATTCCCTCTTCCAGTTGTTTTGTATCATAACCAGCAGAGGAAGAGACTTCCCATGATATCTTCCATAACAGAAAGATGATACAAGAAATTGGAGTGCAGAGAATAATGAAAAACAAGACATAATGAAAGTAGTTTTTGTACAGGATGAAAGTCACTTCTCTCCAAGCTACCTTCAGCAAAGGTCAAATACTCTTACTTCATGTGTCTTTTCTTCACGTTCATAGGTCCATCATTGATGTGCATGCATTGCCTGTGATATAAGAATTTACAATGATTTATGGCTCATCTTTTTATCATTTGTTTCTACCTTTGCCATTCCTGTTCTCAACTGAGACCAATATGTTATGATGACTGAATTTTTGCAAAGAGGGAACAGGAAGCTATGACTGGTCTAGTGCTTTGCTCAAGTGAATTTCCCTATTAAGAATTGCCTCCTAAGAGTGTAATCAACCCAGTCATGAGGTAGGCTGAATGTGTACAATTAATTATTTGTACCAGTATGCTCACAAACTCCAGTTCAAGGGCTGTGGACATGAAGATGTAGATACAGAACAATATGAAGTCCTTGCTCTAAAAAACAAACTCTTTAGATATCCAACAAGATATGTTAAGTGGTACAGGTCCCTGTTCCAAAGACATCACCTCTTTTTACTTAAGTTTAGCTCTTATAAGCTTTATTTGGCACTATGTGCTCCTTGCAGTGGATGGACAGTGAACAGTCATTTCCTATCCACTGACTCCATCACAAATTTTCAGAACTGTATAAGCCACACCACAGTTTATCATAGTTGGTCTTTCTCTGAGATTTTGCCACCTCACATATGTCCTTTGTGTCCTTTTGTTGAGATAAGGTGACCCTAACTGGAAAAATATTCAAGATGCAGATGAACAGAGCCATCATTTTGTTTCTGTCTTGTGTTTTGTTACTGGAATTTGAGTTTTTGTGTTTTTTTTTTTTTTTTTTTTTTTTTTTTTTTTAACTGCTGCTGAGCAGAGCTGATGCTTCTGTAGAGCTGTCTATTGTAACCTTCAGCATGTGCTGCCAAGCAGTAATTGTCACCTCAGAGTCCATAAGTTTATTTCACTGTGAAGGATATTTGTTCTATTGTAAGCGCAGACCTTCTGTTTCATGTCTTTTGGCCCTGTATCTGTCCCTGCCAGGTCCTGCCCACTTATGCTGTGGCTGCTCAGTTTGTTTAAAAACCATTCATGGGAGACTTTACCCAAAGAGTTTTGAACATCCAGTCGTATTTTATTTGCTGTCTCACCTGACCCATATGTTAATTGACTTCAAAAAGCTCAAAAGGATTTTACAAGGCATAATGTCCTGCTACAGAACTGACATTGAGACCAGTCTTCCATATAAGTTGCATTCAGACACCTATCTGTCCTTTTTTGTAGCCTTTACAAATTTGTGCACTAGAGTCACAAGCTTGCAGGTCTGTAGCTCTCCAGATCCTCACTGGTGTCACATTTGCTAACCCTCAATGTTCAGTGCCTAAAAATCAACAGGGAAAGTTTGGTACTCCTATCAGTGCTTCAGCTCCTACTTCCTTGAGTTTTTCAGAACTCTTGATAAATGCCATTCAGTCCAGACAACTCATTAACACTTGTGTTAACATTACAACAGGCTCTCCACAGCCAGTTATGTTTCAGATGGATCCTCTGCAGTATTGCCTTCAAAAAAAAGCTTCTAGTGGAAATACCAGCAGTTTCCTCTACAGCAATCCTAGAAACAGTGTCATAGAATGATTTGGATTTAGATGTTAGAGATCATCTAGTTCCAACTGCCCACGCCACGGGCAGGAGCACATGTCACTAGAGTAGACTGTCTATCCAACCTGACCTTGAGCACTTCCAGGAACCGGGCACCCACAGCTTCTCTGGGTAACCTGCTTCAGTGCCTCACTACCCTCACAGCAAAGAATTTTTTTCTAATATTTAATCTTAACCTGACATCTTTCAGTTTGAAGCCATTCTCCCTTGTCCTGTCATCACATGCTCTTGTAAAACGTCTCCATCTTTCTTGTAGGCTCCCTTCAGGTTCTAGAAGGCCACAAGAATGCAGGTATTCACTCTGCTTTTCTGCAACAGCCTTATACCCTGACAATTCAGCCTGTCAACAGGCTCCACAGACTGCCTGGTGGGCTTTTTTGCTCTGATGCTGATGATTTCTGTGGAAGAAGAATTTAATAGTATGTTTGATTGCTCCAGCCAAATGTTCTTCAAACTTTTTTTCTTTTTCCATGGCCTGCCTAATTATATTTTTGCATTTAATCTGCCAGGTTTTATGATCCTTTTTATTTTCTTCATTTGGATACAGCTTCTGCTTTTTGAATGATGCCTTCTCAATTCTAATAAACTCTTTTACTTCCCAAATCTTTAGCTCACTGCTCCATCACGCTTGCTTTTTTTAATTGTTTCTCGAGTTTTCCTAACAGACAGTGTGCAATGGAGCTCTGCTTTGATAGTCCCTGTGCTATCCATAAGGAATTTGTTCTCTCAGATATCTCTTTTACTTTCTTTTTGAACAAGTTTCCTCATTTTCATATACTTCAATTTCTTGAACTTTAGCCCAGTTGTGGTGGCTTTTTGATCTTTGATGCTCCAAAGAGTATATTTGATCTGAGTATGTTATGGTCATTGCTTTTCAATGGTGGCTTTTCTATGAACTTTTGAACCAGAACCTACATAGTCTTTACTGTCATGATGCAAAGTACTTTGAAACCCTGAAATGTAAAGATTTTAAGGTGATAAGGAGACAGCTCAGGTACATGTAGTAGTGTCAATGGGATTGATTTAAAGGCAAAATGGTAGAAGAAGCTTAAGAATATATTTTGAAGTATTTACCTGTTATGGAATTTATCAGAGATCAGGAAAGAGGGTATTGTGGAAATGGCATGACTTAGGCTAATATCACTGGAGCAACAGAGCTGAGGTCAGTTAGATACCACAGAGTGACTCATGCAATATTGAGAACAAGCAGAGGAGAGGAAATGATAGACCAGGAAGGCAATTTCTGGTAGCAGCACTCAAAGTGGATTTGAAGAGTAATCAAGCAATACTTTGGTTGGATGGTGTGGCATGAGGAGATAACATGACCCTTCTCCATACTAATTTGTTCATGCAAACAAAGCTGCCTCTATGCAAACCAGGTCAACATCTTGAAGGCATTTGGACAACTGGGCTCCTGTCTGCAGGAGTTCATATATTAAAAAAGGATGCAAACCTCAGAAAATGTTAATGGACTAATGCATGGGAGAAATTAAGGATTAGAAGTTGTGAGTAGTGCTGATGGTCTTGAAAATATACCAGAGTCCTGCAATGCCATATTACTTGTGCAATAATGCTTAGAAGAACCTCTCAGAAAATTAGGAGAAGAACCTCAGGTCAAAATTGTAGCAAAAGGCTAATCCTTCAATTAATCAAATTATTGTGGATGAATTTTTTCATGCAAAGGGAGCAGGTAATTTTGCATTACTGTTTTGCACATGTAGACTTTATTCACTGAGGATATGTAATCATCAATCCAGGCAGTGCTTTTCTCCTTGCCTCCCAGCTGCTAGCTTAGAAATAAATGTGTGCAGAATGGATGTGTGTGGTAGTAGTTATATTCTTTCCCTCTGATTTATTTGGTCCCATACACACTGAATACATCAGGCATTTGTTTAAGTGTATCTTTCTGGGTAACTGTGGACTGGAGGAATATTGAACTTGGTATAATACGAATCTCTCAATAAATAAAAAGTCTCCCACTAAATCTCCCTTTATAAAGGCTGAGAAGAGAGATCTGTAGCATTCCACCTGCGTATGAATCGATTTCAATCAGCCTTTGGGAGGTTTCAGGCTGTGTTAGCTGTAGGATAGCGCAGCACAGCAGTGAAACTGCCCTCACATCCCTTATTGACAGGTTTGTTATGAAACATGGAATATTTAGATTGAGGACATTCATCCCAGTACTGCAGATGCCCAGCCCTGTTATCTTCATTTCAAGTCTGCTCTGGTGCTATCCACAAGCACACCAGCTTCCCCATCATATGCAACCGGACACTAACTTTTCCAGACAGGCTTTTTCTGCAAATGAAAGAGCTCCTAGCTCTTTAAGGGAGGGAGAATGAGGGGGATATTTTCTGGTTACTTTTTTTAAGGGCAATTTCTGTATTTAGGAAAATGGGCCAACTTTCCCATTTCAGAATCCTCTGATTCAGACACGGGCAAGGTGAGAGGTTAGAGGCCTTGCTGTTAATGAGCAAGGCAGCCTCTGATTTTTACACTAATTGAAGCATTTACATTTTTCAGCAGAACTAAAATGCAAAACTAACACATTCCTTGGAGATTTATAACCCCACAATAGATTCTCCTATCCTCTCTCCCTTAATTATCCCAAATTATCTGAACTCTCATGAAGAAGAAAGAAATTAATATTAATATTCCATTTAGAATATACTCTAAAATGCAGTAGAAAATGGAGGCAATAATAATGATAAAGAGGGTAGCTAAGACGATTTGGAATATATAATCTTTCTTCTCTTCATTGCAGCTTTCTTATACTGGAGTAAGCCAGGTAAACTTGATCTTGCATTCATTTAGCAAAGCAATTTTTTCTGCATTAACTTCCAGTATATAGGTAAAAGCTTAGTAAAATATTGTTTTGTCTGTTAAATGTAATATTTTGTCTCTGTACCTTGATCAGAAAAAAAAAAATAGGAATAAAAGAAATTGTATAACTCTTTTTGAATAATGTTTGTACATGGGGGGCAAATATACAGGTGTGACTCATCACTGGAGAGTAGACAGGAAAAATAGCTAAAAGAAAAGAGCAGCTGTAAAAAGGACACAAACTGAAGCAGAAATTAGAGTTTAAGTTGAAAGAAAGGAGGAAATTACAGTTACCAGAAGAGGAAGCAGTGGGATCAAACTAATAAAAAACTGCAAATGTTGAATTTGTGTCTATGGACCGTAGGTTAGAGAGAGAAGTCTACCTGCATGAAATTGGCAGAGAGGTGCCACAGAGAAGGGTGGAAGTGGGAAAGGAAGAATGTCTCTTCGTTTGGGTGGTGAGACCCAAGTACCAGGTGAATGTCCAGCTGGCCACTGACTGACTAGTGGTGTGGGTTGCAGGTTTGTAATTGGCCTTTGCTGCTCCGAGGTGGCCGCCTGCTGCCGTGCCAAGCTCCTTGCTCCCAGCTCTAGGGCACTGACTGCAGGGCTCCCACTGCCCTGGAAGTTTGTAGTTCCAGAACATGAGTGGAGGATTGGTTTAGTTTAGGCTTACAAGTGTCCTAAGATGAAAAATAGCCTTGATAAATGGTCCTTGATGGTGGGATACCATTCACACTGATAGCAAAAGTATGCCCAAGTTCAGCTTTAAAATTGAGAGCATATTATACATCTGAGTCCCATAGCCACTTCTACATTTTTTTCTGTGTAAATTTGTTGTGTTCCCACTCACTGAGAGAAGTCAGGGACTTTCAAAAGACCCACCACTTGTGATGTTGGTTTACATACACTGCCTTGGTGCTGCACTGTGGGCTATGACTAAAACTATGTTATCCCATGAAGTAATGTTTGATTTGTCGGACAATATTTTGTGTCAAAACTTCAACTTTTGAAAAGTGAGAGGGATATGGAGTAACTCTACTCTCCTGTGCTTATAATCCCTTTTTTTCTCACTATCTTAGTACAATGTCAGCAAGTTGTTGTAAGAGTGGAAGACATCAACTACTGTGAAGCCTATTTGCAAAGCTGTTGCATAGAGCGTCACATATTGGGCCTGAGAATTGATTGTGGGTGAAAAGACTGTCATATTAAAAAAAAAACAGACATAAAAACACGAACAGTAGAGAATGATACTAAAAATAGTGAACAGACTTGAGCTCAGCTGTGAATTAAAAAACCCATTTTACTGTTTCTTTTTAGCTTGAAAATAGCCTTTACTGTTTTTGTAACAATTTGTTTGCTCTCTTTTGTTTGGTCAGCTTTCAGAGGCTCAAGAAGGAAGTAGGAAGTACTAAGGCATGGAGAAATGTATAGAAACTGGTCATGGTCAAGATGCAATCCAGCTGCTCAGGACTGTGCATTGCTGCACAGAGTGGTAGTGCTGTGTGTATGTACAACCTTATAGTAGCTGGGGCATGCTCTGGTTGGATATTTTGGATTCATTTTCAGTGTAGAGCTTCTGTGAAAGGAATTTGTGTTTCTCAGCCTTCTCCAACAAGACAAAATATTTGGGAAGGAACACTAGGTGCCAATGAAGTGTTTTGCTGTTTTGTTCAATATAGCAACATTCAGTCTCAGGAAAAGCAATTTTGTGATCCTGCCTCCTTGATTTTATTTAAAAGTCAGAAAAAACTAAAATCAAAGCAAAATTCATGGCTAAAGATATTAGTAGTAGCTACAGGTTTTTGGTGTGAATGTGTGTTTTGAATAGTTGATAGTGAATATGTGACCTTTAAACATAATGGAATGGGGAAACTAGATTTTATTTCATTTAGCCAGATGTAACAATCAAAAACTCTTGCAATCCACCATTGAGAAACAGTAACGTGATAGATAAAGCACTGGACTGGGATTTTAATCTAGGCATTGCTGTAGAATTTCTACATCAATTTGTTAAAGAAAATTAACCAGAACATTTAGCCAGGGCTTTCTTATCTGTGAAATGAATATGATAATCCCACATTATCAGTCTGTGACAAATCCATGAATATTACTTGTATTTACTGAAGAGTTTCAGATTAATGTTTTCTCTTCCTCAATTATTTAAAAAAATAACTTTAAAAAAAACCTGACTCAATATGTGAAAAGTATTACATTCCTTGCCTAATATAAATTGACTGACACATGCTAGACTGTCGAATGTCCCTGGATGAGAAATTAAAATATTTTTTTAAAATTATTGAACAACTGGTTGCCCAAACTATCATATGACCAAAGATATCTCTTAGCGACTTCACGATCACTGAAAATTTCTGCAGCAGTCATAAAAAAATTATGCATCTTAGTTACAGTCCTCATTAATTTTTTTCATTAAGTAAGAGATATGGGACTAAAATGACACAATTTTATTAGTAAAACTAGAGTTTGATTACCAAATATATTTTTATGGAGCAAAAATTTTATTAATTGTTTTCTTGTTCATCATTTAATGAGCAGCAAAATATTCTGCAAACTGCCACAGAAGAAAATAACACATACAAAAGGATGAAGAAGGGAATAGAATAGCATATGCTATAAATTGAACAAAATAAATACAAAGTATCTCTGCATGTTTTTTATTACATGCCTTTTTCCCTATTACTTTGGGTAGAAAGAAATACTCTGCATTTCTTTATGGGAATTAGGATAAGACACTGAATTCCAGATGCTGCTTGATACCTTTTCTTAATTTGGAAAACAAGAAATGTGTTTTTTCATTCTTGTTTCCATTTCCTTACAGTTGTCTCCTGTGCATCACATATCAAATCTGCAGTGATGCTCATTTGCAAGAAGAGTGCCACATGTGAGTGCATGATGGTCTGATTGTGAAGGACTTGCCTTCCTTTCCTTTTCTGGAGATCCCAAAAGCCACATTTGTCTTATAGGCTCTTTGCTATGGGTGTAACTAAATGTAAAGCACTTAGGGATGTTCAGCTGTATAAAGTATTGCCATTGAAATTCAAGCTGTTTTTCTGCAGAAAAACACAAAAGGAAAAAAACCCCAAATAAACAGCAACAAAAAGCAAATGAAAAGGTTTCCAGGGATAAAAATGTGAACACTGTTAGATAAATAAAACATTAGGAAGAAGGGAAAATACTTCCGGAAAACAAATCAATAAGATTAAAAAAAAAATTATTTGAGAAAGTTGACAGGCTTGCAGAAATTTCTAGCTTACAAGGTATTTGCAGAGAGAAAATATGATGAATCAAGACACTATCATCAAAGGATAAACCCTAAGTATTAAAATTTTAACTCTAACTTGTAGAGAGTCCAAATCTTTTCCTCTGTGACATAAATTTGCACAGACAGTAGAAGCTTCCAATTACAGAGTTTCTTCTGTATTTTACATCCTTGGAGATAGTGTTTGTCCTTTTGTAAAATGAGTGTGAGATTCTGTCCTTCTGAATTTTTGACTTCTACATGACACATTAGGAACTGGAATTATTTATAAAAATAGAAAGAAAAGGAAGTTTAACAAGCTCATTAATGGATAGTCCTATTTATTCACTGCAAAAGGACACTTTTGCCATGGTGAAACAGTGACAGGACCTACCCTAAGCTGTCATTTAGCCATGGACTAGACCTTAGGTATTCAGTCTTTCAGGTAAATGCCCTGATAACAAGGGTGTAGAAATATAGGCATAATCATGTATTTTTTCTCTCAATTGATTCTAGTGGTTTGTACCAAACACAACAGAATAGAGAGCTGCATGGAGGTCTCCCCTTCTGGGGCAGCACCCCAACAGTGCTAAGCAGCAGTCCAAGATCAAGTATCACCATGTCAAACTCCTCTTTGCTCTTTTTGGAAAGGTAGCCTCTGTCTAAATCCAGGAACACTCGCCTGCTCCTCCTTTCATCCGGGTTGTTTTAGGAAGTCATGGCTCTACCTCCTTGTAGCTTTCCTCATAAGAGGTTCCCATCCCCACATGATCTCTGTTGGGAAGGCAGTGTTTGAAGCAGGGCAGAGGCACAGGTTGTTGTCTAGCTCCAGTTGTGCTGAGCAAGTCTTTTAAAAACTTTTTTTTGATTGAAAGTTTCTGGAAAGTAAGTGAAACTCTGACTAAAACAGTTTTGCTTTGCTAGAGATCTGATGTTTGCTGTACACATATTCTCCTGATAACTTAATAGTCCCACCAAAAAAAATCAATAAATGTTCTCTATTATACTTCTAACTTTGTTTCAGTCTCCAATGATGGCTTCTCATCAAAATTCATGTTCTGGAGGTCCTGGGTTTGAGTTAGCTTTTATAGCTTTCCCATACCAGACCATAATATCTCCTGTTATAATCTACCACTCTATCCTGAACTGAAACTAACGTGTTGATGGCTCTCTCTTTACAAAATTCTCAGGTTTGGATTGCTATATGTTAAAGAACAAGGAATAACAGAAGTGTGAATTGCCTTTTAAATTCGCAGTTATCCTCTGTATTTTAGTTATTTATGCTAAAATGTCTCAAAGGCATCGATTCACTTTGTTTTAGAAGATAATTTGATGAAAATTGGGTCTCCTCCCTGGTTTAAAGGATACGTATCAATGAACATTTCCATGCCAGATGTACTTCAGAGTGAGAAGTTGGACTGCTCTTTAATGTTGGACTATTTAGTAATGTTTTGCTTAAACTTACTCGGTTTGGGGTAAACTGACTCTCCTGACATTTGATAGTTTGCTTCAGTAATGCTGTGCACTCCCACTTTTTTAGTGGGTGTGTGAAATGGTTTAGCTAAGATTTGACAAATTTTGAATGTTAGTTTTGCGTTTCCCTTTGTTTGGAGACATAACCTGGTGTATTTGATTTCCTGAAACATATATCTATATGCTAAGAAAACATGTCTTGCACAGTTGCTTTTCTTCTGCCCTAGACTGAAATGCAGTAGGAAGGTGGGAGAAGGCCTCAGTTGAGTCGAAACTAAAGAGAAAAAAAGAAATGCACATGCACCACTGAAATCTGGATCCAGAGAAGGTAGTTTTTATGGCAGCTTTATTTTTGTGGGTTTCTAACAACCGTCTTATTTAATCTGATTGTGAATGAGGGGAGAAGATGTACTGCCATGAATGCTAGTGCATGGTCTAAGCTCCAGCTTTCTTTATTGCTTCCATTATCACAATGGATCTTCATTGGCCTGAATTGCTAACATCCTTATAGGAACGATAAGACTCAGATGGTTCTGCCTGTCATTCACTGATGTGTGAATCGACAATCAAATGATTGATCAATTTCTCTGTGCTTCAATAGCTACTTTCATCCTGATTTGCTGTATAAAATGCTGCAGTTTCAGCTAAGTTTTCTAAAGGGTAAGTGAAGTAAATTAGGCAATTATACATAATCTTAGATTTAAAAATTGAAAATCCATCAGCATCTCTGTCTTGCAAAGAAAATACATTTCAAAATCTGAAAATACAAAATCTTTTGTAAGGAAGAAATATCCTTACAAAAGAAAACTCCTGTAGTCCTGGCAGTCTGCGTGTGAATGGCTTTCATGAATTTCTAATATATTTTTCTTTTGTTCATTTTTTGAAAAAAACTTTTGACTCTAGAAGCTTTTAAGAAGCAGAAGTTTTTAAAGTGGAGCAATAGGAAGTGCTAAATATTTTATTAGTGATTTGTGATAACATGCTTTTCCTTTATTCCTTTAATAGAAAAAAATCATGACAGTAAGCAAAATGATGAGGATTAATGTATGAAAATGTATTGCATGGCAGCCTCTGAGTAAGGTATTTATAAACAGTTTCTTTAAAAAAGAAAGTATGTCAAAACAGATTACAAGAAGACTAGAAATTATTGTAGTCAGATCAAACAGAATACACAGACCATGAGGTTTTTTTCTGTAATATCTGCTGCATCCTGGCTGAGATCACCCAGTCTTCATCTGCTTCCCTCTCTCACAGGAATGCCCTGGTGCTTTGTTCACCTCCTTGGTTTAAAACAGAGTAAAGTGAGTGACTCTCTCAAGAGTTTAATGCAGGAAAAATGCTTCATGATTTAAGTGAGGTTTCATGCCAAATCACTTTTCAGTTTATTTAGTCCTTTTTGCTGTTGTTGGTGAACCAGTGCCCTTCATGGTCTACAGGTAATAATTTCCTTTTAAACATTAATATGACCAGAGTTGTATGTTCTACATAATCTGTCAAAACTAAGGAACAATGAAGAGCTGCAGAAACAAAAAAACCTCCAAAACAAAAAACCCCAATAAAAAGATTAAAAACTGAGACAGAAACCATCAAAACAGAAAAGTTGAGGCGGACAAAGGCTGAGTAATAGTTTTGACAGGCTGACTGGAAGCCACTGTGCTTTAGGCTGTGAGGGCTTCTTCCAAGTTTTACTGGTGGCAGTAGAATGGCTTCAGCAGGCTTTGATTCAAACCCAGTTCAGCCAATTTATTGAATGATTTCTTCATTTTTGTCACACTAGTCTTGTTGCTGAGCAGGAATGAGGAGGAAGGGGACAAGGGAGGCCAAAGGAAAGTTGACCACACAAATGTAATGTTGGAAGCATTAGACTGCATGGGGTTGTTCAGCCTCCACAAAGAACCAAACTTATTCCCATGGAAACCAATGTTCAAAGATGAATAAGTAGCCTGGCTCTCAGCAGCTCGCTTTCCTTTTTTCTCTTTTTTTCTCTCTTGGGATGTTTTGTTGTTGTTTTTGGTAAAGAGAAAGAAAGAATCTCTTCACCTCCAAGCAGCTTGAGAAAAGACTGGCAACATTCATTCCACTAATAAGGTGTCAATTAATGCAAAGAGGAATGTCCTGGATTTCTCAAAGAGATGTATTTTTCAATAGGAGCTAGTCAAGATGTTGATGAGGTTTTGTTTCTCTCTCTTTTTTTGTTTTGTTTTGTTTAAAAGGAACATACACTTTCTCGAAAAAGGGGGCTGCTAAACTGGTGTTGTAAGTCTGCCCTCACGTGTTGGATTTTAACTCTTCAGGAGAGAAAGTGTAAGTGAGCTCAAAGGAATCCACCAGATGTATTGTGGCACCACCTAGTACAGATACTCAAGTCTGCTTTTTATAGTACTGAGGTTTAGATACTGATGTAGGGTTTGCAATGGGTTACATCCACAGGAAATACACAGAGGTATGCACCATCCATTTAATGTAGCAGATATGGGTCATTGTAATTCCTACAGTAAGTAAATAATGAATTCAAAGGGAATGTTACAGAGCTGTTACTGATGATAACAGTGTTATCAAAAAAGATGAAAGGTGGGCTGAAAAGCACGAGAATGACCAACCAACTTTTCATAAGTAAGGAAGATAGTCTCAGAAATGTGAAGGGAATCCTTTGTTTTCGGCGTCTTGCGAGGAGGGTTTCTGAGAATAGGAAATGCCGTGGATACAGTGTCATATGGGAAATGTCCAGTGTGAGTCAGCCTGAATCAGTGCTTAGACAGGGTACAAGTGATTCTTCATTCTTTGGAAAACCTATGAAGCCAGGTCTTCTGCAGACTTCCACCTGGGCCAGCTGAGCCTGATGTCTCTAAAAGTGTCAGTGCCCACTTAATTTTTGGTATCATAAGCATCTGCAGAAGAGCTTTTCTGCCCGAAAGGATCTCTTCTGTGTGGATCCTCTGATACTTAAATGATCATCTCATGTTGCAGCCTTTCCTTTAGTAGGGAATAAATTTTGGTTGCTCTCCTTTTCCCCTTTCCAGACATCTGTTTCTGTAAAATTTATAACAACATAATGTCTGTCCGTCTATTCCACTTGGCTGACATCAGCCAGTAGGCTCAAAATTATTGGCAAAACCAGTCAGGAAAGATGATTGCCTAAGCCTCATTTCCTTAGGAAACTCAGCTAAAAAGTTAATATTAGCAATAACCTGTGGATTGGAGCTACCACTGGGGGAATGCAGCGTGGCACTGAAGCTGTGTGTGCCCAAGTGCAGTCTGGTGTATTGCTCCCACTGCACTTTTGCTGTAACCTTTCCCCTGCGCCCTGTTGGCAAACAAACTTTCCTCCAGCTGCTGTGTGGGTGAACAGTCACAGCAGAGTTCTTGGCAGGGAAGAGTCAGGGCCTCGCTTCTTCTTGGTTTACCTGGTGTTTTTTGGGATGTGGACACCTGCTTACCAGAAAGGGATAGAGACCACACATCCATTTAATCTGGTTTTTCTCTGGCCTTCTACACATTTGGGATCTGCACTCAAATCAGCAGTTTGCAGTGGGCTTCAACTCCTATTACTGAGTAATTAATTTTCATGGCATTTTTTTAAGTCTTTGAAAAGACCTACATGTTCTTCTTCTCCTGAATATATGAGTGTCAATTTGGTTTAATGAATCTATCTGAAGTCCTTAAATTGTTTTTTAATTCACTCTTTTAAAGTTTCATCTTTTCTTTCTAGATAATGGTTCATGGATGTGGAGTGTGAGAAATGTGTTTTCTGCTGCAATTGTTAGAAACCTGGGTGTCCATTCCTTCACTGCTGTCTAGGGTCTTCATTTTTACCTGCATGGTGTTCTTGCTGTATATCCTCCCTTCCCTCCTTTTCCTTTCCCAGAACAGTGCTTATTAAATCGCATTTATCTTTTCAGAGCACTGAAATGATAATCCCCGTTAAAAAAATCCTTAAAACCCCACCACATTTCACAGCATTCCACAGCAGACTCTTCCTTCTCCATATCCACCACATATGGTCAGTGATAGTTACCTCACTGTGATCCCTTCAGCTCCCAGTGTGTTAGGAAGTTCCTTATATGCTAAGAAGGGCACACAGCCAAAGCTGCTTGTGCTGAAATCTTTTTTTCTGTGTGAATATGAAGCAGGGCAATGGCATTGTGACTGGTTTGCAGAGTGAGCTCATTTTCAGTATTCTCTTTATCCTGAGGCAATGACCTTTCTATTAGCAGCCTCTCTGAAAGGAAGGAGTAAACCATGTCTTGTCTGTGTCTTCCTGTTTATGGTTTATATGTGGCCTAAAGTTCTGCCAGAAACTTAATGCCATTTTACTGCCTGGTTTTACATTCTGCCTGTGATGTAGTAATTATCAGGGTGTGACAGAGCACTTATTTCCTATCATAAACCAGGGCTGTTACCCAGGAAGGAAATTTTGTTTGAGTCATGAATGGATGTAACAATATGAAATATTCTCTGAGGACCATATGCTGATCCTGTTGACATTGATGGGAATGTTGGTTTTGTCTTCACTGTGAGAGCCACATAATGAAAGACAAGGCATTTCTGTGCCTGCTTCTATTTTATTTTTTGAGAGCCAATTCCCCACAGTACTGTCAGCACTGGACAGTTGTATACCTCAGCAGAATACCTGGTGCAGGACTAGCATGGGATACTCAGTATGCTGAGAGCCACAGTCTTTGTGGATGTAAATTAGTGTAGCTCCTTTCTCATCGGGGCAGTGCACTGTTTTATATTATGGGGAAGTCTTGCTCTCAGCTTCAAGCTGCCATTTCCTCCTGTTTTTAGAAGGGAAAAAGCAAATAGTCTACACTTTTAATCCATTCTCACTAAGGGGAGGATGGGAGGAAAGAAATAAAACAATTTGGAGACGGTGTAGCAGTTTCCTAGTTCCCTACTTGTAGTACACAGTTAATGCCCACGACTTAATGGGAATACACTTGCACTCAGCCACACTTGCCTACAGCAAAAGAGACAATGAAGTATTTCTGCTTATGCCATCACAAGGCTTCACTTGAACAGCAGAAGCACAAGTAGAAACCAGATTCAAACCAAGGGCAAGGGTGAACAGAGGGCAGCCTCCAGCCTGGCCAGGGCTCTGAATGCCGTGCTCAGCAGCACTGGTTGTTTGGCCCCTGTGCATCAGGATGGAGCCTTGTGCTGCTGCTGCTGCTATCAGTTTTTCATACATTCACTGCCTGATGGCTATTGCTTCCTCCTCTGTGGAAGAGATGGTAAAATTTAAACACAAGTAAGAAAGTCAGTCCTTTTTAGACAATTCCAGCAGACTATAAAACCCACAGTGTTCAGAACATGTGCAATATTATATTACAGACATTTCTGGTTTTAAGAGCAGAATTCAGCCCCGAACTAATTTACATGATTAACATGAAGACAGAATGTCCCACCATACTTTTATAGCACTGGAATGCAAATTTTGATTTACATTCCAACTCAGTTACTTTTCTGACTGATATCCTCCCCCTTCTTATCCTCCTCCTGAAAAAAAAGGATAAAAAAAAGAAGCATTATCATCTTTAACTTTTATCTTAAATACCTCTTTTTGATCTTCTGCAGACTGAACCTTGACAGTTTTCAATGAAATAGATGGCCCCTTCTGCTCCACATATCCCATAATTTATTGGTGTCTTGCACCTGTCAGATGCCACATTTCCTCCCTCTGGGAGCATGGCCCTGTTCACATAACCCTTCTTTCCTTGTAACTAGAGAGAGAGCTACAGGTGTCAGTTAAGCCATGAGTATTTCTTTGATCTTTCCTAGATATTTTTAATTGGAATTTTTTTTCCTAAGGATTTTTCCTGTGTAACTCTACTTTCAAATAGAGAAGCATTTGTTTTGTTTTCAGTAAGCCTGGAGCCCAAACTCTGCTGGTGCACCAGTGAAAAACGGAAGTGATTCCCCTCATTTTGGCAGATCACTCTGCATTGAACCTTATCCACAAAATGGTTTGGTCTCCTTTTCTTCTTTCATTTCTTGGTCAGAAACAGGATCCCTGTTTATGAATAGCCCTTCAACGAGTGCTTCAAATCCACCCCGTATTTGAGAAAGCACTCGGATAGTTTCCCAAATCAGGAGTATAGAAAATATTCACTTATATAGAAAATACTCACTTCTCTATCTGGAAAATTTCATGATGAAATAAAAATCAGGTATACTGAAGGAAAAACAGATACTTACTAATTTTCTGTGATATACCCTTCGTCAGGACAGCCACTCTTTCTAACTGGTATTCTGCAGTTGAAATGGAAGATGAGAGTCTGAAGCACACATCACTGGGGAGACAATTTCCTTGTGCTATCCAAGCGACTGGATGTAGTCACTGCTGGCTTTCTCTGCACAGCTGATGTTCAAACTGAAATTGGCCTCATCTCTGTCTTCCTTCAGAGATTTTGCTAGTAACAAATCCTAAAATGTGCATTTTAAAAACTAACACCATCAGCCATAAATGGCATTTTAAACAGCTCAATCTGGATATCTAACCTGACCACTCTCATTTTTGATTCTGACCCTTCCTTCTCCCTCTGGTTCTCCTGTCTTTGCAAAAAGACTCTGCTGCCTGTGTGAAATGGTTGGAGAGTGTCTGTGTTTCTAAAATACTCCAGTACTTGTGAGGTTTCCAAAAACTGTGAAACCATTTCTTCTTATATATATTTTTTTCTTTTATTTCTTGGTAATGCTTTCCTTTCTATGTCAGAGCATTCGTGTTGGGGCAGAGCCCAGACCATCCAGTTTCAGGCTTTTTTGTGCCGTAGCTAGCAATCCTTTTACTCTCTGCCCTGCCTAAAATGCCCCTGAACAATACTACCGACCCAGAACAAGCCCCTTAGGCTCCCCCAGTCCCCCATCCCTTACCCACCCCACCCCTATTTCTGTCCTTTCCCAAATCAGGGGGACCACACAGCACCTGCTGCCTCTGCCTAGAGGAGCCATTCAAGGTATATTATGTGGGTATGTGTGTGTGTATATGTACGCACGTGTAATAAATTTCTGTCTCCTTCCAGTATGACATGAAAAAATTTAGAAAAGTTAGAAATTAGTTCAACTGTATTTCCCTATACTTTAATACCCCTCACACATCAGGCAAGGTTCCTGTAGTGTATCTTTTCTCATCTCAGCCTATTGAACTATTGTCTTTAATATATTTCTTGCAACATGTCTTTGGAAGTACGTGTTTTAAAAATGTAAGGAGGATGCGTGAGCTTTCTGCTATGTTTATTCAATTCTCAACCCTCCAAACACTTGAGAATTCAAATTATTCAGCTAGGCTTAATGAGGCTGACTTGGAGTGAAGTTATGTGCATAAAAGTCAAGGATAGGAGGCCTTGATGTTGTGCATTTTTAGGTGGTTATGGGGTTTTCAATATTAATGTTTATTACTGAATAGTCTGAAGGAGAGCTCAGGCTGCACCTTTTCATCAGTGCTTGCTACCAGTTACCTTGCTGCAAAGGAGCTCCTTGGGGGCATCTGAAAGGCAGAAATTTGTTTGTAGAAGCACTGCCATCTGCCAGTGCAGATCTGAGGGCTTCATGTCAGCCACTCCAACCTCAAACCTTGCCAACAGCCAAAGCTGCAAGCTCTGTGTAGGTTTGTGACACTCACCTCTAAGCACTTAGACCTATGGCTTTCCCTTTGCCTCCTAGTAGAATGGGGAAAACAATTCTGGATGTTCAAAATGACTAGTATGAAGCATCACTGTGCTGTACTGTGTTCCCTAACACAAACCACAAAGAAATGGTTAAGAAAATTGGACTAGTCTAAAAGCCTGGCCATTTTCCCATCCCAGCTTGTTTAGACTTTGAAGGTTGGTTCAAGTTTTGTTTTTTCTCTTGAATTGTCTTGACCCTCTTTTTTTATGACCCTGAAGAATGTGAGAAAGCTAATTTGCTCTGGCCTTAGCAGTTTTGGCAGTGGGACTGCAGGAAGGGCTTCTGGCCTCGTGCTGGAGAGCTGATGAAGACAGCTTCCCATACAGCTCTGGAGAAGAGATTGTTCAGACAGTCTGGCAATGATGCCATGAGCATGGGGACATTTTAGTGCTGGTCTGCATTAAACAGCCAGGAACTCCTCACCACTAATCTTACAAGCTTCTCTGGGGCTTTATCCTGACCTCATCTCTGCTCTCATTCATAAGTATAGTAAGAAAAATTTCTTTTGAGTCACCCTAAGGAAATGCTTAAAAGAAAACTCATCTTTTTTTTTTTTTTTTTTTTTTTTTACACTAGATGTGCCCTTTGGTCTGCTAAAGCAGCTGCTGGGTAAAGCCAAGTGCCATCCTAGCCTTTCTCAGTAGTAGATTTTGCTGAATGCAACTATGAGAGCAGAGGAGCAGGTACCTTTTATTTTTGTAATGATTTTTATTCTGATTTTACTCAGACTTTCAGATATGCGTATTTGCATATCTGTCTTTACAATCTTGAGCTGGTAAAGGGATTTGGTCAGAACATGCTGACTGCAGGAAATAGAAGACTTGTTCAGAAATATCTCATTTTAATGAAGTAAATATGTTATACTCAGATCACTCCCACAAAGTTGAGTATTTGTCCTCTACAGCACAGTTTTGGGTTTTACACCATGTTGCAATATTCATACTACAATTATAAAAAATGCATAGCCATATAATTGCTTTTGGAATATTCTATTTCACAGTGGAAGTATGAATTTTTTGCTTTTTTTATCCTCATTCTACTTGAAGGAATATTGAAGAATTTGAGAATTCTCCACAAAATAAAAATTCCAACTTTTAATTAGCTTTACTAAAATAAATGTCATCCACACTTAGCACTATGGGATTTTGGAAATAAAGTCCCACCTGTTTCTTTAGAGCATTTTGGGGAAGAATGAAAAGTGGAAGTACAGGAGAGGGAAATACGCCTGTTGGTGATTAGAAACAGAAGCAGGACCTTCCATTCCAATTTTATCTATAAAACCCTCCCTGGTGTGAGACAGCTGTTGCCTCTGAAGCCTTCTACATATCTCTCAAAATCCCAAGGGTCTTTCTTTTTTTAACCTGTATTGTATCCCCACTGCCCTTGAGATGCTATATTACAGCTGCTTTCCTCAGAACAGTTTGATAAGAATATCTGTTTTGGACCATGTCAGTGCTGGAGAATTGCTGTCAAGCATCAAGAGACGCTCTCTTTCTCCCCATGGGGCTTTAAAGATGCTATTCTAAAATTAAAGTGTTTGGTATAGATAAGATGCTTAGGGTTATAATGAGGTCAAGAGTTGCTGGCAGTTTCCAACAAGATTTTTTTAGAAATACATTGATCAGATCTCTTTCTGTGGTTATTTCACTTTTTCAACAGCAAAATATAGACAGATCAGGTAGAGAAACACCCAGGAACAGAAAGATTTAGAAAAATATTTGGGAATTATTCTGATTGCATTGTCTAATTCAAGTTGCCCCATTTTATTATGCTGGCATCCTCTGCAATGCAATGTGACATGGAATACGTGATGTAATGAGATATGCCCGCCAAATGCAATGTGCTTTGTTTTAGTCAGAATATATTAATCCACTTACTGAATAATTGACCCAAAGAGATTCTGTCAAACAGTATTAAATTATTCACTGGATTTCTAAACCAGCAGGCAGTGTCCTTTAAATATTTAAGAATAATGTCAAATAATTTTCCACACCAAAATTATTCTCTTTTTTTTGTATTTGTTGAGGTTCCCTCGCTGTTCTCTGTTGTTTAAGGAAAGCAGGATAATTAAATAAAAGCCAGTGTGCCCTTCAGGTGCTTTCTCACCTACCAGTACCCCAGAAGGGGAAGGAAATGCTCACCTGCTTCAGCTGTCAGACCCAGCCAGACCCATTAGCACTTTTTATGCCTCATCCATGTGTTTTTAAGGAAATCCCAAACTCTCCAAATACCTATACCTGTACCTACACCTATCTCACCACGTAGCCTGTTGCCTTGGCTCTGAGTTCCCCCAGAGAGGGTGTAGCAGAGAGGCTGTGAAGTGTCCTGCTATTTCCTACCCTCAGGCCTCACAGAACCTCTCTAGGTGTGCATTATGAGATAACAACCTTGCCGGATCAATTTTGGTGTGGAAAATAGGTTTCCTTAAAAAAGGGGCACCGGTACAGCAGCATTCAAGTTCTACCAATTACAGTGTCTGACACCTTTCCCCTTGAAGGTTGCATGCTGAACGAGTGCAGGGTATATTTCTGGCTTGTTTAAAAAGGATGAGGACAGGCATCTGATAGCTTACCTTAATTATTCCATTTCCTCCTCCCTATATACATTTCCAAAATCTAATTATAGTGCTCATGGCCCCTGCTATCAGCCAGCACCCAGATTAATATAAAGCCATGGGAAGGACAGCTACCTCCCTTCACGCTTTCCACAACATTGCAAATCTATTCCAGCAGTCTTTTGATACTAATATTTTGATACATTCATCATTGTGTTAGCATCAGCAGTGAGCAATATTTACAGTCTATAAGCTCTTCCAGGACCAACTGTTCATATTACTCCTGTTAAGTCCATTCAATTT
>JAOTQP010001546.1:36835847-36861054 GCA_026413545.1 Cichladusa arquata
TTAATAACAAGTTTTATTTAACTGTATGTTTTGCTTCTCTAAAGAATACATTAAGGCAATCTGCTATGTATTGTCAGTCGAGTAAGATGCACTTGGCTGCATCCTGGGGTTTATTATCTAGGTCCTGATATGGGGACATTTTTGTGCATATGCATCTGTGTGTGTTGAGGTGGAATTGCTTATCTGTTCTGTAGCTTTATTTGGATTGGAATTTGCTGCAATGTCCTCATGAGTGCAGGAATGTTGTCCAGGGTTATGGTCTGTGTGCAGTCAGGGGACAGCAGGCAGCCCTGCTTGATAAGATTGCTATTGCAAGCCACAAGAATTGCCACACATTTCTTCTTTTAGTGAACAGACTCCAAACACACTAAATATTCTTTATTTGTCAAAATAAAGTAATGATTATTTTGCATCTGCTCTACCTTAAAGGCATTTAAACCTGGCTTTAGGAGACAGCAAACCCTATGACTCTGCTCAGCCACAGTGGAAGTGAAGCCCAAATGGAACAAAAATATATAGGAA
The DNA here is from genome assembly GCA_026413545.1 of Cichladusa arquata. NCBI lineage: Eukaryota > Metazoa > Chordata > Aves > Passeriformes > Muscicapidae > Cichladusa > Cichladusa arquata. The sequence continues at coordinate 36,836,370 of JAOTQP010001546.1, forward strand.
ATTCTTATCATCATCTTCTTCTTCTTTGGACAAAGGAGAAAATTGTAGCAGCATTAAAATAAAGTTTGCACCTCCTGCAAAGGCTTAGATAGCTCTCTGAACTTTAAATTCCAAGATTGCCATGGACATCATGGATTTCAATGTTCTGGCACCTTTTTCTCGTACTTCCTGTGTGCAGAAACACCAGGGTTTGTGCATGGTACTGGTGTGAAAAGAGCATGTCCAAGACTTCTGTTAGCAGTCACCACATGCAGCAGAGGTGATGGATGGAGCTAATTGGGAAGGAATTCACTGTTTTATGAGAAATTCTACATTAAATTCTGTTAAATGGAACAGGAACAAAGAAACCCATGGTAATTTCCAGGAAAAAGAAAAATTAGGGTCATATTAAAGGCTTAAGAGAATCAAAATCTTTGATTCTAATTTCAACCTTTTAAAAAATCTGTATAGTGAGTGTGCACATATAAAGGAATTAAAAGCCATAACTAGAAGGAGAAACTATAAATCTTCTCTTTTAGAACTGAACACTGTGATCTTCCTCAGATGGTTAAGTTCTCTGTGCTCCAGGTTTCATTTTTTGCAACCTTTTCCCTTGTTGGTCTATGATACCTCAGGTGGGTCAAGCCCAGACTTTTTCCCCAATATGCTGTTCATACTGTGCCTGTTGAACAGGGCAGCACAGAGAAATGGCTGCTGCTTTGAGATGTAATTCCTCAAGCAGCATCCATACTGTGGAAGATCAAGAAGCCAGGACAGAAAGTGACTATGTCCCAGGAACCTGCCCCAAAGAATATATCTTCCTGCAGGATCTTGTCAGGGTGGAGGCTCTCCTGCAGACACAGCAAGGAGAAAAGGAAGAGAAGGGCTGGTGAAGGTCTGGATATGGCTCCACTTACTGCTGCTTTGGGTAGAGGATCACAGGTGCTGTGCAGACACCCTGCTCCACCACTGGAATGGAAGGGGAATTTCTCCTCTTCAGCACTGGGGGAAAACCCTGGGGCTAACAGATACCGTAACCTTGTCTTGGTGGGGTTCTTACAAGTGAAATTCTGTCTTTGTGTGAACACAGAGGTGTGGAATGCTTTCCCCAGATATGCAGCTAATGGCTATTAGAGCTAGGCTAAGAGCCTTTCCCTTCAGTTTCCAGATGAAGCAAGACTGAGTTTCCCCTGTTGCAGTGTAAGTGGCAGTGCCTGTGGTGCACCGCTCTGCCGGTAACGTTCCCTGTGCTGGCATTGCTGTGCAGCTCACACAAAGCCAAGGAAATGGGTGTGGAGAACTGGCTTTGCCTTGGCTGCCCCGCCAGCAGGATGCTGCCATGCTGCTGACCTTGTGCAGTCCTGCAAACTAAGCTTTTTGGAAGAAGGGCTGCCAAAGCTTTACAGAAAAGCATCTCCAACCTCAGGTGCTGCAGCACCATCCGGCAGGGCAGTGATGTGCTGGGATGTGCTCTGTGTGTGTGTGCTCGGAGCGAGCACCAGTGTGAAGCAAACCTCTTTTGAGTGGATTGGTGCCAGAGGGGACATGCACAGCATCTCCAGGCAGCCTCAGCGAGACATTCGACTGATTAGATATTGAGGTCAGGCGCTGAGACACCAAGGTCGTGCCACGTCCTGCTTTCCTCATCCAGCTGGGCCCTGATAAAATAGCAGCTAGTAAGACCACCAATCAGATAAGGTGACAGTTTTCAACAGTCTCAAATTATTGTTGCAGCCAGGGAGGTCCAGATAAGATCAATCAGATGCTGGAATGATTTAGCCATTTCTGATTTCTCCCCTATCCCCTTTTTTTTTCCTATTCTTCTTTATGAAGACACAGTCATGTGAATGTGAACACAGGGAGAATTCACAGAGTCTCTCACCATTCTCAGAACAAAATGTGAGGGCTGATTTATGGGATGGATTACTTGGAAATGGTAATTCTTGGCTCTTTATGATGTTTAGTCGGAAGGTGCAGTACCCTCCAGTCAGAGCAGCTGGATTGCACCGAGGTTTTTACAAAAGGGGTGAGAGAAGGGGGGTAGTGGTGAGTACAGAAACTCCTCTAACACAGCAGTTAATAAGACACCAGCACATTAATCATGTGACAGATATTGAATCTAACAGGGCAAGGCAACAGTTTTTAAAAACAGCCAGTTAAGCTGCTACCTGGTAGAAAAAGGCTGACTGAACAGCACAGGTTTTACGCCACTATTTGAAATTAGAGTTGTTTTTTAACCCTTTTTTTTTTTCCCTCCCCGTTTGAAAGTTTTAAAATGCCTTTTTAGACTTGTAAGAAAATAAGAGATAAACCATTCAGGGCTGTAACAGAGGGCTGCACAGTCCTTTCCCCCTGGGCAACACCTCTGGTGTTTACACAGGACCCTGCTGTGGTCCCTCTCCTGAGCTGTACTGCCAGGGCTTGACATGGGTGAAATATTCCTGAGGGTCATAGCACAGAAGAAAGTCTCTGATGCTGTGATACATCCAGGTCAGACTCCTGATTAAAAGAAATATGGTTATCAACTGTAGCCTAGAGATGTGGCTCGTTTCTTTCATGTGACCCTCCAGGCAGCTTTATCCTACCAGACCATGTACACCTTGGCCTCTTTTATGACCTCCTGCCTGACTAGAAGTGGCAAAGTGGGGGAATCTTGGTGCACAGCTACAGATGAGCCCATACCTCCTTGGTGTTCTTTATTTAAAGGAGCTTCAGTCATTTTAATGTTGTGGTTAGTGATGTTATAGTGAAACTTATTTTTCATGACTAGACACTGTTTCTTATCAGAAACACTATAAAATGAAGGAAACATTACTGAATGAACCACTCACATGAGTTTTAGGCTTTCAGCATGTGCATATGCCTGTCACTTTGAGCCTTGGTCATACTGCTTGCCATGACAATTTGGGAGCACTGGGCAAGACCAAAGCAGACAGAGTAATCATAAGCAGATTCATAGATTTGTCAAAGTTTGAAAAGACCTTTAAGATCATCTAGTCCAACTGTCAACCCAGCTCTACCATCTTGTTCACCCTGAGTGAGATTAAACTCCATCACTTCCCTTGGCAGTCTGACTAGGAAAAGTTTTGTCTTGCTTCCCATATGACAAATATAGATTTCCAGAGACATGCCTCTTGGCCACTACTGCATGATGAAATGGGCCCTTAAAGTAGGATGCAAACAGATGTCACCACTGTAAATGAATCATAAGAACTGCCTTCCCAGAGGACATCTCATGTCCATCTTGCTCATTAATCAGTCTCTGACAGTGACCAAAGCCTGATGTTACAAGGGAAGATGAAAAAATAATTGTAATAAGCAGAGAAAAAAATGCTTCAAGCCAGTGCTATTGGAAAAAATTGTTCTCTTAACTCTGGACAAATCATTAGCAAATGCCAAGCAACATAAGGCAAATAGGTGGTTCTACTGCTGAGAATCATAAAATGGAGTTTCATGGTCAGAGTTGGCAATAGCTACAGTAAGTGCAGCTTCCAGGGCTGGCTGTGTTTGTAAGATGAAGTCCATAATTTCTGGGGGTAGATCACTTAGGTAAGACACTTGAATTGCCAGAGAATCACCAGTTCCAGTAAGGCTTGTGAGGAGTTTCCTTTATTTCAGTGAATACTATAACTGGTGCAACTCATTACAGCTTTTTGTGGTTGATGTGTGGGAACTTTGCTTTGCTGGACTCAAGGAAACCACAGTGTTTCTCAACAGCTGAACACCTGACCCACAGTTTTCAGATGTGGTTGAGTTTTGTTTTGCCTTTTAAAGGTCGCAGATTGCATTTAGAGGTCTTTGTGTTTGGTTTTACAGACTTAAGAAGACATTTGATAGTAGCAGTGTTGAATAATGTCTGCATGGATTTCCTGATGCTAATCAGATTAATCCTCTTTCGTTTTAACATAATTTTTGAGTTAAGAGGTGAACTGAGACTAGGAAAGATGTGCATAGGAAATAATTTCTCTAGCAAGTTCTGATATATTTTTCTGAAAAAATAAATTTTTAATCTTATGGTTTCCCAGCTGATTGCTCTCTGAAATTTCTCTCCGTGTCATAGCATCAGAATATACTGCAGGTTACAAGGTAACCGAGGGAGATGCCCGAGCTAGTTCTAACTGAGTGGGAGTTTGAAATAATGCTGCTGCAGACATATTTCTTCTGGTATCTAAGCCAATTTAGAGTGGTAGGCTATCTCCACCTCACAGTGCTGTCTGGGATGTAGATACATGCTTTCAAACCTTAGTCAATTAACAGAAAATATTGGCGAACACTCACTCACTTTAATATTTGTTTCCCAGTGAAAAATCCTTCCCTAAGTACAATATGGTGTATTTCACTTGTAGCTGACTAAATAGAAATATAACTCATGCAGATGTGTTTGCCACCCACCTCTGTCTTTGCAAAGCTCTGTGGGCAAATCCAGGGACACACCAGTTCACAAGAACAGTGTGGTTGGCTGAAGCTGCTGCTTCTGCTGGCCAAAGGAAAAATCTTTGCCCCAATGAACTCACTGGCAAAACTCTTGTTGACCATATTTTTGAGACCAAAATATGTACTGCAGCAAACACTCAGCACATAAAGAACAAGACTGCCTGTTTTGTCTCATAGAAGCCACTGAACTTGGCAGCTGGACTGTCACTGTGAACAGTGCTAAACAAATCTCCTGTGATATCTTCTCACTCTAGAGCAGCACAGGTCTTTTTTCACTGTGTTGTTCTAGAATATGATATAATTACCAGCATTAAGGTAGGCATTTGGATTACATTTGCTTTTAGGTGTTTGGGTTTTTTTTCCCAATACAGAAACACAGGCAAACATGAGGTTGCTTTATAGTTGCTGTAACACATAACTTGGAGAATTTAAGACCATCTAACTCCCACCCGTGCACTCTGCATCTCATCTAGAATCCCTGTCTGCAGTCCAGCACTGACTTCCTAGGAATCCTTTCCCTGCAGACACTTGCAAGTGTTAGATAATTTCCTAATTAGCCTGAATGCACTATGATGGCTCTGTTTTAGTTGCATATCTATTCTTGGAAGCAGAGGCTCTGGGGCAAGGTCTTTCTGTGAGCCAGAGCTGTGGTGCAGTGAAAATAGTGATGGACAGGCAGCTCACTTCCACCTCCTTCCCCAGGGGAGTCTGTGAAGCTTCCTGAAGGACCATGCTGTGACACCAGGCAGGAGGGCAGAGCCCACTGCTCCAGCACTGAGCCCCAAAGGCCAGCAGGCACATACTAGCTCCTGCTCCTTCAGTCTCTTCTCTTTTGCAGAGGAATATGTGTGGCTTAAACCTCAGAAATAGAGTGAAGACTGAATCAGTGATTAAGTTATATGGATAGATTGCCCTCACCTGCGAAGGAATCTAATTATTTGCAGAAATAATTAACATTCTTGCTAGGAAATGTAGGAGTCATTTGACAACAGGCACCTAAATTTTTCAGAGGCAGCACCTAAACAGGACACTCAGAATAGATGGATTTGGTTCCACTTCTGATTAGTAGGCTGACAAATGGTCTATAAAGAAATAATAACAGTAAGAGATAACAGTAATAATAAAATAAAAATTAGAGAAGAAAAAGAGAAAAATAAATCTTTTAGCAACAAAAGACACTTTATCTTTTTTTTTATTCTCAGGCCTTTCAAAATGCCTCAAACTTTCTTTTGCTAATTGCTATGCAAACATTTTTGATGTCTGTGCAAAAACATCTGGAATCTTATGGTGGCATCTGGACATAAATATTAAAAGATCAACAAAAACATGATGTGAATTAGCCATGTGGATAGCCATAAAAACCACAACCACAAAACCCTCCTCCACATCTTTGGCTGCAAACGTGGGTGCTTTCTCACTCAGTTTTAATGTGTTTATGAACTGACATCCCAAAGTGAGTGGTCATGACTAATGATTTGGTTTCCTTTCAGTTTAACCACTCTTAATCGCACTAGAAATTCCCTCGCCCGATTTAATAGGAAATAGAATAGGGAATGTCCCTCCTTCCTTTTCCGAGCCCTTTTTTAAATTTTTGGTGTTTTGTATGGAAGTTTTGGTTCAGTTTGTGAAACGTGTGCTTGCAAGGCTCCTTCTCCTGCTGGACACAGCCTAGACTTGCACTGACTTCTCTCTGTGGTGGGCAGAGTTGCTGTGAGCAGTCACTGCTCTGTGTTACAAGAACACTTGTTTTAGTGTACTCAGGTGTTAGGCAAGCACACCCACTGGTGAGATGTGCTCTGACAAAGGAATGATGACTCTAAGGTCCAGCTTACATATGACAGCTGAAGGAAAAGAACAACCTCCATCCAGCTCTCACAAAGTCAAAAAGCAAGCTAAAGTGGCAATTCCATGGCTATTTTTCAGCTTATGCAGTCTGGTCTCACAACTTTTGGGCCTCTCAGATTGGCAGTGCTGCGAGTTGCTTTTTCAAAAGTGGCAAGGACATGAAGGCACACAAACCTCTTTGCTTTTTAATGAGTATGGTGCAGGCAACCAAAGGTTTTAGAATCTGACAGAAGTCAAGTACATATGGATTTGATAACTCAGGTCGCATTACCTTGATTTTCTCTTGGTAAAAACATACATAATAGCTTTCTGCCTCCTGAAATGAATACATGAAAGATTGAGCAGTGTTAGTATGATAGAAGTCCTTTAAATTTTCCAAAGAGACCTGGAAAATGCACAGTTCAGTGATATGGATCAGCTAAGCAATGCTGTGTCTTCTAGGTGCCGTCACTTGCTCTTATCTTTTTCGTATTCTTGCTGTTTTCTTACTGGTTTTTAGCTTTGTTTGCCTCATTCATTGCAGACCTCATTCAAAGGAGAGTGCTCAGCTACAGGTCATATACATCCTACTACCCAATCTGGACTGTTTGTGGAGTGGACTTGTTTTTAAATGGTAATCCTGTTTCTTAATTATCTGAAGACATGCATAGTATTTCATGATGGAAACAAATGCTCTAATTGGCTGTTGCCCTCTCCAGTTGCTAACCCACTGGGATGTTCTGGATAGGACCAACGGCAAGGTGAACAAATTGCTCTGAAAGACTCTCAAGAATGGAAACACACAGATGTTTGTATTTGATTTCTGCCCTAATATTTAGTGAGGACTCTATAATTTAAATAAAAGGGCTCATTTTTTCCCAATTTAATCTCCTTTAAACAGTGTGGGAGTTATAAACATTATAATAATGTTACCACTTTCATATTTAAAAATATGCCCTCTAAGCATTTACATTCAAGATTTGTTTTTCTTCAGATGTGTAAATAACACATAGCAATTTGCATCTCATGCATAAATCTTTCTCCTGTTGAATGCAAATTAAAAAAATAAAAATAATCTGGCCCCCAACCCCTTCCACTTGCTTAGTTTCCCACCCCCTCATATTTACAGCAAGTTAGCTGGCTAATTCTTCTAATGAGAATTTTGAGAGTTTATGTGTGTTTAAAAAATTATCTGACTGAAGTTTTCTTCCACCGAGTAAAAAGAAGCCTAGAGCTGATTAATAGTGTTTCCTTTTCCAGCCCTAATGAATGTTTTTCAGGTTTTATGCATCCCAGATGAATCTATTTTAAATGGCGTGTGTCTGTTTGCGTGCATGAATGTTGCTCTTTCTTGGGATTTATCCCAAATGAGTTTAGCTTTTCTGTACCTTGTAGGACAATATCGATGCTGGCTTAATCAATTTCAATTTGCTGTTAAACCAGAAACGAAGCATTTATCAGGATGAGCCAGGAAGGGCTGAATGGACTTTTCGTGTTGCTGAGGTCTCTTTGTGAAATCTGCTCCATGAAGTTTCTGGAGCTCAGAATTGACAGGAAGCTCTTCTCTGACTTGCACTTACCACCTAGTGTGGATGCACCCTCAGGGTGGTTTTACTCTACTTGTTTCACGCACCGGCTGTGTGTGTGCGCCTGCTGATGAGTATCATGGGACTCAACCCACCAAAAATAACTTCTCTAGATAATCTTGCTGCCTTCGTAAAAATGCCACCGAAATGTGTCATTGAATCATCCTGCCCAGCTCAGCCCGGCTGCGCTATTTCTGCGGCAGAGTCCCTTCTGCCCGCCGGGCTCGCAGCCAGCCCCGGCAGGGCAGGGCGCAGGGAGCGGTGCCGGCAGCAGCAGCAGAGCAGGAGCTGCAGGAGCTCGGGTGGGTGACAGAGAGGGAGGGAGCCTTGCTCGCACAGCAATCCTGGCCCCGAGAGCTGCAGACAAAGCCCCGGCCCCGGGAGCAGGAGCTGCTGCAGCCATCGGTCCGAGCGCCGCGCCAGCAGCGGGTGCGCCTTTCTTCCGCCGCTGCCCCATCGCAGCCGTGCTAATTTTAACGTGGTGAGGAAGCGCAGGGAGGTGAGAGCAGGATGGTCCCAGCTGTTCATCCCAAGGACGTGAATGGCACTTCTATCTGAGAGGGAAGGCACGAGCTCCCATGTCACTGTCACAGATGGGGAGAGTGAGGAGAAGAGAGTAAAACCTTCCCTGGATTCCTGTTTCACTTCAGAAAAGTGTTTTCAAAGGCTCATCCTCTCTTCCCCTCCTGCAGGTTATATTTAGTTTTAAGCTCTCCTGGCTACTGCACTGAGAGCTCCTTATAATTTCCACTGCAATTAATCAGAACAGGGTTGATTATGCTTTTGTCTCTGATTGTGTAAATCAGTATCTTTCTGTCTAAAGTGAGGAGACCTTTGCTGCCTGGGTACCCTGCTTTCCATCCCATGGCAGCCCATCTCTTCAGCATGGCCAGGTAGCCAGGCATTCCTGGGTTCACCTGGAATAGGTTGCTCCTATGTTGAAACCAGGCTGAGGAGGACTGAGGTGAACGACTAAGCAAGCACCATGGCTTTGGTGAGAGGAGGTGTGAGATGGATGAAGTCACCATTTTAGGGGGCCTGTTAACCCACTTTCATGCTGTAGTGCAAGGGGGAGATGAGAGGGGCTGTGCTTGCTCTTCAGCATGGCCAAGCTCATCACTTCAAGTACACTTCTTCAAAATCTACTTGGATAGGGCTCATGCAATATGAACTGAGAAGAAAAAGTAGGTTTGGATAGAAAAATACCATAGTAAAGAGAGCAGCTGAGGTCCCAGTATCTCTTCTAGCAGCCCACAGGGTGCTTCCATCCCTGCTTCACACAAACCATCATAAGGGCTTTGGCCCTCACCGTGGGCATGTCTGGGTCACCTTGAGGCAGCCAGACTCTCACTTGAGATCACTGGTCACGTTGGGACAGCTTGAGCACAGAAAGAGCAGTGAGGATGTGAGACACCTTCTGTGTATTTGGAGAGGTTAATTGAAAGAACAAAATGTAATTGTAGGAGTCCCCAGCACTACAGACATTACTGGCTTTGCTGGCTGTTCAGCATTAGCTCTTTTCCTTCCTATCCCACAGCCCATGAGCCTGGCCAGAAGGTATCTTCTGTTTTAGAATAAGCTGTGCCTGCAAATAGAAAAGCTCTTTAAAAATATGTATTTAGACTCAGCACTGCTATGGGAGCGACTGCTTCACAGGTTTGTAGTCTCAGGTGCAGAAGGGTTAAAATTATTTGCTCAAGGACTTAAGATGCAGAGCTGAGCAGGACCTAGGAGCTGCAGTCTAAGGGGCCACTCGAAACACTTGTCCATAATCCCTTCTTTTCAGTTAGTAGCAAATGACAATTTGTAACATTGCCTCTTAGGAAAGCAACTCCAGCCTTGCCCTCCAAACCAACCCAGAAATCAGAAATCTTCCAGTTACACTAGCTAAAACTGCAGGAAATATTTCTGAAGGACAGACACACTATGTGTGCATCTTTTTTCTTCCACCTGCCTAAACACTGGGCTGTGTGTTTCTGTTCTGGTCTAAAGAGAAATGATGAATTGCAACTCCAGCTTGCAGGGTGTAACATTTGATTTTGCTGTATCTGTGGTTAGCAGATCACATTCTTAATACGCTCTTACTTGTCAAACAACAGCTCTGCAGGCAGAGATCAAAGGAGCTGGAGACAACACGTTTCCTTCAGTCATATAGGAAAAGATGAGAGGTAACATGATCTTGACCTCTGAAAGTCAGGGACAGCTCTGAGAGTGGGTGACACGAGCCAGGACTTCTGTTGATCATGTAACAACAACAAATACTGGTGCCATAACACAGACATGGATTAATTCTTTGGAGGGAGCTGTATTTTTGCAGGTCCTAACCCCTGTAAAACTAGAATTAACTGGATAAATGTATCCTGTATAGTTTGTTATTTAACTATTTTTTTTTGCTATCTATACATGAACAAAGCAAGCTGATTCTTAGTAGATTGCATTGCTAAATTTTGGGTGGAGAAGAAGCAACTCCTTGAGTGAATTACATGTTCAGATTACGTCACAAAGACTGTCTCTGCAGGGTTTTATTGCTCCCTAAGTAATGTACCGTCTGCCCTTTCCCAGGAAGGTTTTTTTAATACCATCAACAAACAGCAGGGGAGTGAAAAATATCATCTGTAGGACATAGTAAACTCACAACAGTAAATGTGGCTATAAACTCTAAGAAAGCTAGCACATTTACAGATGTTCATTCTAATCCAGATGCAGCTACTGTACCTCCAAGGCCTCACAAACGTAGTACAGAAGCTGCTTTGCCATGTTGCATGGAGAATTAATGAAGTCACATGATGGTGTTTTTACCATCTTTTTTTTTTTTTCCCCCAGCTGCTAAATTACATTAAAAAGCACTAAATAAACACTCAATATTTTCCTTAAATAAATTTATCGTGTAGCAATTATTGCAGTTAATCTCAGTGCGGGTATGTGACTGTAAGTGGGAGGTGTCAATCAATGTAATTAGGAAAGATGTGCCTGAAAAACAACCTCTGCATTACAATATTGTCCCCACTATAAACACCCTACCACATGGTGTGTCCCTTCTTAGTTACACAGTGTAAGTCCTGTGTTGATTCAGGCTTGAATTACACAATAAATCTTGTTTGTGAATTTATAGACTGTCCCTTTGAAGGCAGAATTGTGCCAGCCTATTTATTTAAAGTCCTTTTTTCACTGCAGCAGCATGCTTTGGAGATATAATATCTTATCCACAAAATCCCTGAGTGACAGCAGCTCTGCAAGATCATGATACTTATAATACATTACATATTATCAATAAAATGTTGCAAGGCATGTCATAGATCTTATTAACAAAACTTCAAATTATGGGTACAAGTTTGACCTATCTATTGATGGATTAGAAGCAAAGCTTAGATTGTTAAACAGAATTAAAAGGCTCAGGGCATCATTAAACAAACTGTTTCAAGTAAAATATCTGTATTTCACCATAAAAAGTCAAAGCATACCTGAAATGCTAGTTGTCCCCAAGGCAACTTATAAAGTTTAAAGATACCCATAAGCAACTCTCAAGTATTTTTTAAAACTACTTTTGCCATTGCCCTCATATCAATTACGATCCAAATTTCTCCCAGAAACTTTGGCTGCCCTAAAACATTTTGATCTCTCTCTCTCGCAGTCCTCCAAAGCAAACCAGAGAAAATAATCTATGAACTGCCAGGAGATCTAGATAGCCCCCAAACCTTTGGTATCAGTGACATGTAGATGGCCTGCCTGTTGTGAACCATTTCTGAGTTGAGATTCATTATGTCAAGACTGGAGAGTACAGTGACAATGAGGCTCCAAACAGAGATTTACAAGTGACTCCTCAGACATGCAGGAGTCTAAGCAGGCAGATCCAGCTGAAGACTTTGTACATTAGGTCACAAATGACTCCTCTGCAAATTTTCAGAGACATTTTGTAGGGCTTGTTTGTGCATGATTAGGTAGCTTGACTAATTTTTATTTATGGAGTGGGTTTTGGCATTTTAACTGTGGATTCTTTGCCACATCTTTTTCTCTTTGTGTTCTCTTTGTGTTAGCACTTTGGCAACAGGGAAAAAATTAAAGCAAGTGACTTGCCTGAAGTTATGTAGAAAAACAAGGATAGGGCCGTAAACAGCTCAGAGGTGTCCTGTTTCCTAACCCTCCACTTATATCCTGGAAATACTCTTTTCTTCCGAGTGTCATTAGGATTGACTGTCTAGAGCAAGGTAAATAAGGCTTCTTCTCTCCATACTTTAATTGTTTAAAACATTGAATTTTATTTTTAGGATGTGAACTTCTGCATTGAGGGGGTAGTGAGGTGTGCTTAGTCTAGTAAGCAGATGGAAGGCAAGAAGCCCAGAAATTACTGCCTTTTTTTTCATTATTTCTATAATATATTTTCTGGATCAAGTACAAAAACCATGACAGAGAGAAAGAGAACTTTTCCATTGACTTGAGGGGGAATGGAGAGAGACATTTAAAAGAAATGTGTCCAGCTGATGAGTAAGCTGGCATGCATCACTGAGTCTTTAGTTTATTCTATTAGAGTGGACAGCATTTTACTGTTGACTAAAAAAAAAATAAATAAATTACTCAGTCCATTACACACGCCCCATAATCGCAAGTCTCTCTCCCTGAGCACTGATCAGTAATAGTGACCTTTTGGGTAGGGTGTGGAAGGCAGTAGCCTAAATAGTTTTGTGTTAATTAACACTCCTCTGTGCTCTGGAAAATCCTAATATTTTAACAGCTTTGCTGTGCCTCTGGTCCCTTGAGACCTGACATTGGCTACAACAAAAGAACATACATATTTGAACAAAGGTGCCATGAGTAATTCCGCCGCTTTGTGTTTGTTTTGATTTAGGTTTCTGTTTGTTTCTTTGTTTGTTCGTTTTGTTGTAATCTCTCCTAGAGTGATAAAAAAGCTTTATTTGACAAGTCAAAAAAGTTAGTTTTTACTCTTATTTATTCAGTCTTATATACTGAATAAATAAAGGCACAAGTGAGAGCAGATTGAGCTCTGCATTGGACTTCCCTGACTCTTTCAGTTAACCTTAAAGTTCACTGTGCTGAAAACTAATAGCATTTAGTTGTCAAGAAGCCAGAATAATGACATTTTGTGCCATTATCCTAATGCATTTTTCACTGTGCATTTTCTTTAATTATTTCCATGAGTAATATCATTATGCATTCATGCCAATACAATTCTGATAATTAATTTACATGATGGCAATTTCTTAATGATTTTGATGTCAAAGTTAATAGCAACATCTGATAGTTGATCTGTTTGAGCTGACATAAATTTAACTTTTAATGTATTGATGCCAAAACGAACAGCAGCATCAAATTACATTGCAGAAAAATAAACATCCACAGGGTAAAATCCTCAGTAGAAAAGTCTTGATCCTTACCCAAGGTTTATAGGTTCAAAAGAAAACCAAGGTCCCTAGATGCATGTCATATTTTTACTTCCTCTTGGTTTATTTATTTATTTACACATTAATGGTATTGATGTCTCATATTTAAGAGATCAAATTATATGCTATCATATAAAATATGCTGTACTCTTGCCTCCAGCTTGTTGAATGTATTCCATATATTAAAGGAAAAAAAAATCATTAATTAAACTTTTATCTTTCTAGTTCTTTAAGCATGAAGTCTAAAATGCTCTGAAGGGGAGGAATTTAGGACTCATGTCTGAACCCAAATTTGTGTCTTGGTTTATGATTTCAGTTTGCATCATGTGGTAATAAAATCAGCAAAATAGATGATGTGGAGGCAAATATATTTAATATCAATAAAAGAAGAAAGAGAGCAATGCAAAATAATGTTTGAGATCAATATCTTTAGTAAATTTTTTGCTATATGGAAGTGATGCATAGATAAAGAGATAATTGTATGTGCTATTGTATATATGTATCTATCTTTTTAATATTGACTCATGTAAGTATTACAAGTCAATTAACATAAAATAAACCCATATTCTTCAAGTCTTTGTCCAAGAGATTTGAAAATCTCTTTTCAAGTCTATAGGTATTTTTATTTACTAGTTAAATATTTTAGTACACCTTAGTATTGAAAAAATGTGTGTGAAACAAATTATGATAGCCATAAAATGGTGATGGTTGTTTTCCCTTTATTTTTTTAATGAAAAGCAAAGCCTCATTCTATGACACAGTCACTAACATAATATTTATTTCCCCCTGCTTCAGCCTGTTAAATATATAGATGAAATGTTAAAAACCATTAGAATTAAAATTGATCCTGCTGTATATCTCAGCCTTTTCCCGAACTGGCTTTTCATCAATGATATCCACCAAGGGAGTGCACATTTCATTTTATATTGTGAGGAGATAATTACACAGCCTCAATTAGACCTTTCATTGCTGGAGTATAAAGGGCTGCTAGTGCAGACCCAGATCATTTGCCTCTAAAATGCACTACCTTTCCTTCTTCAGACTCAACAAGCAAGGAGTCTGCCCCTACCTGCTGAATAGGAAGATGTCTGATTGCTTTTAGCCTCTCTTAAACTTGTCTTCACAAACTTGAGGACACATACTTGCTTGAAGCCAGCCCCCCAAGATTCAGGCATGTCAGTGTCCATTTTTCTGTGTCCATCCTGTGGAGGTGAACGCTGCCCCACCCAGACACAAAGCTGGTGGAAGGATTTTAAGTTCCAGTGGTGATGGTGAAGGTGCAAACGACAGCAATTTCTTAATCCCTCATGTATATTTCTGGGGAGCTGAACTTGGGAAGAAGCCTGTGGGACAAGAGGGGCTTTGTTCAGAATTTTTAACTTTCTTGTGCAGTGTACCATGAGTGCACATGTTCAGCTACACACCTGCAAGTTCTTGTAAATGTAGTGATGTGGTGGAGTACATGAGAAGAACGTGGATGGGAGGAGATGTCTGAGAGCCCTTGAGCTTCAACCACCCTTTGTTAGGACACACACATCTTCCACACATTTGGACATAAGCTATAAGAGCCTCTGGCTCTTAGGAAAGCATTGGTTTGAGACAGATACTAGTTATACAAGTAAGGACAGTGAGAGAGGAGACTGGAAAAGAGTCTGATATGTGGAATGCGATTTTTTTTGTTATGCAGGCTTTGTCAAATGCGTTTCCTTCTCACACATTTATGATGAAGATCTGGGATGCTTCCTCTAACTTAACAATTTAACTTCAGAGCCTTTTTTGGGGGGGTGGAGAAAAGGGAGATTTCTTTCTCTGTAACATTACCCTCTATTAATTCAATTTTATTTTAATAATACATTTTAAAAATAATAACATTTCATATTATGGAGACTGAGAAAGGAGTAGAATACTGACTGTCTTTTTTCCTTGGTCTGCAGAAGATATGGGTTTTAGCTGTTCAAGTTTCCTTTGGAAATAGGGTAGTCAAGAACACATCTTGGTTTTAAGAATAGCTGCTCAATGAGAAAGAGCAGTGTAAATGTTATCTTTATTCCAGGTGAGCAGAAAATCTCTGAAAAGCATTTCTGAGGAGTGTTTGCTTTGTGGGTTGATTGTTGGAAGGTGTAAGAAATATGACTGTGATTGTGGTTTGTACACTGAGAGACTCTCCCCCACAACCCAAATGGCTCTCTTGTGTATGGCATTTCAGAAACCCTTCTTTTCTGCCTCCAGGCATGTGGAATGCCTGTGCAGATTTTCTTTTTTTTTGTGCAGGGCTTGTCATGAGTTGGACACAACCTCTTTGGAATGCAATGTAGGAGTGTGAAAGAGAGGTTTTAAAAATTCAGAGCTGCCTGAGGATTGTGAGCATTACTAATGAAAATCTGTTTGAGTTTAATGTTGAAACTAAATATCCCATAGAACAGGATGAAATTAACGTCTTCCCTCCCCAAAACTCATACTGAAGTTTCCAAAGCCTTAAATCTGGCCCAGATAACTTAGCCTCTGAGTCAAAAACTGCTCCCTATGCCTCACATAAACACCCACACCCAGGCATCTCGTATTATCTTCCATTTCTTCAGCCCGCCAATTATTTGCCACACCCTGTTACTGTGGACTATCTTAAATTAGCTCCTTAGAGACTAAACCATTTATTAACTGCTCAGGAACCAGGAGTTCATCATGCTAAGAAGCTCCCAGGCTTTACTTGCTGCAATACAAGTCGTTTAGGACACTGAGGGTGGCTATGAGTCACGGCAGGGGCACCACCTGGCAACAGGGCTGTGTCTCCCAAAGCAGGAGATGTTCTACTCGCCACGGAGACATGGAGTGCTCTACAGATGGTGGGATGCATCTTGTAGCAGTGTCCCTTTGAGTCATGAAGCCTGAGGGCGATGGCAGCAACAACCCACTGCTCACTTTAATGAGGTGTGAGTGCAGAGGTGTGACTGTGGGTATGATCTGCCTTGGTCCTTAGTGCAGAGGCAGGGAGCACAGGCCCTTTCTGCAGGAGCAGTCATTAGTCAGAAGGCAGCCTAGCTACCAAGCACAATGCTCATTGTTTCTCTCCTTGACAGCGAGCTCAGGCTGGTTATTAACACAAAAAGAAGCTTTCACTTTGGAAGTAATTTTATTCCCTCCATCCTCCATTGCTACATTTCCTTTGCAAAAACCGTGCTGAATCACATTACGCTGTGGCTAAGGTTGTGGGGCCTCTTTAAGGTGCCACTTTGGTGCTCTGGTTCAGAAATCTCATACTGGACCAAGACCAGAAAAGCAAGCAGTGGAAGTGGAGGTAGCCTCTCAGTTCCCATAGCACGGACAGCTGTATGGTGAGCTGGGAAAAAAGCTTTGTGGGAGAAGCTCCACAGCACATTACATGGCAGCTTTTTAACAAGAAGGAAATTATGTCCTCTGTTATTGTTGCACTGGGATTGATTACACTGAGTCCTGTAACCTTCTGGGTATCTTAAGTCTTCAGAGCACAGAGCTTTCACTGTAAGTGGACAGTCACTAGTGTCCATTTGCTGCACTGTCCCTGTCATCCAGAGCTTTCAGTCATACAGTTTAGTGACTAATTGTACCAAGCAATGTGTTTTTAACACAATGGGTATTTACAATCTGCAATAGTTATATATAAAGCCTTAAAAATATGCTATGTCTGACTACTAAATCATACTATTTTAAAGGAGGTTGTGTATATTTTTACATCCACTTTAGACTTACACACAGAGAGTATTTCCAATTGTTTACATATGTTAGAATCTCTTGCATTTAAATAGCTCATTATGCAAATATTTACCAAATACATGGATATTTATTTTTACTGTACCCTCTATTCAATCACTGAGCTAAGATTTAATGTCTAAACATTGTCTGCAGAGTCGCATGTGCAGTAATGTATTATGACTAATTATGTACTATATACAGTTATACAACAAAAATAACAGACTCAAAAAATATTAGCCTTGCAAAGGCAAGCACTCAAATTTATGGAGCATCAGAGGTAAGGTGCAATCCTATTTCAACCCCCAATTATGCACATGTGCCTTATACCATGGCCTTCACTAGCCATGCACACTCTGGTTATCCCCCAGCTGCCTTCAGCTGCAATGGGTGAGTGTGTCCCTGGCCAAGGGTCTGACCAAGGCTCCAGCCAAGCCTTGGGATCAGACCAAGGCAAATTTATAATGTTTCCCAGGCAAGGAATTTTTCCTGGATTTGGTCACCTCAGCAACTGACCTGGCTCAGCGAGCTTGTTTCTGATTTTCCCACTCCAACAGCAAGAGCTTGCAGAAAGAGAACGCCCTGCACTAATTCACCTCTCCGGCTGGGGCCATGCACCAAGCAGGACTAATTCTGCATTTGAGACATTTGAAAGAGCACTGTGTTCTCATATAATCAAAGACAGACAGAAGTAATTGTGTTGAAGGGTTTTCCTGACCAGAATATCTTCCACCAGGAAATGCTGCTTTGTCAGAAGTGAAACACTTCATGGAACATTTTGTTTGTGATGGTATTTTTGACAGAAAAAAATGCGAGCGATTCAAAATCCAAAGAAAGTTCTTCTCACTGCTGGTCATTTCAATGTAGGCCTGATTTAATTTCTTTTGATTTCAGACCATGTATTATTTATATTTACTACTCATGTGTTAAATATTATCAAATCCCCACACAATGTCCTTGGAACATTTCAATCTCATTAATTCTGACATTGCCCAATTTGATTATTAGAAGGCTTCAATAAGTTTGGGGTTTAACAGTTATGTATTTATTGGCCCTTCTGCATGTACAGGGCTTTCCTATAATTTAAGAAAACAAGAAAATTCCAGAAACTTAATTTCAACAGAATTTATAACTGCTATGAGGATGGTATCCAATCTAAAAAAGAAAAAAAATAAACTTTTTAAGTGGATAAAGTTTTCCCAAGTTATAAGCAGCCAAAATAAATCTAAAAATTATTGAATGATCTCAATAATAGATGGCAACTTTTGTTCCATCTATTACACTGCAAACAATTTGTCCTTGGAAGTTACTCTGAAAATAGTAACTGTATTTCATTTTTTAAATAATACAATTTATATAGAATTTGTAGTACAAAGAAAATATACTTGAAGCCAGTTTTTTTAGTGTTAGCTGAATCAGTGATGAATATGGTGTATACAATTGCCTACAGTTAAAATTTCCTATAGCTAATTTATATCAGTATGCATCCTGCATATTGATAATGTCCTAATAAAAATCAGACTAAATAGAAGTTATCTTAAACTGAAGACAGGTTGGACTACAGTAATATCATTTGGATAAAGATTTCTCAGGATGATTAAATGAACCTGATCCCAAATCTTCTATTTCTAGTTCACAAAACACTTTGTAATTTCCTGGGTATGTATATTAATTGACGTGTCTCACTACATTCTGATTATGGGAAAAGGTAAAGCAAAACAGTGATGAAGGAGACTCACATAGACAAGTATCTGGAAATGTTAAGAGTTTTATTGAAAGGAAATGCTTTCATAGCATTTCATATTAAATAAACAGTGTTTAGCTAGTGTCTGACATAATGGATAAGGATTCTTGAATTCATTACTCGCTCTCTTTGGAGACATTTGGAAATAGGAGTGCTCACAGCAGGCATGCTCACAAGTGTAACGTGGGTAGGGAGAAATCCACCTCCATATAGTGCACTGCAACAGGACCTTGTTTGGCTGTAGGCTTGACTGCTTTTTCTGTCAAACATTAATTGGTTGGGCAAAAAGAGATCACCCTGCTTTTGCACAGACCCTTAGCCTGAGGTGGCTACAACAGCTTCCATGCTTTTTTACATTTAATTTTCTACTAGCCTCTTGTTGGGGATCGTAATAGAGAAATCAGCTTCTAATCTTCCAGGGACTGGGATTTTTGAACAACTTTCCTACAGACATATTGAGGGGAAAGAAAGCCAAGAGGGATTAAGAAGTGGATCTCATAAGCGTGTTTATGAAAGGGATTGTAGACCAAGTTTTCTGCAGCAGCAGCCAGCTGTGGTTGGTGGCTCAGGAGTTTCTTTTGTTTGCTGAAGCAGACTTGTCCAAGCTCAAAGATACTAATGTCTTAAAAGCTTCAGCTCCGTTCTGGAGGCCAGCAAAAGCTATCTAAGGCATAGGTTCCCGCTGCTAAAATCCAGGGCCAGAACTCAGACCAACCAGTCTTCACTGAAATGTCACTGGGTTCCTGTCCCCTGCTGGCTTCCTTCTCCTCCTACCCCCACCTCAGTCTCACAGAGCAGTCTTGGGAGAGCCAGGCAATGTACACATCACATTTTCACATCTAAAACAGTGGGTGAAACATTGCATAAACCACTCTGATGAAGGCAATGATGCTTGATTAAAAAATGGTAGGTGTGCCAGTCATTGCTGCAGTAAGGCTGCACCAGAGCCCGCAGCTTGGAAGGCACCAACCCAAGCAATTCTACAGTCTCAGCTTGCTCTGCTCTAAGCTTCAGACTCTCATTCTGTTCCCATGACTCCCTCTTCTATCATTGGAGATATATTCCATCATACCAGCTCTGTTCCAGGTGGAAAGCCTTTAAAAAGAAAAAGGGAGGCAAAAAAAAAGGACACACCTGTGCATTTCACATGTGACTTTCACCCATTTTCTGACATATAGCTACAAAAATGTTGAGTTTATTTATATATAAATAATTGCACTTTTTCATCACTGCAACTTGTAAATAGGAAATGAAGTCACAATCCTCGAAATTATAATGGCAGGCACACAAAGACACAGTTGCTGGCACGGAATTCAATTAACAGATAGCAATCACCCTTGGGTGACTGTGTGAGGTGGAAATATACAGGCATGCTAATAAGTAATATCTTAAAGCCAAGGCGTTTATCAGCCAGCAGCCAGACATGGGCATAAGTGTGGGCAGACAGCGCTGCTCTGGGATATTTAATAAAACCTGCTCTCTTCACTTGAGGATTTGTGTTTAATCATTTGGTAACATTTTAGAAACATCTAGCCTGGGAAGCTTCTCAAATGGAACTGCTTAGGTCAGAAAAGGTAGAGAGTTATTTACTGATACTAAAATAGCCAAAGGAACAGAGTGGATTCTAGGTAATATTAACAGAATGCTTTGTTGCCATCTTTCTGACCTTTTAAGTTTCTGGGGTATGCCTGCTACGTGAATCACAGCCTTATCTGGGCAAACATGCAGGAGGCGTTCATTAATACTGGAAAAGTGAATGATTGAACTGCTGTTTGAAATAAAATTTTAACTCTTTTTTGCTTGGTTGAAAGCCTGAAGCTAAAATAGTTTTCTTCTAGGCTCCCTGAACTTTAATTTGCATTGCATTTTGGCCTTTCAAAGGCTTTAGGCAGGCCAAGGTTTGTCATCAGCTGAAAGATGTTCAATTTAAACTTTCTCATCGGGACTCTCTTTGTGCCACAGCCGCAGGGTGAACTCACAGGGCTGTTTTGCATGGCTAAGTACCACTGCTTGGAGGAAAGGCAAATCCAGTAGCAAACTCATGAGTTTCTCTAAAGGAAGGCAGTTCAACTTAGGGAGACATTTGTTAGAAGTTTCCTAAACAAGAAATGTAAGGGATAGTGTTAGTACATTCTTGGGTAACTCCTCAGGGTTAAAGGATTCATAAAATGAAAGTGGTTTGGAGCAGGACACAGGTGCCTAGAGATGGGACATGCAGGAAGCATCCTATGCCAGCCATTATCAAGGGAGGCTGGAGGGTGTTGGCTGTGAAGCAGACAGTGTTGCTGGTATGTGCTCTCACTGTTTTGGTTTTACCTGGGTATGCAATCATACCATTTTGTGGCCACTGGCTCTGCCCCGGCAGCTGGGCTGGTGAGAGCAAAAAGTCTGTCTCCTTCACTCCTTTCCTTGAGAGAGGGGGACACCCCTCTGAGCACACTGCCTCAGCAGCCTGCACTGTCCCCTCACCGCTGTGGCTGCCTGCTTTGCTTTCTTTGGAATATCTCCATGCCCACGCAGACTCTGGCGGCCACCAATAGTTGTGTAGCAGCTGAAGCAGTGGGGTGATTGTCCAGTTTGCAGAGCCTTAGTGATTTTGCTTTGTCAGAGGAGTCATCGATAGGTGAGCTGAAACAAATGTGAAAGGTGGGCAGTGATGTGCAGCAAGCACCCGCTAACAGGTGCTCTCAGTACCTGCTCCCTTTTCTCCTGGGGGTTCATGTGCCCTACAAATCAGTGGCCAGAGCCTCTGCCAGCCATTTTCCACACTGCTGGCATGCAGCCCAGCCTGGGCTCTGCTTAGGAAGCTGCAAAGTGGCTCTGAATAGCTGCTGTGAAGCTGTCCCTGTGCTGCTCCTGCCACAAAGAGTTTTCAGTGCCCGCCTCAGTAATGGATGGGTTTCTCCTATACAGGGTGCCAAACAATGCAGTGATACATTCAGGTTTATTAGTGTGAGTTTAGCGTGGCCGCATTATTCATAATGGAAACGGCACAAGAGAACGGCACAGTTCATCCCAAACGCGAGACCACAAATCCTGTGAGCACACAGCACTCTCGGATGATGTGTTTGCACCACTTATTTAGCAGGAAAGCTATTTGCAGTCCCTCTGTATGTAAACCCAAGCTGTCTTAATATTGCAAACCCAAACTGTGTTGGAGGAGGGAATAGCAACAAAAAAATAGCAACCAGTACATTTTAGAAAACTCAGTTGTAACTCTGCGATACCAGGGCTCAGCCCCCAGAGCCAAGTGAGGGGTGCAAGTGCTGTGGATGGGTGCTCTGCTGAGGGGGCTCAGCCCTTACGCTTCTCTGGGTATATCATGGTAGAGTGCTGTGTTTGCTTCAGGACTGAGCATGGATCTGCTTTGCTGAGGAGTGTGTGTTTGTGTGGGACATGGGGAGACCTTGTGCTGCTGCTCACTTGGTTTGCTTTCCCAGAGAGCAGCTGCAGCAGCGGGGTGTGTGAAGTATGCCTGCTGGAGGGACATTAATGGCCTGAGAGTGGGTAAGCTGGTCAAGAATTAAAGACCATTGTAGTTTACTGGGATGAGGACACATCACCTGCCTAACATAAATCAGGCTTTTAGGTGTCAGGAAGCAGTACCAGCTATATGCTGATTTGCTGTTATGCGTTCCTTGGGAGACTGTCCCAGAGGGAGTCACGATGGGAGCAAGCAGTGGCTTGGGAGGAGCTAGGCTGAAAGCACTAAGGGAGTCCTTCATGTAGGCACCGTGCGACTGTGAGAGAGATGGAGCTGACTTTTGTCTGCTTCTGCATTCGACCTAGTGACCCAGAAATGAAGGGCTGCAGAAGCTATTACCAGCCTTTTTGACTACTGCCTCCTGCAAAACTCCTGTCACCCTCTTCCATCAGCCCTCACAAGGCCTGGAAGCTGGGCAGTGGGAGCCCCCATCACCTGTGGCCTTATCACTGTTTCTTTGATGCTGCACAGCACTCATTGAGGGAAATGTTCATGAGAAGATTCATGGACATTTTAGATGTGAGTATTATCAGTTAACTCAGATGTGATGTCTCAGGCAAATTACTGAGCAGGTTCTTGTTATTTTTGCAGGAAATATTGCCTGAACTTGTGGACACATCTCTCTGTCTCTCCCCTCACTTTCTCCCTTTCACTCATATCCTCTCTAGTGTGGCCATTAAAGCAATTCACCCTGGGCTGAGAGAGGAATCTCTGATTTCCTAAGCCTCACATCTGAAGCAAGCTCTCTGCACTCCCCCAGCTACTTTGTTCACTGTTGGTATTAGCACTGGAAATGCTGACAGCAGCTGCTAAAGGTTAAATGTGTTTGTAGAAAATCAATAGTGTGGTGCCCCATTCTCCCTTTCCCCCCAGCTTCTCAGGGGGAAAATGGTCCCTGGATACATGAAGAATATAAGTTCACATTTCTCCATCTCAGAACACATTCATTTATGCAAAAGGCTTAAAGGAAATCTTTTATGATCCTGGTACAGCGACACTTCTCTTAATTCAGTGCTTGGAAAAGTGACAGAGGATTCTGGAAGTGTTGGTTATTATGCAGGGCATGTGTTTTAAAACGTTAAGTACCTTGATTGTCTCTCACATAGCTAGTGCTGTCAGCAGTTTGCACAGTGCTTTTATGTGCCTTTTTCCTCCCTGAGACACCTGTGTTGAGTTCAGAACTGATTTTGCTTCTGAAGCAATTTATTAAACATCTTCAATGCACCACTTCTGTGAAGAGGTCAATTTGTTCTTTCTGCCTAGAGATGCAAAACTCTGGGCTTCAGTTGGTAAATGCAAGTATTAGGTGAATTTCTTGCTGTTTAACTTAAGCTTTCCTTCAATCTACTCTTTCTCGTGATCTATTCCTTTAACATAGGAATTTATTATTAATGAAATGTGGAGACATGCTACTGTACCAGTCTAGGGCAGGTGCAGTTGGGTAGCCTGGCACACACACAGTCTGCTCTTCACCCTCTTCTGGAGGACACGTTTTCCAGATGACTGAAAACATCTGTTTCTTTCTCTTATGTTCCTTTGCCTTGCTTGCAAGGTGCCAGTGTGGTGGTGGTGGGTTGGCTCATGCTCATGTCATGAGGTTCCTGGAGCAGAACCAGACTGAAGCTGGTCCCTAAAGCAGCTCAAACACCAGCTGCTGGATACGTGTGAGGAGCCTCCGGCTTTGGGTCTCTCTGAGGTGGCCTCCCTGGAGATTAAAAACAGCACTCAGGGAAGGAGTCCTGCCCCAAAACCCTGTTTTGTAATGTTTTTTCCTTGTCTTACTGCTTGAAGAGAAGTCTGCAGGGAGGTGTTATCTATGAATCCTCACCGTCACAGGTCCAAATGCCTCTGTGCATCGTTGTTTGTGGGTGGGCTTTTTATGTTTGTTTGTTTGCTTTGTTTTTAATTTGGATATTTCTGATACGTAAATTGACCTGGATTATATCTGCACACACTAGCTACAATAGGTTTAATATCAAATTACAAATTTTAGGTGTGATGAGCTGGATCCAAATTAAAGTTTGCTTTGCAAGGCTTCTGCATAAACTTTTTTTCCCCTCTTTTTCCCCTCCACCCATCATTCTTATCATTGTTCTGGGATCATTTTAAATTTTGCCATTCCAGCTAGGAATATGGCTCATTGTGTTTGGCTCTCCCACCAGTTCTGGAGGGAGCACATTTGCTGAAACAAAAATTGGCAGGTATACCTAAAGTTACCCCTAGGGCCTTGGTCAGTCTTTAATGAGTAGACCTGAGACAGCAGATCCTGAAGTAAGAAAGACCACTTCTATTGGAATATCAAATATACTTATTAAACTCTCATCCCAAGACAAGTATTGAACAGGGAACATTTTGGTAAAATCCTTATATCACTTACTACAGAAGTTATAGCTGTTTGGAAAGATTTTTATTTAACGTGATTTAATATAATTTTCTGGACTGCATTTTGCATACAGTGTGGCTGCTTTCAAGTTTTTTGGTTTTTTTTTTTGTGGGGAAGGGGTTCTGTCTTTTT
>JAOTQP010001546.1:36861846-36881034 GCA_026413545.1 Cichladusa arquata
TTTTTTTTGGTTTTTTTTTGTTAGACAAAGTCAGACTGCAAATTTAAGAAGCAAAAGTGATTATAAAATGTACCTGGAGAACATAAATCAGTGGGAACTTGAGAATTAGCAAACTCTCAGAGCTAGTGATAGAGTAGTATTTTTCTTCTTTTTTTTTAGTCATAGCGTCTATATAAGTATGTACTTGAATCACTAAAAATGTTCAGTTCTCAAGGTTGCTGACCAACTTGGTATTCTTAGTTTTGATTTAAATGAAATATTTTCAGCATGTGGTTCATTTCCAAACAAATCAAACCAAAAAAAACTTGAACTGTTAAGTGATGCTTCACATTTCCTGTTGGAAAGGATTTCAGAAGCTCATAAAATATCTCCAGCCCTCACAATATATCAAGTCATATTAATTTATGGTAGTCAATGAACAGTCAGAAATGGTGGAGGAGAGAGATGGAGAGCCCATAATATTTACTTTTTTCCAGAACAGTGTATGGGAGGATTTTTTTGTTTTGTTTTGGTTTGGATTTTTTTGCTTTTATACACAACTCAAGCACAGCATCTCTTCTTCCTTGCTTCAGGAAAAAAAAAAAAAAAAAAAAAGGAAAAAAATGAAAGAAGGGAAAAAATCTACATGTTTGTATTATATTATGTTCTCCAAGTAGCAAATTCCCTCTGCCAGCTATCTGTGGGTGTGCAGCCCTTCCTCAGGAACATGCTGTATCTTCTGAGTTCCTGTGTTTGTGATATCGCTGTGCTTTTGCTCTGAAGAGCCATGAATGGGGCCATTATGAGGGGCCGGCAGATAATTAAGATTCTGAGAGGGCTAGGCTGCTAAAAGCGTGTTTAGTGAGGAAATTACAAGGCCAATAAAAAAATGTCTTTGCGAGTTCCGATTGTATTCTTTTCTTCAGTGGGCCTAATTTTTCAAGGTCTGGCTGGATCATGGTGAGGTTTTCTTTCATCCTTTTTTTCCTCTCTGCAACAGGAGCTGCGGCTGGAATGTAAGTCCAAGTTAATGAAGCAGCCTCAAAGTTGAGGAGAAAAAGAATAAACTGCAGCTCTGAGGCACAGACCATTGGAGATTCCTCTTTCAAACCCTGCCTTTGCCACTCACTGGAGTTATTTGATTTGGGAACAAGATAAGAATTCACAATATCTGATTTGTAGAAATGACCTGGAGGAAGGAAAAACAGTCAGAAATACTAATTTCAGATACAATTTTCATCTCTCCGTTTCCTAAAAGTCTTTCTCATCTCTAATAACATTAAGCAAATACAAAGCACAGATTTTGGGGAAGTTGTGCACCGACTGACAAATGCATCTCCAAATAGCCCACAGTTCAGCACTTCTTTTTCTGTCAATACTCCGTGACCAGGAAAGGTTTGGAGCATAATTCTCTCCCAGTAATCAATCTTCTCCCTTTCTCTCTCTCTCTTTTTTTTTCCCTAGTAAGAAATAGACCTGGAAATTCATTGCTGATTTCCCAGGAGTGTTATTCATGCCAGTTTATTTATGTATTTATTATTCAAGTGCAAACTATTGCAGTTCCTTGTGGTAAACTGCAAATCAAACTGATGGAGGCAGAGGGCTGGCTGTCACACCAAGTGCTGTAGGGACGAGTGCCAGTGCTGTGGCTGCTATTGCCCCTAAGTGATGAGGTGTGAGGACAATTTGGCTTCCTTGGTGCTCAGATCTGCCCAGGCCTTGGCTAGGGCTGGAAGAGAACAGTATGCCTTCACAAGGATTTAATTGTCTTCACCAGGACATTTAATACAATTATGTTTTAACCTGTGAGCATAGTAGTTTATTGTGTTAAAGTGTTGGAGCTGCAGGTAGGAGAAATCTATATGAAGGCTGATAAGAAAGGGGCAACCTCAATTTGGAGTGGGGTCAATTGCAAAAATTAAAGGTGTCTCTAATGTAGCACTTCTTTCTAGGCCTCCTTCTTCTTATTCCTGATTTTTCATGACCATTTCTCATAATTTATTCACATCCATATACACAGTCCTTTGTTACTGTGAAAAACCTACACAAAGGCAGTTCATTGATTACACAGAGGAAAAAGTGAAATTCCTATCAAATGCTTAAAGAAATCAAATTAAAAGAGTTGTCATTTTACTTTATTGACTTAGTATTTTTCCCTTTCATAGCAAAGGATAAAAATGTGAGTTTGAAATGGTTGTGTTCCTTTGTGTGGTATATTGATTTCCATACAGATATGCTGATTTACACTAGCAGAAGTCCTAATTGCTTATTCGAATGCCATCTTCCTATGTCATCTTGGTAGAGACATAATGTTCCTGTATTTTTCATGTGACCTTGTCTCATCTGCAAAGCTTGAATTTCATTGCCACTCTGGGAAAGGTTACTGGTGAGAAATGTTTGAGCCTTAAATGGATTCCTAGATTTGAATAAGACCCATTTTTTTATGTGTTGAAAACCAGGCTTAGGTCCAAATACCTCAGAAACTTGAGAAGATTCAAACTTGGATCTAGACTGAATTGTGCAACTTAAATCTATTTTAAGTACATAAATAATTCTGTGTGCAAATAATGTAAACCCACATGTACATGTGTGTGTGGACATAGAGGCACAACATATGTTGATGCACAATATATGTTGGTACACAACCACACAAATGTACATGTCTTGCTTCAGTCTCATATTTGGAAATAATAATTCACTTTCACCAGAATTTCATCAGTGTTTACTTCCTTAAAGAGAATTCAAATTTTAAAAGTTTTAAAATAATTTCTTGAGTAGATAAAGTAATTACTGATGGGAAAGAAACCAAACCAAACCAAAATAAAGGAATAAATTTCAGTTTTTTTGAAAATTTCTCTCACTGGCCAAGAGCTAGATTTTAGACATAAATGTAAGTGGAGTATTTTAAAATGTTTATTAGTTCCTTATCATTGTTCTATACCGAGGTCAATATAGATTTCAGTTTGAGTAGGAGCATGATAAGAAGAAAATGCCCTCTATATGGCTAATACAAGGTAAATAGATTTTGGAAGTGAGAAGTAGTGATTGGCAGGTGGAGGGAAAGGATGTTGTGTGGGATGGATGGCAAACCAGGGAATGAAAATGTGGAAATGAAGTAGACATAGAATCATTCTGGTTTTTTGGAGAAGATCACTGTCTGACTCCTGGTTCTGCAGAAACAAAGACAGGGTGGCCTGGATTTGAATCCTTTTTTACCAGCAAATCCAGTCTTCAGGATAGTTTGCATAACCCATTTCAGCTTTGGCTCATGTCTGTTCTGAATAAGCAGTTAAACAGTTTAGGTATTTTTCAGTTCCCTGTGGGTTGGCAGAGAAAAGATATGCAGCACAGAGGACTGAAGGAGATGATTTATTTAACTTTTGCTGGCCTGCATGGATGCACCTCCCTGAAGGCAGCAGTGTTCAGCCACCCTCATTCCCAGTACTGACTGGTGTACCAGGGAGAAGCTGCTGGTCTCACAGACAGTTTGGTGCTCAGTGCTTCAAAAACCTGTTTACAGAGGTTTTACATAATTTAGGAGCATAACAGAAAACTCGGGGTGCTCTGAACCTGGTGCTGGTTCCAGCTTGGCAGGAATGGCTCCAATGAATACAAGATAAACAGAGAACGCAGCCAAGTGTTATATGCCTCCCCAAACCCTTGTTCATAAGCTGGTGTTAAACCTCTGCTGTATTGCAGATTCTTCCTATGAGAGTATCCAAATGTGTTGTTAGCACACCAAATCACGGGAGCCAAATTTCATCAGCAGGTTTGTGGCTGAAGCAGTTTTTTACGTGTGTAATTGTTTCCACATGGATGTGGCATTAGAACAGGACACAAACCATTAAAAGGGAGAAAATAAAACTTTGGCTTAATTTTGTCTCACCTATGGGCATATGTAAGTTTAAAAAAAATTGACTGAGCTGTTGAGAAAGTGCAAGGCTGGTGTTCCTCAGTTTACAAAGATAGGTATTTGGTTAATTCTGGAGAAGGCTTCAGCCCTTTGGTGCACAGTGCCCTGCAAATCCAAGGTATGAGACAGCTCCTGTCTCCAGGAATTTGCCTTCTCTGCTAATAACCTGCAAGGAGGGAGGATATCATGCCTGAGGCATTGCAAGTGGCTAACTGGAAAGCTGAAAGCAGAACCCAGTGCTCCAGCCCAGTGCCTTGCATGATGAGCTTCACTCTGGATTGGTTACTGTTTTCCCACAGCAGTGCTCTGCTGCACTAATTGGGATTAGGTCCCCATTGCACTTAATTCTTCCTGAGCACAGAGGAGGAAGCAAACTCTGTCATGAAAAGCTCGACAGTTGTAGCTGCTTAATTGATGGGGTTATTTTAAATCCAGTCAGTTAAATTGCTACGGTCGCCCTTTATTATAGCCTAGGCAATTTTATTTCAAGTTAGCTTTAATCAATTAGGAATTGATTTTAGCTAAGTCAGTATAAGAACATCTGATCTGGTTTAACAAAATTGGTTTTAGAGAAGTGAAATGGGTGCAAATTCAGCATGAGCCCAAGGAAGGCTTGCTTTCTCTTTTTGCCTGCTAATGACCAGGTACAGGATATCCCAGTAAAACCCCAGATCCTGCACAGCCTCAGCAGCTCCTATCCCAATTTTAAGCCCTGGCAAAATATAACATACAGAAAGGCAGATAATGATGGTTCCCTGAATGAAGGACTCTTTCCTCAGCAACTTGCACACGTATGCACAAGCACATCCTTGTCCTGACTGCACTGGTCAGTGGAGGAGCTTTGGGAGCAGCAAGTGCGATGCAAGTTATGAGTTTGCTAACTCTGCCTGCCCAGGCTGCAGCCCCCCAGGCCACGGAGGCAGCAAACCATCTTGGCCTTCTACTATGTGTTTTTAATGCATTTGTTTCCAGCCAGTTTAGTGTTTTGAAGAAGTTTGCAAAGATGGCTGAGCTGGAGGTATGGCAAGGAAAGTGCAGGGAGCAGGTGGAGGTAGAAAGGGCAAGAAGCAGCTCTGCTTCTTGGCAGAGGTGTGCCACTATATTGTGAAATTGGAAATCCTAGGAGAACTCAGAATTATCAATGGTGAATTTTGAGATGTGACAATTCCTAATGATGTCTTGGTTTCAGTGCTATGAAATATTTGCAAAGTTTTATTACCCTTTTGAAGCTTTTTTTCTCCAAATGATTATTCTGATATTTTTACCATGCTGTAAATAGATACTATGTTTTAAAAAAACCTATCTTGTTCTCTTCAGTTTGCTGCTGTTGTTTTAATCATTATTGTTATGAGTTCTCATATAGGAACTCTATCACTGAATGTTGGAATCCTTCTGTTCTCATAAATGGTAAGAATAAAGCTACTGCAGTCAAGGACCTACTATTTCTGGTACTATCAGAAGAAAAAAGCAGTATTTCTGCCTAGGACTTGTTTACTTTGTGCCAGAGCCATTCCCATGCTTGACTTCTTCTGTAGGTACAAGTAGTGTTAATGAGGTGTTAATGTGTATGTAGGCGTCGAAGACATAGATTTGCCTTTGATCAGTTGGTGTTATTTCCCTTTTTTTCTTCCTTTTTTTTTTCTCCTAACCTCGAAAAGCTGTTTGCACTATGAAAGCCTTTTGACTTAACAGAAATTTCTCCAGGAGCTGAAAGAACTTCTGAAAACAATGTCTAGTGAAACTCCCACTGACTGCGGTGGGGTCAGTACTGCTCCTTTGATTACAATTGTTTGAAGAGCAAAAACGTACTCCCAAGGGCTTGCCTACATGCAGTGTTTGTACTGCTTTAAATATAGGCTTGAAACTAGTATATTGAAAGCAGTATATAAACCCTAGTACAATGCAGTTGTGCTATTATCAGGAAGTTATGCTGATGTTGTTTGATCCCACAAATGCAGATCAGACCACAATGTCTCTCTCTATCTGTATTAGCATAGCTAATGAAGTATATGTATGTATATACTAGAAGTATATATATAACTTCATTTTTTTTTAAATGCACACCTAAGGAGCTAACTTGGCACAGAGACAGGGTGTATTAGTTTCTTGGTTTATAGTTATTAACATACACGAAAAAATGCAAGCAAGGCATTTAAAGTGAGAAAGCTCCAGAAAATAGAAAAAAATTTGCTTTCATCTTATTGATGCGGGCTTCCTTATCCTGTTGCCTTTGTTATCTCTCTTATTCACTCCTGCTGACCTAAAGCAGCATCACCTCCTGTTTATCTGAGTCTCATGAAAAAAACAATTGATTGGGGCGTGTGTGCGTGTGGCTTTCGTAAAGCGAGCACGTACAAAGTGAAGTTGAAACGGTGTCCGGTTCAATGCTCACGTCTCCTTCCCCAAACTCCCTAGGCATCCACTTGGGACTCTGAGGCCTGGCACAATCATATATTCGAGTGGAAGACTGTGTGGGTTCCTGCATATATCTCCCTTGGGGCATCCTGTGTGCTGCAGCCGTGCCTTGCAGCGGCCAAGAGCAGACTCTGCTGTCCCAGGTGCTGCACGGTCCAGCCAGCAGACAGGTCCTGCCCTGCACAGCAGCCCGAGCCGTGGTGTTGGCCTGGCCACACACAGCAGAAGGGAGACGTGCAGCTCTCAGTGGGAGACAGCAGCAGCCAGTGTGCTGGCACTGAGGCTGGTGGAGGGCTGAACATGGGAGATTGCCCAAGAAGAGAAGCTGAAATGGAAAAGGAGGGAAAGCGAAGTGAGAAAGAGAAGCTGGAGAAGATGTATGCTCCAAGAAAACTGTGAGGCAGCCTGGAGGAAGCAGCCCACTAGCTCAAATTGACAACCCAGTCAAAACTCTATAAAAGGCTCCAGGAGCAGCTGGAGGCTCTCAGTGATGATGGCTCTGCAGCTTTCCCTCCTGGCTCCCTACCTTTTCCTCCCGGCTGGGGTCTCATTCTCAATTCAGTTTTCTCCCACAGGCCACATGGCAGGAAGGGGAATCAGGCTTGAAATATGGAGAATTGATTTAAATCAGCCAAGCTGGGCTCCTGTTCCAAAATCCTACTTTAGAGGATGTCTGTCTCTCCCTTGTAACTATAGAAAAGCCTTCTTTGATTATCCTTGCCAAACTTCAGTCAACCTTTGGAAGTGCTTCTCTTCCTCCTTTCTCCTAACTCCAAGAATGAGGTAGGAGGGTGGGAGAGGTGGCTCATTGCATAAAGCTATGTTCAGGGGTTGTAAAGGTGTAGAGTAGCTGGAGGACTGGGTCCCAGCCCCCTGGGTTCAGGGGTTTCTGCCTTATCTGCCTATAATGACTTCAGTTCTGCTTGTTTGTGTTTGGAAGAACACAGCAACCCCTAAAATAGGAGAGGGAAAGTGTAAACATACTAGCAAAGGAGAGGCAGAGCAAACTATGCACAACTCTGTTTACAACTCTTATGTGTAAGGCTTGTTCCCTGAACCTAAGCAAGCCTGCTGCAGCAGAGGTAAAGCATGAGGCCCTGGAAGCATTTGCTGTTTCCTACATGAGCAACAGCTTCTATTTCTTCCTCCCCCACCCCAGTTTATGTTTTGCTGTCCCAGCCGGAGTTTAATGTGCTTTGCAGTTTCCTCTATTTTTCTTTTTGCGTGTGTTTTGATTTTTTCATGTTGGAGTCTCTGCTGACAAAAGGTGCCAGCCCATTTAGCAGCTGCTGGGAGATAAATGCTCAGTGGATACAGACAGCATGGCAGTGTGGGAGGCCAGACACGACATCCTTTGGGCAGGCAAGCACCATGTGTCCCTGGCCTCTGTGCCCATTTACCCCTTCAGCTGGGCTGCTTAGAGCACATCATGGACCATGCTGGTTTTTGGATGGGAGCTCAGTGCTTTGGATGTGAAAGCATGCCGTATGTTTTCACACCTGAAAGCTCTTCAAGGAGAGATCTGAGATCTTTGCTTTTATGCGCATACATTGAACTTTCTTTGACTGGCTCCAGACTATTTTTTTTTTTACCTCATATGGTGACTGCTTCCAATATATGCTTATAGAAACTGGAGATATTTACATTCCTGATTTAGGGAAGACTTGACAGATATTTGATTTGAGTTGGTTTGTTATTCCTAGTTCTGGCTTATTGCAACCACACTGCCTACTGCTGTATCTCTATTGATTGCAGACAGACATCCTGAGGGATAACTCTGTCTTCCCTTTCATGTAAAAAGAAGAAAAAAAGGCATGTCTCCAGCCCTAGTATTTGTGAAGACAGACACAAATACCTAATGCATACTGTTTGATGAGACTGAAAGTGTGTCAGTGTGAGTCCTAAAACATCATCATTTATTCACCCTGACTTCTCTGTCATTCAATGAATTGCCCACAACACTAATGTGCAGAACTGTGCTGAAAAGGCTGCAGAAGAAGAGTGCCTGCAATTTTTTGGGTTCAACTAGCAAGAGTGCTGAAGTGAAACCCTGAAGAACACCCAATCTGAATCCAAAACTGCCAACTCTAAAGCAAAATTGCATCTGATACCGCCTACTCACACTGCCTTATTTCTGTCCAGCCAGGCAAATTCCATTTGACCTTTGGGGTTACCAGGTTTGGGGTAGTTTCCTTGAGCCTTATCCAAAGAAGAAACAAGGAGATTTGTTTTATATTTGCATGTCTAGAGCACAAGAGTCCCTGGGAGTTTCTCTGGCAGCCCAGATGTTTTTTCTAGTAGAAAAAGGCCCTGTCTCAGTAGACCAGGGCTGAAGGACAAGTATGATTATCTTCTGGCACTAAAGATCTTGCTTCTGCCATTACAGAAACTTAAGCAGAGTCTGTTCCAGTTCTTCAGATTGCATTCTCTTGCCTGACTTACCTGGCCTGCTGTTCTGACTTTCCTTTAAGACACTGCAGTGTTTTACTGCAGTCTGAAAATGAAGCTTGTACAGGTAAAAGGGGGCCACAGTGAAATCCTGGAGCATGGGTAGCAGCAGCAGTGCAACTCCTGTAGCAGGACACAGGTGAGTAGCCCAGGAGTTTACCTCTGGCCTCTCTGTTGCATGTTGCCTAACTGTTTGTGGGGGTCTCTGATGTATTGCTCCATGCCTCCTCATTTAAAGCCAGCATGGCCAAGTTCTTAAAATTATTGAAGATTCCCACAAATACAGGACTCTGTCTCAGAGGATGAGAAGACAGCCAGCCTTTAGCTTTTGCTACATCTTTCCTACAGCTCCTAGAAGTGAAAATGAGGCTAGGAGAAATGGCAGACATCATACTCCAAGCCCTAAAAGTTTGTGGTTGCCATGGTACAAATCTTTTAAAGCAACACGCTTGCTCTATTTCATTTAATGAATTGATCTGATGGCTTGTGCTCCTGTGAAGCCACTTCCTCTTGCTCATTTCATTTTCCTTCCTCCCTCTAAGCCCCAGAATTTAGACCTTTCTCATCACACTACCTGTCTGTTGGAAGGAGATCTCTGCTCATTCCTGCCAAATGAGAGAAAATCAAAGTCTGTACTGAGCAGCAGTAAAAGAGCAATGTTGCTGCCTGGAATTGTAGCAGAAGCTCCTTCCATATTAGACCGTGTAAGTGCTACAGCAGGAAAATAAGTAGCTGAGCCTGTTCAAAAGCCTATGAATTCTTTCTTGCATTAAGTTAATTAGTGAGAATTGAAACAAGAAGCTGGTGCATGAAAGAAAAGGATTAGGTATCTTGTATCTTAGTAGCTCAGTGGAATTGCAAGGAAAAGGGATTCAACTTGTCAATGATAAGAAATAAGTGTTTTATCCTTGTTTCAATTTTGAGCAAAATTCACTGTGTGTTTTACCTGCTGATGGACAGACAACATTCAGTGGCTGAAGCAAATGTGATAACAGATAATCCAGGGAAATTTATGTGACCAGTTAGTGCTCAAGCACAATCCTGTCTGAAACACTTCCTACTGGCTGAGAAGCACCATCTAATTCCCTTCTGCTCTCACTCCAACTGGCTGATTCAGGGAGCAGGAAACTCAAAAATGAACACGCTCACTCCTCCCCAGCACTTAGCAGCACCAGGAAAATAAGGCAAACAGATGGGAGTCAATGTATCATCCAAATGAAATCCCACCCTTCATGAAAATGTGCCAGCTGAAGAGGAGACAGGATTCTTATTGGTGTCCTTTGCCACAGAGAGAAAATGTGGATTTTTTGGCTCAAAGATAGCAGTGAGTGCTTTGCTTTTTTCCTCCTTTGAGTGCTTGTCATCTTGGCCAGGTGGTCTTTGAAGCTTGGGACATGCAGAAGCATGAGACTTTCCAGAGAAAGCTCCAGATGCCCTTGGCAAACTTGTTTCTCCTAAATCCTGCTTTCCTGCTGTGTCTGTGTCTGGGGCTGAAATTTTCACAGAAAAACTAACAGGGTAGTTAAGAAAAATCTAATAGGCTCTTGAGCTGTATTTTATGTGGGCAAGATGCATTTCCATCTGGAGTTGGGGTGGCAGCTTTTCCTTGCCTTGCTGACAGACTTCATGTTGTCATGAACAAAACTTACTTTTTATGGGTATTGGGATCCCTTTCCCCTTCATGTGTTTCAATTGTGACATTTGGAAATATTACTCAGGAAATCTCTTGCCATCTGGGTCTCCAGCAGCCTCAACACCTGCACCACTGATGCACCCTTGTCTCTCGACAGTAAGCCCATCTCTTCCTCTGCAGCTGTCCCCTTCAGATTCTCTGCCTCAGTCTGTCAGCAGATTCACCAACAGAAACCACCTTATGGATCCTGGTCAGCTCTTTTTCCAGCCTATAAATGTGACAGGAGACTTCTTTATTTGCTCAGTCTCCATTACTTGCCACGAAGTGGAGAATGCTCCTGCAACATTTGAGGAGGCACAGATTTACCTGGAAGTCTTCTCTCACCTGCTCATAGGGAGCAAGAAGCTCACTTATCCTCAAAACTCACAAGACAAGTACTTCTTCAGTGTAAGTTTTGAAGGGGGTGGCTTAGGGCTGCCTCTTTCCCTTCTCAGCTGCAGTGCAGTCTCACTATGCCCATACAAAAGGCTCTTACCCTCAGCTCCAGGATGACATCTGCTTTGCTGAGCATTTCCAGCAGCAGCAAACAGCCTGCTGAACAGCCTTTTTCCTCCCCTTCATCTCTGAGGGGTCAGGTGAGGGTGGCTAGGAGGAAGTTCTTCTGCCACCTCTGGAACTGCACTGCTGATCTCTTCTCAGGGCTGATGGTGCAGCTGGGGTTACCCCACGAGGTACGACTGCACACTCATGCTGCTGCTAACCTGAACAGCCTGCTGGCACCTTCACTCACTGCGCAAGCTTCCTGGCCTAGTTAAGCTCTGAAGGGCTTGTTAGCTGCTCCAAAATAAAGCTGAGGACTGGCAGCAAGTCTTCACTAGCTGTGCTCCTTGGTCTGCAGTCAGGGTTCCAAGCAGGGTAAGCTAACAGACTAAAAGCAAGTATGTGGGTATGTGCAATTTTAAATTTTATGCATATTCATAATTATACGTACTATATATTTATATATGTATATAGTTACATGCATATGTAAAATATTTGTGTATAGTTACTGAGGAGAACTATGAGTGTATCACTCAGAAACCACCCAAATTATAACACCACAGCAGAAAGCTGGATCAGCTCTACTGAAGCCAGTGGAACAATGAATCAGATTAATGTGCCATTTTCCTTGGGTAAAGAAGGATATTTACATGCAGTACAGCATTTCAAAATGGTCAAGGGTGCTTTTTAGTCTGTGAAACATTGTTGTTTAAATATATGTGTAAAATTTCCTTTTCTAGCTGGTAAGAGAGTTGCTAGGGAGTTTACTAGCATGAGTGGTCTTTTCCAAATTAATTTTACACTTTAATTAGAGTAAGTACTGTAGAGCTAAAAGACAGAGAGAATATGGAAAGAGCATAAAGTTCATTCCAGTTCTAGGTTTCACAGGTAGATATCATATGTTGAAAGGTGGGCATACTATGGGAGTCCTAAATACTGCTAGCAATTCCATCTAGCTAGTGAGTTTATGTAAAATCATTGACCTTGATCTGAGGATAGACCTCTTTAACACAATCAATACAGGTGCAATCAGATAAGAACATTCTACTGTTTTATTAAAGTGCATCTAATTCAAAACTCAATAACTCTCACAAATCCTTAATCAGAGAAGACATCCTGGGAGGTATTTAGGTGAGTGATCTTATAACTCTTGCTCTCTCCTTGTTAGGATGGCATTTTACAAATAGACATGTCTGTTTCCTCTTTACCCTCCCTGCCATAATTCTTTCACTATACAGTTGTGTTGATTATCATGCATTTATCAAGTATTTTTCGCCTTCATTTATTTAGAGAGACTGAGTCAAGTGACAGCTTCTCTTTACCCCGTCCCCCTGCATCAGTGTGGCCAAGCATACAAATGCAAATGTGGCTCGATTGCTGGCACGCTGGGTCCTGTGTTCTTGTGCTTGGCTTGGATGTGTGAAGCTATAGGAGGTGTAGTGTTAATGCATGCTCTCTAGCTCAGGGTGGCCGGGGGTAATGAAAGAAAACAGTCCATGTGTGGCATTATGTGATAGTTTAAGCAGAATGAAAGCCAAAGGCAATGACTGTATTTTTAGAAATTATTTTAGATCAAAAATGATGCATACCAAATAAGACAAAATAACCACACGGTAGAGAGCTCTGAGACCACTGCTTACAGTGAGGAAATTATTATTCTTTCCAGGTGATCCTCAGCATGTTCCACAATAATGCAAAACAAATTGTAATTTGGAGCAATTGAGCTGAAGGCAGATTTCTTTTTAGTCATTTCAGTTCATATATGGCAGACTGAGGGGATCAGATCTTTAGTGTAAATGTGAATGGCTACACATGCTTAACTAGAACCCTGGTTCCCTGCATTACACAAAACAGCACTTAGCCAGCCCACAGAATAAAATAAGAAAAAAAATCAAATAGGTTTACGACTATGTACAGCACAGAGAGGCTCAAGAGGCTGCAGCACTGCAACAGTCTCCTTAACATACATGTCCAATGGAAAGAGAGGATGTCTGTACTGCAGCTCCTCACAGTCAGGAATCTTCCAGTTTGATTCTGATCCTGTTACTCCCTCAGACTTGAACCTAGTTATTTGGAACTTTTATTTCAATAACTATATATTATTTACTGGAATTAATTTTTATATTATGAAAAATTACTGTGCAGATATTTTGGGTCTTCCTCAGCCTTCTTCCTCACTCTATTTGTACCTCAGTTGTTTTAAGACCTAAGTTGTTTGTTATATCGTTCAAGATAATGCCTGCAAAGGACAAAACTACCAAGTTCCAATTCCCATGTGCACAAACACACCAACATCTGTGTTTTCCAGGAGCAGAATTCTGTGTCTCTGATTCCAGGTGGGCCAAAGTAATATCTCCTGTGGTAGAAACAGGATTTTCAGGTAGAAACAGGAAAGGGGGTGGAACAAGTTGATTGGTTATGTTCTGGGAAAAACTCAATTATCATCTTTCTCTAGCTAGGAATGTGGACTGAATCATCTTCTTCTGTTCTAAGGACTGAGGGCAAGAGTGGTGAACAGCAGAGAGCCAGGCAACTCTTCTGAAACTGGTTTGGTGATGCTACTGCAGCTGATGGCAGCAGAAGGAAAGAGTTGATCCTTGCTGCCCATCCAACACAGTAGCAATTGCCATCACAGTTGTTCTGGCCGGCCCTTCTGGTCACATCAAGAGCAGGAATTTCCGGGGCTCTGGTGTAGGCAAAGCAGGGCTCACAGTTACTTTGCTGTTTCTGGCTGCCTACTAACTTAGATGGCTTTCTGCTTGACTTGTGCTTCATCCCTACAGTCTCCACTGTTCTCCATGTCCAGCAGTGTGCTTGCTCCATGCCGTGATGATGACTCAGTGCTTCCTCAGGCACTGCAATACCTCTCAGATACAGCATGATGCTGTGTGGTCTTAGCTTGGGTCCTGAGGTCACTGAAGCATTAGCATTGCACAGTTCAAGACCTAGTCACTATGTCATTAGCATCATCTTCTCCAAAATGCTGAGGTGATTTGTCAGATTTCATACGACAGCTGGATTAAAGTACTGCTGAAAATGCTAGGTATTTGTGTTGGGGTTTTTTGTGTTTTGTTTATTTATTTGTTTTAAATTACTGAGCTTTTGATTAAGCTCAAATATCTCTTTAAAACACAGTTTTGGAAGAAGATGTGCTGGACAGTGTAATGGTTAAATGCAAAGGCATGCTAAGTATCTTGGCCTTTGCCACAAAAAGCATTGCTGATTCAAGACATTACATAAAAGCTTCTGCTGCACTGCAATCTCTTAGCAGTTACTTAGCTAGCCTTTTCACTCTCCTTCTGCAAGGCTAAATAATACCCTCTTTTGATTTTTGTAATCAGAATTTATTTAATATCATCTTTGAAAGGTATTTTTTGTGTGTTTCAACTCTGATAAATGCAGCCCCCATCACCAGTAGAACAGAAATAAAATTAAAATTTATCTCTGCACACTTCTGTGTGCTGGGCCTGCAGTTCAAAAGCAGCTTTATTTTGGAGAGCTTGGGGAGGGGGAGATTCTGGTGTATGGATGTACACAACACTTTAGACGAAGAGTTAAAAACGAAAATGGTGTTTTTAAATGCTAAAGGGAGAAACAACAGTGAAACAGACTGAAAAACTGTCCAGATGCTGCATTATATCCACAATGATATGTAAGTATTCTGTATTAATGAAATGAAACCATAGGCTCTGAGTAAGTTTGTGCTTTTTACTGATGTGTTGGGCTCTGAAGGATTCCCACCCCCAGTGGAAAATA
Source organism: Cichladusa arquata (assembly GCA_026413545.1). Classification (NCBI taxonomy): domain Eukaryota; kingdom Metazoa; phylum Chordata; class Aves; order Passeriformes; family Muscicapidae; genus Cichladusa; species Cichladusa arquata. The sequence goes on from JAOTQP010001546.1 coordinate 36,876,531, forward strand.
AGGATACAAGAGATCTAATTAAAAGCGGGAGCTTGAGAAGCACAAGACTTTAAACTCTTCTACTTAATGGAATTTGTTGTGGTACTAAAATAGTATTCCCTCCTGTCATTCTGACATGAAAAACATTAGTGAATATTTGATTTTATTGTGGAACAAATTATGGTAATAATGAGTCTTTGAGAAAAAAAAGTGCTCAAAATGGTACAATCTCATTTAAAATGTGCGTGTGTAAAATAGAGCAGATACACAAAGTGTTGTCTGCTACTTCACCAAGAGACTTATTTTATGAGCTGCGTGCCCTTTCAGCATAGAGCTCAACATGTGCCATTTACCTGTCTCAACCCCACTCTTACTGCAAACTCCTTTCTCTATATAATTTGGGCTTTGGGAAGGTGTGACCCATCAGGTTTTGGCTCCTACTCAGCAATCCAAAACTGCAAGGTTAGCTATAAGTGGGCAGAAAATTCTCCCTATCTTTCCAACTGATTCTCAGACATTATGGCATTAAAGATTGATCACTTCCAGTCAAAATGTGAACAGCCAAGCAACAATTTATGCTGGATTTGTTAAATTTAATAATTTAATTTGCGATTACTCTTATAAGAATGACTGAACTCCTGGCAAGAAAGTAAGGAAGACACATCAGAGATGAATGGACCTAGAAGGATTTTTTTTTAAATTTGGTGGGGGTTTTTTGCTATCAATACACCCATTGCTGGAGTGGGTGCTGTCAGGACAGATGTCTCCTGCTACCTTTTGCTTTTAATGTTGCACTGATTTTAGAAAAGTCGATGAGAAAACAGCTTTGGCTTGCTTGAGGATGAGATGAAGAGTGACTAAGCTTCCAAGATCCAGCTCTGGCAAGGACACTCTCTATAGCTTTGACCAAAGGTCTTTTGACCTCCCTTTGACTTTTTCCTTGGTAAAATGAAATTAACCCTGTCCTTGCAAGATTTATTAACAGGAATATGTCAATGAAAGTAAGAGGCACTTGGGTGCATGCTGGGATCAACAGGAAAATTTTCAGTCATTCCAGTAGGTCAGGTCACATTGTCAGTATGGGAAGTTGTAAAATAAGTTTTTTTGTCCAAATGAAACCAGTGGATTACTTGGGACATTCTCTGGGAAGCAAAGAGGTGGTTGTCCTGTCACATCTTCTCAGGAGCAATGGCTTCAAGGTTTCATGGGAAATTTCTGTAGAGGAATGTACTGAATTTATATTCTAGATATATTGTTTCTACCTTGGAACTCTTTCTTCAAAGCATCATCTTCAAAAGCATCTAAAAAAAAAGAAAAATAATGCAGGGTATAAATATACATTCCTTTCCTCAGAATGCATCATATAAGCCTTTTGCACTCTGTTGAGTGATTAAATGAAAGTGACTTGGGCCAGCAAAGATGTGAAATGGATTTTTGTCACTGAGCAAGCCTATTGAAATGACTCTGTTTCACAGAGCTAGCAGCATGATGTTTAAATGGAGTTTATTTTGGAGCATGGGTCACTCTGGGGCAGGTTTGCTCACATAAGCTACACACAAATGTAGGCTAAAGAAAACAATAAATGTGAGCTGTCAGGAGATCTTACTAAGAATTTGCAGAAGATCTTACTCTTAAATAGGATGGAGAAAGGAAATATCTCACAATCAAAGAATTTACTATCTTCACGGTTAGCCTTTCTCCCAGCCAAAAATGTAGGACACATTTAATATAATCTCACTGTATAATGTAATCAGACTGTCTGAGGGATATCTTATGCTACTCTGATAGTCAACAATCAAGTGTGGTCAAGGACAGTCAAATTGTTTTATTGCTCATAACTTGGCAAAGGCTAAGGAAAAACGTGTATGAATTTAATGGCTCAAGGCTTTTATTACTTCCCCAATAGGTGATTTTAAAAATGTACTTCCTTGCCTTCATGTCAAATGCAAAGTGAAATGGATGGCCTTAAAAATCGCAAGTTGGACAGAGAAAGAGGAAGAATAGCATTCCTCAGATGTGAGCCTGTAAATTGGTCTAAAGAGGTCCTGAAGTCCAGCAAAGAATGTCCTAGAAGACTAAGCACAGCTGCAAAGGGTGACACTGCAGGACACATGTCAATTCATGCTCAACAGACCTGATATTAGAGAACAGGCTCATGGAAATTTCAATAACCACACAACTGAGGAGAGACTCCTGCTCTACTGCTGTAGAGGTACTGTAGATGTCCTGTCCACCTCATTTAACCTTCCTTTAATGAAGTCCACAGAGATTAATCAGGAAGACAAGAGATTTACATGATTCATGTATGAGAATGAGAACAAATATTTGGTTTGGGAGAGAAATCATCATCAGACTGAGGATATCAGAAGCAAGCCAGAATTAATTTATCCCCTAGATTACAAAGCCCAGGTTACAATGTTAGTAAAGGCAAACTTTGTGTGATTTAATCTTTATTAAAATTCTGCTAGCACAATATAACTAGAAATATTGCTGATACTAGATTTGGAAATAATTATACCCTGACCAATATGCTGCACTTCTAAAGCATTTGTAAATGTTCTCTTTCGTGTAGCCAAAACAATTATTTTGTCAACCAACAGCAGTGCCCTCAAGTATAGAGATCATTTTGATTTGAGACGGTGAGGAGCGTGACTAGCTGGAGTACAGCTACCCAAAGTATGATTTACACAGGAGGTCATAGCTAGTATGTTACAACTCCTGCACAAGTGCTACACAGTCTCTGTCAACTGAGAACAACTGAAATTTGATTTTAATTTCTGTCACAAAAAGGCACAGCTCTGGTGCTCAGCCTCAGACAAGATTTGCCATTAAGTCAGTGTTGGTCAAAAAGACAGAGCTCCTCCAGTTAGAACATGACCTGCAGAAACAATCCAGCTTTTCAAAGACTGTTTGGTCTTTGACCAAACCCCATGCATCTTGTAAAACTTGACAGGCTCATGTTGAAAAGGATTTAATGCAGGATTTTTTGGAAGTGGCCATTGGCTTCAGAATATTTACACAATCGTGAGGTAGGTTGGCTGACTTCTGTCAGGAGATATGTCCTGGAGGCACTGCTAGAGATATTTCTTCTAGTGGAAACAGACAGAACATTGAAGGTTAATTTGTAGTCCAATTATTTTTTTTTTTCTGGATTAACTCTGACTTTTATCACGAGCTCAACATCTTTCATATGGTCTTCATAAATTTATACCACACAGTTAAAGTTCTTTGAGGAGTTTAAGTTTAAAGCAGGATTGAAATATTTTAAAGGACTTTATAATAACACATTGGAAGCATAGAAAATCCCTTGATAGCATAAATGGATGGAAACATTCTAGAGTACAAATGAGTTAGAGATTAATTCATGGCACCTTGTACAGGCTTAGGGAATTCTATGTGTTTGAAATAGTTTCACAGCACAAGCAATCTGCTGGACAGTAGAAATGTCCTCTCAGACTCTCCTCACTTCCCAGAATGAGTGTTTAGGGGAAGGAATCTTCCATTGCTGTCCTCCCCATTGCAGCCTTTTTATTGTCAAAGAGGTTGAAGAAGTTGAAGGACATTCCTCTGTGTACTGCAAGTTACGGAAAACGTGTCATAATAAGAATTCAGAACCCAGGAAAAAGACTGGTTCACATTTAAATATTGTAGACTAAAAATGGCTAAATGCATCTGGCCAACGAAAGAGAGTTTAGGATTATGCATCTGCTGGGGCAAGTAACCAAAATGCTCGAAATGTCCCATGGTAGAGCCAGGAAAGCTTGCTATACCCTTAAATGCCCAGTTGAAATTAAATCAGGACTTGGAAGCAAGTTTGCATCTTTTGTTTGAAAGAACAACTTGAGGTAAACAGGATATTTTTAGAATCAAAAAGAACCTCTATATGGTGTAATTGCTGGAGAGTCTTCAATTGTCCTCCACTCTACTTTTTATTTCTAACATAGAGGACAGCAGGACTGGGGATTCAGGGATGATTCAGATGCCTCCTCTTCCTCCAAACGATCAGCAAAAGCTGAAACTTGTATTTCCCCTAGGGAATAATCCTTTTATTTATGTATTTATTATTATGTTTGTAGAAGAACTCTGTGAAATAGCTTCTACCTTTCCCAGTACTTTCTTTGATTGAAACCAAGTACATCCTCTTGCAGGGGCTCCAGGCTGAGAAAGTCCATGTGTTGCTGAGTTTTTGGCATATTGTGATGAGCTCGCTTTTGTGGTGGGTTAGCATTGGCAAATACCCAAATTTCCATCCAGCTGCTCACTCATAACCCCTCTCCATGGGGCTTGGGGAGAAAATAGGATAAGAAAACTCATTGGTCAACATAAAGACAGGGAAATTGTTCACCAGTTACTGTTGTAGGCAATACAGACTTGACTCGGAAAAAGTTAATTTAATTTATTGCCAATTAGAACAGAATCTGGCAGGAAGACACAAAGAAATACAAAGATATATCCCTCTCCTCTCCTCTCCTCTCCTCTCCTCTCCTCTCCTCTCCTCTCCTCTCCTCTCCTCTCCTCTCCTCTC
>JAOTQP010001546.1:36894957-36919373 GCA_026413545.1 Cichladusa arquata
TTTTTTTTTTTTTTTTTTTTTTTTTTTTTTTACCAGTGAGAGAAATGGATACTAGGGGGTGAAAGTAAAAAAATCCCAGTTTATTAACAGAAAAGAAAAAAAAAAAGGGTGCCCACAAGGGACAGGAAAAAGGCAAAAAATTGAATAAATGCTAGATATTGAAATTGTGCATGACAGCCTATGTTCCTCTTGATGACATCTGATGCCTTGTCCTCAGGGCTCTGTGAGCATTTCAGATTTCAGTATATGTATAACCCCCTTCCCTTCTCCTGCAAAGCAGAAAGGGGGTTACTGGATCAGACTTCTTCCATTCCCAGTGCATTATGCTGTTATGATGTAAGGTGTGTGCTTTGAGTGACTATGACCTAAACACGCTGCACTATATTTGGAGGCTTAAACAAGTCAAAGAGAACAGGGATGAAAGGAGTTGGGCATTTAGTCTGGATGCAGCCAAACACATGTGGAGTCTTTGCTGACACTCTCAGGAACCCATTACATCTGTGTGCCAGAGTGGAGGAGCCACTTGATCAGTGCATAGATCACAGAATCCATTAGGATCACAGAATGTCCTGACTTGGAAAGGACCCCAGGGATCATTAAGTCTAACTCTTTTGTGAATGGCCCAGATATTGCGGTATAATTTTCTCGCAAGCAAATCTGGTCCTGTAGGCCCTCCCAGCTGGACCTAGAGGTGGTCAGGACCTTCACTTAGAGCATCTCACAAGGGCACAAACTTTGACCATTGCAAACTTGATTTGAGCCTGAGAGCCAGAAGCAAGGGATCTGTACACCTGCCTCAACTCTTCAAACTACCTCTTGAGGGCTTTTATCTTACATGGTAATACAAAACACTACTTCTATTCCTTCAAAACTGTCTTGATATGTGTGATGGAAAATAAAGGGAAAAAACTTTCCAGAAGGGATAAAAATTAAAACTTTTTTTTCCTTTTTTCTTTTATTCCTTTTTCTCTCTACTTCTGCTGTTCATGAGGAGGATACATATGATGGCTATGTCAGTGTCAATGATGGAGCTCATGGCTTGACTTCAAAAGACATTTCATACCTAAGTGACATTCTGGTGGCTCCATAACATAGGCCTCTTCATAAACCTAAAGTTAGATAAGATGGTTAAATGTCTTTCCTCAGAAGAGGGAGCTATGAGGTTGAACCCTTTTATGTATAAAGAATATTAAACTGGAACTCACTTCCTAGTTAAGTTTCCTAAGGTGATGGGAAAGGACTGTGCCTGAGGTGTGATGATGTTCCAGCTCCTCTTCCAGAGTTACTGCCAGGTTCCTTTTTTGTGGTGCATATAGCCAGTTCCAAAGCTCAGCATATGCATTAGTATTTATAGAATTGTTTTGTGCCATATACTGTATGAGGACTATTATTGATAATGGTGATTTATCTAGCCTTTTAATGGAAAAAAGCCTTGCTATGGGTCATGAAATTAAATGACTGCCTTTTTTTTTTTTTAATGAGAGTCTGGACTACTGCACATGGCTGTAACGCTCTCCTAAATTGGAGTAAAGATTATACATTTGACTTAGGCAGTAAAACTGAATTCTGCAGGTGACTATTTGATGGCAATTCATAGACGTTTATTATAGAAATGTATGAAGGAATAACAGCATCACTTGAAAAGAAGATAAAACAACCCCTGACCCTAATCTTCTCTCTGCACTGAAATGAAACCCAAAGTTATTCCAAATTAATTTTATAGAAGGAGTCTTATCAGGTCTCTACTCATGCTTGACATTTTACCAAGTTCTCTCCCTCCTGGTGCTTTTCTCACAGGACACAATGAAATTTAGCTTTCATAAACTGCTCAGGGCCTTTTGTAAAATCCCAGCCCATGATATCAGGACCTTCTTTCCTTGTTCTGAAGATCTTGTTATTGAACTCAGGTCTTTCATCAGTCTCTAGCTGGGGTCTGCTTGCCATTGCACCAAATCCCACATCTTCCAGGGCAGATAGGTTGCTGAGGATACTTCAGTACTACATGACACAGTGAGCAATGGGCTTTTTGGTGGTGGTGATAAGGGGCATGCAGAGAAATGTGAAGACCAGTTTATGCCTCAGTGGCTTCTGTGCAATATAGAATCATAAGATAGTAATTTATGTTGGAAAAGAGCCTTGAGAACATTGAGTCCAAACATAAACCCTACACTACCAAGTCCACTCCTAAGCCATGTCCCTAAGAGAGCACATCATATTCATTAGTAGTCATTTACCTTACTACAGCAGGTAGCACATTAGTTTTGCAATGCCAGTCTTGAGGGATGCTCAGTGCAGCTGCTGCAGAATGCAGTGAGGCATGGATTGCACCTTAGGCTGGAGCTGCTGAAGTAGCTCACACAGATCCATGCTATACCAGCTTTACCCTTTATGGGTTTAAAGCTCTGCCTCCGTGATCTCTGCCTTCATTGCTGTGTACCCCAAGGCTGCAGATAAAGAGTGGGGACAGGGGCAACAGAAGGCTTTGGCTAGGCATTGAGCTAAGGAATAGATGCAAGCCTTCAATTTTCCCCTGACTCTTGAGATGCTCAGCTTGTATGAAGGGAACTGTAGGAGAAAAAAATCTGACTCTGCTAGGGGAAGAGGCTGGGTTGGCAATGGTTGGGTTAAACCCCTGCTCTCAGGAAGACACTTAGGAGAAGCCCAATCACCATGGCTGCATGGGCTGGTCATTTTAAAAGTGGAGTTCTTTTCTGATAGTCTTTCCACAATGTTTTCCCCTAGAACCTTCATTTGGCTTCCAAAGGACAGCTGATGTACTGGTGCTGTTTTTTTTTTTTTTACAGTGCCACAGTAATAACTATTTTTCTATTGCATAACAGAATTCCTCATCAACACCTCATGGCTGTGAGGTGAGGATTTAATTAAAACATCATAAAGATATCTTTGGGGAGCTGGACACAAGATTATTCTAAATGCAATGCAGTATTGCAGGAAAAATGTGACTCTCTACTTGTATGCACCCAGTGCACAATTCAGGTGACCAATGGAGACTGGTCAAATATATATAGTCTCAAGTAGATGATAGAGAGTGAACTTGGCTTCATGAAAATATACATAAGGTGTGCTAATTTCCAGTATGCTTTTATGAGCAGCATTTGCTTGAATTCTACTAGAAAATAAAATGATAGTGCCAAAATAAGAGTGCTGAAGCCTGAGGAGAAGGAGCAAAATCAGTCTACCTATTTGAAATCTTGTTTGAAATACCTTAAAAGGTCTCTGGTGTCAGGTAAAGTTGTAAACAGAACTTACTCTAAAAAATTCTGGGAACATAATTAGTGACAATTTAATTAGTTTCATTTTGTTATAAAATACCAGAATATGAAGTGGAGAAGGACAGAATACTACCACAGTTATCATTGTGCCTTCACCTAGAAAATTACAAGGGCTGTGTTTACTTCTGTCTCTGGTCCACTCCTGTTAAGTTGGATATGTATCTTGCGCACCCCTGGTATTGAGCATTATTCCTGAAAGACTTGATTCACCACCAGATAACTTCCATTCCATGCTGCCATAATTCCACTGATTTCAGCTAAATACTGTGAAGTTACTTGGTGATAGAGCAATTTTAAAAAATCCTGTAAAAGTCTTATGGATCTTTTTTGATTTTAAATTGTTTTAGTTGCTCCAGTTCTTAAACATTAAAATTATCCATTCAACAGATTGACAACAATGCCTTTGTCATCTTTTTCTGGTCTGTGTGTGAGAGAGGGAGGTGATGGGGTGTGGAGTGTCCCTGAGCTTTCTCTTTCCAGTCTGTCTGGGTTCCAGCTGGTACCACTGATCGCTGGTTCCAGCAGCAGTGCTAGTTCACTGCCCATAGGATAAAGCACTTTATTTATGGTTTTGAGCCAGAGCTGCAGACTGCCAAGGAAGAGAAGGACCTGACACTGCCTGCCATTGCTGCAAATGATGATAACTCTATTCATTTCAGTGGCATCAGGCAGCTTCAGAGCCAGAGAGAATGCCTGGCCTGACAGGATTGGTTCCTGTATGAGGAAGGACAGTTTTATTCTCCCAGCATCCCTGGATCATATACAAGGAGTTACACAAAGAAATGCTAAAGGAAAGAGAAGGTGATACATCAGCTCTTTAGGATAGGTGATGCATTTTGTATAATGTTTACTATTTATCTTACAGAAAAAAAATGGAGAGCAGTGTTTCCTTTCTACCCCAAACTAAGGTTCACGGGCAAGTTTTTAAATATACATATTCAAATCAACCATTTAGGAAATTCATAGCATAAGCCAGTCAACCCTCACTAAACCATATTTCCTCTCGTCGGAAAAATCATATCTCTGGGGACAATATTCAATTTATTAGGTTCTCAGGAGAAATAAGGGATAAGAACTGTAAAGATGAAGTTGGCAGCCAAGGCTGAAGATAAAGACTCAAAAGAAACCCATCAATTCCCGAGGGAATGTGCAAATTCCTCTAATAGACCTGTGTCATCTTTACTGGAAGCTGCTTAAACATGACTAAGATTGTGAATGTTTGGCTGTACAACTGTGCCTCTGTTAGAGACTAAGAGTGGTTTCAGTGGGTCAAATGCCTGACATAATTGCTGCCTGAGTTCAGGGTGCTTGGGAGGGCATTTCTCATCCTTCATTCAACTTCTCCCATGCCATGGTGATGAATGGCTTCTTCACTTCCTGAGCACCACCAGTTCTTTGCTCACACCAGCCAAGGGACTTTCTCTGCTCCATTGGGTCTGAAGGATTTAAAGTGGAGGCTTTTATCAGATGCCCACAAAATGCCTTTCTGCTCCCTGCACTTCTTCATAAACCATGACTGGTCTAGTTGTCTTTCATCACATAAAACTCCATTTCCAGGGCACAGATTCCTTGGGTCTCAAGCAAGTGTGTTCTGAAGCATTAAAATGCAAACCTCAGCGTGGGACTCATAAGGGTCATCTTGCTGTCATTGTCTTCCTTGGCTTTTCATGCTAACAACTGTAATGGTTTTTGCAACACTGTGAGATGTAAAATTGAGTATTAAGTATTATATTTCACTGCTTGGATTTTTTTCTCCCATCTCACCTGTGGTTAATTTTCACGAGTCGTTGTTGGTTGTGTAAAAGATTCTGCCTCATTTTTTTTTTCCTGGGTATTGCAGTCCTGGTTAATAGGCAATGTTAATTATGTCATCATAAAGAGAAGTACATTTTTTTTATTCGTATTATACATATTTCTTAACTGCATTTGGCTTGCCTCTAATCAGAAGCTGGTTTTATGTGTTCCTTAAGGGATAATTAAAAAGTGAGGTTTTACTGTTTGTTTGGTTAATTGGTTTGGTGGGGGAGTTTTCAGCAAGCAGCAAGGAAAAGTTTTCTCCATCCCACAGGCTGGCTGTGAACTCAACTGTACAGGCAATACTTCTTTATCCAAATTTGTAGTTAATTCTATAGATGTAAGACATTCATCTATCTGTCTATCCATGCATCTATTCTTTGACAAAATTATTTATGTTTGAAAACGTTGCTATGAACATTTAAGTGACATGTTTCACTTTACTGAGGGGGTTTGTCAGTCAAATGTGGTTGATAGTGTGCAGAATGTGGATGCTTAGCTTTCTCTTCAGCACCCAAGAAGGCTCCATATATTTGATAGGTCATGGTCTTGGTGATTGAAAATATTTCTGACTTTACTTTCTGAGGTAATCTGTTTTCCTCATGATTTTTCATTTCTGTGTGTCTTCTGGAATTTGCCAGAGAGTAAACAAGCCATACCTGCCTGGTCTTACCTCCCACCATTCTGCCCCTCTCTCAGGTCAGATTCTTTCCAGTCTCTGCTTCTCCTGTTCCTTTTCTCTGATTTTTGTAGGAGTACAGAGGACATGGAGATAGATGGGTGACCACACTTTTTGAGATGAATAAAAAAATCTGTATTTTTTAAATATAGGGATGGAATAAAGTGGTTTCTTTTCTGTGTATGTAAAGGAAATTTGGGATCTCATCCATCCCTTGTGGAAGCACATTTTATGACCTCACTCTTTTTCTGTGAAGCTTCTCTGAAGATGAATATGGTTCTGTCACAGGAGTAAGTTTTGTTTCTAAGTTTGGTTTGTTTTTTTTTTTTTTTTTTTTAATAGTGTGCAACATGACATTTGAAGTTTAAATGATGCAATGGTTTCAGAGGTGATGACCATCAGAAGGTCTAACTGGCTTCACTTACAGTTCTGATGCTCAAGGGACCAGACTAACTGGGAAAGTCACTTAAGTTGTGAAGTGTGTAACTGAAGCCACAGTATTTGAAACCACAGCTCTTGGTGTTTGTGGGTCATCAGCAAAGTTTCACCACATGGCATAGAATTAGAGAAACTCCAATGCCTAGAGAATGAGACCAAGTGCTGTCTTTAGATTCTTTAGATGCTTCTAGTGCATTTACCACTGCAAAAATCCACTTTCAGCAGTGAAACGTGGAGTAAGGGTTTCGCAGATTTTCTTTAATGTTTAAACTTTTTATACCTTTCATGAAAAAAAACCCCAATAAATAATGTTGAATGTTATTACCAATTAAAATATAAAATGCTTTTATTGTACAATAAGGCAATGATACGACTAACAGAATAACAGTCAGACATAAAATATGAAACAAAAGAGTACCTGGTTTTGGCCAAGGACAGGCTAATTTTTTTGTAGCATCCATGTAGAGGCAGAGCCTGGAGCTGTGTGAGTGTAGCCAAGACTCCAATATTATTCCATATCATCTTAATTCATTGCCAGGAGCTGAGGGGAAAGGGACTCTCTTGCTTTCAGGAAAAAAGGGTGTTCCTTTACAGTCATGGGAAAGCATGGTGGGCAAAGGATCTGTCCAACATTTTTTTCCATCATCCCAGGTTTGGTGAGCATTTTGTATGTAAATCATCCTCTCTTTGTACATTTTTGTTACTAGTGTGTTGCTGTTACTGTTAGTTTTCTTACCTCATTGCTGTTTCTGGTAAATTGTTCCTAACTCAGGTCAGGATCCCCCAATTTAGTACTACCCCTAAAAGAAAAACAAACCATGAGCCGCTCTCCTCCTGCACTTCAGTTACTTTGTGCACAGTGACAATTTGATTTTCAGCAACAATGGGCAGTGCCTTCATACCCACATATTCAAAGCCAGGCTACAGCATGGTGGTCAGGACACTCTCCAGCCAGCTGCAGAGTGAAATGTCATCACCTTGCAGCCTCTCATCTGGCATGCAAACAGTGTTTTGTACTGCTGGGGATGCAGTGTTTTCAGGTTAATTTAGGGTTTCTGACAGGTACAGTGTGAAATCTTATCGCCCAGTGTGCCTGAGGAATTGGCACACTGGAGCTGCTCTGGTCTGCACACCCTCCAAAGTAGGAGCCATGGGAGACTGCTCCATGCAGTGACAGTGCCAGCTGGTCAGGGGTTTTCCAGAATCAGAGGGATTGCATCACTCTGTGTCACCCTGGGGCAGGAAGTCTGGTGTTTGCTCTACTCCCAAGATGAAGTGAAACTCTTGAGAGAGCAGAATTGACTTGACTTCTCCCTGTCTATTCATATAACATGAAACTAGACATTGTCTGTCAGTACTTATGTTGTAGATCTCTCAAGCAGAGCCAGATACCTTTGCATTCTACACAGATACTCTGAGTTTATGTGGATAAAAGCTCCCTAAGGGGGGGACCATGGCCCAGATCCGATAAAATATTCAGGTTTCTTGCTTCCCACTTAAATCAATGATCAGCTATTAACTGCCAAGCATTTCAGGAGTACTCCTAGTACCATGGAAAGATCAAAGAGGAGCAGGACCTTAACTTGGTAGTGAGATATTTGTACAAGGAATGAGGTATTTCCAGAGACCAAGACATATACAAGATAGAAAAACAGACCAATAGAAAGAAAAGAGCCATTATCTTGGTTTTGGAGTTAATGAAGGAATTCTCTGCATCCAGAGTATTGTCTGTGTGAACAATGATTAGAAGAAGAATGAGAACAAGGGAAATCAAGATAAATATTACTTCTAGTTTAGTCCAGTTATATCATTCTTGCATTACCACAGAAAATTAATTTGAATGTGGATTATCAAATGAATTGAATTTACATTAAAGCACCAACACAGCAGCACCAATGATGATAACAATAAAAATTTTCATCTCAGATTGTTTTGAGAAACAACATAAAATACTATAGAAATTGATGTGGCTGGGATTACCCAAGTACACTTGGAAGAAGCAGGAAAGAAGGTGATCTGAGGAATGATATCAGAGATTTGGAGTTTATAAAAAAATGAGAAGTTTTTAGAGAAAAGAGTAGAAGACTGAGGAGATCAGAGACATAAAAGCCAAGGGAGAGTAGAAGGGTGAAATATTTGATTACGAAGGTCTTTTTTTTTTTTTTTTTTTGTGGGCTGCTAGAGAGGTATTGGAAAGAGTCTAGGGTAGGAGTGGAGGAAAGGACATCTGATGTTTACTGAAAGAAGCATATTTAATAAAGCTGAAGGGGAAAAGGAGAGGGTAAAGAGGGAGAGGGGAGTGGAGAAGCAGAGCCAAGATTATTTGTTCTTTTTTTTTTCTGAGACTTACTGTGAAAGAGGAGTCGAGACTGAGCTGCTGAGGGGTAAGCTACAGAGAGGTCATGTAAGAGTTTGTGTCATGAAGTGCAGCATCTGTGGCAGGTAGATGGGCTGTAAGAGCAGGGGAAGCATCAGTGTTTGGCTGAGAGAAAGTAAAGTAGATGGTCTTTTCCATGGGCAAGGAGAGTTCTGAAGGAGCTACAAATGTGGTAAAAACATGAGGGAACAACACATGAAGCTGCAGATCAAGAAAGTTCATTGATACTGAGGTTGACATCTCAGATGAAAGATTGAGATATAAAGGGCCAGGAGAATGCAGATCTAAAATTAGAGGGCAAGGCTGATGGAAAGGAATTGGAGGGACAAGAGATGGTGAGAAGGGTTGAGGTGAAAAGAAGTATCAGTGGAGGATAAAGAATGTGAAAAGGAAGGAGGAAAGGCTTGGAGGGGAGGTTATACTTTTCCACCACAGCTAAAACCAGGAAGGGGAGAAGGAGAAAAGCCTTCTGTAGTGAAGGTAGCTGCAGACAACAGACAGACTTAATCTTTGCCAGAAGGAGGTTTTAATAGCTCCTGATGGAAAATTGGGAAAGCCTGCTTCCTTAGCTCCCAGAGGCTAAAGAAAGGGAGGGAGACAGAATAAACTTACCAGTGTCTGTGAAGAACTTAGATACAAGGGAATAGGAATGTGCCATAGGGAAAAAAGGTAGATTGTAATACTAAAGGTTTTCTTTTCAAAATGCCATTAACCATATTCATAGCAAAGCTGTGAGAGATCGAAGCACAGAAAGGTTTCAGGAGACACTGGTTTAAAATATACCTGCCAGGATCCAGCTCTTAGAAAATCATTTTAATTTCCCCTGATCTTGTCTGGATAGAGTTCAAAAGCCTTTTAAATCTTGTTTTGGCCTTCTGCCTTCATACTGTTTATTTCCTATGATTTTTATCCAACTCAAACTTTGGGAGCTATTTCATTGAGCTGTTTAAAATTTAGCTGAGACATTCCAGCTTTCTTAGACCAATATCTTAAATGACTGGAACTCCATAATGCTGTGAACCTTTCTGTGACAAGTGAAAGAAAATGGTGATGCTGGTTGCTTACTAAAAGCCTGGTGTCAGACAAGACAGTCTGACTTATAGACAACCTTCAAACAGCTGACAGCAGATAGGACCTTCTGTCCTGCAGGCTTTTGATACAGTTCCACATGTTTTTTTTCATCTAAAATCAAGACTAAAAGGTAAAAATATAAAATCTGAAGCTTCATGTAGCAGTAAAGTTCCATGAAAAAATTTGTTTTAACTCAAATTTTCAAAATGTTAACCTCTACTTAGTCACACACTTACCTCCAAAACTGAATGAATATCTCTGGAGCCCTTGGGGCACAGCAGTGCATCTGCTGCAGATGACACCTCACAGCCTCAGAGTAGGGGCTTTCCCAAGTGCCATGGTAGGGAATTGTTGGTACATTGCAGCAGTTATGTGGAAAACCCAAGGCTGTTCAAACAGAGAACGGCCTTCTAAACAGAGCGAAATATTTTTCTGTGGAAACAGTGTTTTTCTAAGTCATCTTTCCTGGATAGCCTCACCTTAGAGACATTTCTGCTCAAAAAAGAGCTTTGCTTCCCATGTGGATTTGGCTCACCTCAGCCAGGGCTGGGTGGTAGACGAGGACCTTGCACCCCAGGGTCCTTGGGACTCCAGAAGGCTTGGAAGAACCTGGCCCATTATACTTAGAACCAGAGCAGGAAATTGGAGGTGACCAAGGAAATAGCTGTGACCTTTAGTTTCTTCCTTTTTTTCCCCCTTAGCATATAAAAAAGCCCTGAAAAGTAATTTAATTTTTAAACTCTTTACATTGACAAATCTTTTTTAAATTGTTCATTGAAACCTGTTGTAGACCAGAAGAGAACTAATGAAATGGAGAAGTTGGAAGACTCAAGTGAAGGGAAGCTCAGGAGAGAAAATACCTCAGGCAGGCAGTCTAAAATTCCAGTGGTGCTTTTCTTAACACCTATTTATCTTTAGTAGATTAACAATTTAGGTAAATGGCACCAGGGTCAAAGAATTACCACCTCAGTCCCTGCAGCTGTGGAGACACAGAGACCACATAAGTTCTCAGTGGGCATGTCCACCTGATTGATGATACTGAAACATCCGTATCAATTATAAGTCCTGCTGGTTTTTATTTTGGCTAAAATCTGTATAAAGGAACTTTCCTGTTGGCACTGTGTAAGTTTATTGAAGCTAGTGAGTTGGTTATAATGAACTGGAATGTTATTTGCATCAGCCCGTGCCAGCCCAGGAAGAAAAAGATGGCTAAGGGAGGATTTCACAGTTGGGGGAGGTTCATGGTCTTGCCATCAGGAATCATAAGCTTACCCTCCACAAGCAAACACACAGCTTGTGTCCAGGGCTGATTGCCCCTTTTAGCCACAGACTGGCCTAAACCACCCACGAAATCACAGCCTCCAGAGCTTTCCTTGGTCTTTGGGTTTTACTACATGGACAAGATCTGAGATGTGAGGTCCCCTGCTAAATGGAAGCAGAACAAGATAAGGTGTTGAAGTTCTTTTAAGCAAAAGAAGGAGGAGGACATACTGCCTCAGGGAAATAAATGTCCATCACTTTCTGGCACAAGATTGGTAAGAAGTATGCTTAGTGGATCATCTTTGGGACAGGAACTTTCAGAAGAACCTCAGGAGCAGATATCCCCTCATCAGGACAAAAGTAGAGTTTCATATTTTGAGTCTAACTGCAGGTGGTTCTGCACTCACTGATAGTTTTGAAAAAGGTAGGGTTTTGTGTTTGCCCTCTTAAGATTTGGCATAAAGGTTTGATTTGGTTTTATCCAGACAAGAGCTAATGTGGTCAAAGTACCTCCCTGCTAAATCCTGTCTTGAGACAGGGAGCCTGTGTTTAGTGTGAGAAAGCCACAGAGCTTTCCTGTTTAAGCATAAAAAGCTGTGCCTTTTACCATACACAAGAATTATTATACAATAAAAGCACAGTGTAGACAAGGTTTGTAAGTTTTACCAGATGAAAACTTACTGAAGTGAGCCTCATAGTGGGTACAGGGCTGATGTTACTGAATTTACCCTGTGGCAATACTACAGCACGTTGCCTGTGCTGTGCTTTTACCTCTGGCTGCACAGGATTGTTGCCTGGCTGAGGGTGGGTAACAGAAAGGATTGATATAAAGACAGTTTAGGTGAAGCCAGAACTCTCCTCACCTGTTTTATGGGAATCAAACTGTCTTGGTCTCTGCTACTATTATTGCAGCAGGATTGGGAATTTGTGCCATATTATGCATCAGCAAAATAATCTTGGTGCAACAGGGCTGCAGCTCAGGCAGAGGGAAGGGAAGCCTCCATGGGGGCATTGCTGCTAACACACACTTGTGTGTGCAGCACGTACATCTGCGTTCTTAGACATGCTAAAAGGAAAAACCCTGGCACACTGAGAACTTAGTGTGAGCTAAGCTGTAATGCCTGACCTCTGTGCAAGGCTGTTATCCTATAATTTTGCCTCAGGTCAGGCTTAGCCAAGCCTGCATACGTTTATCTGTATGAACAGCAAGTATTTCATGGAAAGCAGGAAGCAGACCAGGTGGGCTTGCTGGCCAGGGGACTCATGGTTTTATTTACAAGGAGTGAGTGCATATAGAGTGCTTTGCTCTGTATTCCCTTGCTGCTTACAAGTTTGTCTGGTTTTTGCAAAGGCACTCTCAGGGCTTGTTGCTGGAATCCTGCATGTTGCTGACAACGGGGAGGTCTGGGATGGTGGGCCACACCGGTTTGAAGGATGTCAGCTTAGCTGCTGTTCACCCAGTACCATGGGCAAATGCACTAAGGAGCCTTCTCCCTCTTTCACTTCTCCACTATTTTTTTTCCCCCCTTTTGGTCGTAGACAGAGGAGTCTTTGAAAGCTTTTGATAAACTTATGTAATTGGGTATGTTTTCCAAAGCACGTCTCTGTTCTTTCCGAGGGCTTAGCTAAGAACATTATTCCAATTCTTCTCTAGGCCTTCAAAAGTGCCGATCCTTTCAAACATGTGCAGTGTGAAGGATTACAAATTTGTTTTTCAAAGGACCCCAAATCCCTGCTGCTTTCATCAGTTCCCCTCCTTGTGCTCCCAGTTTTCTCCCCTCACCCCAGTCTCATAGCCCCAGCTCTGAGCTGCAGGATGCTGACACTCTCTTCTCCTGTCCCTCCACCTCTCATTTTTTCTTCTCTTTTTCAGCTCCCCCCACTGCCCATACTCCCCAATATATATTTTTTTTTATTTTTAATATGAAACAAAAGTGTGGAGAAGCATTGCCATGGCAGCAATGCTGCAGCGGGCCCTCCCCTCTGTGTGCATGCGAGCTCTAAACTTTTCATATAATGGCCTGAAAAGAACAGGAAGGGGACAGCTTGGGGCGGAGAAAAAGAGTGAGGGTGAGTGCAAAAGCAATGAAAAGTGGGACAAAACCATTGGAAATGCATTCAGGCTGACATCACCACCCTTTCCCACAGTGGTCATTCACTTAGGAGGCTCCAGTGTCCATTCACTGTCTTAAAGCTAGCTTTCTAGAGCCCTGGGAGACCATCTTTCCCGGCCTGAATGCCTTTTTTGTTGTGAAACAGTGAACTGTTTCTGAAACCCTGCATAAAGGGCTGAGTAATTCACTGCAGTTGCCAGGAAGTCTGAGCCACTTGTGAGCTAACAATAGTTAACTTTATCTGCCGGCCCGAGCCCCCCTTCCAGCTGTAGGTCCTGAATTCTAATAAGGGCTTTACTCATGCCTCTGAGGTTATGGTAATATTTTATACATCTTTTTTCATTAAGACACAGTCATAGCTACTGTTGAGGCACCGGAGGCAAGTGCTGTCAAATGATGTGGGGTGGGGAGGAAAGGAGGGAGAAGAAAGAAAATAGCTTTTTACATCAGACAGGCAGTTTGGTCATTTTATACTAGAAATATAAACTTCGTTTGGGCAAAACCAGGGATCATAATTTTTTAAAATTCACATTACAAACATCAGAGTCAAGCAAGATGTTCTGATTGTTTTCTAGCTGTGAAACAACCTCAGGTTTCCATAATTTGGGGTTGCTGGTTTTATTTTTTGCTCTCCTTCTTCTCTGTCCCTGCACTGCGGGCATGATGGTGACAAGTGAGAGAATCATGAAGGAAATTGATGAATCTGTTTGGGTTTCCCTTTTAATCCAGATTTGGATGTTGATGTGCAGAAAAATTCTTCACAGTGACAGCACAGCTGTGTATAAGCAGTGACACAAAACAGTGATTCATGCAGTGGTTCTGCAATGCTGATAATGACAGTGTGTCTTTGAAAGATGTGGATCATCAGTTTTTCTTTACCTTCTGAACTAGTTGCTTTCTTGAGAACTGAAAAAATCAAGTGGAGTTCCAAATTGTCCCTTTGGCCTCCAGTGTTTAAAAAAAAAAAAGAGAAAAATTGCTTATTCCTCACTTTTAAGTGAATGATCACTCAGAATGGAATTTATTTCAGAGCATCACTGTGACCATTTCTGTTCGAGATATAAGACAGCATAGCTTAAACAACTCTTCCATGTCTTTGGTGTCTGTGCCTTACTCGCTATGCCTTAAGAAATAGCATTAGGAACGCCTGGATGGAAATAAAAGCATGTATTTCAAAGTCCCACACAATAATTTATTAATGTTTATGAAAAGTGATTGAAAGATGCATGCAGGTTCTGTAAAACTGAACCACAGAAGTGTTCCTGATGTATTTCCCTATCACAGCAATACTTTTTTGTTGTTTGTACTCATGACACCAGCTGATGCCAGTGGGAGCCGCATGTGCTGTGGATGAGGTCACTGCAGGGTCACTGCATAGTAAATAGGTTGCTTGGCTTTTTGGTTAAGTTCAAGTATTGGTTCTCTTTCATATCTTCCCTCCAAGTGACCTTTACTGGGGAGAATACCATGCTCTGATGGAGTGACAGATTTGAACTGGCCCTTTTGCTGTCTAACAGCAGTGACTTCTGAACTCTGCTGTGGGTTTGTCTTGCTGAGAATGAGAAGCAGCTTTTGGCGGGTGGAGGCTTGTGAGCTGTGCATTGTGTGTGCACACACAGGTGTGCATACATCCACCCCTCTCCAAAACTCTTTTTCCCTAATCCAGATGAACTGTGAGGGCAGTCAGATATCAGAATTGATGGAGCCCACAGGAAGCAAGCACAGGGGAGAGTGGGGATGCAGGAGAGACATTTTGCAGAGACTTTTATTAATAGTGAACTCACTGTAAAGTCATCAAAGCTATCCCTGTGGTCCTGACTGAAAGCTCTGATCTACTGGTAGTGTGGCTTTCTCTCAGCATGGACTCTTTCTGCTCTTGAGCTGAAACATGTGAGCTGAAGCTGACTGTGCTGCATTTTGACAACCTATTTAAATAAAATTAATCTATTTGCTAATCCTTTGAGGGGAAGGAGTATAAATTAAAAGGACTAAGAGCATATGATGGAGAGAAAAGGAATCCAACTTTCTAATTTACAGTGACCTTCAGGGTTCACCATAAACCTTTACTGTCCACAAATGAACATTCCATCTCATTCTGGGGATAAATTTTGAAGCATGAAAATCTGATCACTTTTTTAGATGTCCAAATTCAGACCAAGCACTTTTGAAAGTTGTGACCTGTGATCTGGACTTAAAATTTGTCTCTTAATATATTAATTTGTCAGATGTGTCTGTATGATGCAATCCCTCCCTAATTACATTCTTCCTTTCAGAGCAATGTAAATGCTCCAAGCAACAACATGCTTCAACTAGATGCAATATGATTTTATTCTCTCACTTCATGGACTATCTACCCACCACAAAGTGCAATATTGAAGAAACACCATGAAAATTGGGTGTGATAGAATACCAGGAAAAAGCCAAAACAAACCCTAAAAATTATACAGTAGCACTCCTGTATTTCAAACTGATGGGCATGACTTTTTCTGGGAAAAGATAGTGACTGAGAATTTTTTTTTAATTTCTTGATAACCAGGTCAAATATTTTACACCCTATGTTGTGAAACCTCAAAACCGCAGCTGTGGAGTCACTTGGGATGGAATGTCTCCAGGCTTTTATGTTTCACTTGTGCTTTCAAATTCCATAAATCAGTCTCTTTCATTTCAGGGTCCTACTCAGCCTCTTTTGGCTCCTAATGCTTTGTCCCCTGCTTGTAGTGACTTTTTTCTCCTGTTTCTAAGCCTGGCCTCTCTTTTCTTCTGTGCTGACAGACCTTTCTCTCACCCTCAGAGTTTTCATTACTTAGCAGGATTCTTTATCCTCTTCTGCCACCTGGACTGTGTCTCTCTTGTTCTTGCTCACTCCTGCTTCAAAGGCTTCTTTGTTTCCAGGCCTCTCCTGCTGGATCTGGCTTTCTGTTTTATTAGAAAATTCTGACTCAGCCTCAGAATCCTGTGAAGGACCATCTTAGCTCCTGGCAATGATGTTCTACAGCCCTAGAACTGCTCAGAGCTACCTTGGAATCCAAAACTCTGGGGAGGACAAATAGATAACAGCTCACTTAGAGCTCTGCTCTTTTGGCAGAGGTTGCAGGTTTGCCCTTCCATGAGACTCCTATGTGACAAGATCCAATAGCTCTCCACCCATCTGTGGCTTGGGGACAGCATGGAAGCCCAGAAGCTGAGCTGTAAGAACATACTAACTTTTTTTGCACTGTTTTCCATCAGGCTTCAATGACTCCCCAGGGTTTTCTATACCTGGCTTAAGAGAAATGGACTCTGAGCCAGAAATGGCAGGGGATTCTTAGCCGTAGTACTTGACACTGAGAGCCACACCATTTCTCCTCACTCTCTTCCTCATACAAGGACCAAGGAAAAGCAAGTGTCATGAAAGCTATAGGAGAGTTTTATACATGGAAAAAGGAACATTTCACTCTGACAGTTCATAGCTAGAACCCCTCTTACAAGGAAAGTTGAGGCAGGACATCCTTTTACATCTTTAGGGAGTAAATATTCTAAAATAAAACTGCACAAGAGACAGTAAAGCCAGTGAAAGTCTCTGTTACATCCAGCATTAGCATACCAAAGTCACTGGCGTGAACCCAGCATGTGGAGTTTGCCTGTTCATTAACTGGATTGCTCTATTTTGATGGTGCACTGGTTTAGCACTGATGTAACACCTTCACAGTCAAACACTGTGAGCCTGGTTTGAAAGACTGTAAGCATTTCCTTCAGGTGGCCAGGCAAGCACAGCGAAATGAAAGCTGCTGGTGGATGACAGGAATAAAAATGCAGCATAAGAGAGTGTGGTAGTTCTCAGAGCCACACTGGGAACACTGCAGGAATCCTAAAGAACACATCCAAGCTGAAAGAAGAGAGGAAGAATTTTTGGTGGAGGTGATGCAAACAATTACTGTGCAAGCACCAAGAACAGATCTTGTTTTTTGTTTGGCTTTTTTTTTTTTTTTTTTTTTTTTTTTTTTAATGGCTCAGGGAATAGGTTTGGCTCTGTTTCCAGTTTTTGGTGCTCTGTCTGTGTAACACTACCAGAAAACGTGATGCCACTTAAGAATCGAGCCATTGGTCCTTCATTCAGAAACCTGATGTTTGTCCAACTAATCTCTCAATTCATCTTTGCCAGTGAAGTTTAATTTCAACTGTATGTGTGTCTTTATCATTTCTGAAGCAGGAAATATTAATCACTAAATCTGATTGGTCTCACTGCTGCTTACCCCAGGGCAGCTTTTCTAGCTTGTGAAAACTAGTGTCAGTTGACACTGTCATCCACATGGCTTGATAACTAAGAGATGAAGATAGACTATTTCCATTTTAACTAGACAATAAAGCAGAGAAGTTGATAAATGCTGAGGTAGGGAAGGGAGATTTTATGAAATGAGGTTTCTCATTGGCATCATACCCACCCTATCACTGGAAATGGAGCTGCCTATGCTTATCCTTTTAATGTTTTTATTAAGAGATATCAGCAAAAGACAGGAGAAGACTGTGCAGCGAACTGAGAAAATTAGGGGGGGAAAGGCTTATTGTTATATAAATGTCCTTTCCTCCCACTTTTGCAGAGCTGCTCTTGATCCTTTCAAAGCAGTCTCCAAGAAAAGAAGATGCTGTTAGCTGGAATCATACAAAGAAGAAATTACAGCAGTTAGTCTTTTATATTAATATTTTAGTCCATTAATGCTATTATTACTTATCTAGCACAAACTGAATGCTAGAAGCTTTTCAGATAGCAAACTCTGTGTCCTGGTATATAGTGTAAGGGTGCTATAGCAAGGTGACATGTGAGCTGGCATCTGATTAGGTGCTGGCATGTACCTGAGGAGATGGGCACTGGGCTCCTAGCTCTGCAGCACTGGGTAAGCAGACTGAAGTTTCTAAAGTTGCTCTGCTCTCAGCTTTGAGGTATGAGGCCTGATCTTTTCTCGGTGCGTTCCTTTTCCTGCTGGTAAAAGAGAAGCTACTGTGCTTTGTTGCTGTGTCTTTAGATTTCAGAAGGAGTCATGAAATGTAACTTCCCATGTAGGTAAGGACTACTTAGCATACTGGGACATGTTCTCATTAAAGGCCTTTGTGCACTGCTACAGCATGATACCTCAGTAAATGCATTTCTTTCTCTGCCAGAACACCTTTTCATTTTCTGTACTCGGTTCCACAAACAAGCACTGAAATTTCACCTGTATTTTTAATAAGTCTGCTCCATACTTCCTTTCAATTTCATTTTTTTTTTATTTGAAGGATGAATTTTTTAAATTACACAGAAATCGAAAGGTGCAAGCCAAGCATAGGGGCAAGGTTTGCAATGCTTAGGATGAAGTTTATTGTAATTTCCTCCATTTTTCCACTCATATGCTCCTTTGGAGAGAAGTTTGAATGGAAAATCAGGCAGAGCTGATTCTTGATTTCTCTGGTTACCACTGCAGAGGAAAATTCATTACATCTAATTGCCTAAGCAATTTCCTAAGCAGGTAATACCTTCTGCTCTCAATAGACAAAATTTTCTAAGCTGATACACTCACCTGTCCTCTAACAAAATCTCTGGAAACTGGAGATGAATTGTTGACCTGATCCAGCAGGTCTTCACCATTTTCCGTGGGAGGACTGAAGTTAAGCACCTCCACAGGGTTACTGCCACACATTCCCAATTCAGAGAGACCCCCTTCAACAGAAGCAGCAGGTTAAAAACAGGGCAGAGAGGGAGAAGTAGCTGTGTTTATTCTGAGCCTTCCCACCTGCTCCAGGTATTGCACATGCCAAAACAGAGGTGACACAAGAGCAGCAGGAGTGGACTCCTCTCTGCTTTTTGAGGAAGCTCAGGGCTGGTCCTGATGAACTGAAAAGAGGTTTTCCAAGTGCCCTGGGGCATCCTGTGGCTTCACAGACAGCAAAATGCCAAATAGGGATGTATTTGCAATACAAATAATTATTGCAATTCTGAGTTTTACACAGCCCTTTCTGAAGGTGAATCCCTGCATGACATTGTGCTATAAACTCTGACGTTAAAGACCCTGAGACCCAAAGTCCCCCGTAGGGACAACTGTGGGCAGTCATCTCTGATTCCTAAGCCAGTCCCCTTGGGATTAGTTGCTGGCATATTAGGGAACACTGGTTGGGTGATCAGTGGCTCAGACCACTCCACCTCTATACAGATCTGGGAGATACAGACATAAATATAGAGCCTGTGCTTAAACTGAACATCTCTGAAGTCTTTGGGTATATAGTGCAATCCAGGCTTTGTTTTAGCACAAACAAACATGTTTGGTTTGGAACACCTACCTATGGCAGAACCATAGTGTAGTTTTGGCCCAGTATTGCTGGGTAATCTTCCTTTATATGCAGGTTGATGCCTGTGTGTACACACGGGCAAATGCAGACAGGAGCTCTGGGGAAGGCAAGCAGTCAGGTGGGGAGTTCTGCATGTTGGGAGCCCACACAGAAACCAGCTGATGAGTAAAGTAAATAAAGGAGTGCTTGCTTCTGACTGTGCCAATTTCTTAACCTTTGGGATCATTAATGACTCCTCTCTTCCACTGGGGAAAAAAAAAAAAAAAAGAAGCCAGCAGTTCCTGTATTTTTCTGAGACACAAGCAAAGCATTTAGCACCACAAATAAGCTCATAATTTGACAGGCAAAATGCCCGGAAAAGTGAAAGCAGATTTGTCCCTCCAAGTCCCTGAATATCTTAGTGATCCTTTACTTGGTTTACTTGCTGTTTCCTTTTTGTTTAATCACAGGTTTGGGTCAAGCCACTCTTCAAAATATCATGCTCTGTCCATGTGCATTTTCTTAACCTTTAGTATGTTCACAGTTTCCTGCTTTGCCAGCAAAAACAGGCACCAAGCAGAAATGCCTACACATGTCCAGAGCTGTTGCTGAGTAGCTCTCACTTTTAATTTACCTGCCATCCATCCATCTATTTTTTCCCTTATGTGCAAATCTAGCAGCCACAGAGTTGGCATAACAAATATTCAAGAAGCTGTGTTTGCTGTGAAACTCGGCAAAGGGAATTAGCTACAGTGTGTGAGCAATAACTTTATAAAGAGCTGAGGCTGGGAAAGGCCACAGCCAGGCAGAATGTTCAAGCCTCTTGAAAATCAAGTAATGCTGTGTCTTACCCAAGAGACTTCCAGCCAAGGAGCCCAGTGGATTCTCAAAAGGGCTGAGGAAGCAGGTGGTATTCTGAGGTAGGGTCTGTCTGCCTCAGGTTCCTTGTTGAAGATAAGCCTTTGGGTGCTCTCTTGGAACTGATCTGAGAGGATTATTGTTCATCTACAGCCTCTCTGAAGGACCAGCTCATTGGGTTGCCAAGGGCTTGGGTTATCTAGGGAGGTGGTTCAGGAAAGACAGTAATGGAGCATGGGGCTTTGCTGCCTTGCTGCATCAGAGAAAAGTGATAGTTGCATTTGCATCAAGTTACAGTAAATGAAATTCTGATTGAGTATGGGGAAAAAAAGAGCAACGTGAGAATGGTTCAGCACTGAAGCAAGTGCCCACCAAGGCTGTGCATTTTCCATTCTTGGACAGCCAAAACTCAACTGGACAGGCCTCAGCAACTTGCTTTAAGTTTAAATTTAGCCGTGCTTGAGTAAGGTTTGGACTTAAAGTCCCATAAAACCTAAATTGTGCTGTGATTCAATGAGAGAGAAGGACAAGACGAACCTCCCCTTTCCGCCCTTCTCCTCCCTTCCCCTCCCATCTTCTCCCTCCCTATACATCTTTTGGATTAGCATTTGACTACTTTTCTGCTAGGAAGGAAAGTTTTGGAGGTAATTGATCACTCCATATACACACCTGATTTTGAGGAGAAACCCACATCCCAGTGGCAATGTTATGCAAAGATTTCAATATTAAATGACTTTCTGAAGACCATGCAGTACACTGGCAGCAGAACATGAATGACCTGGTAGTCTGAGCACTAATGGTTTATAGCTAGAGGATTCACACTTCCTTTTGTCCCTCTGGGGAAAGGAGAGGGACATTTCTCTGGGCAGCCTCTGCCAGGAGCCTGTCATCATGGTGAAATGCCAGTTGTGATTATCCTGTGTAAACCACCTGAAATTCAGATGTAAAGGGGCAAAAAATTAACTTTAAAAGTAGCCTTACCAATCATATTAAAGGGAGCAGAATGGCATATTTAATTTTGTTTAATAGTCATTAGAGAAAGAAAGGACTCCAGTCTTTTCCATTAATGTTTAATAAAACCTTTATTAATTTTCTTAAATAAAGGTTTTAGTCTCTCACACCTACTTCTTGGATTCCAGATGAACTCATCTTCTTTGTTATCAGCTTTTGCTTTTGGGATCTCTTTTTAAATTTTTTTTTAAGCTGTTTTTTCGTCCTCTTCTTCTTGCCAGTAAATTCTAGAGAAGTTTTCAGGCTGCAGGACATCGCTGCAGTCGGGACAGCTGTAAGAGTGAGAGCTGCACGCTGGTTGGGTTGTGAGCAGATGCGGAGCAGCACTGTGCCATAATTCATTCATTAATTAATCGTGCCATAATGGGATGCATGGCTGAGGTGACTGCTGCAGGAGTGCTTTAGGGAGTAAACACAAAGCCGAGCCCTGCGGGGATGCCTGTGTGCTTTCTGTGTCCCGGCTTGTGACAAGCGCATCCAAAAGGGCAGGGAGGGAGCAGTGGCGTGGCTGGGGCTGCCCGAGCGTGGCACTGCCTGGAGCTGCTCTGCTTTCCTCCTTCCCCAAAAAGATTTTCTTGAAATGATGGATAAGCACCTCATGATTGGTCACTAGGGGTACAGGGAGGGTGGAAGGGAGGTTATTTTTGGATCAGTGTTAATTTTTGTATTGCAGAAGAATTTGTAAGCGTATTCTTGCCACTCTGGATTTTCATTTTTCCTCTTCCTTAAAGCTGTGAAAATTCCTGAATTGTGAAAAACACATTCAGGGAATGCATCACCTGCGCCTTTGAAGTTAAAGATGAAGTCGAGGAAATAATTCTGCATTTGTCTGCACGTAACAGTGGCTTGTTTGGCCAAAAGGTTGTCATAAGGGTAATCACAAATTATTTCTGAAGTTGTTTATATTATTCTGTCACACAGAAAGGGGAAACTACAGGCCCACTTCTCTTGCATGAGATGTGATTAACTTCCATTGATTTAAACGCTGCTGGGATGTGTTCAGGTGGGGATAGAGTGGGACAGGGAGGAGAGAGGTCCCAATAGCAGGCAGCCATTTATGATGATTTCTAATCATAAATTTTCCTCACTGGAAGTCACTAAAAGGCCTTGGCTACAGGATAATGTTTGTACACCTATTTTTTCCTGCTGTAAACAAGAAAACATTTTATGTACAGAGTAGGGAATATGGATTGTCATGTCAGGTCTCCAGATTACTTCACTCCTTATGGTAAAGCGCTTCAAGTCTGATTTCAGAGGTAGCTGGTATCATGCTGCAGGGTCTTGATACAGCAAACAAATTTCTGCACAAATGGAGACACCTTCCCTGTGACAGGAGTGCCACTGCCTACACAGCTATTGGCCGTTTGCAAAGCCAGTGTAATCGGTCACGGGGATAAAGGACAGAAATATTTCTGGATGCAGCGCTTTCCTGCCGATTTCAGGATCGTCCTACAAAGTCATATGACCAGCCTCACCAATTCAGCCCTTGCATGCTCCCTTCTTCTTGAGAACTCGCCTTTCTTCAAAAAAGAACAGTATCTGTCAAGGACAACTAATCCCTATTGCTTGCTCTCAGGGGGTCCTTTCATGTGGCAAGAAAAGACCACAGCTTAGCTGAGTGAAAGTGGGCTGATGTTCTAATTTTGTTCTTCTATTTTGCTTTTGTTTTACAATCTATTTAGGATTAGAAATGTACTTAGGAGATGTAATTCTCCTGAAATGGAGTTTCTGTCAAAAAAAACCCAAAAATGTCATGACAAGGAACAATCTTAAAAAGTTTGAAGCTTCTTGTTTCAGCAGTCTTTAATGGAATAGTGCTTAAAAAAATAGCCCATGAAATTGCTTTGTTTTGATATTTACCAAACGAAACTTTTGGACCTTTTGTGTCAAAATGGCATTTCTCATTTCAAAAGTGACCTAAACTAGAAGGAAACAAAGTTTAACAAGAGAACTAAACACTGGAGAATGAAGCACACATTTCGATTGAATACTTTATTCTGAATTACCTAATCAAGAAACTCAAAATAATTTGCTGTAATCAGAATGGCATTTTCCTGATTTGTCAACAGAACAAAAAGAAAAAAATAAAACCATCTTTTATACACCTTAGCTTTAAGCTAAAGACAAAATAAACTTTTTAAAATTTGATTTGCAGCAGCAGCAGAACATGGCAACATAGCAAAAGAGCTGCCTAAGATACTTCTAATTTCTGTGGTGAGTGGGAGCAGGTCAGTTGCAAAAACGCAACAACAGCTTACCCAGCCCCACAGCTTTTGGTGATGTGAGAACTATAGCTGGTCCTTAGACAGTTAAAGGAACATTAAGAAAAATTAGTCTACAACTAAATTTCTGAGCCAAGAGGTGCTACCTCTGGCCATCAAATCTTTTTAGCTCTTGTCTTCTTCCAGGAAAACACAGCCCTAAAAACTTTAATTTTGTTGCTGAAGCCTTGCGTTACTGACCTGGTCGCCTCAGCTTCCTTGGAGCTCTTACCACACGTTCCTCAGTGCTGTGGCTGCTGCCCATGTGCAAGGAGCCTAGGGGCTAAAAATACCCACTACAAATGTTATGGCATAGCAGCAGCATTTTTTCTCTGTATGAAATCCCTCTATGTGGATTGTGTTACCATTCCACCTCAACTAGCACATGCCGTCTGGGATTAACTGGCCCATGAAACTCAGCCCTGGCGAGGACCGGTGCAAACCCAATTCTGCCCACATTCCAGAGCTCCTCTTGAGGGCATTTGGGAGGCTCAGATGTGCTCTTTTTAAGTGCCTCTTCTAGAGGTTGTTCCTTACAGGGGTTGGCATCTATTTGCCTCCGCTCTTCAGGTGTAGCCCAGACTTGGCAAGAGGTGGCCGTCAGTGTCCCCCACCCCAGTCCCCATAGTGACTTCCCCTTCAGGCTCCCTGGCATTTGAGCTCTGTTATAGCTCCCTTGCTTAGTGCTGTCACACAAATATTCATATGAAGAATTTTCTCCTTATCTTCTTTGGAATCCTTTCACGTTTTGAAGGGATAGGAAGGGATTTTGGTGAGGTAGAAGCACATAGATAGAGCAGGGAACAAGTGTGTAGGAAACTTAACCATGTGTAGGTTATCCCATCCGGACACTTTGTCACTCCAAAGACTTTGTCAGACTTGGTCACCCTGTAAATCTGGTGCAGTCTTACCACCATGAGTAGAGGTTCCTTTTATATCTGTGCATGAGGTCAACATTTGTAATGTAATGTCCTTGCCATTGTG
>JAOTQP010001546.1:36943824-36980017 GCA_026413545.1 Cichladusa arquata
AGGGGTCTTTGGGACCCTCGCCAGGGGGGTTTTGAGACCCCCAAGGAGGCCAGGGGTATGCCCTGGGCTCCCACAACTACTCAGGATTGTATCCAGACAGCTTTTGAATATCTCCAGACAAGGAGACTCTATGACTTTCTCTGGGCAACGTGTTCCAGTGCTCAGTCACCCTCACAGTAAAGAAGCTGTTCCTCATGTCCAGAATACCAAAATGATGTTCTGCATCC
Organism: Cichladusa arquata; assembly: GCA_026413545.1. Lineage (NCBI taxonomy): Eukaryota > Metazoa > Chordata > Aves > Passeriformes > Muscicapidae > Cichladusa > Cichladusa arquata. The sequence goes on from JAOTQP010001546.1 coordinate 36,944,052, forward strand.
CTTTTTCTAAATAAGACTGTTCTAGGCCTCTTTGCTGTGCAAAGTGCAGCAGGGAGAATGCTGCAGAGGGGAGATGCTTGGGAACAATGTCATCAGCTTTCACAGGCGTGGGGTGGGTGTCTGCCCTTCTGCTGAACCAATAAAGATTTCCTTGTTTTCCAGGAGATTATGTTCAGGCAGTACCTGCAGCACTTGTATATTACACAGGAAAATGGAACTTGCCAATGGCTGCTCAGCACATTGATCTGTCTTTTAGTCCAATGTCCTGGCTGCAAACATTGACAATGTCCAAACCTTTCAAAGATGAAAGATCCCCACAATATGGATCCTCACCAATTGTGCAGCTGTGCATAATGAGATAAAATCTCCTAGCTGGTCACCTACCTGGTCAATTCATGCCTTGGGGCATGAGATTTAATTGCTTTTAATATTGTCTGTAGTTTAAAAATGTATACTTTGTAAAAATAATTTCAGCTTTGGTCTTAGTCCACATTGAGAAGTGGTAAACATTAGCAAGACCATTCAAACACCACCTTCTGAGGGGAGCTAATTACATTTTAAATGTATACCATCTTAGTCCAATAAAAAACAGCTGACTTATACGTCCACGTGACAATAAAATGAGATTTTATATCGTCTTCTACATCATTAGACTAATCAAAAGTCATACATACAGATGACTGAACGCTGCAGTTTACAGTATTAACAAGTTTGTTCCCCCTTCCTTTTTTTATATCAGGTTCTCAACTCTGGTTATCCAAAATCTCCAAAGTAATACATTTTAACAAACAAAATTAGATGTATCATCCATTGTGGGATTTGAACCCACTGTCACTGGGGAGAGAGCTGCAATTTAATAGATGAAGATGTCAAACCATGTTATAGAAGCTCTTGTGACTGCATATTTATTACAGTGTCATAGGGGTCCCTGGCAAACTGAAAGATTTCACTGTTTATTCACAGTGAAGACACTTAATTAATGACTAGGCCTAATCAGCCTGTTTTATTATTTACAGGGATTCCAACATGGCTTAGCTCAACTGATATGCAAACAAACCACCCTCAGCCTGCTCTAATTAATAATTCTGAACCAGACTCACAGAGTGGCACTGTCAAGTAGCTCTTTGGTGATTTACAACACCTCCTCCGTGAGATTCACATTGCTGCATGCAAATGAGCTGCCACCCCTGTGAATCCTTCATTTTAAAATACAATGTGCCATCTTGTTGACTACAGTAATGCCCTTATCTTCACACATGGCATAATGGAGACAAATGTCTGACTTGGGCAGGTTTGTGGAAACCTTCATGGACACACACCTACACAGGATGTCATTTCAGAAATGTCTAGGAGATGAGGAAGAAAAAACCCCTTTTGCCTCTGGCACGGTTGCTGCTGCTGAATTCTTCCATCAAGTTGTCAGCCCAAACTTCCTCAAAAAAGGAGGGATTACCCATTGTTTTGCACTTGCTAAATTATTTTCTATTGCTGCTAAGTAGATGAAAGGCAAGAAAAATTTGTCAGAGAGGTGGAAAGTTGTTTTGAAATAAGTTGATTCCAATGTCACACATAGGTACTCGGTGATCTCACTGGATGATTACATGCCATAGTGGTCTGAAGATGAAAAGGAGCAGATTTTCTTCTCCAGGAAGTTAGGGAAAAATCACCCTAAAAATACAAATAGGAATTAATAGAGAGTAATTTGCATCTACAAGAGATTGAAGAATTTTTCATATTTTTACGTGATTTTTGTATTCATAGTTGAGAAACTGAGGAAAAGAGAAGATTGGAGAAGGTCAGGAAAATATGCTACCAGCTGGGGTAGGCAGCAGTGGATTCATACCAGCAGACCTAATTTTCTCTAAAAATGACTTCTAAATACAGAAGGAAAACATTATGAGTGAAGAAATATAAGCCAGATGAAAATAGCTCATGAGTGTGAGTCATCTCACTTGTGACTGCTGTCCTATTCCATTGTGAGCCACACTTGAGAAACACTGTGGAGCAGCACATCAGGAAGAGGAAAGATCTCCCTCAAACCTATTAACCAAAATGCAAACCCAGTGGTTCTTAGCACCTGCCACGTTTGTTCAGCGCAGGGAATGCATGTGGGCTTGGGTCTGAAAGATGGAACTTCTGTACCAGGAGCACATGTGCACACACCTATGGTTAGCTAGGGGTGCACATGTTCCCAGGCAAAGCTGGCTTTAGTGCAGGGGCAGGTGCATTAAATTGCTAATGCAAAATAAACTGCATGTTACACAGCATACAGCCCCCCTGCCCTGGAAGACTGGGAAGCTCTGCAGCTCACAGAGGGCTCCACATTGCACCAGGCACCTCATCCTTCACAAAGATGGGACTGAAAGGAAGTAATTATCAAAGGCTCACTGTCACTTTGAAATGATGCTCCTTGTGCTGGTGCCACGAAGGTGTTTCCTATTCAGTAATTTCATTAATGAGATGGATAATGGAATAGATTGAATTTATTAAACATGGGGATGATACAAGCTTGGGAGAAGCTGCAACACAGTGGAGTACAGGATGAAGCCTCAAGTTTATCATGACAAATTGGAGAAATGGTCTGAGAAAAAAAAAAATCAATTAAGTCACTAAAAGTAAGTGTGGAGTTCTACATTTAGCGTATTGTACAGAAATAATGAACCACACTAGTACAAGGTAGGAAATTAATTTCTCTGCAATCGTTCCACAGAAAAGGATCTGGTCCTTATAGGAGACTAAAAATGAGGGGCAATATTAGCTGCAGGGGAAAAAAAAAAAAAAAAAAAAAGAGGAAGGGAAAGGATCATGCCTTTCTAACCTCAAACTGCTAATGATTCCAGGCCTTTTGTCCAGAAGAGAGAGTACTATTTGAGAAATACTCTCATGTGTCACTGAAAACTTCCTTTGTTTGCGCTATTGATGGCATGGTAAGGGTGGCTTTCTAGAACATATGAGACGGACTGAAATACCCCATAAGAGCCAAAGGATAGCAGTGAAAGATACTTGTAAGATAAAGATGTTGAACAAAATTACAAATTGCAACAACATGAGAAAAAAGACAAAAATAAAGAATGAGGAAACTATCTATACATACAATGTTATTTTTATTCAGAGGCTCGGAAACACTTAAAATAAAATATGTGAAAAGCATTGGGGTTTCTGGGATTTTTAAATAGCTTTTTCCATTAGTCAACTTATGGACAGAGTTTCCTCAGATTTAGAAAGGAGACAGGGCATAGCTGGATAAAGCAGACAGGCAAATAGACTATTTATCAAAAAGCTATGCACTCAACTAGATAAAAAATTATTAATTTGTAACCTGGCTATTAAGAACTGTCAAGCCTTAGTCAGGTTGGCAATTCTCAAGTTTGAAAATGCCATTTGTAGTCTGCAACATTAAATTAAAAAGTCCCTTTGTGTCAGTCTTCACTAATGTTTGTACATGTAGCAGGGACTTCTGGAATCAGTGAGCCTGCTTCTCAGTTATTACTCTTCTTGGCTTGCAACAAGGTTGAGAAGGAAGCAGAAATGAAAAGATACCTCTTCTGCTTGAGGTTTTTGATATTCTGAGACACTGCAGAGGACTACCTAAACCCCCAGTCAAACTCAAGGTCTGTCAAGCTCACATTATGGTCCCTGGACACAGCTCTGTTCCTCTGAGAGGACAAGACCTGAGAGGGTGACATAGGCATTTCTCTGCTGTCAGGGATGTCCCATATCCAGGATGTAGAAATAGAGAAGCAAAACTTTCCTGCTGTTTTTTATGAAGAGGTAAATAGCCGTAGGCCCTCCAAATCCAGTGACAAAGGCATTTCCACAGGTGCCCTCTACACTGGTTAAGTGGGAGAGTAAAGGAGGAAAGAGGGAGCCTTTCTCTTGTGTGACTTTGTGATGAGTCCTCCTACAAACTGGTGAACTGTCTTTAGTAAAGGTTTGGGCTGTCAATGGACTCATCAATTCCTTTTGCATAGTTGGCAAATTATTTATGTGTAGGTATACAGACTAGGTAAAGGGCTGCAATATTAACATAGCTTGCATTTGTAAGATCTGTAATTACATTGTAAACATGTTTAGGGTCTTTGCTGGGTATTAGTGTCAAGATTTACCTGCATAATTAAAAAAAACAAATTATTTTACTTTTATACACAGAAGACAACAATCAAGGTGAAAATGAGCACTTTTCTACAGTGGCATGGCAGCTCTAGCTCGTGCTACCTTTTGCAGGGATTCTGGGAACTTTTAATACTTTACAGAAAGGCAAAACTCTTTGGTGTGTGCAGGGATGACTCCTTCCTTGGGAATAGTGGATCTAGCCCCACCCAGTGCATTATAAAATTCTCTAAAATATTTTTTTTATCCATTTTAGCCCTAACAGTGCTGTATATGTGTTTAACACATATGAGTATGAACTCAAATGCTTTTTAGTTGGTGGAGATCTCAGCATGAAATTTTTGTTGTAGGTGCATTTCCATGCATGTTTCCACATACCCTTGTGCAAATAACCCAGTGAAAGTTTAAGGGAAGACAATTGCATAAAACAAGGATAAGCAATGTAAGGTGTTCAACGCTTACACGATATTAGAAGTTACAAATACCTAATTGTTACAATGAAAACCAGAAAATTTAACTTGAAAAAATTGCTATAACTTTTACTACTGAAACCACAGACAATTTCAGAATGAGGTTCCCTGCCAAAGAAATTGGTGCAACTACACTAGTTTTAATAAAGTTCTTCCAGTTAGAACCAGTATACTTGATGTATGCTGGAGGAAGTGGTGAGGTAGAGAACAATTATTCTTAGCTCTTATATAATTTCCTACATGAATACCCAGGTTCTAGGTCCTCACACAGATAAGAATGCTCTGTACGAAAATACCATCCTTTAAACCTTTAATTCAATATATGAAGTATCACCATCACTTTTTCCTCCCAGGCTGTTACATATCTGATATGATATACAGATATATAAATGTATGTATTCAATAAGTAAGACAATTCTCATTAAATTGTGTTATCTGATTATAGTAAAAGTTAACTTCCAGGGAAAAATCATATTTAAAAATATACTAGTTAAAATATGTAATGCAGCTTCCAAAATTAGACAGACCCTGAATCTACAGGAAATTCTGAGTTAAGGCTTTCTCTCTCAATCTTTAAAAATCAGTTACTCTTTTATACATAAAATTCAATATTAGTATGAAAAGAAAAATTACATAGCAACCACAACTGAGACTGTATCAATTCTGTATTCTACTTTTCTCTGCAATGCATGATTATAGTTGCATGGTTATGCTTAATCATTCCTTAAGAAATGCTGTCTTAAAAGTTATATTCTTAGGGAGCCTTTCAAAATTGCCTGTGTAAAAATACTAAAAATAATCACCCAAAGAAATGGCTGTATCCACATAATCCCACAGAAGATAACAATGCATAAAATGTCTGGTGAAATCACAAGACAAATTTGAGAATTCCTTTTATAAAGATCAAAAAAGTCAATGATAATTTACATTTGCTCTTTCAAATGTAGCCAATACTTCTATTTTTTATGTGATTGATGACAATTTAAATGTCATTTCTCAACTCCCCATAATGAACTGAGCAACATCTGGCTGTCCTTTGGAGGGGTTGCCCAGAGGATGAGGAAGGACTGAGCAGCAAAGCTTGAAAAGGAGACAGAATCTCTGAGAAAACCTTGTTCTCTGAGGGGACACTTCTTGATGACCAGCTGTCCTAGGTTACAATGTAAAGATGTGCCCAAAAGTATGTATTCTATCACTATCTGCAGAAACCGAGTGGGGCAGTAATTCTCATCTCTGTGGGAGATATTCTCTGCTAATGGGCCATCTGTTAAAAACCAGATAGGGCAATGTTCTTTATCTTTCCCATAACCCACCCTTCCTCCAGGAAGATATCTTCTGTTAATGGGCCATCGAGTCCCACTCATGACTGATAAAATTACATCATCCCACTGTGAGATGCTCCACCCAGGGGGAGGAGCCAAGCCTTTCCTACCTAGATAAAAACTGAGATTTGGAACATCAAAGCAGCTCTTACCCACTGGTTTCCAGATGACTAGAGCTACCAGACCTTTCTACAGGATCACTACTTTGACAAGACCACTTCATCTGGACTGCTACCACTATGCTAACTAGTGGGATGTCAGGTTGTATTCTGACTCTGACAGTGGTTTTTCTTTTGTACTATTGCATGTATTTTATTTTTCTCTCTCTCTTTTTTTTTTTTTTTCCTATTAAATGGTATTTCTGACTGGGAGTCTCTCACTGGTTTTGCTTTCAAACCAGTACCCCAGTCAAAGAGCAAAGGCTATAAAATGGTCATGGCAGAGTTCAAGGAGCTGCCAGACAGAGCTGGCAGAGGAATCACAGAGTAAGATCAAGAAGGCTTGAAAGCAGGGGACCAGGAGGGAGGAGCAAGTAGGAAGAGGGAGGAAAGAACAGGCTCTAACAGCTCAAGAGACTAATAGAGCCATGCTGAGATGCAGGGCAGCATCTGCACAAATCAGTCTGTCAGCAATGGGCAAGTAGCCAGATAAGTCCTTGTCTCCTCCCTGGCACGGGAAATGGTTATCAGACCTGAATGACTGATGGGTGACTTGAAAAGTACTTAAGAAGATGCACTATTAATCAGAAAACTCCCTGTCCAGGACTGCTGTACCCAGATATTGGGCACTATGAAGCAGTGTACTTCAGCAGGTCTCTGCGAGTGGCCAGCACTCTCAAAGCCTGGAGCACGCTTGTTGGATTACTGACAAACAAAGACAAAGTACGGGTCTTTGGAGCTCCAAGAACAGTTTATTGTCTCAAAAGGGGTCCAGGGACAAAGACCAAGACTGGTTGGGAGCATAGGGTTAAATACAGGGAAGAAGGGGTCGATCTGAGGGTCAAGGGCCGATGAGAACAGGGGAAAGTGGTGCAGAGGAGGGAGAGCCAGCTGGGAGAACCAATGGGGTAGCAGTAGTACAAGTGGTAATCAGGGGCTGAACCAGGGTGAACATCAACTGTTTCAACCAATAGAACTTAGCAGATTACCATATGCCTGCAAAGGCCTGTGGGAGGGAGGCTCTTCTCCCCCTAACCTCAAAGGGATGTTTCTCCTTGCCTACCTCTGCCTCTCCAGGGCTGAGCCATCACGGCTCTCTGAGCTTCCACAGCACTATTCTCTGCAAACTGGGAATTGTTTGAACAATTGGGAGAACCCCAAACTGTGAGTTAGAGGGTGATCTATCACATCACAGCCCTGTGCAGCAATAAGAAAATTTTGAAGACTACATGCTGTGAAGCTAGGAGTCAAATGGAAAACAGTGTCAGGAAAAAAGAAAAATAGCCACAGAAAACCATGCTTACTTTCAAACAGTTTTAGTTTTGAATCTCTGAGAAAATCTATTCACTGTTTTGCCCACATTGAATTGGATCATCAGAAGCAGGTGATAGGAAATGTAGAAATTTTTGTTATACAATCTATGTATAAAACCCTGATTTCAAGCACTTTTTCTCCCGTGCAGGGTCAGGAGTTATGACTACTTCAGCAATTTAGGTTTAGTGAATGATGGAGCATTTGGATGTCAATATAGTCTATTGAAAAAGGTGAAAAGAGTTGATTTTAATAATTATTCTTAAAGACCAGAAAGACCAGAAAGTAACATTTTAAAGAAAAGATTCAGTTAAATTAAAATGAACATAGAGTGAAGTAGCATGTACAAAAGCATGCATTGTACAAAACTCCAGGCTTTAACTGTGGCTCTTATGGCTCATTTCCTCAATAGAGGGGTAAGTGCTTTGTTCCATAGTAACTTATTATGTTTTCTATTTCCCTCTGTTTTTCTGGACTGTGAGTGTAATTAGTTATGTTCTCCTATGATGCTAGACACTGTAATATGCTGAGGGTAGGTAGGTAGGTGTACAGGTGGAGGGTTGTTAATTACCTACCTGGTATTTTGACTTTCCTGTGAGGAACTGAGAGTAAATTGCTAGAAAGAAGCTGGTCACAGAAATACAATGACAGGCTGCAGGTTTTTCTAAGTCTCACCTGTGATGGAAACCTATCAGAAGAGAGAGGGTGAGAGAAATCTTCCTCCCTGGGACAAGTGTCTTTTGGAAAGAATTTGGCTAAAGAGTTGAGAGACCCGTGGTCTTCCCCAATGATAATTCTGCTAATGAACATGGGATGTGCTTGTAGCACTCTGAAGCTGTTCCTTGCAGATTAGATTTAAATTACTATCCCCAGGACAAAGAGCAGACAAATTTTTTCACTGGTTGGCCCTGTATAATGTGGAGCCTTTCTTTTCCTTTCAGAAAGGCAATATTTCACATGATCTTGTTGGGACCGTGAAGTGGCAGAAGTGTTTGAATTGCAGCTGGGAAAACATCTAAATGTGAAGATCATATAGGCAACAGTTTAGTTTGTGATTTTAAAGAGTTTTCTCTGAATAGCCAAGCGAGAAATGTGATTTTGCACCTTTAATGAAGACAAGGAAATAAGGTGCAAGGTCATTTCTTCCTTAGCAAAGGAAGAAGATAGAAAATGTGAGAATCTCTGAAAAATCACACAGCTGACAGTGACATTGCTATTGTGCTGGCTCCCAGTCCAAGTAAGGTTCAATATTGGCTTTCTCAAGATAAGTACAATGAGTTCCCTGGAGAGTGGAAGCGAAATAATAGGCCAAGTCATCTATACAACTAGCTTTGGATATACCTAAAGAGCATCAGCAAATTTTGCCTACACAGACCTCACTGGAGTGCTATAAGATTAGGATTATACCTTTTGGGACATGTCTTTAGTAGACGACAATTATGACTCTTTGATGGATAAAATAGGTTAACTCTATAGGGAGCATGTGGCTGTGGATATTGCTGATGTTGGCACATTGAATACATCCTAAAGCACACACTGAAGTGTTCAGGACTCTGAAGCATATCTCACTCTTTTTAAAATACTGGATTAAAAAAACTGGATCCTTGTGGCTGACAAGGCTTGCAGGGGGAAGAAATTATCTAAGACCTGGGCAATATCTCATGGAGATTTTGACTGATGGGAGTTATCCCTACTACCAGAACCCATGGCTAGTCCATGGACAGCCCAAAGAGGACTAAAGATTGAGCAAGATTAGGACATGCCATCTGTGGGAGATGGGTATGATACCTGAAAACAGCCCAGAAAAGGTGAGCACTAAACTGGAGTGCCAGAGGATTTTTTAAATGTGGTTTATTATCAACACCAGCATCAAAACAACATAGAACTGAATTTGAGGGTAATGGAGAAAACATGATTTAGTTACTAAATTGATAAATGTGGAGGAGGAAAATGCTGTGGAAGGAAAGATCTCATCTCCTCATACAGAACACAACTGGTTTTATTAAGATGATGAATGTCAGTCATTATTTATTTATACATGTGTTTTGCTAAAGGGTAAGTTCAGATAAGTCAAGGTCTTCTTGTTGTCATTAGTGGTATATTAATTGAAATATTTTGTTTTGCTTCTGTTTGCTGTCTGGATTATGTGTCAGAGAGCTGTATGCTTGTGCCAGGATGTTTGATGGGACCTTGAATTAGCTCAGCTTTACAAGACAGCAGGATCCACTGCTCTTAAATCTTTCTCCTACTTTCAGTACTTCCTGCTACATTTGCCTGAATCTGCTCTTGCTCAAGGTATTGACACAGAAAAGCAAGTTTTGCCAAAGTTATTTCTCTGCACTTAATAAATTCTGAACCTTCTACATGCCTCATTCTTTAGGTGAGTTTTCTTTCCTATGGTTTAAAAAGAGAAGAAAAAGCATTTCAGGAACAAGATCCTTTCTTCTCCTTTTGTGTGGTATTAATCTCCTTCTCAGAGTAAATAGTTTCCCTAATAGCTCCATCCTACACAGGCACCACCAAAATAAGTCTTCACTGCTGTTGAAGACAGTGTATCTTGAATGACTTAGTACCTCCTGCTATGTTTGGCATCTGCATATCTAAGTGTAGGGGTTTGGGAATGTCTCAAGGAAAGGAGTTTAATTAGAAAGTGCCCATTCACAGAGTAATTAGATCTGAGTACCAGAAAGCCAGTTCTGCCTACCCCAGAATCATTTCTGCAACAGGTAGCCTCTTTGGGAAGGAGTTTGTTCCCATTTCAACTCTCATCTTGTTCAGTTCAATTGTAGTCCAGTTGATGGCATGGTGAGCTCAATTAAAATATAGCAGGTCTCCAGTTTTGAGATTTAAAAAAGTGTTTTCAATCAGGTCTAATAGCAGTTCAAAGGAATGGACCTCAAAACTTGTCCTGCAGCCTTCATCCACAGTCGGCATCATGCATTAGCATCCGTGGTCCATTTAATACCAATTTTTTTTTCTCTGCTTTCTTAAGGGAAATCTTGCAATATTGTAAATCTTGCAATCTTGTAAGTGTAGCCATATTCACCTTTAATGAAGCTATACAATTCTACCAATGACCTGACTTCCAACTGCATTTAGATATTACAGTTTTCTGCTGGAAACAGTGACTTTTGTCAGTGGAAAGTACAACTGTAACAGTTATCAGATTGTCCTTGACTTGGAGCTTGCTTTTTGGAACTGATGGACTCTCAAGTCTCTCGTGTAATCCAAAACATTGGATTTTGGTGATGGAGAAACCATGAAAAGAAATGGAAGTAGGTGTAGCGGGGGGGTTGTTGCATACATGAAGATGTGTTCCTGTGAGCAAGGTCTGAGACATGTACATGCCATGACTGAAATCCCAACTAAAATGAAATCAATTTGCCTTTGTTTTCAGCAGGAGAAGGTTTTAATCTCTATCTGCTGTATATCATCCATTTTAGTCTTCACTACACATTTTATGGCTGCTTTTATTTTGAGAGAATATGTAGCCAAGCTGTATATCCATGTTTTTCAGCCTAGCCACACAGATTGTAGAAAAATTGTTTTTGTATAATTAAAGAATATGAGTAGCCAACACAGGAAAGAGGAAAGAGTAGCCATCTCAGAAAAGAGATGTTAGAATTATGTATTTAACATTACTGTTTAGTTAGCCCATCATTAATGTTTCTACAATATTTTTACATCCAAAAAAGCAACATGACTCAGTTTAATACTGATCAAAATATCATATTTCAAAACAAGTATCAATATGCAGACTGGAACCAATGAAAAGGATTAAGAGAGAGGATTGTGATTCTGAAAATCCTGTGCACAACAGTGAGATTGTTCTCTCAACAATGGACTTTGCTAACTGGAGTATGAGAAGACACAGAACTTATTCAGTGCTCTAAAAGCAAAAGTCTCCAAAGAGCAATGACAACTGCTGAAGATTAGAGCAAGTTTTGGGTCTTGTTCCCATAAGCTCTAGGAAATTTTTGAGCTACACTGTTAACCCTGACCTCTAAGATATTTTTTATGGCATTTTCATTGAAATCAGTGAAGTGTTACTGAGCCTGACCAGATGCCCAGATCTAATGTTGCAGAAGAAAGAACTGAGCCAAAGAAACTTGGGAAGCATGGAAGGACCCTACTTTTAAGGAAGCTCCTTTCTTTAAATGAGGTGTTCATGGGCTGTCTGGGTTTTTTAGATTCCTAGTCAGAAGTGGAAACTACAGCAGAGCAGGCTATCAGGAGAGATGTTGTCCCCTTTACAGTAAGCTGGGATTTTTCTCAAAAGGTCTAAATTAGGTCAGTTCAGTATCTATATAGGTCAGGAAGAGATGGGTCTGGTTGTGGAAGGCAATAAGCAGCATCATGCTGAATGAAGGACAACATGAATTATTATTCATCTGCTTTGAGTAGAAGGGACTGGAGCAGAGAGGAAAGGGACCTATTGCAGATTGTTTCTCTATGCTCTTCTTTTTCTCTTCTTTGGTTTTATGCTCTCCCAAATAATGTGCTCTTTGAATAAGCCTGTTTGATTCACTGCTTGTAAGCAGGGAATGTGTTGCTCACTAAGTGTTCTGACAGTTTGATTTGGTTTCTCCCTGGTTTTGGATGGTGTGTCAAGATGATCTTAAAAGTGGCCATCTAGATGCAGAACCTGGTGCTTGCTGCTGCCAGTTGGGCTTGGCAAATGAGCTACCCAATTAAGCTGTATACATTAAATGAAGCTGTCACCAATGTGCCAGCCAGCTATACTAAATGTCCAATTAGAAATCCATCCAGTAGCTTTAATTCCAAAGAATATTTTACAAACACATTCTAACACACAGGAGAACATTCACCTACTGTAATGAAGTCACCTCTGGGATGTGACATGGGCGCTGTAACCACGTGAAACTGCAGGAGGAGAAAATATATCAGCAACACACAGCTAATTCCTCTCATTTTCTACACAATACCATGCCAGAATTTCTACAGCTAAGCAAAAAATGTCAGACAACATTGTACGGCATCTCCTCCACGTGGGTGGCAACAAGCAGCATAGCATAAGGGTTATTATAAATATTGTGAATCTGTTTGGAAAAAAAGTCTCTTGAGTTAATGTTCTGAAGCATATCAAGTTAATACGACTATTACATTTTTTTTAATACCTTGGCAACATCTTGAGAAAGAGCCAAGGAAGTAATTTTTCTCATTTTGTAGCATTTGTCATACACTGAGGTCTGCAGGCACCTAGAAATATCCTTGTGAATACTGACAGGTTTGAGTGAAGACTCTGTGGAAGCAAAGTTGCAAGTACAGCCCTGTGAAATCCTGTGTTGGTTTCACACAGGCTTTCTAGAGTGGTGCTACTAGTCTCAGGTCTTCATCTGCAGGCTTCAAGTAGATGCAGTAAAAACGAATTTTCTTTGAGGCGATTTTTTCTCAACTTGCTATTGTCAACACATACCCCAAAAAGCTAATTTCTACACTTTACTTACTAGGACCTCTTAGGTTTTATCCAAGAGGTCTTTTAACCCCCTCTTTTCAGATCTTGTAACTTGTGAGATTTTCCCAGTAATAACAGTCCCATCCTTGTGGAGCAATGTGAGCTGGGGAGGACTGCTAGGCTTTACCCACAGCCCCAGAGCTACCTCATTTGCTTTCTATTTCTCTGTAGGAAATGCAGAGATGGGCTCTGCTGCAGAAGTGCCTGCATTACCATTCTTTAAAATCTCCCTATGAGGTGAATCTATTAGTTTTGGTTGCTTCTCTCCATGAGTTGGGTAAAGTCAGTGAAGTCAATAAAGATAGTTTTGTGTTAAAAGTCTCAAAATTTACAGTGTCCCAAATGCTGATTTTATGTAAAGTTAAAGGAAATGGACAGTCAGTGATAAACACAGTAGTCAGTAGTATAAATCAAATGACAGCTCTGTCTTTCATGTCCTTTGTTCATATAGATGCTGGGTCAGGGAAAGGAAGGAAAAATAATATTGTGGTAGAATTGGTTTAGAACATCTTTCTTGATTAACACTCACACGTAAATAGCATTTAGGTAAAGTCGCCACTTGCCCTCTAAAAGTATGTATTCTCATTTAATACATATATCAGCAGTACTGGAGCACAGCATGTTTGCTGGAAGCCTTGAAAACAGCCTCAGCTTTGAACTGAATGGCTGCTTTTGTTTCCTTTAGGAGCAAAAGGATTTTCCTTATCCAGAAGAAGAAAGAAGTCTTCTCAGAGAACAAGACTTTGCACCAGGTTCTCTGCCAGGAGCCATGGGGTTTTTGGGCGACCTGGAGAGGCCACATCACATCAGTAAGCCTAGCAGGTGGTGAGGGCTGAGGAGACAGGGCACCTCTCTGCAGCTCCAGGCACTGGCATCCACATTGCCATGCCAGACAAGGTCACCACAGGCAACAGGTTGTTCTCTCAGGGGACACAGCATCCTCCTTTGTTCCCTTCTCACTTCTTCCATTCACTTTCACCACCTGCTCAAAACTCCTCTGACAGTCCCGGTTTAACACCCCTGCCCCAATAAAGTCCCCCTTTGCAGGCAAAAGAAACAAACCCAAACTCTCTCCTGAGCCCAACAGCACTGCTTATTAATCAGCCAGACAGTTCATGTCTGAGAGACATAAGGGCATTCCTCTCGAGGGGAGAACATGCTGCTTCCAGGGAGATCTCTTCCACCATCTGCCCACATCAAATCTAGGAAGCAGGATATTGGAAAGCAAATTCAGCACAGATGTATAACACGTGAAAGTCGGTTGACTTCAGGGTATATTTGTATTGCATTTAGCCTCAGGAATCTAAATCTGAAACAGCCTTTTCTCCCCTCCCTGTTGTCACTCTGATGTAGATGTCAGTAGACACATACTGTGACACCAAATACAGATTTCAGTATGATCATCAATGGAGTTGCATTATGTTTTTTTGTTTGTTATTTGGTTGTTTGGTTCTGCAAGGAAATCGTTTGCATGGTGATTACGAGACAGGCCACCATTATATAAACTGTGTTATTTTACCAAATTGAAATTCTCAGTCACCTGTGTGACTTGAGAGGGTCACTGAGCTCTTCATGCTCAAAAGATGTATATCATTCATGGATAACTTCTGCCAAATGTTTTTAGAAAAGTATTTCTGAATGACTTCTTACTCTGTGTCACAAAGGGCTATAAAATACCAGCCATAGCAGTGTCATGCTATCAGAGTTGGGCTGTCTCTGGGTTTGATATATAGAGTGTAGCAAGTCTTTGTTAACTAATGCTAGTGTGGAAGAAGAATGAGGAGGACTGCAGTATCTTCCCTCTCTTAAGCCCTCCCTATTCAAGAAGTAAGAACCATCCAGCAGACAGCCTCTTTTTAGGCAGTGCTTAAGGAAAGGCTCTGGGGCTGTGCTCACTTAATCCACCACATCTGAGTCTGCATACTTACCTAGTGCAAATTGTTCCTCTTTTATCTGCCCCTCTCTAAGTCAGAGAGATGTTTTAAAAACAAATAAGGGAGAAAATAAGGCATTCTTCCACATAAGCCTGTCCTGAAAAAGGCAAAAACCCAAAGAACATGTGAAAATGTTGTATTGTCAGATACACTTCTGGAAGGAGCTTGATATGGGAGTGCCAAGTATGCACAAGCATTTGAAAAAAATGTACCACAAAGTCTAAATTTAAGCATAAATATGAATGGAATGGTTTGTTTTTTGGTTTGTTTGTTTGTTTGTTTTGTTTGTTTTAATACATCCTGAACATGCTGGGTTTTCTTTGGTTAGCGCCCACTGAATTAAAATATGTGGAAACTAACTGGGAAATACTGTCTTTCTATTATAGATTAAGCCCCTTTTCCCCTGTAATTAAAGAAAGTGCTTTTTCCACTTCAGCAATCCTTCAGCAAAAACAAAGATAGAACTCAATATTCTTGATAGATCTTGGATAAAACGAAGACAGGAAAGAAAACCTTTCAGACTGGTTTTATGGGCTGGAAAGAAACGGGACTGCATATCTTGTCTTATTTCAGCTCTTAATGGCACATTGTGACCTCTGGCGGAGTCTGCTGAAGTCAATGGAGTTGCACCAGGGATTGGTACCAGAGCTCAGAGTCTGAAACTGCCAGTAAATGGAAGGCCAGATGCATATTTTTTCACTGTTTTATGTTAAACAACTTCTTGAATGTGAAAATAGAAGAGGGGAGGAATATTCCTCTTACACATTTTCCTGCAGGTTCCTACGAGCACAGAAACGATGTGGTTTGGCAGATATTCAGCGTGGTCTCCCAGAGGATGAGTGGTGAGGGGCTTCAGAGGCCCACTGGGCAGAACAACTGGCCTTGGCTATTTCTCACTCAGGGGCCAGGAGGAGGGGAGCCAGGAACCAGAGTGTCTGTTTCACCATCTGCAGATGGGCACATGGTCACACAGTGAGCACGCCCTTTCCAGTGCCTGGGACAATTTAGCTCGTACTGAATATGCACTAGCTGCACATGCAGTCTGTTTTTCTGCCCGTATCTCCAAAATTTTGGGGTTTCTTCAGTATGATTTTTGGCTGACTGGTTAGGAAAGTGACACTTGAACTTTAAGAAAAGGATCAAGAATCCACAAAAGGAGTTTAACTTCCAATGTGTGTATAATAGAAATACTCTGGGCTTTGAGGGGGAAGTGTGCCATTACATTCCCAGAAACATTGGGAATGGCACTTTTCCTCAAATAACTGTAGGAGACAGCAGAACAAGAGTGAACTTTCAGCACCTGAGATTTATGTGTCAAAAACACCTCAGCCCTTGTACATGTTTTGTGAGTGTTAAAATGAAAAGTACAGTCCCCATGTGTCAGGTGGTGAATGAGCAATGCTTCTATAAGATTTAGCTCTCTGCAGGCAATTCTTGAAATTTCTTAAATCCCTGAAATTCTCAGTGATTGCTCCAGAGGGGTGTGAAATCTATATCTGGACTTCAGGCTGAGTTTCAGTTGTTGGCTGTAATTGCAGGGGAATTTTTGGTGCCAGAGAGATCCCAGGAGGCCATAGGGAAAAAGGAGTGAAAAGAAAAAGGCAGTTGCACAGTTATTTAATAAACATATTTTTCCAATAAATAATAAATAAGTCTGGGAACGTCTTCTGCTATGCTGTGCCAGTGAGGGTAAGCCTGCCTTTACATATGGAGGCTTGGCAGAATGGCTGCTTGACTCACCAGATATACAGCATAAAGTCTGTGAAATGCTGAACGTGCCAAATTGAGAGGCAGATTCTGTCAGCTTTGCTCCCGATGAGTAGGACTGTGCTCTGCACCTGACTATTTGAGAGGGAAACTACTACACAACGGAAGAAGGTTGTCAGTGTTGACCAAAATAAGTATGGGTCTTTTTTTTTTAAACTGCCAACGTGGGCAGTTTCCTTAGAACGAAGAGGTTTTTCAATGGTCTTTGAAGACTCTTTCATTTCCATTTGTTTCCCACGTTACTTGGTTCCCATGTGTATCTCATTTTAAGCAAGAACCTGCTTGCTGCTAATCTTTTGCAGCCGTATTCTTAAACACCCTGCATAAAGCACTTGTCACAAGCATGCTGTTCTGGCTATATCAGTGCACATGACCACACAGAGATTCATTTTTAGAGCAGGATGGTACTCCAGGAGCTGCTCTTTCAGCTGCGTGCGTGGGCTTAGCAGAGAATGTGCAGGCTAAAAGAGGAGGGAGGGCTCAATTAACTGCCTCCAGGGCTCTAAAGTGCACCATTGCACCCATTTACAGCAAGTTTCTCTACAGTTTAAGAGGAAATCTTTTCCACAGTTTTATTCAAGCTCTTGAGTAGAATTTTATGGCGAATTATATTTGTGGTTCAGCATTTTAAATATCAATTTAAGTTCTAATTTTAACATTACAATGTTGGGTTTATTTCTACTAAGATCTATAGCACCTTTCCTTAGGACTCCTTATTCCTGGTAAATGTAAAGGACTGTTAAAAGAAAGCATGGAGAACCTTTTTTAAAAAATATGTACTGCAGCTTCACCTGAGGAGCTGAGATGGAGGGGATAGAGGTTCACCCAATCTGAGTGACTTCATCATGAATGGGATTCATCGTCACTAGGGATGTTAGGACGACTTTCTGGTCATACTTTAGATGACTTTCTGGTCATACTTAAAAAAGGATAGAAATACACCATTTTGAATAGCATTTATTTTTCCTTAATGGGATATGTAGATACAAACTGAGTTCAGGCTACCTTTCCCTGGGTCCCAGGTGGGAAGGATATCTGCCTTTCCTACTTAGCATCTCTTTCCTTAGGAAACCAAAATCCACTTAGGGCCAGTACTGCAGCAAACGGTATTGACTTTTACCAGATCTGCACGTCAGGTTCCTTCATCTATACTTTTTCAGACAGTTTCTCAAGTGTGCAAATGTGATGGCATGGCCTTTTGTTTGTATGAGGTGCTCAGAAAAGGAAACACCTCAATTACTGATCATCCACTCACTCTTGTGCTCAGAGACTCACAGATTTGGACTCTTTTCTGACTGCAACTCTTGCTGTGGAAAAAAAAAAAGCAAACAAAGGAGTCTTTTCTTGCATGTAGGAGTGTTAGTTACACTTGGATTGAAGGGCCTAGGAGATTCTTTATATTCAAAGAGCAAATACCGCCACTATCATTATGAATTACTATTCCTGATGAGTCTAATTCTTTTTACTGCCACTACAGCAGATGCTCACATATCTATCCTCAGTGGCCAAATCAATCTTTCCAAACTCCTAATAAATATTCCAGGAATGTTACTAGATTTTATAACAGCATTTCCTGGCCTTGGCAGTAGAAGATGGAGCTGCCCCTTCAAGTCAGCTTTTCACACAGCTTACCTGCAAAGCCTAAGGGACACCAGACAGGGATCCCTTGCTGAACACTGTTGTTGTACAGGCAGATATTCACAGTGGCAGCCTTTTTCCCTGTTAACAGCCTTCAGTACAATATTTTTCTCTCTGTAGCTATGTCTCTTCTTTCAGCTTCATCCATCTTCAAGTGCACGAGCTCTGTTGTGGTTAATTATAAACTTCAGGGGCTTTTGACATGGAGAATTTCTCAGAACACAAACCAAGTGAACAAATAAGCATCCAGTGATAGAACCTGGAAAATAGAAAGCCTAAGGAAATAAAACATATGGGTTGCTCAAAGCAGTAAATCTTTAAAAGAAGTGAGATTCATAATCTCCCAAACTAGGTAAATTATCTACTAATAGATTTCTTCTTACTTAATTTCTTTTTTGCTGTCAACTAGCAGATTAGCAACTTTCAGCTGCTTATCATCACCAGTGTGTCTCCTAGAATGGCTGCTCCTATTTTCCTGTCTCTTCCTGGAAATTCTGTTCCCTATGGTCTTGTTTTATTACATAATAAATTGCAGAAAACTAGGAAAAAAATATTTCCCATAACCTTATGGCTTTGTGACAGCTCTACCTTTCCTGTAAGTCTTCTGGATGCCTCTTGGATCTCATGCTTCCTCTGCTCTCATATTGGCTCCTCTTTTCCATTGCCAGGAGAAACAAGAGGTCTTATAGGGAAAAACAGTGGATACACCCTTATTCATTAGGAATGAATCTAAGGGCAGATGAAAGGTACATGAAAATGGGCAGTACCAACCCCAGAAGATTATCAGTCTGTGTTGGTGAGTCTGAAATAGAGTGGGAAAGGTAAAGCATGGAGCCATTTGGCTAGGGGAAGGCATTGCAAAGTGACTGAGTCAAGCCCTGCTCTTAAGTGAGTTTATGGTTTCCTATGCACTAGACAGAACTGTCTCTGAAATGCCTGGGGATAAAATAGATGAATGAAATGTTGCCTTTTGGATCCATTTTTTGGTATGTATCTTCCATTCTGTTCTTCTGTTTTTGAGTGTTTTTCAAGGCTGCCTGCAGCCTTGAATTGGCTTTTTGGAATGGAGTTTGAACAAGACTGAAATCAAGTTAAAAATGTAATGAGATTCTGAAACAGTTGAGTTATTCTTAAGATTTGCTCATGCTTAGCTATCATGCCATTTATAGAACACTGGTAGGGATTAGCACACAGCACACCAAAAGAAACCTATATCTTATGAAATAGTGTGCTTTAGGTCCTACAGTTGCTGCTGGGAGATTTCCTCCCCCAATATGTTTTTTTTTGCTATACATTCTTTCAGTCCAAAGAGGGGGCCAGGGATTTGCTGGTGCCAATACTGTGTTCAGAAAGTAATCTTACAGAATGTCCTCCTACAGCAGGAGAGCACAGCTCACACAGCAGGTGTGGTTTACAGGGGCATGACACTGTATGAAGCAAAAAACATCTGAGTCCCCTCTTTATATATCTTTAAAAAGGAAGAATTGGAAATCAGAGAATGAATTCAAAGATTGACTAAGCAAGGTTGGATGGGTTCTTGGACAAGTGGAAGGTGTCCCTGCTCATGGCGGGGGAGTTGGAACTAGATGATCTTTGGTATCCTTTCCAACCCAAACCATTCTATAATTCTGACCACTGTCAAGGCCTATGTACCTGGAAAGTCCATCCAATTTCGGATGTGGGGCAGCTGGATGAGTACAAGCACATAGCTTGTATATCCAGTGGGTCTCATAAGGGCAACTTAGTGCCAATTGCAGTATAGTGCAATTTTAGGAATACTTTTAAGTTACCAGCAGCCCAAAATGAATCATAACTCCAATTTAAATAAGTAGGCCTCTTATGAGATATAAAGACTCTCTTATCTAGGAATTAGATCCACAAAAGGCTGCATACTGAGAGGGGAGCAGGACCTGAAACAAGAGAAGTGGGAAATGACACAGAGGAGGTAGTGGTGGTGCATTTTAATTCATAAAATGAAGAAAAAAGCCGATTTGAAATAGTATAAACCAACAACAGGTTACTCAATAATTTCAAAACATTCTCACCATCCAAAGCCTCTTTAAAGGGGGGCCATTTTGGGCCTTTACTGTCTCAGTCTGTTGCTGATCATAATCCCTTGTATTAATCTTCTAAGAGTGATGGTCCTCTTTTATGCATTAGAGAGCTTGAACTCTAAGAAGGTGTCCTGCCAAATCTTGTAGGGCAAGATCCCTCTTTCCTTGCAGAAGCACAGCTCCTTATAGTCCTCAGGAAAGCTACAGAGGTGAGTAGAATAAAGGCCCCTTGTTTCCCTGGGTCCAGAGTAAGGCCCACTACCTGCAAATAAACTTTTCCATACCAGCATAACAATGAGGAGGATAGGTTATATATACATCAAGTGTCCTATCTAAATAGGTAATTAAATTTTAAAATATAATAACAATACATATATATTTTTAAACCAGTAGATTTTTGTGTGGTTTCAAAATTTTTTCATTCAGTAATTCAAAGCAAAATAATGTTTACAGAACAGATAAAGGCAAGCAGGAAGCTGTAAGTAATGGATGTCTAGAAAAGCTGTCTTAAAAACAAATGTACCTGTGAGGAACAATCGGCAGACTGTTGGGACTTTTATGGATAATTACATTACCCAGGCTCTTATAATGTCAGATGCAATATAATAAATAGGCTGCTCACTTTGGTGTTCCCTATAGTCAGCTAGAGCTATCTGGGAGGCAACTCTCCATTTTTCTGCTTTGTGTGGAAATTATGCCTTTTTGTCAGGAGCTCCTTACTTTGCAGAACACCACACCGCCCAGCAGTAAATCGATTACACCAAACTGTCAGTGTGGAAACACTGGTATTGGTGTTGTTCTTGCTCAGCTCTGACTCCTGAGCTCCTCCAAAGCCCTGAGCCTGCCACAGTGATACTTGCTTGGGATGGACCCTACACTTGAAGGTCTTAAATACACCAGTCAGCATCTCTCATCCTGTGGCTGTCCTCTGTGGTTGATAGTGGTCTGCACCTTGCAGAGGGAACTCAGGGTCTCTCAAGACTAGGTATTTGCTTTGTTCTTTTCCTGGGGAACCAATTAAATTCTGCTGGGATTTTTTAGGGGGGAGAGGTGGTTTGGTTTTTGGGTGTTGGTTGTTTGGGGTTTTTCTAGTCACTTTGTTTTGAGGGTTTTTTTTTTTTGTTTGTTTTGCGGGGGGTTGTTGTTACATAGTTTGAGGGTTTTAGTTTGTTTGCTTTTTTTTGTGTTTTTTTTTGGTTGATTGGTTTTGGGGATTTTTAAGCAGTATAGGAGTATTGGTCAAAAAGAAGAAAATACATATGGCACTTATATGCATTTTGCCCTGCTCTGAGCACAGATAGCTCCTCAGGTCTTTCAGGAAAGCATCAGGGGAAAAGAAGTGGCAACTCTTGAGCTGCTTTGAGGTAAGGATTGTTTTGTAGAGGCAAATCTCAGGCCCGTGCTTCTCATTGTATAATCCCCTACATGCCCCATTGGTGGGTATCTGTGATAGAAGTTGTTGCTGGTCAGTTCTCATTCAGCTGGGCTCTCCTTCTCACCTGGGTGCTAATGGCAGACTCCTGATGGGATGCCCATCCCTGCAGAAAGGAAAGTGCAGCATCCAGCTTCAGCTAGAGGTCAGCCAGTACCTGCTGATGCTTGAATTACTGCTCAGACAGGCACACACAAAAGATGTTACTGCTCTTGGGGGCAGAGGTTGGGGTAGATTTTCTCTGTAGTGCTCCCTGTTCACACAAGACAGGGATGGCAAACAGACAAGCGCCACTTCGATGGTCTTTTTGTCCCAGCTTGTCCAGCATGGTCATGCCATCATAAGGTGGAGGATCAGTTCTTTCTTGTCAAGTGTCTCCACCTCTTTGAAGTGATGCTGCTGAATCTGGTGGATTAGAAATAAGATGGACACTTAAGCATGGAATATTTCACTGCATTTACAGACACAGCTTGAAGCAAGTGGATTTTTCAAGAAGTGGGCTGAGGAGAGTACTGGTGAGGTTTTACTGATTTGCGCCTTTTTTCCCCCTTGTGTGTTTTTTATTCCTCTCCACTCCCCATCCCAAACCTACAAGCCAGGTGCTGGTGCATGGGATAGACCTGCAAACAGAGAAATGTCCCAGTTTGCTCCGTATTTACCAGGAACAGAATCTTGCTCTAGGCATTTCTGGTTGTCGTTTAAGACAGAGAGCAAAATAAATGCAGCCATCTTTCAGACTGCTTGAGGAGCCAGTCATTTTATGTTGTAATGACATGTGCATTTAATAAAGATATAGAGTATTCTGAAGAGAGTAAAACTGCACTCTTATCTTGGAGACATATAGACATTAAGAATGAAGATTTCATTTAATTGTGGCTTGCTGCTGTGCACAATTTACCAAAATGGCAGTAAACTGCTATTGAACTGTAACATCTAAAGATGTCTAAGTGCTTGGATAATTTGTGTTTTTTTTCCTGCTTTGGAAGATTGTAATAAAATAACTAAAAAATAGGAAGAAAATATTGCATTGAGGCCTGCAAAGCAAAGAGGGAAGTAGTCACATCCTCAAGGGCTCTAATACAAACATTATCCCCAGGAGAGGCACACCTTGACCCCCTTATTTTGCCATTACAAATAAATAAAATGATGCGCTTGTATCCCACAGAGATGCAGTTCAGCAGTAGTGGTGCTTTTGTAAGTTTGTGAGCCCTTTAAGATAAAGTTTCCGTAGGTAAGTTGTGGGCTTAGCTTTCCCTAATTGGATTTTACAGGCCTCTTAAAAGTAGTGTGTGATCCCTTCCTCTCCTTAGCCCCCATTCCACAACCAGAGGTAAACCCAATGGCTGCAGTTACACAGGATTTCTGTCCACAGTTGAATCCCTTTATTGTCACTTAATGCAACTTTGAGGATCTTGGCTCTGCTTGGGTGGCCCAGGGAGCTCCCTATGATCCCTGCCCATTAGTAGAATCCCTTGGGAATCAGACCAACATCAACCAATGATGATTATCTGGCTGAAACTCCGGACCTCTATGGGACTGGCAGAAGCATTTGCACATCTTCAGTGTCTTCTGTGGGACCTTTGGCTCAAAATGACTATGACAAGATGTAAGCTGATGGAGCTGACAGGGCTCTGTTTGAGTACAAAATGCAGAAGAGGCACTTCACACCCTGGCATAGCAAAGAGAGCCTCAGCTGATGATGAGAAGGCATGGAATCCGAGTAGTTGGACAGCACTGGTCTCCTCTGTAACAGAAGTGGTACCAGCGGTAGCTGCAAGAGTTGGAGAAGATCCAAGCAGGCATTCAGGAGAGGAGTTTGGGAGGAGTACAGACAGTAGAAAATAAGTGGGAGAAACCAAAAGGAAGATTCTGTGAAAGAAGGAGTGCTGAGTTTTATTCAGACTTTTCTTATCTGGGAGTGTTTTTGTTTGTTTAGTATGGGGTTTTGTGTGTTTTTGGTTTTGGTTTTTTTTTTTTTTTTTTTTGGTGAGTTTGATGCAATCTGTGGTAATATTTGTGTCCATTTGGCATGGCAAGCATTGGTCTTAGCTGCAGAGATTTTATTAGGCTAACCAGTGGTCTTCTGTTCCTTGGATGGGTAAATGAAGGATACCCAGCAGCCAGATCTCTGCAGGAATGAAGCACGGGGAGCAGAGATTTTATAGATTGCAGTGTCACAACATCAGTATTGACCTACCTGCTTACAGAGACAAAGAAAACTGGCAGCTGGGTAATGTTTATCAGAGGTATTGTGTTGAAGCACAATCTTAGGATTGTGGATTATTCTTGTTAATAGAAAGTGTAATCTACCTCTAGAAGATAACAAATAAGTAAAGTTCATAGCTATTATTACCTCCAGATGCATTCAGTGTGAGTATTTCACACTGAAAGTTATCTTGCATTCATGTAAATTACATTGACTAGAAAATACTAATGCTCTCCCCATGATAACAAATGTAAATGTAAAATATTCTAATCTAGTGGTGCTAATGTGTCTAGGGAAGGTTTACTACACTATGAAATTTAGATGAATCACAGAAGTGGAATGTTGGGTGAAATTACCAGGTAGTGATATCTTCAGCTGTGTGCCCAGGCAGGTGGATGGCACTCTGCCATGAGAATCCCTCTTTCAGCCATCATCCAGGGACAGGACAGTCCACTTTCCTCTGGATTTGCCAGAGAGATCAAGGAAACACAATAAATTCTTTCTTTTATTTCTCCTTACCTTTGGAATTTCATTTTGTGTATTTGTTTTGCTATTTGTATTGAGTTGCTCATCTCTGACACATCTGCTAGCAAGGAATGAATAAATAAAGCCAAATGAGCTGAATGAGTTGTCTGAAGAACAGTGTGAAATTTACTTGAAAAATCATTCAGCAGTTGTTTGAGACAACAAAAAAAAAAACCTGAGGAAAGTCAGTTGCATATTTATAGAAGTGTTCTCAGCATCTTTCAGATTGGTCTGCAGTGCCTCTCCCATTATGCCCACATGAAAGTGGGAGAGCTTGTAATTTTTGCCAGGCAGCTGTGCAGCCATCCGTTACCCAGGAAGGCTGCTCCAGAGCACAGGGGAAAGATTTAAAAATTATTTTTATTAGCTTAACATGCTACTTTCTAAAATGAGTTTTTCACTTAGTTTACCCCAGGGCCTGAGAGAGAGTTCAGAGCTCACACCCCCTGGCCACATTGTAAAATAAAACAATGCCCTGCCAGACAGCTGAAGCTTTCTTTGTGTGCAGCTTGCTATGTTTCTAGTGGAGGTGAAAGGTGCTAGGCTGACATCCTTGGCCCATAAAGCCCTACACCAGTTTGTGTTGGCTCCCTACAAGGTTTCATACTGGATTCACCAGTGAACCACATTACTGGCCAAAGGGGCTACCCCAGAGGTGCCTGAGTAATTCTGTCAGCTGCAGCTTACTCAGTCCTTTGCCACCTGAAAACTCATAGAGTTGTTAATGTCATTTCTGGTCATACTTTTTATATTGTAGTCAGAATCTGCCCAGGACTGTCCTGATCCCATTGGGTGTTTCACAAATACCCCAAGCAGCTGTCAGATGGTGACAGTGTGCAGTCACTGCTGAGCTTGACCAGATTTGAGACAATAACCTTGAGAGCTAAGGCTTAGTATGGATTTGCAGCCCTGGTGCACAGGAGACAAAAATATCGAGAGTGATAGAACAAAACTACTTTCAGGTAAGAATGAGAGGCAAGTGCCATGAGGAATGAAAACATTGATTCCATTCCTAAATGCACACTTAGCAAAAATTATTGTCCCCCTCTCTTATTTGATGTTCAGAAAGTCATGGTTTTCTGAGCTTGGCCTTGGATGAGAAAATACAATATTTGAATTTTCATATCAGCAAAATGGCAAAGAACAAGGACTGAATCTTGGCTTGTTGAAGTCAATGGAGTTTTGCCATTGATATTCAATTGAGGCAATTTTCTTCCTCAGGCACATTGTAGATCAAGAATAAGGGATTAATCCTTTGATTTTTTTTTTTTTTTTTTTTTTTTTAGTAATTTGCAGTTCAGAAGATATATTTATCATTCTGGGACTTTAACCAAAAGGAAGAGGTTTACAGGCAACTAAAGCATGTTTTCTCAAGATTTACAAACAAATAAACTAGCAAACCCAGTATTTATCCATGAATAACTTTAACTAGAAAAAAGGATGAAACAGAAAAACAGAACTGACATTATTTAAAGGATTTGTCCACAATTTTTTTTAAACACTAGGAAAAACTTGCTTTAACAGCAATAATGTTTTCAGGGTTATTTATATGGGTTTCTTTCTGAAAAAGCTGACTCCTACAGCAAACATACATAAAAGAAATAAAAAGAACTTTTTATTTCTTTACCTTTTAATCTTTATATTACTTTTTGCCTTGAATCATCAGTCTATCCTTCAAACTTTTTTGATGTCATTAATGGTGGAGAAGAATGAAAATATGGTTCTTAAATATTATGTTCGTTCTTAAGAACAGGTTTTTTTTCAAATAAGTTGTATTGCATGGCTATTTTTCAGTTTTAGGCTCTTCACAAATACCATTTACTTTGAAGAAGCCTCTAATCCTTTCTTCTCTAATTTCCTCTCTCTTACTGTTTTGACTTCAGAGAGGGAAAAGGGTTTCTTCCTTCACATTTTCCTTGACTGACCTATGAAAATGATTTCTTTAAGAAAAAATATGTCTGATAGTGCCTTTGAGAATTAGTCTCTTTGTTCTTATGGCTGATGTTGTTGTTGCATAGCCATGATGTGTGTTTGCTTTGAAGATTCAGCTACCTTCCCTTATTCCACTGCAATTCACAAAGTCTGGAGTAGAAGAACCAAACTTGAGGAGTGGACCCATGAGACCCTCAAGAAGTTCAATAAAACCAAAAGCAAGGTGTTGCAGCTGGGTCAGGGCAATCCCAGACATAAATATGGGCTGGGAGAAGAACTCATTGAGAGCATCCCTGTGGAGAGGGGACTGGGTGTTCTGGAGGATGAAAAGCTGAGTATGAGCCAGCAATGTGTGCTCATAGACCAGATGGCCACCTGCATCCCAGGCTAGATCAAAAGCAGCGTGGCCACAGGCTGAGGGAGGTGATTCTCCCTCTACTCTGCCATTGTGATACCCCACCAGGAGTACTGCATCCAGCTCGGGGTGCTTGGCGTAAGAAAAATGAGGATTTCTTGGCGGGGGGGGGGGAAGTGGGTCCAGAGGAGTGTGGCAAAGATGTTGCTGGAGTGCCTCTCCTATAAAGGCAAGCTGAGAGAGCTGAGGTTGTTCAGCCTGGAGAAGGGGAGGCAGCAGGGAAAAATGCTTTTGTGCCATTACTCATGTTTAGACCTTGCCCTTCCCTTTGCTGAATTCCATGATGCTTGCAACGGCCCATCTTTCAAGCATGTCAAGGTTCCTCTGATGGCATCTCTTCCCTCCAGCCTGTCAATTGCTCCACACAGTTTGGTCACCAGGAAATTTCCAGAAGACGCACTTGATCCTGTTGTCCATATCACTGACAAAGAACACTGAGATCAGTAGATAACATTTTGATATTCATCGGCATCAATGGCTTTCAAGCTCAATAAGAATCTAAACACTTGGTTCCAAAGAAACTTTTTGATACTGGTAGCAATCAAGACCTGTAGCTAGTGAGCCCTTTTAGTGTGAATAGGCATTGAGACAATAAATTTTGACATGTATCTAAAGATGTTTATAGCAATAGGTTCTTACCATATCAATGTCAGTAGGCATCTATACCTTCTCATCTCAATAGGGATTTATTTCCTTCAGTCTAAGAATTATTCTTTTTCATATTGGTACAAATCAAGACCTAAAGGTAACAAGACCTTTCAATATTTGTAGACTTCAGTATCTACTCATTCTACAGAATTTTAGAGATTACCTTGTAATGTACTAGAATTAAAAGGGATACTGTGTACTCCTTAGCTAAATAGTACTGCAAATTGGTATTTCCCCAAAACTGAAGGGCTTAATAAGAAATGATGGGAGATAATGAAAGCTACTCTTAGACTAAGAAAATTACAGAATATATTCCAGTTAATAATAATTTCTCCATGAAAAATTATTATCTAAGTGCACATGAATTTCATGATAAGTATGAGAGTAATTGTTAAAGATCTATAACATAAGAGTAATTGTAATGTAATTAACCACTGATCACTCAATTCTTTTTCATCCATTTTGTATGTGTATAGGTAGACAGAACAATTAAAAAGTTATAAAAGTGTTCATGTTGATTTGCATAGCTCTAATTCAAAGCAGAGCAAAATCCCAGATGGGCAGCAAAATTAAAACTGCAGTGTGGCAAAATAAATAAAAAAAAATGTATTAACTTCCATTTTTTTTTGCCCTACTTTTTCTGAAAGCCTTTAAATTAGCTGCTACTTATGGTTCTAATACAGAGCAAAGCATTTGTTATCCACTTAGCAGTGCTACTCATCTCTGCTAGGGAAAATATCAATGTTTGTGCACTTCCACTAAAAAGCACTCAAGAATTTTTTTTAAAAAAAGCCAACAACTAAACCAGAAACAATTTAGCTTTGATCTAAAATCCAGCACTTGTATATAAAAGAAATGTAACTTGAAGGTTACTAATGCATTTTCTATGTCTCTTCTATTTGTAAAGAAATAAAAATAAAGTCACTTCATAGCAAATGCAC
The DNA here is from genome assembly GCA_026413545.1 of Cichladusa arquata. Classification (NCBI taxonomy): domain Eukaryota; kingdom Metazoa; phylum Chordata; class Aves; order Passeriformes; family Muscicapidae; genus Cichladusa; species Cichladusa arquata. Next base: position 36,972,391 of record JAOTQP010001546.1, read on the forward strand.
TTATTACTTCCTCCTGTAGCTGTGTCCTTTTCAGGAGGACCTACATTTCTTGCTATTGTTAAGATTTGCATTTCCTGGGCTTTATTGACAATGTTTCAGTGAAATAATAATGAAATAGCACAACCTAGCACTCACTAGTTGTTTTGGAGGCAGTGATATTGTTCTTTTATACATCATTAGAACTTGTTACTGAGATGCTGAAAAAACGTAGAAAGTCTCACATACCTAGATATACAAGATGGTGAGAGAATTGGGTCCTGGAAAATGGAATCTTCCACAACTGCAGGACTTTGTAGGGGCTCAGCTCTTTCAGGCTTCAGTCAGGTCCCAAGCCATATCTTGGTATGCGTGTATATTATTCACTAAAATAATTGTTTTGTTTCCAAATTAGCACTGAGTTTTGGAAGTATTTTCTTTCTCTGTCTTTTTTTAAAGAACTGTAAAACTGCATGTAATTGAAGAGAAAGGGCTGAAATCATCTCTTAGGACTCTAGAGTCCTAAATCTTGACCTGGGCTTTTACTACGATGTACTTCACCATTTTTGTTTATTTCACTGTATTAATTTATCCTTTTAATTAAATTGTGTCCTTGATAAAACTTTTCATCTTGAAGGTTTTGGTTTTCCTAATGTGTTACAGGAAAGGTAACTTCCTTCTCATTTTCCCCTCTGCTTGCATGCTGACTGGGAGAGACTGTGTGCAGTGACCCCGATTTATGGGCTGTGAAGGTATGCTTTGCTCCTGAGTCTCACCAGGGACATGCCAGCAGGCAGCAGTGCCAGGCACTGCATTCACACAGGCTGTGCACATTTTCAGGGTGCCTCCATGAACGTGATGAAACATCAGATATCAGCCTTTAGTCACCATGAACTCAGCAGTTCAGATCAAGGTGAGATCTGTAGTCGTCTGTCATCCTCTCACAAAAGCTTTTCCTCAGGATCCCTTTTATGTTAAGGTACCATGGAGGGAATGTGCAAGCCAGAAGCTAATGGTGTTTCCCAGGAAAGAACTTATTCTCTGTGGTTATAACAAGATCATCAGGGCTGGTCTCTGCAAGATCAGCTAACAGATCTGCCTTCATGCTTAAACAAAGTGAGGTTTGTTTTTTTCCCCCTCATTCACCAGTGCCCACTGTGAATTGCTCATCATCCTTATTCACAGTCTGTACAAACAGTGTCTCAAGCACATGTATATCACTTTGAATCCTGCGTGGCCTGCTTCTCTGAGGATATTACCTGTTACTGATTCCTCTGAACCATCCTATATCACTCATTTTGTCACTTGCTAATTTTGACTCATAGAGTGCTCCAAGAGCATGGGTAAGTCAGGTTTTATGCATATTTTATTTTATTTGAACTACTAAAACACAATCTGTTTTCTCTCTCTGGATACATTACATGGCAAAGCATAAAAAAAATCATAAATAATGAATTGAATATGGTATCTGAATGCCCTCTGCAAGGTTTTCCCACCATGTCAAGGATGCCTCTCCATTTTCCTGATGCATTTACAGTTGTTTTTGTTCTATTTGTTAGAAGCTGTGGCAAAGTCTGTACAACAGAAAGTAGACAGACTCCAGCACTTGGATGTGACTAAAGGAGAAACTGTTGGCTTCAATGACCTGTTACTGAATGTGCATGACTTCTGCTTTACAGGTCACAAATAATGCACATCCCTCGGATGCACATTCTCTGCCTTGTGTGCTGTTTCAGAGTGAGGTACACACATATATATACAATACAGAATATGTTATGAAAATACAGTCTCTAGCTGATAGAAATGGGTGGCTGTATTGTAGTCAACATCAGAAGTACAGTCTAAGTCCTTCTGTTTAAACATGTTTGCAGACACCCCTCAGTCTGGATCTGTTGGTTTGTTTTTTTTTTCCAGTGGTACAGATGCATCCAAATGAATGCATCGCAAGCCTTAACAATGCACATGGGCACAAACTTTTTAACAGATGAGTTGCCTTATTGAGCTGTAACAGGTCACACACATCCCCCTTCCTTCCATTGGCACGAGGATGTGATGGCTCAGCTGGCCACAGCCCTCAAGGAAGAGGAACAATTCCTTGAGTTCATCCTCTAGGATCTCCTAGCAAGGAAGCCCATAGGTAGTGACTGATTTCCTTGCCTTCAGCCTGTTTGCAAGGGAGTGAAAGTAAATACCTGCTCACCAGTGCTAACACTGAAGGATCCATATGGTCATATGAGCTTCGTTTGTTGTTCCAAGGAGACTTGTGGAGTCTTATTGTGGCAGACATCACTGTGAATTGACTGGCACACTAGAGAATCAGCTACTGTCCTCTGTGGAGCTTGGGAACCAGCCACTGTTAGGTGCCATACAAACACCTCAGGGAAAAAAAGTCCCTGCAACAACTACCTCATTCCACTGAAGTCCTCACATCACTGAAATCACAAGTCATGTTATGCCTACAAGCTGAAGCTACAGCAGCAGTTTTCGGCTTTTAGTGCTCCAAAATTTTTATTTCTAGTCAAATAAAAGCAAGCTGAAGTTTTCATCTCCATGAAGCCTATAATTTTGTGGGACCCAGTGGCTACATTTTTCACATGGTTGTAGGAAGGGAATGAAATCTCTGGACAGCACTTATTATCCATTCTCCTAGGCATTCACTCCTTACTCTGATAAAGATCAGCCTTGGGCTTTCTGATTATTGATCTCAGCCAAAAGGCAGATGTCTCAGATTCAGCAAGTGTTTCTGCTAATATATTTTCCTTCCAACATTAATACTCTTTCTAATTTGAACCTCAAGAAGCAGCAATAAATTGCAATCTGTGGCTTTAGCTTGTAAAAGCGGAGTGGACCGTATGAATATGTGTTGGACAGCTTGTCACAGACTGCTGCAAAATCCAATTATTTCTGGGGTTATTATACCTTCTTTCACTACATCTATTCTAACTGGGGGGAGGGGGAGGGAAATAAGGTTGAATGTCCACACCAGTGTTAGAAAAACACTAAATCTCAAATAATTAGCTGAGATGCAATCTGACTTGCTTATAGTATCTAATGAAATGCACTGGGTAGTTTGAGCTTGTTATGTAAACTGATAGGCAGACAATACTGATGTATCCATCTGAAGTCAATAACTACAAAAGTTATTTTTAAATACAGTTGTGTGTTTTAATTGCCTTGATTAGGCCAAGTTCTGGCTTCTTCATTGGGTGGGACTGTTACAGACTTATGATTCTTCTGGTGGGCTATTTCTTTATAGACATCACAGCCTTGAGTGTTGGCTCAACCCCCCCACAGAGACCTGCCCGGAGAGAGGGTCTGTACCCTGCAAAGGGAAGGTACAGCCTTGCACTCGAGGTGGGGCAGAGGTGGTGTTGGCTCCAGACCAGGATACCAAACCAAATCCATGTTGGCTTTCTCCAGGCACAGTGCAGCCATGTCATCTCTGCCCTGGCATCCTGGCCAGATACATGGAGTTTTACTCCATCTCAAGTCTTAAGCAAATCAATTGTGAGTATATAAATGCAGGATAGAAAAGAAAAAAACAACATCGAGCTTGCTGTTCAGCAAGTTTGATGCAAAAAAACGAAAAGCTCTTTTTTCTGTTTTTAACTTACAACACTCTGAATTAATTCTTAAATATATGGAGGAAGGTATTGCAGTCAATACAGACAGATTTAAGAAGCAAATCACACTTTGGCATGCATAGTTTATTATGTGCACTGGTATTATTAATTACTGTGAATTATTTGTTTATTGCAGCTCCTTGGAATTTATGGGACAAAGATCAAGTTTAAACAAATCTTTTTGATCTTTTAATGGATTTTATAAAGGCAAAGGTAAGAAAAGCCCATCTGTATTTCTACATATTTGTACTTTATAAGAATTGAGGTTTTCTTAAGCTGTTGATGTAGAAACAAAAAGGAGATTTCATTTGCATAAGCTACAGAGCAAGTACCAATCCCAATATTAAATGTTGTTACATGGCTCTGTGAATGATAATAACCCTTTGTTTCATTATAGAACTGACATCAGTTTTTCTAGATGATACTAACAGAAATGTTTTGGAAGCAGTTAGTGTTAAACAAATGGTCTGACTCTTGGGTGATATTAGCTAATCAGATATAAACAAGGGCTTGAAAAATAGGATAAAAACAACTTAATTTGTAGACTGAATATAAGTCAAATGGCTTTTGCTTGCCCTTTATAGTCTGAAGGAGCTTTCTCAGAAACAAGCTAGCTAGATGAAGAAAGAAGACAGTGACATTTGTCTGGATCTGACGATTGTCACTTGAATTTGTATGCACCATATTCAGCTTTTATTCTTATTATATAGTTCAATTTTACAGACTTGAAGCAACTTAAAGGTTGGAGCTAGCTTCTGACAATGGGCTACCAAGTCTGCTTGAGGCCACGCAGGCAGCCTTGAATTAGCCACCTCTAAATTGAAGGCACAAGACCAGACCAGGCCTGTACAATTTCTGGTGTGGAATGGAAGTGGCAGTGGGCAGAAACTGAAACACAGGAGGCTCTGTGGAAACCCTCAGGAAACCCTCTCAGGAAACCCTTTATTTTACTGCAAGCGTGACCAAACACTGGAATATGTTACCAGGAGGATGTGGAGTCTCCCTCCTTGGAGATACCCAAAGGCCATCTGGACACAGCCCTCAGTGACTTGCTCTAGGTGGCCCTGCTCGAGCAAGAAGGTTGGACCAGAACACTTCCAGAGGTCATTTCCAACCTCAGCAATTCTGTGGTTCTGTGAAGAGGGGTAAGGACTCAGGGGAAGAGTCTGCCTCATTTTATATTGCCTGAGAGCTAGAGATATATAATGATGTAGCCAGCATGCAAAACTAACCCAGATATCAGGAGGTCTGAAGCACGAGCTTTTGGCAGAAGCAAAATTTACTGGCACAAGCAACATCCCAGCAGTCTGCTACCCTCAGCCTGCCCTGCACATGGCTCAAGACAGTCCAGCCTATACCTCATTTAGGTTATGCTCTTATGCATCCAAATGCTATTTCTTCTTGAGTATATGCCTTTTCATAGCCCACTGAAGCCCTCCTCCAATTGCACATATTTAGTAGCTTCAGTGTGTCCTGTCTAAAAGATCTCTGTAATCTGTTACTGGATAATATTATTTCTAGCAGAAGCAGAACTAGAAACATATTCCTATAAGTGACAATTTTTAAAAACTAGAGTAACTACAGTGAGTGCTTATCCTGACAAGGTTCAAAGGGTTACTAAAGCTTTTCTATAACCTGTAATTGGTATCATACTTTCCACAAGCTCATTATACTGTATCTGTGAGAACTGATTCAGTGGTAGACTTGGTAGTGAGAGTAATGCTTAGACTTGATGATCTTAAAGATCCTTTCCCACCTAAAAACTTCTATGATTCAATGAATTTGTAGAAGATAACAAGTTCCCTTCATGCTGAAACTATGCACATTGCAACAATCCCAGTCACAGCACAAGGGGCTGCAACCAACAGAATTTTTTGCTGACATTTTATAGCAAGATGAGTTCAGATTTGTAATGCAATGCAAGAAATTGATAAAAAAATTGATCATTGGGCAGATGTGACCTCAAATGTAGCTTACACTTCAGAATTTTTTCCACATTTTTATGTACAATTCTAAGGAGAGAAAGCATATAATCTATGGAAAGATGCCAAATTGCCCAGTAGATTGTTAGTAATTAAATGGTAACACCAACCCAATGTCTTCATTCCTTAGATCCTGTGCAAGCTTGGTTTGGATTCCTGACAGCTATTTTTGTCTGATGATGATAGATATGATAAGAAATGTCCTTAAGCTGGTCACATCAAAAAACTTCATGGACTATATGTGGCATCTGATCTATGCACCTCATCATCTTGGGAGCTTCAAAACATCTAACTCTGATACCTTTTCACATTGCACTCAGCATGCCTTCCATGCAGGAAAAGGCTGTGAGTGCACCTCAGAGGCAGGAAAAAGGCTAGAAAAATATTGCTATGCTTGTACTGTGCTCTGGTTTCCAATTTCCTTCATGCCTCTTAAGTTTACTTCCACAAACAGCTGTAGTTTCACAGTGATCTCCCATGAAAGTCCTCATATAGTTTAACTTTATAAATCCTGCCCTTAGATATTCAAGACACTGAATATACCTGGGTTCATAGAGAGACAGGTAAATTAATATCTTCTCTAAATTCATACAAATCATGGACATATTAGGAAGTCTATGTGATATGTAACTACTGATGATAGGCAAAAAAGTAACTGAGGAAGAAAATTTAAATATGAATGTCCTACCCCTCTTCCCATGGCATCTGCTGTTGGTTACTCAAAGGCAGAGTGGTGGCTTAGCTGGCTCTTTGGTCTGACCCAGTATGTCGGTGTCCATGCTAAAGAGCTTCATTTATTCAAGGTATTCCTTACTTATGCACTTTGAATTATTCCCCAGTGAATGTGTAGAGGACCTTGGTGCCTGTATTAGATGACTCAAGTTTGAAAGTATGCCTCTTCTGCAGGAGCCTTGGGAAATGAAGAGCCATCACAGCAGTGGAACAGATCTGCTCATTTTGGCCTGTCAACCAGATGAAAGTATACAGAAAATGATTTATCCTGGCTTTTAATTGGTGGTGTGAGATATTCCTTCCCTTTTTAAGTGGTCTCATCCTCCTCTCCTTGGATGTGCTGTCAAGGAGTATGAGATGGGGCCAGAGTCCTGGGTCTGTTTCTGTGGCTCAAAGCTGCAGAACCACCACCCATCAGAGCATCACCCAGAGCAGGGGCTGTGACGTGTCTTGCCTCTAGCTGGTGTGTCAGCTCCCACACCTGGGTCAGGAACACGTTCTCCCAGTGATGTGAACCCATAAATGTCATTTCCCTTCTTTGAGGCTACACAGCAATGAGCCAAAGTTTTCCAGCACTGGAAATTCAGATTTAGATATCTGAATTTAAATGTTTGTGACTCATTCCTTTACAGGAACTATCTGTAAGCAAATTTATTTAATATTTATAAAAAGTAAACATCTGAAGACAATGAATAGGAAAAATTTAACCAAGATGATTTAGATGACATTATTCTGGAATAAAATTCTGCTCAATTGTGATTTGTGTGTTTAAATAGAAAGACCTTTAAATCATGGTTAATCTGATATATTGCCTATCCAAGCACTGCAAAATGTCGAGGCAGGCTCCAAACATCCCTGATGTAGTTTCAACCATGGATTGCTCTTTTTTCCCTTAAGTAAAGGTTTATTTTTAAAATTTGCTTTCCCTTTGTTTCTACTGACAGAGATCATGTCCTTTTCTGAATAAACAAAGTGAAAGAAAAAAAGTCCAGATTCTCATATTGGCTGCTGGGATTTCTTTGGGGAAGAAAAAATAAAAAAGAAAAAGAAAGGTGGAGCTTTCCATGGAGAATATGGTGGCAAGATTTCTCATGAGCATTGAAAAGAGTAGAACATTAATAGAAATCTGATTGTATAGTTCTCTGAAATGGAAAACTTCGTTTTCTAATGGCAACTGAGGGGTTCAGGGGTTTCCTTTTGCACTACAAGTAGTCCCCAGAGAGGCGGGGAGGGAGGGAAGAAGAAAGGAAAGGAAAGGAAAGGAAAGGAAAGGAAAGGAAAGGAAAGGAAAGGAAAGGAAAGGAAAGGAAAGGA
>JAOTQP010001546.1:36989872-37104540 GCA_026413545.1 Cichladusa arquata
CCACTGTGTGCCTCATGACATCTTGAGCTCGCATACCAGAAAGCGACTGTCTCCAATGCAACTAAGCAACTTTAAGAGGCTAAGCAAAGCAGAGTAAAATAACAGCAAACTCAAGTTTTTCTATCTTTGTCTGTCCCAGGAGGGTTAGGCTGGAGAAAACCAAGGTACTCTGAAGGAAGCAAAAAACAAAAATGAAAAAGAAACCAGTCTCAAGAAGGGAGGGAAGAAAGAGAATACAACCTTAAGCAGAATGTCAAATAGATATTTGTAGTTCAGAGTGCTACACCAGCCTGACTATACTCAACTTTGACCACCTACAGCAGGTTTTATGTCACCAGCTTTGTGTCATTAAGTAATAAATGTTGAGGTGATGTGCCATTTTATTCCCTGTAACTTGCATTCACTACACATCATATGGTCATCATTTCAGTTTCTATTGCAGTAAAGTACTTAACAGAAGCCGGTTCCTTTCTGACTTTATATATTCAGTGTGTGTGGATTCTGTTTTGGGTATTTTTGGGTTAGGTTTTTTGGTATTTCCAGAGAGCAAGTGATCTAAAATACCCAGGTACCCTCTTAAATACACTTCTCCCATCTAGAAGACAAACAAGCTTACCCTTAAGAAAACAGGAAAGAACAGACACACAGAAAACTCCTTACTAGCTTAATAGGGCCCATGTCACAGTATCATAGAATCACAGAATGGTTTGGGTTGGAAGAGACCTTAGCAATCATCCCGTTCCAACCCTCCTGCCATGGACAGGGACACCTTTCACTAGACCAGATTGCCCAGAGCCCCCTCCAGCCTGACCTTAAACACTTCCTGGGACATTAACAACAACTCTGGGGAGCCCATCCAGTGCCTCACCACCCTTACACAACTTCTCCTAATCTAAACCTACTCTCTGCCAGTTTGAAGCCATTGTCCCTCATCCTGTCATGCTCTTGTAAACAGTCACTCTCCATCAATCTTGTGGGCTCCCTTCAGGTACTGGAAGTCAGGTCACACTGATAGGTCTCTTCTCCAGGCAGAACAGTCCAAATCCTTTCCCCTTTTCCTCACAGGAGAGGTGCTCCATTCCTCTAATCTTCTCAGTGGCTCTCTTCTGGACTCACTCCAGCAAGTCAATGTCTGTCCAGTGCTGAGGGCCCCAAAGCTGGGTGCAGCACTGCAGAGGGGTCTCATGAGAGCAGAGTAGAGACAAAATCCCCTCCCTGCTTTTGATGCAGCCCAGGGTATGATTGGTTTTCTTGGCTGCACGTGCACACTGCCAGGCCACGTCCCATCCACCTTCTTGGCAGGCTCTTGATCTGTTCATCCCCAGTCTGTATTGATAATGCAAGTTGCCCTGATCCAGGCGCAGCACCATGCACTTGGTCTTCTTAAATCTCCTGAGACTCCCATACAACCACTTCTTGAGTTTGCCCAGGTCCCTCTGGCTGGCATCCCATCCTTCAGGTGAGTCAACCATACCACTCAGCTTGATGTCTGAGAGGGCACTTAGTGGTGTCATATTCTTCTGCCTTTGTGTACATAACCACAAAATGACACTGACTAAATACATTTACATAGAGGGGCATTTGGCTGTATAAAACTGTGTATCCTTGAGGGATTTTCTAAAAGAGTTATGTAGGCAGCAGAGGAACTATCCTTGCTTTACCACATTTGATACAGATCCAGTTATCCAATTTTAGTTTCATCTGTTTTGTCAGATGATCTGTTTTGTTTGCATCAAAAGGCTCCCTCTCCACTGCCCACAGAGTGATGTACAATCATTGGTGCAGCAGGGTAAAACAGCTTCTCCATTGTGGCTCTGGTCTTTGCAATAGCAAGCAAAACAATTTTGGGCAAGCCTCCTTTCTTCCTCCTAGAACATCTGCAATGTTTAAAACCAGTAAGGTCTGTTACTGGAGCTTTAAGCTGATGATATTTAAATGAAAGACAATTTCTAAACTTCAAATACTGTTAAAGAGATAGGATGATGAGGACTTGACTGCAGGAAAAAACTCAAATACGGTTATGTGCATTAAAGAAATAATAGTATCCAACACCAGTCCTTGATGAGTTTGCCTGTTAATGGTGGAGGAGCAGGGGTGTTAATGACCCCTTGACCTCCCCAGTAAATCCATACTTGAAAGGGAGGGGATTAAAATGTCTTAAAAATCATGTGCTAGAAACTGAGAGCGCTTAACATTTTCCTTGTGCTGATGTCAGATGACTTTCCCAACCCTGTATCAGTTATACATAACTCCAGCAGGTTAAAACTGAAGTACAACTGAGTGCTGGTATGTTAAGGTAACAGTTCTTGTAAAAATCTTTAGATCTCTTGACTTGGCACGGCTCCACCTTACTGCCGTTGTCCAGGGGACTGCTATGCAACATTTGAATCGTCTACACAGATTATCATGATCTTCTTCTCCGCTTTCACTAATTTTCCTTTTTGTGAGTGTGGGAGTACTAGAACACGTGATCATCCCAGTGGAGAAAGCTCTTCCAGCTTTACAGACCACTTGTACTGAGCTCAGTCAGTTCTTCTTCATGAAAATGCAGTAAGAATTCATCCCAATTACCAGCTCTTCTTAGCAGCATGGAAACAAAATTAAAAAGAGGAAATACAAGCATAGTTGTAACCTACATAGTTGTAACCTAGTGAAAAAGGAGAAATACAAAACTCTACCAAAGAGTATAAAGAAAAAGAAGTTCTGTGTGGTAAAAAGGAGAAGATATAATCATCAACATGCTAAAATGATGTATGTTAACGATTATAAGGAAATATTTTATAAGATCCAACAAAAATAAAATAAAAAATAGATGTTCAATTTATCTAAACCCATAATCTCCCAAGACCAAATCCTTTTGCATGTTAAAAGCAAATGTCTTTGTGACACCAGTAAAACCTTGTCTAATATTACTATAAATATGAAGAGGAAAAAGCATTACCCCAAAACATCAGCAATCTGCCTCTGTTCCTGTAATAAAGTTATTACTTCTGTGACTAACACAAATGACTGAAGATTTTTACAGCCACTCTGTCTGCACAACACTCAGCTGCAATGAAATTGCCTTCTTACTCCAGAGAGACACAAAATTTAACTTGCAGCCATCTGAGAGCTGCTTGCACAGTGCCACATTTGTACTGGGGAGAAAACAAAAGAACCAAACCAAGCTCACATTTTTTTTTCACATGCTTTCAATTCTTGTAAAATTATATCCACCAAAGCTTGGAAATGTAATTTACTACTTTATATTACTTAATACACACACATACACACAAATATATATATATACATATAAAATAATGATATTGTAGTTATTATATAAGTACAAATAAATGATAAATTTGATTGCTGGAGGAACCCCTCCATTGCCACCCACTGAGTCTGAAACCAGCTGCTGCTTTCTCACCAAATTGGAGACAGGTTCAAATCTTGGTTGCCCTAAACATATTTCCAAAGCAGCATCAACTACTCCAAACCCTTTTGGGGAATCCATAGCATGTGTTTCTCCCTTATGCTGTATACAGTGGTGTATCAGCTTGTGGGCTGTTATGGCTCACTGAATGGTACTTCTGCCATCCACAGTCACCTTGAATGGCATCTCCCTGTATGAATATTCTCCCTGCAGAAAAAGCAACCACCTGTAAGCTCTGGAACATGTTTACAGAAAACCAGCATGATTTCTTCGTGGTGGGGGACTAAAACACTCAGTCACCATGGGTGCTCACCAGCACACTTAGAGGAACACACTTTTTGTTCAAAGCCTGGCTGCAGAGTTTGAACCAGGAGGGCTATGGGCTGAGGCTGCATTGTGAAAAAGGGCTGTGCAGTGTCAACAGCTTAGAAGGCTAAACAAAAACTGCTTATATTTTATGCTCAAACTTTTGAGTTTGCTTTAAAAGCTGTTTTGTTTAATTAGTCTATTTTCCTTTTTAAGTGGGGTCAAAATATATTCAACAGAAAAGTTATCTTCCAAACAGAAAAGTTATTTATCCCTTTGATCTTCTTTATCTACAAGGTGTTTGCATTTCTGAATAAGGCACTATAATATATAACATGTCAGAAGCAGTACACGTCTCAGTAAGGCTTCAGGACATCAGGTGGATGAATTCTTCAAATCAATCTAGAGATCATTTTTAGGATGCTAAATATTTTTCCAGTTTGAAAACTTACTGTGTTTTGCCATACATGCAAGGGAGATGAGGGACTAATAATGGCTTGATAGCCACATTTTTGACAAACAGCCTTCATCAACAGCAGGAAAAAGCCCCAAACTAAACAGCACCTTAAAGACTAGAACTATTGTAAATTGTACATTTAACAGAATGGAAAGTAATTCTGTCTCTTTGACAACCATCCATTTCAATATTAATAATTCTCAAAAAGTCATACAGGAATGGTTTATCTGAAATTCCTTTGAACAGCTTCTCTACTGTCTTGCCACATAAGACTGGGCCCACTCTGCTATGCAAGCACAGAGCATTTGTGAGGAAATTGGTATTGCTTTAATTTCTTTGTGTGCTGACATTGTTGCCTAGTGATATTCTTCCTTTTACCCAAGGGCATACACATCTCACCTACCCCAAAAAATCATATTACAACAAGACCTTACACATAATTTAAATAAAACAAGACACTCTCTTTAACAGAGCAAAAGGAAGCCCCATTTGGACATTTGGAAGGCATTCAGATATCCAAAGGTTTGAGGAGTTTCTCCTGCAGATTGTGTGAAACTTGAAAGAGTGTTTTAGGGCCGCCTCTCTGAAAGAAGGATGGGGACAGCCCTGGAGCACTGGGTTGTGTGCAGCCAGAGGGCACCAGTTCTATCGCTTCCCCTGCTGCCTGGTGAGGGGGGACCAAGAGCACCCCACAGATACAGCAAAACATGATAGAGATTATGTTCTAATGCTGTGAGCACAGACAAAGCATGAAGAGCCTCTTTATGCCCCATACCCTGCTCTACACCAGTGCCCAGATTCAGCTCCCTTTCACCTCTCACTCTTGCAATGCACAGTAGCTGTGAGAAAAAGTGGAGGACCCTGCAGGATCTAAGCATCACTGCTGCTAGTCTGGGTTGTGAAAGCAGCCAGGAGTTGTTCTTTCCAACCTGAGAGAGATACAATGCTGTCATGGAAAATAATTGTAGGAAGACCCTTTCAGCTACAAAATTTTCAAAAACGCAATAGGACTTCCAGTGGTTTGTTTTGCTGTTTTGGAATTTTTGGGTTGTTTATTCTCTGGATTTCTAGCTTTGTTCTCAAACCATTGCTATAGTCCTATATGACAGAATCGGTTCAAGTCTCTTGCTGTGTTTCATTTGCAGCTGTACGGTGTACATAACAATTAGCTGCTGATGTACTGTTATCTGGTCTCTAGTCTTTAGCATGCTTTATTGTACTTTTTGTTCTCCATATACCATAGAAAGTCAGTCGAAGTCCTAATCCCCTTACACAAAAAGCAGCTTTGAATTGTGGGGCCTAACACTTACTGAAATGCCTGATGAACTTTCTGTGCACTTGCCTTGGTGTGTGTATTTGTGCATGTGGGCACGTGTGTGTGTGTTCCTGTCAGAGGTCAAGAGGGGGAAAGCACTCCTTCAAATCCACCTGAGCAATACAGGACAACAAACTGCTAGAGATTTTGGCAAATATACTAAAATATATTGACGAAACAAATTTGATTTCTATCTGCAAACAGTTATCTTTTCCTGAAGGTGAGTTTTCATAATAAGTATGCATATTCTTCCACAGCAATGTAAGCAAACACCAGCAGAGCCCCAGCCTTGCCTTAATTATTGTGATACATTTTTGTACCTTGTAAACAACTATTTATTGCCATATTTAGATCAAGAAAGTGGTAACACAGAACTGTGACTGATTAAAAATTTCAAAAATTAGGAAAAAGTAATATTAGAATTTTAATAATGAAGAACATGGTCAACAGAATGACTTTCATGAAAAAGGTTCTAAAGAAAAATATAGTATTCAAACAGACATATGCTCAGTAATTTGGATGAACTCCTGATCTTTCTAAAGCAAGTAGTAAAATTAATTTCCTAAAGTGACATGTGAAAAAAAGAAATCTGTCACTGCAGCTTCCTTGTATTTGGACAAGATTTTTTTTTTAAAAAGGGTTTCAAGTATACCTATTGCTTTTTGGCAAAATTAAAAACTTTCTCTTACAACGCTAACTGAAAATAAATATGGTTTTGCTGGAATCCAGGATTTTTCTGGTGTGTGTGATAGAGATAAATGTAAACAAAGTAAAGCAATTTCAATAAAAAGAAATTAAAAAGACATTTTGCATCAAGCTCTCTTTCCATTGTCTCCCTTGACAATAATTTCACAGTACCTTTACTTTCTGCTAGTGTATGGCTGTGACTTCTCTTGAAGAACTTCAGCATCCATAAGGCTGAGGTTTCAGTGCTGCCTTTTCTGCAACAAAGCACCTACTTCATGACGTGCCCATGTTACTAACAATTCCTGACAAGGTGAGGCAGTGGAGCTGCTTCCCTGTGTTCCTGTGAGCAGAGTGCCAGTGCCAGAGGAGCTCCTCCCTGGCAGCCTTTGGAGGGCAGCTCATCACGCTCACAGATTGATAATCATTACCTGCTCTTACCTCCCCACGTAGATGCCATGCAAGCATCACAGCATTTAGGTTTCACAACACCTCTGCACAAGGAAAATGCCTGTGTCACCTCGGATTATAAAGGGTAAACTGTAAGGCAGGAGCGGCTGCAGTACAGTTGATTTGGCTGAAAGAAGCTATCTATAATGGAGATGCTTACTACAAACATGGCCTTCCTGAGGTGGCCAGAAAGAAACTGTTCCCTCTGAGTGATATTTATCTCACCCTAAAACAGGAATGATGCAAGTCTGATGCATTGTGCTCTAGACATATTTCCTTCTTTTAATTTCTGGCTTCTGGAGGGAGATAGGCATGACAGTCTCAGATATACAGTAGAGTCATTTGTGGGGAGGTGACCCTCACATAATTTCCACCCTACATGCTGAACTCATAAAACCTTGCACTCCAAGTGAGATTTGCATCAAGGTCATCCAAGTACCAAACACAAGCTAACAAAAATAAATATTCATCTGGAACTACAGGGCACAGGTGTGAACAGACCTCTGTATAGGCAGCATGGCATGTTGGGAAAAAGAAGGACAATGGGAAGAGGGGAAAGAGAAGGATGGTATTTTAGCATAGGACTTCCCTCAGAAGCTCTTGGAAGCCTTCATGACAGGGAAATTGAGCCTCCTTTTTCAGCCTCACACAGAGCAGAATTCAACATATACAACCTGAAAGCCAGGGTGAATTTACAGTAAAACTTCCTACAAAGGAGGAGAGACTTAAAACCGTCGTGGCTGTTATGACAGCAGCTTAGTTTCAAAAACAGGGACTGGAAGAAAATCAGGGAGCCAATATTTAAAGGTCCTTGACACTTTCTTCTGTCTCTGCAGCCTTCAAAACAAAATGGTTGGAGGTTTGTGTCAGGGAATTTGTGCTGGGCACAGCCCGGCCACTCCTCGCAGCGCACCCAGGCAGTAGGGATGGTCCTGGGCTGGTCCATCCGTGTCTAAATCCAGGCACAAGTTGGCACTGTTTGCAGCAGATGATCCATGTACCCAAAGTTGTTTCTCATCTCTCAATCAGTTTCCTGGGATTCAGCTGAGCTGGTAGCAGAAGATTGCCATGCTGCTTCCTCTGCCAGTGGTGTCCAATGCCAGCAGTACTCAAGTGTCCTCAGGAGCATTACTCTTTCCATAAGCAATGAGAGGAGAAGGTGAGCTTTATTGTTTTGTGTCTGTGAGAAAGGGTGTTTGTCATACTCAGGTAAGGCAAACACAAGATGTTCCTTAGCTATATATCACAACCTATGAACACAAGCCAGACACACAAAAATGTAAGACCCAGCTTTGCCTTTGTTGCTACCCCCAATCCCTTTACATTCTGATAATTTTTATGTAGATAAACATTTTTTCGGTCACTTTACCTTGTTTCCTACTGTTTTCTCTTCCTGCCTTCCCTGTTGCCAAAAGAATGTACTATTCTGCAGATGGATAAAACCAATTTTCAATTGCAGACAACTACAGAAAACACCTGCACGGACCCATCTTTCCCCTTCCCAGCCAAGGAGAGCTGATAGAAAGTAGGACTCATGCCACGTGTTTGTGTGGCCATGTCAAACTTATCTGGATTTGAGGCATGGCACAAAGTTTGTGCTGGTTCTGATACTCCCTGGGCAATGAGGCAAAAGGCAATTACACCAGCTTGCTCCCCATCTCATCTCATAGCCAGAGTGACAGACCATGGCTCCTGGAAGATCCCAGCCTTGCCCCGTCTGGAGTCCCAGGAGTGTTCATCACCCCCATTTGGGAGCAAGAGAAGGGTTGAGGAGACACCAAGGGCCACCCACCTCCGAGCCTCAGGTCCTTCCAGGCTCTCTATTTCCTTCTGACTTTGAAGGCTTTTCCTACCATCATATCTGCCTGCCTTCCTGCCCTGTTTTTCTTCTCTGCTCCTTTTCTCTCCTCGTGCACCCTTCCAGCACCCCCCTTCTCAGTAAAACGCAGCACAGGGAGGCAGAACAGTCTGGCATTGGCCTTTCAATATATTTAAATACCAGCAATTCACTGAGCTGGAAAATTGTAAATCTACAATTTTATTGAAAAAGGTGGTCACCCTGTTCTTTGGAGCCGTGTTCAGAGACAGCAGCATAATTAATGGACCTTTATGGAACACAGAAGCAAAGAATGGCAAATTTATTAGGACTTGTAAGAAAATATTTTTAATTTCTAAGAAACCAGCTTTCCGTATCTAGTTTTGTTTATTGCTACATGAAAATAAAGGCTATTTAAACCATCCTGTGCAGGTGAAAACTCTGTAACGTATATTTTTTTCCTTTGAACTAACACAGATGAGGACAGCAACTGGCACTGAGGGACTACTAATGTCTTCTAACAGTGTGCATGTGGTGCCTACTCTGCACCATGTCTAGACACCTTCGTAGCATTTCATGTAACTGCATTTCACACCAAACCAGAGACAGACCTGTGCTGTCAGCACAGCTCATTTTAGTTATAAAGGGCATGCTTACTTGATGTGCTGCTGGGAAAGTTAAGCAAGGCACTCAAGCCATAAAAAAAAACTTTCAATTTGGCAATATAAAAAGGGAGGCACAAGCCACCAAAGTGAAAAATAAAGGTAAAAGGTTTCAAAGATAGGGCAGGGATCTCTTACATAGAAGGAGAGTATAAATGAAATTAAATGAAATAAAACTTTTCACCGTCTTTTTTACATAATGTGGGTGGACTGATGCAGTGACTTATGATGGTGCTGTGAATTATGTGTGCAAAGAGACAGAGACATAACCCCAGGGTAGAGGATAAAAAGGCCTCAGAGCTGTACAAATGGCCACAGAAATATGGAAGGTGTGATGAGAGATGAAGCACCATCTTCTTTGGGGAAGCCCTTTTGAATTAAGGACATGGTTTGAACTTAGAGCCAAGCACCTACTCCAGAGTATAGTTAAAAGTGTATACCTCATTATTCTGACTAAGAATACTTTCTCCAAATTAGCAAAGCCACTCTCACAGGAATGTGTCTTCCACAATAAGTCCTTAAGCAACTAAGTTCCTTAAGGAAATAAGTACTCTGCAGAGAGGATGGGGAATATAGCAGCTCTAGAGCAAGCTCTTGGTTGCTGGTGGCCACTTCCCTTTCCTAGATAATTAAGACTCCCTGACACCCAATTGAAATGGTTGGATGGGGCCTGACACTTCAGTACTCTTTGAAAGAGTTTTGCTGAGCAAAGATAACTGAAATGCCAGGTAAAAAACAGACTTCTTCCACCCTTTCTGTTTGCCTTATTCTGGCAGTTCTGTCATTCAGTCTCTGTAACGCATCCATCATTCAGGACCTGACTCATGTGCTTAGTCTTTCATTTACACAGCAGATCCTGCAAACATTGAGCATAACTGAAAGGGTGTGAGCTATCCGCCAAGAGAAGCTATTAATTCAACCCCATGATATTTAAAAATATCTAGATATTTAAAAATAGAAAAGCGTTTCAATTTACTTCCCTACCTATACTGAGCTGCATTTATGAATATAGCCTGTGGACTAAAACAAGATCTGCTGTGAGCTTGAAGAACCAAATTATTATAGCCTGTTATGACCTTTATATAAATATTTGTGAAATGTATATATTAATGTTATCTTTTGTCAAGTCTTCTCTCTCCTGTTAGCCCCACAGCCCCTCAGGTTCTTATTTTCCGCGTTCTCAGTAGTTGCATATGGTTATGGGAAATCAGGCCTGATGAACCACAGGCACTTTCACACTTGTTTCCATATCTGGGTGCAGCACTCAGTGAGAGGAGCCACTCAGGCATATGGCCTGTAATAAGCTGGGCTCCAGTGAGTTGGAACCTCCTGCTTCAGCAGCTATTTGGCCATTTGTTTACTTGCTCCAGCACTTTGATTGTTTTCCTCCCTTTAACTGAATGATGGAAGCAGCCAGAGGGTTTATGTACCACCTCTACCAAATGTTACTCCAGCAGTCAGGTAGAAAACAGGGAGATGATCAAGGAAAAGGTGCCCACCAGCTCTGGAAGTCCTGAGGATTAAAAACACATATCCTGCTGGAAGAGAGAGTAACATACATGCAGTCAAAACTTCCCAAACCAGCTGTGGAGGCTCTTGGTGATCTTTCAGCTGAGGTTGTCAATGTGGCAACTGGCAATCACAGTTTTCTCTCTTACACCAAAACTGTGATAATTGCTCTTTACAAGTATATATCTTCGGTAATTATTACCAAATGTAGCTTAGAAGCACATCAGCATAAAAGGTATTTTAATAGTTTAATCAAGCTCAGTGAAAAATATCACTTACAGCAAACAGAAGACAAACCCCAGTGCAGTGTTAGAATAGGAAATAAGGCTGGAATTTTTCAAACAAATCTGTGAAAAAATATAGGCCTTTGAGCAATGCAAACATACAACAGAAACAAGCAAGAAAAAACTAAGCCTTATCCCTGGTCTAAAGAGTGCCAAGTAGTATAATTTCTGAGGAGAATTCAAGGGGACTTCCAGTAAATTAGGCCTGGTTTCCTTCCTCTCATGCCTGTATCTTAAGCACAGAAGCTGATCAAATGTTTACTGCTACTGAAGATATAGGACAACAACTGCCTTGCCTTTTGAGCCCCAGGACAGCACAAAGAGAGTCCTACATTTGTCCTAATTGGAAGAAATGGAAAAGTTTTACATCGAACTGTTTTGCAACAGAGAGGTGAGCTTTCAGTTGCAGTGAATTATTCATGAAATAGTTCTGCTTCCCACAGAACATTTCAATTTTTCATTGAAAACCTGAGCAGGCAAACCAAGAAACTGCATGAAATACTTCTATTCTGAAGAGCCATCACAACACTCGAGAGATCCTGTTCTGTTTCTTTGTTGGGGACTTTGTGTCTACACCAAACTTCATTTCCCAAATACACTGGCCAGGCATCAGTGCTGATGTATACCTTCCCAACTAAGTGAGAAAGGAATACTCTTAATCATGGAAGATGAAGTCAAGGAGTCATAACTGTGTGTTTATTTGTTGAGACTTGAAAACTTCTATCACCTAACTCAATCATTGTTTCTACTGGACACGGAGGAAAAATGCATGAAGAAATGGCAATGTGGAAGAAAAATGGGCATGGATCCTTCCGGCCTACTCAAGTGCAGCAGCTAGTTTGTGTAGGAAGTGAAGCGGAGCTACAAGGCCCTCCAAAAATGAACAGGAGAGTCACTGAAGTATGAGAAACCAACAAGCAGAAAAAGAGGCCACTTGGTCTTGCTCAGTGACAGCCATAGGATGTGTCAGACAGCTTTCATAGACATGTCAGCTCAGCACCCAGTCTAAAAGCAAGGTGTAAGTGTGAGTGAATATGTAGTGTGAAGGTGAGCTTATACCCAAATAGGACCACAAAAAAAGTACAAAGATTCAGAAGAAAACTCTTTGATATCCTCAAGCAAAAATGATGCATTGTCAAAAAAAGCAACTTAAAGTCAATTTCTGACTGTATTTTCTTTCTAGAACAAATTGCTTTTGATTTCTCCAACTAGAATTTCAACTGGTCTAACTAAGCTGATTTCTGTAAAATTGATGCCCATTTATATGTTGAGCCTCTTGCCCTTAGAGAAGTGGCATATTATCTAAGGTAAAAAATACACCCTTTGGCTATGCTTAAATTTCTGTTCAAGCAGAAAATACCATGAGCTGGAAGCTTCAAAGTGACAATGCTTCCTCTCAGCTATTAAAAAAACAGAGGTAAGAAGTCACTTTCACTCCTGAGATCAAAAAAATCTGGCATTTAATTTTGAAATTAAAAAGGAGTTATCTGAAGCAAGGTGAAGACTAGGGATGTTAATTTAGGGGAGCTAGTAAATGTACGTGTAAAAAGGATCAGAGGTAAACATGCAAAAGGAGTTTGACATATTTCTCAGAGGGAGAAGATATGAATGATTGGATATGTTTGAAACTTGGTGTGATGACTTTCAGAACCAAAAGATCAAGAGACTCTTGATCAAGGGAGTCTAGGAGAGGCAGAAAGAGAAGCATGGGTGAAAGAATATAAGTCCATAGCAAAATACCTTTTTCTCTGTGTTTCAGGCGCTTTTTCTCTGTGGTGGGAAGAAAAGGTCAGAAATACATGAGCACCTGTCTTTGAAAGCTGGGTAGCACCCACTGATAGCATCAGTGTTTGATTTGGGCTCTGTTTGTTGAGGAACAAGTCCTGATCAATTCTCATCTGAGAGGTCCTCATGTATTCATCCTTCTGTACAAGAGAAACTAATTGGTTAGCTGATCAGATAAGGAAATGCCAAACAGGATACCCGATTATAGCAGAAAGCTGATCTATGGAATTAATTAGCTTCTTGATTCTCTGAGTCACATAGAAAAATGAAGAAAGATCAAGAAAATTATTAGATGCTGACCAGGAATTTATAGGATTGTTTTGACTGCTCCCAAGGTACAAAGTTCAGCAGCACTTCTAGGGCTGCTCCAGAAAAGCCTGGCCTATGGTCTCCCCCTAGCTTAGTGAGCAAGCTGGTCTGCAGGAAACATGAATGACTTGATCACTGATAGGAGCTCAGTGACCTTACACAGAGTAGCACAGATATCCACAGCTACCCTGCCTTTAACCATTCCTTGTCCCTCAGTAGTGGTCATGCAGAAGCTGGCTGTAACAGCAAAGTGCCTAGCATAGCTGGAAGGGCATGCACCATCTCCGTGTCCTCCTTGTACGAGGCTGGTGCTGTGCGTAGGTGCTGCCTGCCTGGCTGACACCTGTTGGCTCTGTCTCCATGCCAGGGTTCACTGGCTCAGCTGCTGCAGCTGCCCACAGCCACTGCTGTGCTCATCTTTGGTCAGCTGAGCACAAAATGCCAATTGCTATTGAGGCAGGCAGCAACATTTCTTTCTCCAAGACACAAGTGCTGGCAATTGTTTTAAAATTCCATGTTGAATATTTCCCTCTGAGTGTGTGTGCATTCTGTTACCTGCAGTACCTGCTTAGAAGTATTAAAGCAAAATGTCTTTGTCAGTTTTGTCTTTTTGTATTTGACAACTGCTCATGTCATTGTGCTTTTGTTTGTAAACGGAAGCCTGTTTGCTGCTGAGTCACAGAAGAAGGCAAGACATAATAAATACAGCTCCTAATCAACCCAGAAAATTGTGGATCACTAGAATGAAAATCAGAAAGGGAGTCTTTTTTTAAGCAGTGATAGCAGAACAGAAGGATCCTGTTTCCTGTGCAGAATTCCCTGTCACTCACATGCTTTGAATGATGTGGGTTGCATTCCCCAAAACACAAATGTGAGTATCATGAGCTAGTAGCAGATACTGCCCTTTATATGGAAGTAGGAATAGATGAAGCCCAGCATTCCCTATATAGGCCCACTAATGCAGCTGCCTACTGGAAGAAATTATAAAATGCAAACCAGGAAGCTGAAGCACTGAATGATGACTTTCATACCTGTGTTCTGACTTCCAAACTGTTTATCCCTCATCCTCTGTATTCCTCAGTCTTTCAAATGGCTTCACCAAGGCATGAAGTACTTCAACCCTTGTCTGCATTTTTATGTTTTAAGAAAGTTGTACTATTTCAAAGACCAACACATTTCAGGTCCACTGGGAGACAGCAGCATCACAGGAGCTGACTGTCCACATCATGTTGAGTCATTGCTACCTGATTCTCTGAGACTGAGAGGACATGTCCACACAGTGTGTGATGATAGAATTCTTAGAAAACTGGCAAGCTATGGAGGCCACTGAGGCATATGCCATCCATGCAACCAGAGAGTCAGATGAAGTAATAACTGTAATGAGGACATTGAGCTAATGAATGAAAAAAACCTAAGAGTAGGACCCTACTATGCTGTCATTGTGGAAGTTACAGGGCTGTCCAGCTGGTAGTTTGAGGGATGGAATGAGAGAGCAAGATTCTGCTTCCCCAATATGAATTAATTGGATTGGACCTCTAGAATGAGAGAACAATATAATTTGGTGATCTCAGCCTTTTTAGAGACAATATGTAAACCTTTCAATGTTCTTCACCAGCACAGTGCAAAATATTATCCTCAGCTCTAATTAAGAACAGCTACCACAAAGTCCTGCATGTTTTTATGAGAGAAGTGGTGTTGCTGAAGTTCTGTGGGGAATCTCAAGAGGGATCATGGTGTGCTTCTGGAAAAGGCTGGTCTCAAAAACACTAGAGGTGGATCAAAGCACAAGATGTGCTCAAAATGATCCTGGAATCACTACTGAGAGAAGTGTCTTCATGGGTGTTCTGGCTTGCTAACATTCTCTGTTTCTCATGGCCAGGTTTATTTTGCTGTAAAGGATTCACGGAGGCAGACAGCAAGGTAATGCACAGAGACTTCCCTCAGGTCACAAAGAGAAGAAAGTATCATTTCCAAAACTGTAGCTGGCCACTCACCATGGTGGAAGGCTGTAGTGCTAATGTAGACTCTTTTGCATGCACAGCCAGCAGTGTAGTGCCTTTGAGAGGCTTACACCTACTATTATCAGCTTTCTCCTTTCCTCTCTTTTTGAAGTTGCCTCACATACAATACAGTGCAGAAACTTCCAAAGTCCATTCCCCTGAGGAAGACCAGAAAGTTATTCTGGTTTTCCCCATTTTATTTGCAGCCACAGTAATTATTCAGGCAGTAATTGAAGGGACTTTGAATATTTATTAAAACTACATCAAAGGTGTAGCACTGTTTTTTCTTTCTGTATGACCCGCAAGGAAACAAAAACCCCCCAGATAGTTCCATTCAAGTTCAGGTTATTTAGCCCCATAGATTCCATCTGGGTATTTTTTCTAAAGTGGTGATAGACTGGGTTTTGTTGTTGTTCATGGCTAATTTAGTTCTCTGCATGTGTTTCAAGCATTTTGCTAAGAAGCCACATTGTTTGTAATGATGTTAATGGTGAAGTTTCTTCACCAGCAGCCCCTCTCTGAGGTCCTACACTGTCTGAGGGGAATGGTCCCAGGCTCACAATTTTTTTGCAGGTCAAAAATACACTACAGCTCATTATCTCACAGAAGAATTCCAGAAGGATTGAAATCTGCAAGTTTGCTCAATGTGAGCAGCAAAGAGAGGCTGATCCCCTGCCAAGCAAGAAAGTTAAAGCTATGAGAACATCAGCCCACTAAGCCACTTGATTGCAGACTAAGCAGGGATAAACCCATTTTATTCACTGCAACATGATAGATTCGAATAAATATTCAAAATATATGTCTGAAATAATTTCTTCTACTCACACTCTAAAAAGGTGTCATTGCCTCGGTGCCAGTGGAGCATATTACATTATATACATACCTTTTTCATAGCTATGGCATTAATAGAAGAATAAGCACAGTATTGACAGCTGATCAACCTATTTATTTAATAAAAATCCATACATTGATTAGAAAATCATTAGCACCTACTGTCCTCATGGCTTTTTAACTGTTTAGAATTCTTAAAAATATGCATACATTCTTTAAAAAAAATGGAAGTAGGGTTTCGTTTTTCAGTATGAGCTAAGATTTTCCTTTGTTATAGGTTATGGCAGCAAACTGAAATAGATGCCATTTTGAACTCAAAAGGGAATTAAAATTCCAGTAATTGAAAGTTTTTCTGGTATCTGGTGCATCAGGGACCTCAGTCTACCTTGTCTGGGCCTTGATATTTTGGTTATACTTATATGGCTAAAATTCTTTTAGCTTTCATGGCATAGAATGAGAGTTGAGCAGAAACGCCTACCATTGTCTGTTTACACCTTTCACAGTGCCTGGTTTTGGAGTATTTTATGAATTTATTTCCCTCTAACCCAACCACACACGAAAAACAGAGGACTTTGGCTGTTCCAATGGCATGTGTATTTTGTTAGAGTACTGCTCTTTCATTATGAGCATCAGTCTGGGTCATAAGTGGGGTTTACTTCATGTTAGTGCAGATGTGGAAAAAGTAAGGAGGTTTTATCCTTGGTATTTGCTTTTACTCTGAGATGACCAGTCTTTTTGGTTTAAGCTCTCTTCCAAATAGTTGGGATTCATTAACCTGTGGAGCTGTCTTTTGTGCTGGTACCTCACCAGCCTCTAGAGCATAAGGGATTAGATTTGACTAGACATTTAACTTTTTTAACAGCTGTGACTAGTGGAGCTGAATCCCACTGTAGGTAACATCCTTTTCGGTTTTACTAGTCAGGACTGGTTCCAACTCACTTGCTCACCCTGCTGTCTGTTCTGTACACTTGCCACAACCACTTAATTCTGTATGAGGCACATTCTTTCTGCAGTTCCATATTGTATTTTCATAGGTTTTGCTGCCTGCACCAACTGAAAACTACTAAAACCATAAAGTGCTTCAAAACAAGCAGGTGTCAAAAAGAAATCTCTCTTCTAAGTATCCCACTTGCTGCTGGCAACTATTACATGCACTTACAAACCAGATAATTTAAGCTTTGTCTAGATGTCTCCCACATTTCTAAACTACCTCCTTCCTGGAGCAGCAGTAACTTTTGCTGTCCTGTTCTTCCACTCAGAGTGTTTTTCTTTTCACATTACTCCTGTTAACGTATCTTGTTGAGCAATTACTCAGGGCCAAGGCATCTGGCAGAGGTCTGCTGCTGTCAGTGCCTCTGTCCCAGCTGATTGGCACTTCGTTACAGAGGTTGCACAGGGCTGAACTGCTCTGTCTGCATTGCAGTCCTTGCTTATCTGGATGGGGGAATGTTGTGTAAGACATTGCAAGCCTCCCCTCGAGGCTCCCTCCCAATTTGAATTTGTCTTTTTTTTTTTTTTTTTTTTACTTTAGCTGGTTGTTTTGGGTTTTTAAAAGAGTGAATAAGAGAATGGCAAGTACTCAGGTCTTGTCATGATGTTCAGAGAGGAATCAGACTTCAACCCAAATATTCAGGTGAAAAGTTATCTGTCCTATGGTGTAGAAAACGTCATTTTTGGGATTAAATATACAGACTGGTATGAAGAGTCTCGTGACTTTATAATACAAAATTTTTGATTTTCTGATGCATGTTATGTAATGCAAATCCGAAAGGATTGTGTTGATATTATTTCAGAGGGGTCATTATTAGATACTGATTTTAAATACAGTTGTGTTTTGACAACTTAGAGATAAATCTTATGCTTACAGAAATGATGGGTTTACAGAGAGTAGTGTAAATTATTTTGATGTACAGCAAACCTTATTTGTTATTCTAATCAGGTTGCAATACATTTGATAAGTAACTCCAGTCCTCCACTTAGACCACAGTATATAAAATTGTCCTCATATGTGTGCATATTTATACTTATAAATACACATGTGCCCTAATGGTGCATACAGGAATATTTATATGCACACCAAAACTCTATTTAATACACACAACTATATATGAAAATATATACACATAAGGAGATGTATATAAATTTGTGACCTCTAGTGACCTACAATAAAGAATTACAAATTGGGTAGAAGACAAATACTATTTTTTTTTTGTTCTTTTGATGGGTTACACACCCTGTGAATGGAGCTAAAGAAAAGCATAATTTGCAGCACAGAAAGGAAATGGTTTTGATGTTTATGGATCACTACTGTCAAATTTGTACAAGTAAAATACAATAGACCGGGTATATATACACAGCAGCCCCCTTCATGTTTAAAACATTCTAGAGAGCTTAACAAGTGATAACCTAAGATAAAGCTGCTGTTGGGTCAAAGAATGAATTAAACAAGTGTTGCCTTTAGTCTTGACATGAAAGCATTTACAGAGCCAATGTTCTAAATCTCTGCTGGCAGAATATTCAGAGGTAGAAAATGATAGAGCACTTAAGATTCACAGGCCCTTTCAGCTATGGATTTATAATGATATTTCTGTAGAGCATTTGTAGAACACAAAACCTGACTTGGGCAGTAAGGAAGCAATACCTCAGCTGGATATGTAGGGCCTGGAAATTAGATGTGCAGCTGGAATTTTAAGAGCTAATGAAAGCCTGAGAACAGTTTACCTTCTGGGGGATAACCAGAAACAACATCTGACTTTGTGAACCTTCCCTCCCCCTTGCTGCTTTCTTAAATTCACGCCTCAAGGCTTTTTCTTGCTTATGCTTTGCAGGTAAACTTCATGATTATGAAACTGCCAGGTTGAGAGCTCCTAAATGGGTATCACTGGTGCAGTGGTTCAGTGATAGTTTGTCCAAGAAACTACTTCCTTCTATCCTTATTGAATCAGCCTGAAGCAGGGGAGAGGGGAATTTCCCTCTGTGTCCAGTCACAGAATGTGGCTGAGCAGTTTATTGTATTGCTGTCATTGTGTGGATGGACACCTGCCAGCCAAGATTTAGAAAACTGGAAAGATCTGGGTGGATGCTGCTTCCTGTACAGCATCAAAAATCTGACAGATGGTCATGGCTTGCAGTTGTTCCTTGCCTGATCCCAACAATCAATCCAGCTCTCTGGTGTGGGCCATACTCTGTTATACTCTTGGTCTTACATTATGTTAGAATGAACTGTTTGTCTCTTCTTGAGCCTCAAATGTGCTTTTAAATAAATTGCATTCACTTTTGAAAACTCTGTTTTATGTGTAAAAAGCCTCCAGAGTGGATAACAACAAAGAGAAAACTCCGAGAGTTTAGAATTAGCCAAGACTCAGGTCCCAGACAGAAGACTTTCATCATCATAAATTTTTCATGTGAAGTGTAGAGCTATAGAGTAAATTGTCCTTGACCCAAATTTGATTTTTTGAACAACATGTTTCAGGATCATTCCAATAAAGAGTGAAAGTGGATGAATTTGAATGAAAGTGTACTTTAACTGCTTAACTCCAGACTTGCTATCCAAATCTGCTTGGTGGCCCACACTCCATCAGTGTCTTGACTTTTGTCTTCCCTTCTGTGAGCTCTATAAATGCCCAGGATTCCGTATTCCTGACTGCACGCAAAGCCTCTTTCTGAGCATCTACAATCTAATGAAATTCTAGAAACTATGTGACCAAACACTTGTTGTAGAGTACACCTGGCCCGTAGGGACAGGATCAGACACCAAACAAGACAGACAAGCAGCTGTATTTCCTATGAGACACTGCTGGTGAGGAAGGGGCACGCACAGGGTCTGTGCCCTCGGCATCCTGCCAGAGACCAAGCACAAGACTGTGTGCTGTGCAAGGAGCCCTAACCGTGGCAGGACATGCTAGCCTAAGCACAGGGTCTCTCCCCTGGGCTTACTGTACCTGCACAGAAAAATGCAGTATGAGACACCAGCAGAATAGAAGAGGACTCTAGCAGTAAGGGCACTCACCTGCACTCCTGGAGATGTTGGGAGTTCAGGCCCTCTCACACGTAAGACAACCTTCGGACAAAAAACTGAACTTTACAAATTCACTCCTTTGAGTAGATCCCAGTTAAATCTCCAAGATCCATGTAAGGTGTGGCAGCACCTTTACACAAAGCACCATTTCATTTCACCTTTATAAATGGCTTTAAGGGAGTTTACCTGAAGAACAGGTGCTTCCTAAGGATTGGTAGCTGATGGCAGTAACTCATTAGCACTGTAGCTGAAGAGGTTGCACCACACCTCCTGCCAAGGAGATCACTTCTCCATGGTACAGAGCCAGCCCCTCCATGACCCTGCTTCCCAGTATTACTAGATGTAAAAACTGCTTAAAAGGCTCCTGCTAATATGTCCTGGAGGTTAATTGCGGGAGTCGGGAAAGCTGATGTTTGTCTGAAAACAAACACAATATACATTTGTAGTGGGAAGTTGTAAACAAGGAGGCATGCTGGGTAGGTAGCCTCAAGCTAGCAGAATTTTTTAAAAATCTTGAGACTTGTCTTTGCATTATTTATAGGCTGGAGAAGATTCATTGTTTGTGAAACAACAGGAAGCCTTTGTGCTACATCTATCGACAAACTGAAACCTTCTTGGAGTGAAATTTGCTTTGATATCCTGTAGAGATTTCCTCCTAAATTCTGAGTTTCTTAAATATGCTGCTCTCAACACTGCTCCTTCTCTCACATGCACATTCTCTTGCTATGCCTTGTATGGTGTGTGCAACATTTCTCAGTGAACCAAACCCCATGTGGTGGGAGAGAATTATCAAGGGTGCATGGTATCTTTAAAGAGAAAATTAGTAAAACACTGATTCTTATTAACTCAAATAAAAGCAAATTTCATTAAAGTGCTTGCAAAGAGTGGAAAAGCTGTTATGTAAACAAAGTTGGTGTGCTCTCTGAAGAGCCCAGCATAAGCTAAAGATGCTACTTTTATAATATTATCAGAGAGAAGGGAACAAAGCAAGAAAGGGTACTGAAAGACTAATTCCTCCCCCAGGAAAATAAGACAAAACACTGTGTACTAAGAGAATAGTCTGTACTCACTGTCATCCTTTATCCCTCATGGCCATGCAAGAGCAGTCAGCAAAGGCTCAGTGGGCAATATTCCATTGCATGTAACACTTCTGAAGTCCAAGATAGCACACTAGAGATTAACATAGCCCATATCAGACTCAAAACTGGGTTTGCATTTTATTTATTGTGATTTATTGAACTGCAGTAGCCCCTAGAGGCTCTTAGTAGGACTGCTGTCCCATTGTGCTCCGTGTACTAACAGGAAAGGACAATGACAGAACACTTGGGCCCTCACTTGGACTTCACTGGGGTCTGGCACAAGCTTAGAAGACTTCTGTATTTCCTGTCCAGAGATCAGCTTCTTGTCCTCTTTTGTGTGTATCACTGAGTGAGGTACTCTGTTATGGACCCTCAAAGTTTGTGGAGTAACTACTACACACAGCTCGTGGCTTGCACCAACGCATCCTCACCTTTTGTTGCAAACAAAAACTTCTTTGCCAGAGGGAAACAATGACCCTGCCATGTTGCACATGGGCTTCACAGCAGAGATCTTCTGTTAGCCATCCCAAGAGCTAAGGAAAAAGAACAACAACAACAATAAGAAAGATAAGAAGGCAAAGCTAGCAGTACAGCTGTCAGAGAAGCACTGGGATAGTCATACAGGAGCTTCAGTCATTCCCTCTGAGCTGGGAAGAGAGATATCTTGTCATGTGGAACTGTTAAGAGAAAAGTAATTAAAAACTGAGGAAAAGAAATAAAAGGGAGCCCTTTGGAACAGATGTTTTAAATTGATACTTATTTTTCTTTGTGCGGGGAAATTTATTTTTGTTTTTAGGGGTGCTGGTGTTTCTTCTTTTGCTTTGCCTAAGTCTTGAAGCTATAAAATTGCTCAAGAAAGGATCTTTGCTACTAAATAGGCTTTATACAATATGAAAATACCACTACATACTCAGGGACAGGCAAAGGATGGAAGTAGATATGACAGTAATGCTGGATCCCTGCCCATTAAATATATCTGAAAACAGCCTCTGGTGCAGCTGGCACTGGCTAATAGGCAGTTTAACTTTCTCAGCACACTGTTGAGTCCTAAATCCGCTTTGAGCACAGCAAATGGCTCTTCCCTCCACGGCATCCTGATGTGTTTTATATAAGTAACTTTCTTTTTATACTAGGTTTCTTCAAAGGATGTTAAATAGTTTAGAAAACTTTCCAAAGCTCATTAAAGTCTTGCAAAATCAGTAAATATACTTTTAAATTATGTTCAATGCAATCACTGAAAGCTGTATTGCTTCTATCACAGAGATTCATCCCAAGGTGGATTTGCTGTAGTACATTTAAAATCCAGGGGAGGTCTGAAATTCTAGAACAGCGCTACTCAATCAGCTGGGAAAGGATGTGCGTGACAAAATCACATGTATCAAAAGAACAGCAAAGAAGGCTCTTCTTTTCAGAAGATAATATTCAAAAGTAAGAATGACCTGTAAAAACAAGGCTTTCTGATTAATCTACTTTGTCTGAAACAAAGAATCAAGGAATTTTGGCAAGAACCATAATTTTCTCCATAAACCAAAGACAGAGCCTTTCAGCACATGGCTGCGTCCCGATCCAAGGGGATTAGGGCTTCCTAGTCACCTGCCAACATCAGTTCT
The DNA here is from genome assembly GCA_026413545.1 of Cichladusa arquata. Classification (NCBI taxonomy): domain Eukaryota; kingdom Metazoa; phylum Chordata; class Aves; order Passeriformes; family Muscicapidae; genus Cichladusa; species Cichladusa arquata. The sequence continues at coordinate 37,012,400 of JAOTQP010001546.1, forward strand.
GCAGAGCTTTCCTCAGTGGCTTCTTCTATTGCAAGTCTTTGCCTATCAACACTTACTGAGGCTGGATGGAGCTCACGCCTCAAAATGTTCAGTTACAGCGATTTAGTGCCAATTTCTCTGCTGGCTGTGACATGAGGTCCTCAGAGGGAGATGTAGAAGGCACCTCTTTGTATGTGTTTTTCTCAGTAGCAAGCCAAGACTGGTTTCTGGTCCTCAAAGATAAGTACTCAAAGAAGAGGACATGACAAACAGGAACGAGTAAGAAAAAATCATCTAAGCCAGTCCATGGGAAGGTTGTAGTTAATGAGTAGAAAGTGTGAAGGGCTTGAAGAGTAGAGTCTGACTTAGCAGTGTTTGTTAGTGTGTCGCTGCTGCAGACCTGGTATAGACACATAGGAGATGAAGGAGATAGAATATAATCCAACCACAACCACTTTTTCTGTACCTATCTTTTCTTTTTATGTAAAGAAATCCAAATAAACTCACTTTTTTAACATTTTAGCTCTCTAGTAGAGGCTGAGCAGTGGAGGGGAGGCAGGAGCTCCTGTCAGTCTGCTGGTGGCCAGACCACCCTGCTAGTTGTGGAAGGGAGCACACACACTGCCTGGCAAGGATGCTCCTTGCATACATGCTGCACAAATCCCACTGCATGCTCACAGACCAGATTTCATACCTTGAACCATGGGCTCAGCCAGGTGTTTGTTCTTGCTGGGGATATGATTATTCAGCTTTTCTTCGGGTTTGGTCTAAGGACCGCCTGCACAAAGGTAGGGGCTCGTGGCAGGAATACTTAGAGGCTTCACTTATATAAAAACTGGGGCAGAATATAAAATCACACAGAAGGTAAGCAGTACAGATAATCATTTATCACATCAACATGTGAAATGGGTGGTATTAGTAGCATGCCTAATACTTTTCTTAACTCAGAAAAGATGCCCTGGAGTGGTGTTATTAATGACAGCACTGCATTGTTATGCAGATGAAGCTTTGAGCCAAGAACTGGAGTGGTACTATTCATACAACATTTTTGTCAAACTAAGACAAATCTAGCCTTGCTTTTAGCATCTCTATAGGACAACTTTTTTATCCATAAGATCCAGAACAACTGGGGCTACCCTTCTGCTGGGTATGACCAATATAAATTTAGCAAGAGCAGCTGCAACATACTTAGAGATGTAGGGACAACCTTAGGATTCAGCCTTTCTGGATCCATTTTCATCTGCCTACCACAGAAGGAAATCTATTTTGACATAGTTTTTGCACATAAACTGAGCAAATCCTAAATATTACAGTTGTACCACCACCACTACCCTAATGCCTCTACTAAACTCTTTAAATATAGTTCTTTCAGAGAAATGCTGAAATAGGAGCAGAAACCATTTCCCGTAGTGTGCACTTAGAACTAGCCCAGCGCTAACTGAAATATCTCCAGCACTAGGTGAGCACTTAGGACTTGCACAGCTTCCAGCTCAGAGGGAATTCACAGAGCACCAAGACTGTGCCAATTGATTTGGAGGGCCACTGCAACTTGAAGTTGAGAGCAGCCCTGCAGTATGTAATATAATAATGTGTTTTCCTTGGGAGTTTAAATTTTCCTTCAGCCCAGGCTCTGTAGCTAGTTTGCACAATGCAATTAGCAGAATTTGTTGCTGCAATTGGAGTTTGCAGTAGTGCTTCAATCAGGATATGTGAGGCACAATTGAATCTAATTCATTTTTTTCCTGACTGTATGGACTCCTCAATGCTAGTGCAAGTAAAAGATTGTAAAAATCCATCTTTTGTCACCATAGTAAAAGCTCTCCCTATGAATACATATGCAAAGCATGCCAGGTGTAAAAACAGCAGCCATTTTACACAGTCACTTCTAGAAAAGCATTTAACTTCACAGAGTGAGAGAATGCAACATGGGCAGTTGTGGGTTTAATTCAGGTGAATATCTTCTGTGATAAAGTAGTGGGTGTAATCCTTAGAGAGGGTTTCTACGATTTTAATCACTGCAGTGGAGTGGTAGGACTCTGTGTGTAGGCAAGCGATAAAATAAATTTTGAGAGCCTGTTCTATCACATTCCTATGTTCTCACTTTATACTTCTTCTTGCAGCCCTCCATGAATTAGGATGAGTTATAATGTTAACTTAGATGAAGGCAGAATTTGCAGGTGGGCCATGCAGAGAGATTTTCGGTGGGTGCTCTGTAGCTCAGATCCATTCCGTCACTTCTGACTTGTAAATAGCAAAAACATTTGTTATTCAGTTTTCAAAGACAGCATGTGTTGGTCTATCACACTCTGTAAGCTGTCTGTCAATAAGAACTTCTGAAACAGCCCACCCCTTCATGGCTGGAAAATACTAAATAGCAGCTACCAAAATGTAAATGCTTACTTTTTGTGTTTTTCAGGAAACAAGAAAGAACAAAAAAATTTGAACATTGCCTTTTCCAATAGAGATTCTTTTGTATGCTGACACTTACAAACTTTTTGAGTATTACCACCTTCTTGCTTCAGTCACTATATCACCATTAGCTTTGTGCTCTGAATAGCATGGTTAAATATTGTGAGCAGTGTAGTTAAATTTTTAATGTTGCCTTGGTTGCTAATCCAGTGCTGACTGCTTGTTCCTTCGGATTGTGTGGCTGGCTGCAGCTCATTGCCTTTTGTCCCTGTCTTCCCAGGATACCATCTCTAACCAATTACCTAGTCTGATGCTTTCTTCTTATTCTTGCTAGCTTTTCCTTTGGCATCACAGCAGTAGTGCTAATAAAACCTGGATTGCACCTGGAGTAGGGAAGCTACATTTTTATCCATGGAGCAAGCCCAGCTCAGTCTGGAGAACAGTAGGCTTCCCTGCTTTGCCATGTCAGACCTTGGCTGAAATACTGAAGTGGACTAATTAATGCTATTTTTGTTACCTACACTCAGGGAGGTAAACTCATACCACATGGCTGAGGTCATGCTATCAACAATTCCTCGTGCCCAGGCAGGCCCTCTGCATTTGAACCAGCTACCCACAACTGAGTCTATAGCCTGCATAAATTCCTAGAGCTATCTAACGACTTTGCCATGGATTGTTTCAGCAGTGTCCAAAATAAGTCACTTAAACCACTGGAGGGATCCAACTGGCAGCAGAATTTTTTTCTAGTGGACTATTCTGAATTTCTTGTTCCAAATAAAAACCATTCTTAAAATAACTATTTCCTACAACTGCCAATTCTTTAAAAAGAAAAAAAAAAAAAGTCAGTAATGGATAATTTAAAAGTATTTTCCTCTGAGTAATATAATTTTGGTTTTTTATTACATTAAGTGTTGCAATGGTACCTCTTTAGTATACCTAATATATTATACACAGATAATATATAGGAATTGTTTACAATGCTTTAAACAATACATCAAAATTAAATGCCTCAACATTGTATTTTGAATTTTCTCTATCGAAAGTAAAAAATTTGAACTTCTTCAAAATATTCTGATTTATGTAAAACAACATGTTTAATAGAGAGTTGGTATTCATCTACTGCTATCAATAGCTAGAGGCACTACTGTGATACAGTTATTTGGCATATCATAATGCACTTGGATGTTGGTTTTGTTAGAAACATCAGTTAGTGTCTTAGTTAACATTCAAAGGTTAACCTGACATACCCAGAGCATCAAAGGCTACTTACTCTGTGGGTCTGGATCTTCTCTCTTTTCTATGGCATCCTCAGGCTTGATTTGACTGTTCTCTGGCTGTGCTGGATCACAGAATCATAGAATGTTAAGGGGTTGGAATGGCCCTTAGAGATTACCTAGTCCCAACCCCCCTTCCAGGGGCAGGGGCACCTTCCACTAGACCAGGTTGCTCAAGGCCCCATCCAACCTGCCTGTGACCACTGCCAGGTTTGGGGCATCCACAACCTCTCTAGGCAACCTGTTCCAGTGTCTAACCACCCACACAGTAAAGAATTTCTTCCTAATATCCAAGCTAAGTTTCTCTCCTTTCAGCTTGTACCCATTATTCCTTGTCCTTTTGCTCCAGTTCCTGAGGAAGAGCCCCTCTCCAGGTTCCCTGTAGGCCCCCTTCAGACACTAGAAGGCTGCTATGAGGTCTCCACACAGCCTCCTCTTCCCCAGGCTGAACAGCCCCAGCCCTGGGATTAGCTCTGTTGGTCAGAGCATGGCACTAAGGATGTCAAGGTTGTGGGTTTAAGCCCTGTTCAGGCAATGCACTTGGGAGTTTGACTCAAAGGTCCGTGTGAGTCCCTTTCAACTTAGAATATTTTGTGATTCTTTCCCAGCCTGTCACTGTAGATGACATGCTCCAATCCTCTTACCAGCTTCATGGTCCTCCTCTGGATCACTCCCTGTCCTTCTTATGGTGAAGGCACCAGAACTGTGTGCAGTACTCCAGGCAGAGTCTCACAAGAGCAGAGTAGAGGGGCAGAATCACCTCCTTTGACCTCCTGGCCACGTTGCTTTTGATGCAGCCCAAGATGTGGTTGGCTTTCTGAGCTGTGAGCACATTGCTGGCTGATACTGAATTTTTCATCAACCATCACCAAACCTTTCTCCTTAAGGCTGCTATTAATCACTTCTCTGCCCAGCCATAGATGAGTCTGTGATTACACCAGGGACACCATTGTATTTAGATAGTTTTGACCATATTTGAGGGAAAAAATGTTATAGTGAAACACTAAACTGTCTTATTTGCTTTCCTAGATAATGATATTATTCCTTGGTATAATTGGGAAATAAAAATTAGCAGTCTCTGCCAAAGTGAGGACAGCTAAATTTCCAGGAAGGAGGACAAGCCACATCTTCCACAGCAAAGAGCACAAGGTGCCTATCATCTCTGCTTCCATAGAAAGCTGCTCCAAAGCAGCCCATACCAGCCCAGCAGAGGCAGCTATCTCTCCTCGCCAGCCTACTTGCAATCCCTCTGGGGAGAGTTGATCTCCTGTCCACTCTTGGCAGGAACTTCAGCAGGGGAAGCTTTTGTGTGTCGGACAAGCCAGGCTGCTTGATTTCTGAGTTTGACCTAAAAAAGAAAATTAGCAAAAGGCAGCAGACAGATGTATTGCCTCCAGCTACTATCAAAGATCCCCTGCTTGACATCTGTGTCCGTGCAAAGGTCTTTGCTGTAGACACTGAAGCAGATGCCAGGCCTTCTTGGATCTTTTGCAAGACAGAAGACCTTTAAACTTGACTGCCTGCTATGTCTTAGATGCATTTCTTTATCATCTTGTCTCTGCAACAATTTGCTACTTATAAAGTATGATAGCACCAGTAAGTCAAGTAGCTCTTTGCTTTGGCATTCTTGAGGAACATCTGTCATGTGAAGCCCATTGCTTTCAGCAATCTTGTCAGAACAACTTTCTGTGCTGAGAGAGAGTGAGGAGAGCATTTACTTGTAGAGAGGCAGGAGCAGGGATTCATCCCAGAGGGAATATTTGTTTTGCCTACACCACAGAGAAAAGCCATTCTTGAAAAAAATTGCTTACAAGGAATAGTTGAATGAATGGTGAACTAAGTTTTCCTCAGACAGACAAAAGCAAATGATATTTGTTATATCATAGTCAATATGTTTTGCCATGTTTTGCCAGTAAAGAGTTAATTCCCATCTGTACTGACAGTCCAGGTCCAGGAGTCATCCTGATCTCTGCAGCAAAAGCCATGAAGAGCTGCTCATTGATGCCAATGAGAGCTGTGAACTGAGGCTCCTCAGTAGCCCATTATATGCCAGGTCAGCTCAGGACAGGCCAAACAAATGATCTGCTTTGGATCCTGAAGAGGGAGGAACATTTCTTTGACTCTCTGTTTCTTAAAAAAGAGCAGATGGAATGTTATGACAGAAAGAAAGAAAAACAAAAAAAAGAAGAGAGAATTCACTAGTACATAGCATTCACTTATATTTTGGCTAAATTTTACAAGAAATCTGACGCAAAACTGAAATACCAAGTGCCATCAATGAAAAAAATAAATTTTTATCAATGAAACCTCATGATTTAAAGAATAATGAGTGCTGCTTGCATACCGGTTCGTGTCTTGCTTCCTCAAATCTGCATCTCTTGCCTAAGTGAAAGATACAGAATCCTCAGAAATAATGAAAGCTCTGCAGATTTCTTGGCTATCTTCAGAACAGATTTTGAAAGGCTGAGCAGAAAGAGTGAGACCCTGTCAGTGGCTCTGTGGAGAAGAGACAGCAATGAACATTCACCCATTTACACATCAAAGAGTTCATGCAAGAAATAAACACTTTAAAATGTTCCAGCACTTAGGGATTTTCCATCAGAGCTCTAAACAACTACAAATTCAAATCCATAGGAAAACCAACACACTATATCAACAGCTTATAGAAGGGCTTTTCCTGCTTTCATTGCACTTTTTTTTTCTTTCCGTCCCTAAATGTATTACAAAAATAAAATGCATATAATGTCCCATTTTTCCAAACTTTTTCTTTCTTGCTTGCTTGCTTGCTTGTTTGCTTGCTTGTCTCCTTCCTTCCTTTCTTTCTCTGCTCATAGTTTCTCAAAACTCAGCCCAGGTACAAAGGAAAAAAAGATCATGAAGGTCTGTCACCAGTGCTTGCTAATTTTTCTGAAAGCAAGGATTGTCTTGACAAAAAAACTTAGTAAAAACTGAGATTTGACATACAGGGAATTTTTTTTAGAGTACAAAAAAGATAAAATTTCTAAGAGAAAGAGGAAAAAAAACTTTATTTCTGAAACATTCATATGAATTCCCTGACATGAAAGTAATTGATAATTTCTCTGTTTTGATGTTTCAGGTAACATGACTGAAAGGTCCAAGAAACTTGGCCATTAAGTGAAGGCCTCATTTCATATTCAAATGCAAAAGCATATCCTTCAGTACATTTCCTGTGATAGGCTGCTCTTTTTACACATGTAGTTATCAGTGACACCTGAAATACATGACTACAGCTTTCAGTCCCTGAAGTCAGTTTGTTACAAGTATGCATGTTGATAATGGCTAACATGGATTTATATCTTACTTCCCCGTGCCCAAAATGCACCTTAGTGCTTCCCTATAAACAGCACTTAAATACAGTTAATAGATGCTAGCAGCTGCTTTGCCATTAACTTCTCTTGGGCCAAGAAGCCAATGCAGACTTTAATTATGCAGGTCATTGTGGAAAGCATTCCCAGAGCCAGCAAGATACGTCTCGCTTATTGGAAATTTTGTGTTTTCACATACCTGAATATGAGCCAGGGTTTTTTCCCCTTGCTATGAGGATGGGTCATCCACATTTGTGCCAAGGCATGGACTGGGGTATTTAATGAGCAGTATACCCAACTCCTGTTTTTCTGTTCTGTGTGTTTTCTTCCTTTCTTTTTTCTTCTCCTTAGGAAATAAGAATATATTTTGTCTTAAAAATAACCTGTTTTCCAAGACCAGCTAATCTGGGTAGCTTGGTGAGTTTATTTTCTAGAAAACAATGAAATGCAGAGCGCAAATGGAATTGCTTTAACAGCTAGCAGGACAGAATCTGTGTGAAATTCCCCCCACTGTCTCAGCTGTTCTCACTATATGCCAAATCACAGTTTCAGATGGCTGAAATAGATTCATCTCTCCAGTCTTTGATTTGGTTGCTACAGAACACTGTACTTCACAAAAAGAAAAGATCCTTCCACAGTCTTATACAAATTCCAGAGAATTTGGATTTACAGATTAAGAGCATACAAAGTTTCAGAAAACAAGGGTATATACAATCAAAAGACATAGTCCTGTGCCAACTAACATGGCTTCTGTCAAGAAGTAGCGGGTTTTTTTGGGAAAGCAGAGAGTATGATCCTATGATTGACTCAGAAGTCCTCTCACTCTGATTTTGCACTGATAGGAAAAAAAAAATATAAATTTGAATCCCTTAGTGTCAGGTATAAGCAGTTCATCAGTCCAATCTGAGTCCATTTCAGCCTTACAGATTTTATTTCTAAAGCATATCTCCTGGTAGCCTGCTGAAGTGCTGACTGGCATGTGATGTCCTGTATGTGCCTTTCCACTCACATGGCCTCCTCTGCACTCCTCCTTTGGGATAACTTAAAAACTACAAACCACAGAGGCACTGGGACCTCCCAGTTCCCTCCTGTAGTCTGAAACTCCAGACTGGTGATGGACAGCAGTAGTCCTCACACCACTGCCTGGTGTCACAACAGACACTCAGGAGGCACACAGGATAAAGCATGCCCTGTCTTTACCAGCTTATGGAGGATCGCTGGGCATTAGAGAGCTCCCAGAGCTCAGGACTTTAACAACCTTCTCAAGATGAGTGAGGAGGAGTGGTGTTCCATGAGCCCACCTAGACAGAAACTAGAGCACCAAGCAAGAGCTGTAATTGCAGAGGAGTAGTGTGGACTTCCCAGTGGTGTGTATCCTTTGGTTCAGGAAGCATCACAAGTGTTTGTCTCTGCAGACCCTTCTTGCACAAGCTCAGAAGTGTCCCTGGAGTGATGGATGTGCACCAGTTTCACTTCAGCAACTACAAGCAGCCCACACCCAGCTCCAGTATGTCTCTGAAGTTTGTCTACTGGCTATGAAGCATGTGATTTTTCCAGATATTCTGGGTTTTGGGGTGGTTTGCTTCGCAGTGTCCCTTCACCAGTTCCATTTCAAAAGGTTCATCTCAGAGCCCTCAAATAACAGTGACTTCTAATTACTGTCTATCCATATTGGATTTGAACCAGTGACCCAGATATTGGATTTGAACCAGTGACAAAGAGATTAAAGGAACCATTCCTGATCCCATGACCCATCTCCCGAGTCCAGCAGTCCCTGAAGAATGCGATTCATTAACTGAACTGCTTTTGCTGACTGTATTTTCCCAGTGCCTCATAACCTACAAGAAATTACAATATTTTTCCCATTCTCACTATGTGTATGTCAGATACTTACTTACTCCAGTTATTTTCCTAGCTAGCCTCATAGGAGTTGTGTAAATGGCATTATCAAAATTGCATCTCCCTGATTCATTATTTCCAATTTTAGAAAATAGCTGAGTTAGTAAAGACACTATCAAAGGGGTTTTTAAATAAACATGCTTAATCTTCCAGAGATTAAAAGAGATAGTATGGGTGACATATAATGATTATTTTACCCCAAAGCCATCAGAAATACAACATACAAGAAAAACACATCAAACAAATAGGCACAATAGAGAGCATTTCAATGAGAAGATAATCACACTTCAGGATTTGCTTCAACTTGGTGGCCTAAATATTGCCCTATATGTATAATAAAATAACAAAGGAATATTAAAAACCTCTAGATTTATACTCACAGTCTGCTTAAAAAAATGAACTGCAACTAATATCCATACTCATTTATTTTCAAATTAATTCTTAGGAGTTCAATCTGTCCAATAGGCAAAAATAAAAATAATTTAGGAAGCTAGAAAATAAAAAGCAAGGTGATCAATTTCTGTCATGATGCAAATTTTGATTGATAAGAATAAAATGATTAGGCAATATGTCCCTAACCAGATATCAAGAAAATTAGACTGACTGTCTGATTATCTTAATATTTTTCACAGAAAATGTATGATATGCAGAAGAAACACATGGCCTGCCAGTGCAGAAACTCATGGGAGGCAGCATAGATTCAACTTTGTAGAGAAAGAGTTCATTTAATAAATCACAAATCCTTCTGCTATTCATCCTGGCTGCAAAGGGATGGCTGATGCAGAATAATGCACCATTTTCAAACATCCTTGCTGGACTATTAGACATAGAGATGCTATTTGGTTCTGTCCAGATCCTCTGTTGGTGTAACTGGTATAAATCAACTGAAGTTAATTGAGCTATGCAGATTTACCCTGGTAGCTGGGAGAAAATCACATATTCATTTACAGCATGCCTGAGAAGACAGAAGGGTGTTTTAAGGCATACTGTGTTCTTTGAAGTTAGTGACCTGATTAACTCTTTCCAGCAGATGCAGCCACTTTGTGACTAATGGCTTTTCCACTGACTACATATGTGGACTCATATTCCATAGGGCCCAAGCTTCCTGCCAGATTTTCACTGTGACAAGATCTCATTTCTACTGTGTAATTATTCTCTTAATTAAGTTTTCACACATTTCAGTCGTGCACTGTGACATTTCATCTGCCCCCAAATCATTCTACGAGTACAAAGAGACAAAGTAGAAAAAAAAGTTAAGAAATGGTATCTGTCTATATAATTACAGTAAAAATTGTGGATCATAGCTCTTGCCAGCTGATTGTCCATATTGCCACCTGACTAGCACATGGTCTTAGTAAGACCTAATGTTTTCTAAACAGCTGAAGCCAATGGCCCAAAAGAGCCACGGATTACTCAGAGTGCTTGGGAAGAGAAGGATTTTTTCTGATCCCAAAAGTATGGCGTAAAATCCACTCTCTTTGTCTGTCCTCCCTCCTCCCCCAATCACTTTGCTTTAATACATTTTTTTGAGACAGCTTCAAGCACTGCAATTTCAAATCCACCACTCTAATAATGTTTGCTTACCTGGTGTTACAATGAAAACCTCACCTCAAGTAAGGAGCCCTACCACTCATCCTCTTATCAGTCACACCTATGAACAGTGTATGCTGTGCTCACATCAGCATCAGGAGAGAAGTTAAGTAGTTACCTTCTTTCTGCTTGTAGCTTCAGACAATAGATTTTTCCTCTGTTTGACTTCTTTCAGCCCAGGCTGTAGGACAAATGCATTACACATCAGCAGTGGGCAGGCTCATAGCTGCTGCTGGAAAAGCAGTGGTTACTGAGACTGTTTCACTCTGGGCCAATGCTCAGGTCTGTTTAACGGCTGAGAACATCAAGATTCATCACTGCTGGGCTGCAAGAGTTTCCCTTGTGATCAAGCACAATATTGAGAGTGAGTGAGTGTTGGATCAGAGCCCTAAATATCCAGATGTATATTTAGGCTTAAATACAGGGAGGACACAGGAATATTACTTGGTTTAGTTCAAAATAATACCAAGATTTAATTTTGCTGTTGTTCTGTACCTATATAGTACCAATAGTTCTTCTCAGAAGTAGTGAAATACATCATGCTCTTGTTGGCATGAAAAAAAATTTAAAAAAGAAGCCAGAAATAATACCAGTTGTTTGATATTCAAACACAACAGTCACATATTTGCATTGACATGAATGAGCAAGGTTTCTCAGTCATTGCAATGGGAGCTTGCAATGAGATCTAAAGGTTTATTCTACTACTTTTTTAAAAGCCTGCCGGCAAGGTACTTTTTTTTTTTTTTTTTTTTTTTTTTAAGCTTATCAATATGTATTTTGGAATTTCTTACTTTTATGTTTAGCACATCTTTTCGAAAAGAGAGCACAATCACTTTCTAAGGATGCTACTTAGATATACAGTGGTACAAAAAGGCAGCCACAGACTGGGAGGAAAGCTTTTGGAAGCCAACAGGAAGTGACAGGGAAGGAAAGTGGATCTTTTTGGAGCAATTCAGTCCTTGGTACCTTCCCATTATACCCAGCTGGTGTTTACTTTGGCCTTTCACAGGTGCCAGGTAGTGCCCTGGACTAGGATAGATCAGTGCTAAGGACAAGCCCAACATTGTATAGTGTTACGGTCACTCATCAAAATGTGAAGTCCAAGGTCTGTTTTTCCCTTCAGAAAGCACTTGAGTTCATTTATCCCACCTTTTAATCAGGCACCACTTCTCTTTTGACTAAAGTTAACCTAAGAGAAAATCTGATTACAAGCTGAGAAAAAGAATCCTACCTTTTTGTCAAACAGTGGTTTCTTCTTAATTTCAAGAATGAGGCAGTTTGATCCTAATAATATTGTGCTGTAACCTCCTCTCAAATTAGGACATTAAGAATTCCTCCACTTTTGTTTCTGCAGGTCTTCAGCAGGTGGTTTCTGGTTGAAATATGATTAGCAATCTGTACAAAACCACAGAGCCAAGAATAAAAGAGGCAATTAGGGTTACATTCAGGTGAGCACACCACTCTAAAATAGTAAGGATTTTGATAATTATACAGTTCAAGGATAATACATATCAGTGTCTCCCTTGAGAATCTTCAGTTCATCTCCTGGTCTTTATTTCTAATTAATCCTTGAATTCTTTTGTAGGTTAATACAATTAACAGTAGGGATAAACTCGCTGTAGTGTATAGCCAATTAGATTTATAGGGCTTACTTTTCTTTGCTGTGACCATCAGGGGTCTGAGGAAACCCTCTTAAATTGGTCTTAATTTCAGCATTAGTCAATGACATGCACGCTCAAACACCTCCTTTTAACCATGCCAAGGGTACCAAAGAGACAAATTCAGTTTTGTTGAATATTTTTTCAAAAGACTACTACAGAAACAAACATTTGCTACCCCTGAGTACTTGCTATATTCTGATTGCACTGTGACCATCCAAAATGAATGTCAGCATGTCCTTAAAGACATAGACTAATCTTACAAAAACTCAGGCTTGATGTAAACCCAAAAATTAATACATAAAAATAGTATTTTTCTCACAGAAAGTAAAGAAAGAAAGGCTCTGTAGGGTGAAACTGTATTTGGCATGATATTGATTTACTTTCTCTTTGCTTCTCACCCTTATTTTGCCAGCCTGCTGCTGTTTCTAGCTTTTCCAGGTCTTAACAGCTGGATGTGAACCAAAACACATGGGTGCTGCTCTCACTGCTGCAATTTAGACTTTCCTTTTAATCACCTACAAATGTATATTGAAATAAAATTAAAAAAAAAATTAAAACAGCAAAATGAGGTCAGCTATTCTTATAAAAAGAATTGATTATGCAATATAAATACGGAAAACTGAGAAAAAAAAGAGTAATTTTTAATGGGTTTTTGATTAAATCTATATTCTCACTGTCCTCTGTTTTTCTGTGTCCATGTCTTCTTTACTTCCCTCCTCTATTTTCAAAAATGTCTAGAGCTATGAAGGACTTAAGAGGTAAACATTTTAATCTGTGTGGTTATACATTCAAAATGTGTGACTGCAGAGTGGGAGCCTGAAATGAAAGGGCTTATTAATAACATTTTTTATTCATACAGCAGTAAGAAAAGGCTTCATTTGTTCATCCCTTGATTGTCTTTTTCTTTTCAGTTACCTCTTCTAAAAGGAAGTTTAATGTCATTTCTGGATTCCAGCAGGTCTCCAGTTAAAAAGAAAACAAGACAAAACACTTTCAGCTTCAAGTAGGTTTTCTTCTGACTTTCCCATCATGGTACCCATTTGTTAATGAGGCATCTGGTATGCACTAACTTGGATTGAGAAAAGCTAATTTTTGTGTGGGCCAATGAAGCTTATGTCTCCTAGCCCTGGTGCCAATCCCCCAGCCAGGGGTGAGTGATACCAGGGTCTCTTTCCTATCTAAGGCATTGCACCTGGGCTCACTAGCAGGGCAAGCTGTCCCTTCTGGGGCTCTCCTGCAGCCCTACCCTTCAGTGTGCCCCACTGCAGAGCTGGCCCAGGCTGTGGGGTTGTGCCCCACTGCCCTCACCAGACTGCCCCAGTGGTGGGGGTCCAGCAGGAGGGCACACAGGGCAGCCTTGGGTCCTACTATAGGGGTTCTTTTCACCATTATCCCATGGTTTATACTCCCTAAGTCCACAGCAGAGTTCCCTGTTTTGTTCTCCAAGACCCCAGTTTGTTCCTACACTGACTGTTGTGGTCAAAGTAACAGATCTGATTGTCCCTTTTCCTTCTGAGATGGGATGCAGCACCCCAGATTTTGTGAGGCTGTCACAATGAAATTAGGGCTTCTAAGCTGAGACAAGCCTCTATTGAAATAGGAATGGAAATTCCTAACAGAATCTAGCAGAAGAGCAACAAAGAAAGGAATACATTCCACCTAAATGAGTCTTCTTTCCAGTCACTCTGTATGAAAATGGTTCAGAAGATTTAAAACATCTTGCAGTGAAGTAGGTCATGCACTTCGGCACCCATTGAAAATGTATGGTGCTCCAAAATCTAAAATAAATGAATACCAAATCTTTCCATGATTCTTAGGCCTAGGCTAGTGTCAAAAAGCAGATGAGTAGAAAAAGAAGGATGCCCCAAGATAGTTTTTCATAGATGGTAAATGATTCTAAACCCATCATTTCAAACTGAACATGCAGCCCAGGACAGAACATTCTGGCTATTCAAAGAAAGACTTTTCCTTTTACCGTAACATTGGAGCAGATCGTCAACATTAATTAATTTATCTTCACAGTGTTTCTTGTCTTGCTCTAGTGTTTGCATGACACTGACACTAATACCAGTTTACACATGTATTACAGGAGATCAGCTGTATTTTAGCTTGGGGACAGTGTTTCTGGTAGCTGGGTTTGCTGAATGCTAAGTAACACTAGCATAAAATGCTTCTTTAAAAAATGTTCAATAATATGGTATTTGGCTGGCATAATAGTAAATGGCACTATTCTTTAAAATCTTGATTATTGGTAAACCATTTGTCAATCAGAAGCTTCTTAAATGTACTTCCAGGAAAGCCAACATAAAAGAGAGAAAAGTAGGCAACTACAAACTCTAAAAAGCAGCAATCATTCAGGTGGTGCTGTAAACTCTTCAAAGGCAACTTACCTTTTCCTTGTTAAAAAGCTATAAATGATCTCCTGGGATCCTGGATCTTTGCTGAGATTATTCAAGACTTCTTGGAGAGACTCTGCCCTGGAAAAAGGAATATTTGTTTTGCTCTGCAAAATATGTTGTTTCTTGTTTCCTACATATCAGAAGTCATTCCAGTTAGAGAAGAACCATATGCAGTTGGATATTTTCAGTACATCTCAATATCTTGCTGCTCTTCGTCCAAATCATGACTCTACACTCGTCTGGCTTGCCAATGTTGCAGCTTTCTCACCTCTCCCAGAAATCTCCTTGATCAGTCTTTAAGATGCCCTGAGGCACAAATAAGGGGACAGGAAAAAAAGCGTAAAACCTGTTTTGTGATGGGTTATTTTGTTTCCTCTCTGATTATGCTTTGTTGAGTTGTTAAAGGGTCTGTAACTACCTGGCTTTATGGAGACAGTCCAGTTTTTCTCAGCTATGGACTTTTTGCAGTAGAGTTTGTACCTTGAAATAGGGAAATGAGTGATTAGCAGCTATTTTCATGGCTCTGTAATTTTATCTCACCTTTTCTTCCTGTGATTGTTCCAAATTCCGATACTTTAACAAGTAACTCCCCTCCTCCCTGCAACTCAGAGAGCTGTTATTTTTTAACAAAGCCAGCTGATTGCTGCCAGCCTCCTATTTAGCGGCTATTTCAAGTATTTATCCCAGCATATAACATTGTCTGTAAAGAAAGATCTAGCTGCACATGGAGCAGGGCTGTGTCATTGCCTACTCTCTCTGCAGCTTTAATACTCCCTTCCTCTTGAGTCTGGTGTGCTTAGGAAACCCAGATTCAACTTTTTGTTCTAGCAGAGATCTAATGTCCAACATAAGAAAGAATATCCTTCTTGTCATCAAGCCATGGGCTGGGCTGGGCTGGGCCAGTCCACCTTTTGCTTGTCCTTTTTCATGCAGACAAGGGGGGCAAACACAAGGACGACAATACCACAGAAGGGAGTGCTACCATCCCTCTGCCTTAGTTGCTCATTTCCAAATTTTCCCATGTGTTATCACAGTGCTTATCCTGCCACATAAAGACATGGATTGCTGAATGAATCCAGTTAATAACTGATATGCTATAAAATGAATAAAATTGGGTAGATTTTCAACCAGGCTATTAATGAGCCCTGGTTAAACAGAATATTTGCTTGTGGTGGCTTGACCCTGGCAGGACAAAGGGTGCCTACCAAAACCACTCTATCACTTCCCGCCTCAGCTGGACAAGAGGAGAGAGAATACACCAAAAAGTTTCATGGCTCAAGATAAGGACAGAAATCACTCACCAGTTACTGTCGTGGGCAAAACATACTTGGCTTGGGAAAAAATTACTTTACCTACTACCAATCAAATTAGAATAGGATAAGGAGAAATAAAAACAAGTCTTAAAACACCCTCCCCCTTCCCCTCCCTTCTTGCCAACCTTAAATTTACTCCTGACTGGGGTATGGGGTCTGCAGTCAGTTCATCACAAGTTGTCTTTGCCACTCCATCCTCCTCAGGGACAGAACCCACAGTCTTGCCCTGCTCCAACATGGGATCCCTCCCACAGGAGACAATCTTCCATGACCTTCTCCAAAGTGAGTCCTTGCCACAGTTCCTTATGACCTGCTCCAGCATGGGACCTTTCCATGGAGTGCAGTCTTTCAGGAACAGGCTGCTTCAGTGTGGGTCCCTGTGGGGTTACAAGACCTGCCAGCAAACTTGCTCCAGCACAGGCTCCTCTCTCCATGGATCTACAGAGTCTGCCTGGAGCCTGCTCCAGTGCTGGCTTTTCCTTTGGGCATCCATCTGGTCCTGCACGGGGTTCTCCAGAGGCTGCAGGTGGATCTCCACTCTACATGGACCTCCACAGACTGCAGGGCACATCTGCCTCAACATGGTCTGCACCACAGGGAAATCTCTGCTGCAGCACCTCCTTCTTCACTGAGCTTGGTGTCTTCAGTGCTCACATACTCTCACTCCTTTCTTCTTTGGCTGCAGTTGTTGTTTTCTTAGGTACTTTACCAGTGAGACACTACCACCATCATGGACAGGCTTGGCCTTGGCCACTGGCAAGTCTGTCCTGAATTTAAGACTGGCAAGTCTGACCAGCTGGAATTGACTCTGCCAGACACAGGAAGCCTTAAGCATCTTCTGTTAGAAGTCACCCCTGGCATCCCTGCTGCTAAAAACTTGCCACACCAACAGAATATACATAATTTGTATGCTTAAAAAGACCTTTCAATTTTGGTAAGAAGCTTATTTGAATAGTGCCAGAAAGAATGAAAACTGAACCTTGTGAGTAAGGATTGCTTAAAGAAGCCAGTTGGAGAATGATGATATCACCAAAAAATTCCAGCACCTACCCATTAACTGGCATTGTGTGTCATTGGAGTTCCATGTTTACTTTGCTATATCAGAACAGAAATAAATGACACTGAAACATCAAATTAATTGCTTTGTCAACAGTCCATCTGCTAGATGTATTGGATTACTCATGAGCTGACCACTGTTTCTAGAAGACGTTGCTTTCTAAATTACATTCAATTAGTGGCAATTTTCCTAATTTAAACCTAAGACCCCTCTCCTCAAGATATTATCCACTAAAAGAAAAGAAATTTTGACACTAATCTCCATACATTTTTTAAATTCACTACTTCTGCATAATTCGAGCAAGAGTACGTCATTACACTAATCTCAGACTCATAATACTATTTTCAGACACACAAATCTGAGTCCACATTGAATGAGGTAAGATTAGTGTGTCTCATTACCACACATAAACCCTTCTACAACTGTGTTTTACACTTGGGCAGTTAAAGTGGCAACCTTCTTGAAAGGAAGAGAAAACAGTTTAAATACTGATCAAAGAATTTGACATAATGTAGTTTGAACATCTTGTCAAGATCATAAAAAATGGAATTAGCTGCTGAGTGATAGCAAAAATGTGGCACTCTAAAAGATTCAACATTTCTGGAGCTTACCTCATGCTCCACTGAAATTCCTTAATGTATCTACACTGAATGTTGTGATTTCAGAGAAACAAAAATTAAGATTTTGCATGCCTATTTACATGCAAATTATTGCAAAAACAATGAATTAACCAGTTCTTGCAAAAAATTAATTTTGGCCAAATGTTCTTGAGCAAGTTAAACTATACTATAAATACTATACATATATAAACTATATATGTTTATATATATATAAACATATGTATATGCTTATATACTATACATATAAAAACTATATATATGTGTTCTGTGCAAAACTAAGGGAGTTTTATATCAGAGATTTTCTGGAAAACTCAGATTATTACCTTATATCTCAGGGGAAAGGGATTAAGATTTAATTCTATGGAAAGGATTAAAAACCTGTAATAGATCTTGGTGCTTAAAAATTAGGCATGGCAGCATTTATATTCCAAATGCCAGATTCCGACAATCTGTCTGGACTCTGTAGGGGGGACCAGAAAGTAGCAACAAACTGAAAACATGGAACCTTCTCTTGCTGTGGCACCATGCACCAACAGCGAAGAAGGACATTCTGTTTGGAGCCTGTTCGTGAAGAACAGCCTTTTCTTTCTCAGAATTCATTCATGTCCTCTGGCCATTCATTCATTTAATGCCATTCATTCATTTAATGACTGGCAAAAGGAAAAAAATGTGTCTGGGTAACAGTCGTGGTGATGACAGCGGGTGCATATTGCTCACTTTGCATTTAACACACAATATGGAAACATCCTTTAGAGTAAGCACTGGTCTCCCCTTTCACTCTCATCCCCCTTTTCTCAACTCTAGCATTGTGTCCCTATTTTTCCATGCCTTTCTCCCCATCTGTCTTTGACTTTCCAGAAAGTTCCTGGATTTCTCCTTTTTGCAGGAAAATAATTTGAATATGACATGCAGAATGTACCTCTTACTCTCATATGGCATTTAGGACTCCTTCCTTGGAAGTGGAAAATGTAGTTTTGAATGTCCTCTGATCCTGGAGGGAGACAAAGCCAATTCCCAGTTCTAACCATGAGATGCTGCCTTCTCACCATTGAAATTAACCTGTAGTTTTTGTTTTGGGTGAGCCAAATGCTCCTGGTTTACCTTAAATTAATTATGAGAATCTCTATTGGTCAGAACCACTGAGAATGCTGAGATAAAGTTTGGAATTTCCCTCACAGATATTCCTATTTTCCTTCTACCATTGAGACACATTCACATTCCAAGTATCACACAATGCTGCTGTCTTTTGAAAAGCCACCAGTTCATTAATAATTTCTAATTAACACTGTGGAAGACCAAAAAATCATGTTTAAGGATGGGGAACACATTGCCAAAGGAAATAATGAGAGATTTTTTTTCCCCCTCAGCTGTTTACAAACAAATCACAGTAAAAATGAAGCAGTATTGCACACTGTGTTTCACCTCAGAGTGGCTGGAAACATGGATAAATGAAATCACTTGAGTACACTCACCCAGGAAGTGCAACTCAAAACTGGAAAATTCAGCCAAACTTGAAGTCCCTAGTAATGTCTTGGCCCCCAACCCTTGTCTCGTCTGTTGGACTGACCTTTTCTGAACCAAAGAAAAATTTTCCAATGCTGAGTCAAAGATTGTAAAAAACAGCCTAGGTACAGAGAGATCCTAATTCTAGAATCCATTTCCAGTTTCAGGCATAGTCATGGTGGGTGCTGAAAGCTCAACTGCAGCCTAGAATTCAAATTCTAGCATCTCCCTGTTTCAGGAGCAGGGAAGTTAGTCCAGACTAGACTTCACCTGGCTAACACGACCCAGTTGGGGTGGCTGGTGGTGTGAGGGGGAGTGATGTACTTAGTTCTGCCTATGCTCTGTCCCACCCTCTGTGTGCACCTGTGTGGGAAATGACACCCAGTAGTGACCCTTTAAGTCTTCTCTGCTTGCTGCACTCACCACTTGCTTCTTGCATGACACCCTTTCCCTTCCTTTGCTTGTGCTTCACTCTTCCCTTTCCTTTTGGAGCACAGAAGAATCCCTCAGATTGATGCTGACATATATGAAATTATATAAACTTTGCAATCTGTAACATTGAGATATCTGTAGAAACACATATACACATATATATGTTCTTATTATCTGAGTGTTTTTATTTATTCTACTTAATATTTCTTTTGCATTGTGCAGGTTTCTAAATCTATTCTCAAACGTTTTTTACCTAAGTCTCAATGTCACCTTAAATTCAAATGTCATTGTATTTGTCCAGGCCTACTTGCAGAACCAGCCAGCTGAGAAATGGAGCACGAATTCATTAGCAAATCATACCTACCAGAACTGACCTTACAACCTGCATGAATCAAAAGGAAAGTCTTAGCTTGGCTGACTTCTGTGAAAAAGCAGAGGCTAACCCAGCACAGTCAAAGAGAGCAAGATTCCCAAAGCACAAAATGTTGTTCTCAATCATGTAACATCAAGTCAAAAACAATGAAAAGAAAAAAAAATACAGAAACAACTCCCTGAGACTATTTCAGTGAATTTGGCAGTTGCTTACTAGCTTAAAAAAATAAAGGCAGAGGTAGCCTTTATCAGTGTGGAACTGTAGAGTCACATAATGACAGCCTACGCGTTTTCACTCTAGAGAAGTAAACATTTTACAGCATGAAAGAAATTGCTGTAGTGACCCAGGGGAGCTACCAATGTTTCTTGGATGAGGACAATTAACCAAACCAATATAGTTAATTTTGCCACAGGTTTTAAATGATCTAGAAAGCAGACTACACACTTCGCCTTAGTAGACTTAGATACTGCAAAAGAAGGAAATTTCAGTAAAATCCCACAGCAGCCAGGGCTGCAAATGAAAGGCAGGAATATATTTGCATGGGTCTTAACACCACCACTGAATTTCTTTCAGCTGGGTTCAACAGGGACCAGCCTAGACCAGCACAGGCCAGCACTGCCATACACCCCAGTTGGCACCTCTGTCACCACTAGAACTCTGGAGAGCCAAATACATCTGTAATCATCTGCATGCAGTGCCTTCCCTCCCTGGAAGGGTCTCCTGATGTGCACATCTGCAGCAAAACAGGCTGTGCCTTAAGTAAATATTAGTAAAAATTAAGTATAAGTAAAAATTAGGTAAATATCCATACCACTGATTACGAAGTCATTAGAAGTCCATGGTTTATCCCTGCTTATACAACAGGACATTCATGCAACTAATGTCCAACAACAGTCCCTACTCTTGATTCCCACACAGCTGTGCTTACAATGGTTTTTGAGATGACCATCTCTGCAAGTCACTCACCTTCACAAGTAGTGAAGGAGGAGAAGCATCCCTGGCTGCCCTCAGCAAAAAGACCCACAGCATCCAGGCAGGTGCACTCCAAATCTGTGCCATAGTGGCCAAGGCATGAGCACACCCAAGCTGGTTATAATGGTAGTGGTTTAATGGTTTAGGCACATGACTGTGCCAGGGAGCTGCTGCCTGCTGCTGCCCTGTGCTGATGAGGACAAGGCTGTGATGGATGCACGTGCCCCATGCTAGCCAGACAGCACACAGCGGAGCTACAGCAGCAAAACACCACTTGCAGAGCCTTGCCTTTGTCAGGAGCATTTCTTTCCTCCTTTTTAACTAGATGACAGGGACCAATTAAACTAATGAGCCTCACAAAGTATTTCCCCTGGCTAACAACAGCCTGTATTAATGTTTGCAGAAGTGCAGCATTTGGGCCATAAGCTTTCTTATTAGATGTTAACGCTTTGCAAGATGCTTAAACACCCTGAGAAATTCTCCATCCCTTAGACTAGTGCCTTTGTCAGGTGTAACAGCCCCTCTCATTTCCCCCAGCTGACTGTATCCCAGCACCCTGTAGGTGTGGGCACCCAGGCAGCACAGCTGTCCTTGCCCAACACCCAGTTTCTCATAGAAGAGCCATAAAGGACTACATGAATCCCAGCCAGGCATTTTCTCTTCTGTGAATAGAGCCCAATTTTGCAATTGTGTCATCTAGTGTTTTTGTTTGTGGAGTGGTTTGGGGGTTTTTTTGTTCATTTTGTTTTTGTTTTTTGTTTTTTTTAGATGGGGAAAGTTTAAATTAAAAATATAATCCATTTCAGTTTAATCTCTCTCAACCTGCTAAATCAAGTTTGTAATGAAAGATGCAGGTTTACTCTTTCAAGATACCTTGTTTATTTATTACTTTTGTAATAAAGTATAGTGAAGAAAATTTCTCTGTTGAACTTGACAAGCTTCTGCTTAGAAGTGAAAAAAATAGGTAACTATTGACTTTGGCTTGGATTCTTTCAGCTTGCTCTAATTACCAGTCTTATTATATTCCTGTAAAATGCCAGACTTTCAAATGTGTTGTAAATGCAAACAGTAAAGTGAAATTAAACATGGCTATAACACCAGAAAAAAAGAGTTTATTAACTTTTTCAGTTCCTATTTCAGTGCTCCATCAAGCACATGCCATATTGCAATGGATACAGGCCCTGGAATTTAGATCTAGATCTGAATCTGCTTGCCTTCCAAATCAGGGCCTTTCCAGAACTGTGGCTGCCACGCAGGCCCATTGCTGAAGCTAAAACCAAAGTACCATTGCACATTCAAGACTCAATTTTTGTAACTTAAGGGCAATTTTTTATTTTTTTTTCCCCTTTATTAAACTCTTGGAGTGATAAGCAATAATCATTGAGGTTGCAAGACTGTAACAGATTAGCTACCTCAGGCTCTACAAGCAGACCTGTGCTGTAACTTTTCTACATATGATTGGGGTCTCTATGTCATTATTACAATGTGTTTTGATCAGCATTGCTGCCAGGGAAAACAGCCTGGCCATTTTGGTGGGAAGTCAATACAACCATGATCCAAGGCTCCCCCTTGGTCCTTGTTCAAGGACCAGGTGAGAACCAGGATGGACAAATAAGCAGACACACAAGCAGAGTTCTCCATTTATGTGGAAGGAAAGCACAGAGCACTTTCAGAATAGTCTGGCACTTTATGCAAGAAAACCAAGCTAAAGAGAAAAGAGGTAAGAGCTCAGCATATCCTCAGGTACAGGCACGACCACAAACTTCCAAAAGGGCTGTGATCAGACTGAAGGTGGAATAAGACAGGAATTTTGCTCTTTTGATGAGGCTTGTAGCTTATGCAGTTAATAGACTAGAATCAACACACTTCTTCAGAGCAGGAAGCTCCAACTCTGGAATAAAACAGTAGACTGAAATCAGGTTTCAGACTCCCAGGATGCAAAAGCAATATGAGCAAGGCACCTTAGCAAATTTAAGAACTGCACTAATCACTCCAGCTTTTCATCTTACCTTAAGGTGGTTAAGTAATCCTCTATTTAATCACCATCCTTTCCTTGTTTCACTACTGCTCAGCTTTAGACAGAGACTTCTAAGCACTTTGAGAAATCGCTGCTGGCAAAACATTACCCTGGAATGTTCCCCAGTTGTCCTCACGTTGCAAAGAAAGGGAGTTAGGACTTACACAGAAAGTGCTCAGCTCTTAACCAAATAGATAATTTAGAAGTCAATAAAAACATCTAAACCAGACAACTACCATTCTGGGAAGCCAGATGGCTTTCACACCTGCAATGAAGTGTCAATATCACTGCAAACCTTGCATTTATATATCACTTCATCTCTAAACACAGCAGAATATCTAAAATTATTTAACTTCATAACCTCTACTTTAGCTCATCTGTTGTAAAAATGAAGATATTCATCAAGATGCTGGACCTGCAAGGAGTTACCCAGATGACATTACCCTGACACCAATGGCAAGAGTGTATGCCACTTTGGCAAGATTTTAGCAAGACTGATAATGTTAAAGACACACAGAACAGTGATCAGTGATCAGAATAAAAATTTTAATTCCAAAAAGCAGCTTCATTCAGGACGTGTCCTTAAATCTGAGCATTTGCTTTTCTGTTCCAGGAACAGGATACATGGCTCCTGATTACTAGTCATTTGCTCAAAACATTATTTTTGTAATTAAATATAATGTTAAAAACTTGATGGCAATAGTTCTTTCAGCTATTCTAAAGAGAGATTTTATCTTGCATTTTGTTATCGCTATTGAAATCAGTGAGAGTTTTACCATTACTTTCAGTATCATAAAGATCAAGCTCTTAATACACATACTAAATTTTAATTGACTAAGGTAGAAGAATCAGGCTATTGTTTGCTTTGCACTCACCTGAGTTTTTTTGCAAAACAGTGCCTTTCATTTTACTTCAGTGACTGCCAGCTATTCTGAACAGTGCGTGCTTTTCCATCTAAAAGCTAAATATAATGTCAGTTACAAAAACTCTCCAAAGGCATTTGCCAGGCTTGAGACTTCTTTTAACAGACAGTCAGTAACAGTTTCAAGTTGCTCACAACACTCTGAAACCAGCTACAGCCACTGATTGCCTTTATTGAAGAAAACAAAATGATCACAATTGTATTATATTGCATTCTCTTATACTAGGAATTTGAAATTGGAGCTGTGCTGAAAGGAACAGATAGTGCACAGACCGATTTAATATACAGCAATATTTGAAATTGAAATCCACAAATTAGACCCATCATCTTTATTTACACACTGGTCACTTAATAACTTTTAAAGATCATGCTAAGGGAAGACAATTACATGGTAAACACGATATTATTGCTGTAGTCCTGTCCCAAATCTCAATTCAGGTAAACAATACTCCACCTGTGTTTTGATATGACGTGCTGCCTTCTTCACTTCAGCTTACATGCTGTTGATAAGCATTATTGAATACTTTGAGATCCTGTCCTCACATCATAGCTGCTGAGCTCCTCCTTACTGTAAAATAACACCACATTGCTGCTGTCTAGGTAGCAGCACTCAGTAACTTCAGGCTGAAAATTTGACTCACTGGGTTTATAAAATACTGGATATATAAAATACTGAATCTGGTGTAATATAATAGTAATAGGAGCAAACAAATGACAAAAAAACCCAAACCAAAACAAAAAACAAACAAAAAACAACAACAAAAACAAACAAAGAAACAAACAAACAACAAACCCAAACCCCAAACAAACCCAAATCATGCTTTCATAGTTACTCTTGCTGAAACTCACTATAAAGAGGATGTTTCCAGGTGTTTTTGGGAAGGTAAACATTAAGAACTTGATTGCAATGCCAGTGTTTGGGGTTTGGTCGCTAGTCACACTAGAAATCACAGCTTTAGCAGAAACTTGGTGGAGAAAGCTTTTTCAAACAAAAATTATATATCATATATATTTGAGCTGTCATCCTCAGAGCTCACTAGCATATGAACTCCCTGAAAGACAGATCAATTTTGAAACAAGCTTACACAAGACCCTGCAACTTTGCAGGGCATGGAACCCTTTCTGCATGACCCAAGGGGGTACTAAAGGCACCAATCACCCTGCAGGTGTGTTCTATATCAGAGCATAAGGAAACTGTATACAGAGGCTCTACTTCAAGCAAATCACTATTCCACAGTCCAGTCTAAACCTTTCCTCAACCTGTGTATCTCTGCACATACACACACAAACTTGTAAGCTCTTGTCAGCACACTGAGGCGCAGATCTACAGCATTTTATCTTTTTGTACTGCAGAACACTATACAGCACGCAAAGTCTTTTCTGATTCCATTCCCTCCCTGCTTAACTCAGCTCTTTCAAAGGTAAATTTCTTCCAAAATTTACATTTCTTAGCACATTTCTATATTAAGAAATCCCCAAAAAAACCCAAAAACCCACACCCCAAATGAACCCCAGAAAGACAAAGCCTCAAAAACACAAAATGAAAGCAAACAAAGCCCCACTTTGTTATAAACAGTTGATTGAAACTGAGGTAGGAGAGACCTGAGAGCAACAAACAAATCCCCTCCATTTCAGAATGAAATGCAATGAAGCCTACAAATTAAGAGAGAATTCTCCTTTGTGTTTTGCTGCATTTGCCTGATATCCTGCTATTCCTAGTGCTCCTCCATATTGTCCCTATTGTCAGTGGGGATAAAGAGGCAGCAAGCAGAAAGAAACACCTCATCTACTTTAGAAATTTGTGCCACAGAAAAGGATTGATTGATTTTTAAAGGTGCTTGGCTCTCTCTACTGGTTACCGAGGGAGATGAGATAATTTGCTCTGATGATCAACAGTCAAATTTTACCAAGTTTCTGAGGGAAGACCCACCTCTAAAAGAATTTCTAAAAGAGTCACTGTTGAGATGAACCTAAGTTTCTTCCAAAAGGTGGTGGGCAGATATATTACATGCAACAGCCCACAGTCAGCACCACCCCTCAGCTCTGCTTTCTCCCTTGGTGGCTCTGCTTGAGAATGGAAGCCCAGAAAGATTTCTTGGTCGAGATAAATTTCAGTATCTTGGCCATGAGACTGGGAGGTGAGAATGTTAAAAAGAGCCTGTTTGCACTGTTTCATGAAGAAAGGATGCAGAAAGGGACAATTCTCTCCTCAATATGTGTTTGTACCCTAAAATAAGACTTGTAGGAAGGCCTTGCCTACATAATTGATAGACTAGCTATCAAAGGTGAAAATTGCTCTCTTGGTTCCCTTTCAACACTTTTTTGAGGGAGGCAAGAGAGGAAACCTTCAGAATACATTGGCTGTGAAACTCCAATGAAGCAATTTTTTTTCATTATTATTCAATTTGCTTCATAACTTACTGGTTTGGGATATATAAGCCTAGCCTCTGCTTGGAAAGAACAAATAGTATATGAGGTCAACGAGGAAGAAATGGCTTGTATAATGTTGTTTCCTTTGATTTCCTGCAGAATCCCTCAAATCTCCCTCTTCAAAGGTATCATTTGCTATTGATCTCTGCTGCAGCAGAAAGCACATCCTAGTATGCCTGCTCAAAAAAAGCTGAAAATTAGAGCAGGGTGGTAAACAGGAATCTCCTTTTGAAAATCAGGCTGAGATTTTGCCATTCAAACGTGGTCTTTATCCAGTAAAAGAAAGAGAGGAGAAATCCCATCAGCAAATGTTTAAAGCCTGCATCTGAGATGCACAAAAGCCAGCCTGAAGTCTCTAGCTGACCTGCCCACAGCAGCTTTCTGAACTTGTCTATTGCATGCTTTTGCTTGCAAATCTCCAACTCCCATTGAATCTGTTATGCATTCAAACACTCACAATGCCTCCCATTACAACTCTTCCGCTTAATATAAAAAATTAACTACTTCTTGGCCCAGAAATAGCATTTGGATTTGGTTTTTCATCTTCCAAGTCACAGGTAAGAGGCTGAATCACCTGGCTGTGTTTAGTGCAAACTCCAGAAGAGATGAAGAGAAAGGCTGAATACAGATTGCTGGATAAAGACACTATTTGGTCTCAGGAAGATCCAGGTAAAAAAGTGCCTTTTGTTTTATTATTTTTATGCCATTTTATTACTTTTCAGAACCTAAACACTGGAGTCCTGATAATGTTGGAGTGAGTCCATATCTCTAGCTAAGCATCTAGGACCACACTGAAAATTGTCCTGTTGTGTTTTTCAATGCTTGCTCAAAGTTGAAGAGAATATGATACCAAAATTTTGTGAACCACCTTAGTGCAGTTTTGAGTAGCCTCTTATGGCAAATTGCATATCGATATATATTTGTATAGAGCAATATACTGTGAGTTTATTAGCAAATGGCTAAAATTCTATCAGTCCCAGAATTTACATATCCTCCACTCTTCTGTGTCCAGCCTTTAACAAATGGTTTGAGGAAGCAAAGACATTGTGAAAGGAACTATGCAGTTTATCCAGATGTCCCAAGACAAAAAGAGAAGAGCAGCAATTATCATCTGCTAGTGCAGTTTGTTTTGGGAGGAATTTTTTGAGCCAAGCTGGGCTGAAGACAGACAAGGACAGGAAAAAATACCCATAGTAACTTCAAATCCTGACAAAGTGCCTTGGGGAACTTTTGTACCTTGATGAGCAGGATGAATTTTAGAAGGTTTTGTGTTTGTTGTTTGTCTTGCTCAAGACCCCTTTGAATTCTGGTGGCTGTGGATTTATTAAAACCTACCCTATTGTTGTGAGGGCTCCTGAGCTGATGGCCTTGGGTTGAATGCATGCCTTTACAAGTGGCTTGAAATCACTCACTGTCACACTGACTCTTCTGTTTCATTTTCTGCTTACTGAGCACAGAGAGGAGATGGATGCTTTCACTGGGTCTGTCACCTGCAAAGCCTTCGAGGGAGGGCCCAGAAATAAACATAGTGATTTTTCTTTCTGTCCTACTGATCCCAGTGGAAGTCAGCATTTTCCAAATCCCCATAGAATTTTCTGTACGGGAAAGGGTTCATCTCAGCTATCTTTTTGCACATTAACAGCACATGCATAGTTTTTCAGTAAAGCTACAGTACAGAGATGGCTCTTTCACTTGAAAGTAACCAGAAGTGAGGCACATTGTGCCATTTCCCATGTCACTCCAGTGTTTTTCCCCACACTGCACTTCCAGAATATTTCATATCCACCCATCAGACAGTGGGAACAGAGCCTCAATCAGTGCTACCTTTTCTTTAGTTCCCATAATTTTCCTTTGAATCTGCGTGATACCAGTGATCAAAGCTGGCTCTTTTTCTCTCTCTGCATGACATCCCATCAGTGAATGACCCAGGGGTGTGCAGCTGGCAGAGCACGCACCCGTCGGGTGGCTCTGTGAAACTGAGAAAGCCAAGCAACTTCTTTAGCAGACTTTCATCAGAGGGCTGTTAAGTTCTAAAACAAACAGAGAATAGCAGCTTTGATTTTCTCTGGGTACGTGGAGTTAAAGATCTGAAAGTCTACAAAGAAAATAAAAGTGGGAGAGCCCTTCAAAGATGGAAAGAAATGGGAGAACAAAGATGATTTCTCTTAAAAATGTCAAGTGAATAACCTGTTGCTCTGGATAAGACCTGGTTGGAAAAGAGCCTCTCTTTACTCTGACATGCTCCTTACCAAAAAAGTGCTGAATCCATGGTACCAGGGGTGGTGCTACCTTTATGTTTTGCCCTCACTGCTGAGTGGTGAAGTAAAAACTGTTTGAATTTTTAAGCATAAAATGCAGTCAGAGGGGCAAGTTTCCCCCAGGGTTAGGATTGCCTTTTCCCATGTATTCCAATCCACAGAAATTCCAGACGTTTTATTCATAACGATTCCTCTTTCTGAATATTTTTTTAAAATTTCTTCTTTTACAAAAATTTCATGGACTGTCAGATCTTAAGTCCAAGGTAAGATGAATTCTGTCTGACCAAAAAAACCCCAAGCCCTTCACTTCTGACCTTAACAAAAAAGAAGGTAGCTTAGTTTCTAACTTGTTCTTTTTCTTCTTCAATATACCATCTCCTTCTGGGGTGGTTGCTACTGATTGTGATACAGGATTTGTTAATTTAGGGATTTCTTTTTGGTGATGTATTTTAAAATTAAAATTAAGATAAATGCCCAGAAATACTTTCACATTAATCGTCAGGTAGCTTCCCAGTCTCTTCCCACCTGAGTCACCATTTAGAAGCAAAAACCTAAAAATCTTACATCCATTCATATGAACTTCTGTGTCTCCTAGATATATTGGCACTGTTTTAAATCTGGTCTTAGTCACATCAACTGAATAACTGGTCATCTCTTACAGTAAAGGTTTTGACCTTTTTCATAAAAGTTTTTACATAGGAAAAAAGCTCATAAAATTTAAATTATAAATTAAGTAATTGGATAATACCTCACAATTTTTTTTCTTCGGTAAAGGAAAATCTCTCTCAAAATTAGTTATCAACAACCAGTGGACATGTTCATATTTGCAGAGAATGCAGAGAATATGCAGAGAATATGCAAAACTAAAGAATGCAGCTTCTGAAGTTCTGGAAAACTTGAGAGAAGAACAGTAATTAGTATGCAGACAGAGGAATGAGAATCATAGAACCACAGAATCATTTAGGTTGGAAAAGACCTTTAAAATCATCAAATCCAACCATAAACTCAACACTGACAAGTTCACCACTAAACTATGTCCCTAAATAACATCTACACACCTTTTAAATACCTTCAGGGACAGGGACTCAACCACTTTCCTTGCTGCAACTTTTTTCAATGCCTAACAACCCTTTTGGTGAAGAAGTTTTTTTCCAATATCCAATTTAAACCTCCCCGTGCACAGCTTGAGGCCATTTCCTTCCTGTCACTTGGTACTTGGGAGAAGAGATTTATCCCTACTTGGCTACAACCTTCTTTTAGTTCTAGAGAGTGATAAGGTCCCTCCTGAGTTTCCTTTTCTCCAGGCTAAGCAACCCCAGCTTCCTCAGCTGCTCCTCATCAGTTGTGCTCCAGACCCTTCAGAGCTACCATTCTCTAAACTACCTCCAGCACCTCAATGTCTGTTTTGTTTTAAGGGGCACAGATCTGAAGACCAGGCTCAAGGGGCAGCCTCACCAGAGTCAAGCACAGAAGGGCAACCATTGCCCTACTGGCCACAGTGCAGAAGCCAAAAATTATGTTCATTGCAACTACAGAGTGGGAATAAAGATAGAACAGAATGAAAAGTTGTTGCAGGAGATACCTCTCAGGTCACATTGTATGTAGAGCAAGAGAATGGTCAAGGTGAAGTTTCCTGACCATTTAGAAATCAAACTCTGCATACAAGTACTTTAAACAGTTCCAATATTTTTGCTTCTATATAGATGCCTGTTACCTGCTTGTTTCAGTTACAAGAAAAAAAAGAAAAGCTCCTGCTTCAGTTCCTACCATAGCTCTTCTGCAGCTGTGGAAGAGCAGCTATAGTCTCTTTTCCTCCATGTATCACTGACAGAGTTGTCAGCTGAGTCCCCAGCTGCAGGTTCTTGATTGGTGGTGATAATGTGAGAAGCAGAAGGGAACACAGCTTGACCTGCAGCATCCAGGCTATTGGGTTCCCAGGCTACATGGATTCTTATTCAGAAAAAAAAAAAACCCTTTATTCATAATCTGAGCAAAACTGATAATGAGACAATAAAAAACCAATGGGGAGCCCCTGCAGTCAACCATAAGGGGTTTCATCTGACTCCACAGAATATGCAGTAACGAGCAAAGAGATAAAAGGAGGGTTTAGTGGGATCAAATCCAATGGGATTGCACAGCAGGTATGTACTTCCTATATGGCAAAATATTTCAGAAAACTGTGGAAAATCATCAATTATTAGTGTGCAGTTGATATGAGAAAAACAAAGATTGGACATAGGTGAGATATTCTGCCTTGCTACTGGCCTCAAAAGATTGCCATTCTCTGGACATGCTAGAGAAGCAAAATATCCTTCATGTAATGAGGTGCCCAAAGCTGGACACAGTACTTGAGCTGAGGCCTCACCAGTACTGAAAATCCTGTTTTCAGAGATTTGTAGTCATTATGGACAAATTGTTTCCCACTGTATAAAACACTATATATCCTGAATAATGACTTGCAGTGTCTAAAGAAAAGGATTCAAGAAGAACACACTCTAAAGATGCATCAGAAGTCCTGAGTGATTTCTGGTGTGCCTACATTAGCATTTTCATTTGTTTTAGCAAAACTTAGTATGTTTTGTTTCACACTGCAGAGCTGTCCTGACTCCGAATCCCCTGCAGAGGAAACTAAATCAGCAGCTGCAAGACCCCCGTGTGCATACACTGTGAGGGCAAATAGCCCAGTTTCTCCATTTTTTGGGGGGGGGAGGGGTCCCTCCCCAGAGGCACCAGCTTGGGATATCATTCTGCTGCTGCACTATGATAAAATTAAAGTATGAGACTCTGCTATGGGAAATCTGGGGTCACACCATTAAGGAAACCTGTCCTGGCTGTGTGAGAGTGAAGTGTGTAGGGAATCAAGTGGGGCATCCATTGCCTTACTGGAGCCCCTTGCTCAGAACTGGCTTCAATCCCAGCAGCTAAAGCCAGTGGTGGTGGAGTGTGACTGCCAGAGTGCCTCCTAAATGGTCAGACAGGGAAGCTCCTTGACAGTTCTTATCAAGGATGCTGTTAAAGACCACAAACATGCCTTAATTTGCAGTATAAACATGCCAAGAGCATTTACAACCATAATTTGTTCCTTACACCTGCTCCACATTTTTTCCAGCCTTCCTTAGACTAACATAGAGGTAAATTCTCTACCACTTTAATGTCCCTTACTGCAAGCAAAGGTAACTCAGAGTTTTGTTTTAAGCTGAATATTTGGCAAAATGGACTTTATGCTCATAGTTTTCTGTGTTTTGGGCAAGCCACAAAAATTCTATGCATCCTTTTTTCAGCTCTTTAAAATAAAGGCAATCTTTCTTCTAAATCTCTGTAAAGAAACCAAAACTACCATAGCAATTTTAAAGCAGAACAGTATTTCAATGACTTGAAGTTTCCCCATGAAAAAGTTAACAGATATTGCATCTTCCTAGTTCTGTCCAAAAACTGCTGGTAACAATAAATCCATATTTTCAGTACTGAAAGTTCTGCCCTTGCTGAAAGACAATAGCACAAAATTGTGCCAAAGTGAAAAATATTTCAGACTCTAATAAAATAACTTTTTGGTTTTCCCATGAACATTATGGAGAGCTACTTTTTTCCCATTTAATCCAGACAGTTTCCCCATTTCTCTGTCAGTACAGACACACACAGGATGAATTCACATCTGTGCAGGATCTTTCTGCCCACTGTGTTTAATTTTTCTCAGCAAGTCATAATTTAAATACATAAATAAACCCCTTTCTTCCTTCATCTATGTTCCAAGTAACAATTACTTTCATTAAAAAGAGTATAAGTTTTTCTGGGTAGCTTGCAACTTTAAACCTAGAAATTAATTACAGGTAGTCACTCCTGTTGTCAAGCCACCCTATGTTTCCCCAGCTGAAGCCCAAATCACACAAAATCCAGTTAGAGGCTATTATAAAGCCATGTTTTCATCTCCTCATTGGTGAATGTTGTTTATCTTTTTCAGCTTTAACCAAGTCCTTTATCATTTTGAATGCCTCTCTAAGTCACCTTGAAATCTTCCCTTTTGCAGAGAAAAATCCATCAGCATTTGCCTTTCCTCTCTTCATTTCCCCTGAACAAATATTACTCATTTATCTCAAACTGCCTTTTTTCAACAGGTCTCACAAAAAGTCACTCGAAAAGGTATAGCACAGATGTTCCACAGGAAAATCTTTGTTCAAAGATTTTTTACTTCCTTCTCATGTTCTGAACTTTCCCAGAGCTATTTTGAGGGCTGAGGGTCTGTGCTATTGTAGGGATATGTGTGTATATATATGTATGTATATTAATTGTGTCATAAATCTTTAAGTAGGTTCTTGAATGAATTCACTGGAGATTTCTCCCAGTGACTGGCCCTAAGCATTTGTCATTCATTACATTTTCACTGCCATAACCTGCAAGAAACCTTCCAAGTTAGTTAAGATTTAGCTCAAGGCTCCTTTCACCAATGGCTGTCTCTAAACAAATTATGCATTTTGAACTGCAAGGTGTTGCCTCCCTACAGCCATGCAAATTGTTTCTAATACTGTAACTGCAATTGGTGGTTAGGAAAATACTCCATATTTGTTGCTTGAGATTTCCTTTTGTAGGCAGTGAGCAAGTGACACTTTCAGACAGTAAAAGTCTGACATATATTTGGAAACTTTCAAGAATTTCTCTTGGGAGTTTTGCTAATTTCCATTCTCTCTTTTCTTTCAGAGGAGCAATTTGTGCACCCTAAACATAGTCATCACTGCTCACTGGAGCTGGAACACTGAGTAAAAGCAGGAGCTTTCTTGCACCTGTGTTTTTCCTGTTTGCTTCCCACAGAAGAAGCATGTTAAAATTGCTGTGTGCATACACACCATACTATAGGTACCATTTTAAAATGCAGCATTTGGATACTGTCTGCAACAACCTTCTGTGTGTGGTGCAGAGATTTGTTACTTTGAACATCACTATGTGGCAAAGATGCCACATTCTAAATAACCACCACCAGACATACAAGCACAAAAAGAAATGGATATAATTATAAATGCCTATGTACAATTACGAAGATTATTTTGACCCCAAGTTAGTCCATTTCAAGAGTTTGAAATTATATTGCTAACACTTTACAGGTAAGAAAAACAGGCAAGCCTTAGCAGATGGTGCAAAGTTTTGCTGGCATCTCTTTTAGAAGCATGAGACTACTCCTTCCTGTAGCTTCCCAAAGAGGCTGGGTAGGCCCTTAAAACACATAGCAGTAATGCAGACTGAGGCTGTGTCAGGTGTCACTCAGGTGTGTCACCTCTCTAAGGATCTCTCCAAAATGCCACCTCATGTCCTTGGGGCCAGTGGTGCCCACCACTGCTGCTGGAGGGAGATCTTTGTACACAGCCCCACAACCACAGATACCCAAGCTACAAGCTAAGAATAGCTCTTGTCATTGATGACTTGCTGAGCTCTTTATTGAAGATTGTCTTGGAAGGAGCCATTAATCTTCACATAATTTCCGTTCTGGAAATGGAAACCTATTCTGAAAAAGCTAGTCATATAATTTTTCATCATATGGCTCACTTCAGTCTCTTCCATTGAAACATAACTGGTTCTTAATGCTTTATTTTTTCCTGCTTTTTGGTTTCTTTAGTGTACGTACACCCTTTAACCAAGTTAAAAGGTTTTCGTATTCCTTAAATTTGAAAAGAAAACAAAACAATAAACTATTTCTTCTTTTCTCTGATACTGTCTTTTAAGGAGGTAATCTCATCTTCTAAGCTGCTTCTTCAGACAGCTGTCCATTATTATATGTCCAAAAAGACTTGTGATTTTGTAAATTGTAATTTAAAAAATGGCAGAAGGAAGCAATCCTTTAAATAAATACAGAAATGTGTTCTCCTCTTTAGAGTGCTCATAGTTATTATCATGAGCAATGTCCAAGTCGTTAAACCCCATCTGAGATCAAAGCTCACCTTACACTTCTTTTATCTCTAAAGACCTTTCTGATATACATGTCCTAAGTGCTCTGGGGAGGTATAGAGAAGTCTCAGCATAGCCTGACTACATTAATTATCTTGAATTTCCACCAACCTATCTATGCTGGGGAATGAGCTAAATTTCATAATTCCTTTCACCTTGCAAATCTAATTATGCATTAGGAGAGCAAAGCAGACTTTAAGTTTAGACCATGTTTCCTTCTCAGGGTATCCTAAAGGTTCTTTGCAACAAGAAGTAAAATGAGGATGACCCAGAATCCATGGCAGCAGATGATTTAGAAATTCAGTCTCCAGCTGATGTCTGGTAGCAATGGCTGTATGAGATTCCCAGATCCTAGATGAAAGGCTTTTACTAGAAGCAATATTTGCCATTATATTTTTCCAATATTCTTCTTTTCACAGGTTTTTTAGCATCCAGTGAGTTGTGTACAAATGACACTCGGAAATGAAATAAATTTTAACTACAACTGAGGAGATACAATCTTTAGCTGAGCAGTATTCATTACCTGTGTTTTGGGTACTACCACCTGACAGTGAATCTGGGTCCTAGGATAAAATTTGAAGACATGAATCTTCTGGTCAGGAAGATAACATCAGTAACTCACATAACCATTTAGACCACTGCTTACATTCTACTTCTCCTACATTCTCAATTTGTCAAGTCTTTTTTCAGACCTGCGTAAATCAGTAGAATTCAAGATGATTTCGAACTGGGTTCTCAGCAACCTGGTCTAGTGGAAGGTGTCCCTGCCCATGATAGTGGAACTGGAACTAGATGATCTCTAAGGTCATTTTCAACACAAAACGTAGATTCTATGATTCTATGATTAAAGCAGGACATGGCACAGTGTCTAATCATGTCTGGCATTCCAGTCATAACAATCTTATCTTTGAAAACAGATCCTGAACAGCAACTAGATCATGAGCACAGCTACCAAGGTTTGACATAAGAAAACTTGCTTCTCTCTGTTGACTTCTCATTGCTTTAGTTTCTAATAATTTTCTACAATGCTAACCATTGAATACTTTACCAATACCTCTAAATTATCTCTAAAGTACTCATTATTTTCCCCCTTAGATATTTATGCACTGAATTAATATCTCAGTAGGATATGTATGTCTTTGCTTCTACTTGCTGAGATTTAAGTCACCTCTCTAATCTGTTGATAGATGCATGTACCATAATGCAAGCAGGATATTAAAAAGGTAATTATTTTTCTTTCCCTTCTTTAAATATCTTGGCTTTTTTTTAAGGATCAACTAACTCAGGTGGCTATTCTGTATTTCTTTATGGGCTTGCAGCATGTTTTTTTAAGCATGACATGGAAACACAGTGATCTTAAAGGCCTTTTCCAATCTCAACAAGTCTATGATTCTAAGAATGGCCATGATGAAGCTGTTCTTTAAAAAAGACTAATCCACCATTTAGTCTGATTTACCCTTTCTGGTTATAATTTTGGGTTTCTGTTTTTTTTCTTTTCTTTAAGCACCAACATTTAGTCTGATTTTCCCTTTCTGCTTACAGGGGGTTTTTTTGTTGTTGGCTGCTTTTTTTTCCTGTGTTTTTTGTTTGTTTGTTTTTGCTTTAAGCTGGCAAATGGCAAAATTATGTAGGAAATTTCTAGAAAAACAACAATTCAAATTCAAACATATCAAGCTATAGAAAAATACTAGAACGGTTAGGTTGATGTTCATATCCTAAATTAAAGTGAATTTCAAGTGACTGTGTGCTACAGGAGAATTCAGTTTCATTTGGGCACTAGTTTGATTTCCACTAAGAAGAATTGGTAAATCTCATACCCTCCTTCTCTTCCATCAGGAGAATGTGGGATACAAGCTAGTGCTGGTCCACTATTACCTCCATGCTGGGTCACTAGTGTTACACCTGTGCATTGTGAAAGCCAAGTTCTCTCTTTGCTGTTGTGTCATCAGTTCACCATGACAGCACATAACGTGCTAGGCTCATAGATGGAACTATCCAAAATCACGGGAAATGCTGGATCAGTCTCTACAGTGGTTTCCATTTACATCAACAATTCTCTGGTGTAAAAGTGCAATGCCTGCCTTAGACTTGATGTAAGGTTAATGGATCTTCATCAGCAAAGCATTTGACAGGATAAAGTTAAACATAGGAATAAATGAAGGAATCAAAGAACAGATTACAGTGGTCATGTTGAAGGTCATCCAGTCAGATATTCTTGCTCAAAGCAGATCCACTAGAGCAGGTCACCCATGACCATGTCCTGTCAGTTATCAAATATTCTCAAGGATGGAGACGATTGCTCTGGGCAACATGTGATAAGACACTTTAGTAGGATGGCACTCTACATTTGCAAACATGAATAAATAAATAGATTAGGCATGGGAAGAATTTCCAAGCAGGTACATTCATCCTCTTCTCTGGGAAACTGTCCTCATCAAGAATATAAAAGTCTCAGAGAGACTTTAATAGAGATTGTATGGAAATGCCATCAGCAATTTGTTCCCGGGTCTACAGATCATTTACAAAGA
This sequence comes from Cichladusa arquata, assembly GCA_026413545.1. Classification (NCBI taxonomy): domain Eukaryota; kingdom Metazoa; phylum Chordata; class Aves; order Passeriformes; family Muscicapidae; genus Cichladusa; species Cichladusa arquata. Next base: position 37,049,293 of record JAOTQP010001546.1, read on the forward strand.
GTTTGTTCCAGTGACTCCCCGTTCGCAGTTAATACTTTGGTGTTTTGTTTCACAACTCAACCTCTTTCTTTCTGGATGATTTGCATAATTTTTCATCCCAGCACAAAGTCTAAATAGGATATTTTACACTATGTGAAGTATTCTCCTGGTAAATGTTTGCGCATTTAAGGCTGATGTTTGCTTTACACAGTAATAGAAGACCCCAAGTACTCAAATAATTGTGAAAGGCAGGCACAAATGGCTTGCCATCAAAACCATTAAATCTGGATTCATACTGAAACTTGAATAAACATTCCCAGAAAAACTGATCCTAATCTTCACTGAGTACTCATTAATTGATGTTTGGAAGCTTTATTTGCTCATGGTCCTTTCTGGCCATTGCATGAGTTTGAAGCACACCTTGCCTTACTTCCACTTCGGCTTCTCATAATTTATGCAGGCAAGCTCACTGACAGTAGCTATAGGTTTGTCCCAAGTTGCTCCTACCCCATTATTTCCCCCTCAGACACCTTAGGTCTGCCGTAGCCTGAACTGTCAACACAAAAGGAAATACATGTGTAGACCTATGTAAAATTTACCTAAACTACTGAGTGATGATTAGGCGGTGAATGCTCTTCTAATTGACATCAGCAGAAGCTGCTAAATGATCTGTGCGAACTTAAGCCTAACTATGGGTGTCTATTTTTGCCATACTTGGCCAAACTCTCCATGAAGAGAGAAAGAGCGTGAACTGAAAAATGTATTGGGAGCAACTGCTGAATTATTAGCCATAAAAACAATAGCAACAACTTCACAACAGGCAGGAAGTTTTCTCTATATTTAAGGGCTTATGGAAAAGAAAAGAGACGGGGACTTCTTTCATTATTATACTTCTCAGAACACAAGTTTCAGAGGGCATTTTTAGAAGGCTTTAACTGAGTACTCACTATTCTATGTTTGTTAATGTCAGTTTCATGACTTTACTGGCAATGTTGACTGAGATCATTTAGTTGAACTAACTAAACTAACTAAATGGGAATTGACACTTTTTTTTCCTGATTTCTACCCATAAAGCATAATAACCATGTAGATCAACAGCACTCCCAGAGAAACAGTGAATAAACCACATTTGATATTGGCTGCATATTCACAGATGATATTCAAGTATTGTCCTGGACTGTCTAAATGTTTTGACAGCACAACTGAACCAGAAATAGCTTTAGGTTAGCATGGCTTGTTCAATCTCACATTTCCCTCATTCTGGTAAATTTTGCAAGTAAGCAGTTTTCCTTCATAATTTCCTTTTAATTACTGTATGTGACCTTTTTTTTAAATATATAAAATATATAACAATGAACTTTACACCTTTCTTTAGATTAAAAAAAGTCCTAGAGTGAGCCTTCTCCTTAATATTTGGACACTTGCATTTCTGTTCTCAATACAAAATAGGAATTACAGACATGTCTTTACAGAGGAAATCATAGAGACAATTTGCATTTTGGAGATTCAGAAAAGCTGGGTGCTGGAAGGTGATTGTATCAGGGCCAGGCAGCACATCCCTTATTGAGAGAACACAGGTGAAGAGGAGACATCATTTCACAGTTCTGTTATTACCTGTAAAAGCTACCTGTAGAATTTACGTAGCCAAGTTCAGCTGTTGAAACACATAGAGGTCTAATTGTAATTTACAGCTCCATCCTGGCGGGACTGAACCATGCAGTAAGTCAGTCTGTGCACAGATGGGACTTCTGTCTTGCATCAGCTGCTGCAAAAATATACTTACTTTCTGTAATAACCTTACCTTTTTTCCTGAGTCCCCACAAGAGAGTGAAGAAATTGCATCTCAGACACTGATCTTGCTATGTGAACAAGTCCTGAGTCTCCCACATGGCAGACAAAGTCCCATGAGCTCCATAGACACTGGAGCTAAATTCTCTGGCCAGGTAACCCTGTTATTCTTCCTCATGGCAAAGTGCTGTACTTTACTTCACATCCCTGCTGTGCCTGCAGGTGTGGGCACTCCTGATCTTAGGCAGTTTAGCCTTGCAAATTGAAAAGACCAATTACCTCTTCTCCTGTTCTTCTCTTGGCTTTTTTTTTTCCCAGTGCAATCTTACTTCGTCTGCTTAATTCATCAAGGAAGAGAGAAAGGGAAGGAAAGAAGCAATTAATACAATGAAAAGGTAAAGGAGAAGTTTTTTTTAAACATTTTAAACTTTTTTTAAACTTCAAAATACAAGGTGAAAAATACTGAAGGGAAAATGCAAATCCAAATCACATAAAAAGCCTCATCGAGGTAGGCAAAGTATTTCTTTTATTTATCTTATTATTTAAATAATACTTCAAAGTATAACTTATTTCTAGAATTTATTGCTGCAGGAAGTCCTCACCTGACTTTTAAAGATTATTTATTTTGAATTTGAGAGCTTCTCAGGAATGAATCACGTTAGTTTCTATGCAAGTTCACACTGGGAAAAGAAAATTTAAAAAAACAGTTGTCTATCAGTAATCATGAGTATGAGCTTTAAGACTTTCTACAGAGTTTTTGAGGCACATTATGTTGATCTATTTCAGATCCTGTACCATTTTGCAAATAAAGGAATTTTGACCTCTTTTCTTATCAGTTTTGGTGCTAGTATTGTGTGCTTATTTAACATGCTAAAAAATCCTAAGAACATTTTTACTAAGTATAATAATACAGTAATGTAGCCACAGTAACTGGTTTTTATACTGCAGGAAAAAAGACATCTAAATTAATTTTATGAAAACAATACCAGGTATCAAACTTTATTAAACTAATCATGCATTTGCATTATCATTCAAATTCACTTTAAGTTATGTAAATATAATTTTAACACCCTATTCCATATTGCTCTATTTTAATGTATTTATTTATGTAACCAGAGGCAAAGAGGAGGCTTATAGTTTAAGATTCCAGAGCTGGGTACATTTCTTTTTTGATGGGTGAAAAAGAAATCCTAGGGATATTTTTTCCTTTCTTTCTTTCTTCCTTTGTCAATCACTTTCACATACTACTGCCTTTAAAACAGTATATGATCTTCCCTTCCTTTTAGACTCAGAATAACTTTTTCTCTGTCTTGATTTGATCTAGGTTTCCTTGTGTGTGAATACATGGTAAGGAGGCTACACACTTTTCCATGGCTCAAGGAGACAAAAGCCTGAACTGGCATAATGATCAGTCTCCAAAATAGCTTCTCCTTCAGGTCCAGAGGGAGAAAACAGGCCAGAAAAACTTTCTTTGCAGGTGTCTACATTGTTTGCTTTTGTAGATGAATTTAAGGGAGCCTTTTAGGTGGTCAGTATTTAATTACTTAATGGATGACTATATTTATTTGAAAGGAAAGATGAACCAACTTTAAAAAATATATATTCTTAGTAAGAATTTCAATGTTTTCTTAAGAGTAACATGCTGTGTGTTGAAGAGAATCAAACAAAATGCAAGTCAAAAGCCTTCTTGGTAAGAGATTGGAATGATACTTAAAATAAAGTAATGGAGAGGATGAGACCACTTTTATTTTTGTATTATAAATACTTCTCCCCCAGTTCCTTTAAATTCTTCTGGAAGAGACTGGAAAGCTCACATGGAAATAGAACTTTAATCTAAAGAACTTTTCTTAATAGTATTTTACTATATTTTGGGTCATGTCACTGACTTTTGTGGCTCGACATTTGTGATAAAAACAAAATCCAAAATTTTAACCAAGTCCAGACACTCAAAAAATCAATGTTCAGTGAGGCTACCTCATGGGAACTTTGTACCCTTGCTCTTTATTTATAAGAAGTAAGAAGCTGCAGACTTTGTTCTCTAGCTTGTATTATTCAACCACCAAAAATGCCAGATGCTTTTTAAGCTGCAGCTAGAAAGACAGCATAGACTGAAATGATTTTATTATTATTATTATTGCATTTGATGCACACAAATCCTTTAAGAAGAATTTTAGCAATTGTTCTATTACTGTATGTCCCCTCTCCCCTTCAGATGAATGATTCATATGTTGTTGTCATAGCAATCCTTCTTCTCTCTGAAATGTTTAATAACGAGTCTTGACTCCCAACTAGACAACGAATCAAGGTGTAACAGAAGCTTTATTAACTAATGTGCTTGTGGCAGAACATGTTGTTTGATTTCCATCTACACTTACCTTGAGCTGTTGTCAGTCCACTCCAGTGCTATTAGTGATGACAGCAAAGATGCCTGTAAGGAATGCCCTTTACATAGCTGATTTCTTGGATAGCATCCATCTCCTTTGCAGTGATGAGTGTCTACTTTTCCTCTACTCTTTCCAATGCAGTGGCAGGCAGACACTGCTCTCTGCAGAGGACACCTTGCTGTGACAGATGGGGATGTGGGATTCAGTGGACATTAAGAATCACATAAAGAATCAAGCCTTAAAAGGGAAAAGGGTGACATTTTCACTGTTTTAAGCATATGTCTACATTACTCACCTGTGCTGACCTACTCTTTAACTGTGTCCCACAGTGCAGACCAAGTAGATGTTGATCTTACTTATCTATTTGCCCCAACCATTATCATGATTGGCATGACTGATATTTTGCATCTGAGCCTTGTGTTGAAGAACATCATAACCTTTCCATCTACCATACTCCTGAGGCGGAAAAATCTGAGTGCAAGAAAATATTCAGAGAATATGCAGATCTGAACTTTTCTACCATTTTTACAACAGTGCCTTTGGGGAATATTACACAGACAGAATAAACATTTAACTTTTAATTTTCCCAGCATAAAGATGTCTTCTTCCTCAACAATCACAGAATGGGTCAGGTTGGAAGGGATCACAGTGGGGGTCATCTGTTCCAACCTCCCTGCTCAAGCAGAATCATCCTAGAGCACATTGCACAGGATTGTGTCCAGGTGGTTCTTGAATATCTCCAGTGAGAAAGACCACACCCTCTCTGGGGACTCTGTTCCAGTGTTCTGTCATCTGCACAGTAAAGTTCTTCCTCATAGGAACTTCCTGTGCATTAGTTTAATCCCATTGCCTCTTGTCCTATTGCTTAGCACCACCAAGAAGAGCCGGGCTGCATCCTCTGGGCACCCCACCTTCAGATACTTACAGACACCAATGAGGTCCTCTCCGAGTCCTCTCTTCTCTAGGCTGAGCAGGCCCAGCTCCCTCGGCCCTACAAGAGAGATGCTCCAGTCCCTTGATCAAGTTTGTAGCCCTCTGCTGGACCCGCTCCAGAAGCTTCATGTCTCTCTTGTACAGAGGAGTCCAAACAGTGGTGTCACCTCATCAAATTGAAGACCTAAAGTAACATTAGAGAAGCCATTTTCTCTTTCTTTTTTAGAATTTTGGAAAGCTGACTTGGGTGATGGCCAGCGGCTGGGGTGATGCTCAGCTGAAAGATGGAAGAGAAGAAAGAGGGAAAGCTGGAAGTGACTTCCTCCTCACCTGCCTGGGTATTCTGGAGCATCATCCTCTTCCTCACAGCCTCCTTCTTCAGCCACTCAAGGTTTGGGAATGAGAAATACTGTTTTGGGGGGAAAGAACAAGGTGTGAGTATGCTGGCTTGGGGGTCCTCCTGCCAAATCCATCTTTAGAAGTCACCAAGCATCTTGGGAACATAACCCCCCCAAAAGACTGATTTGGCCACTTCCTCTGCTTCTTCTTTCTTTTCTAGCCCTCCTCCTCCTCCTGCTTCTCCTCTGTCCCTTCTCCTCCTCTATATCTCCTGTTTCACTCCTTGGAATCTCAGCTTCGGTGGCTCCTAGCCTCCAATCCCACTCTATACGAATGCAATTCATTCCCTGCACATTTTTCTTTGAGGTCAGCCATAAGATACTTCAAAACTGATTCTGAGTTCTCTCTAGGAGAATTCTACAGCCATGTCATTCAGTCTATTATTCCCCTGGCTTCATAGTTTATGGGAACCCTGGCATGCCATTCTTAAACCTGAGAAGGTGGCACTGTCCAAAAGAAGACAGTTGTTTTAGTTTGGTTCAATTCAGTGCAGTTAACTTTATAATCCCCATGAGTGCTCACGTTGCAGTTTCACATATATCCTGTATGAGTTTCTCCTTGGCAGAAACTATGGACACTGTTGGTTGTTAAGCAGTTGACATACTGGAACTCACCCAGAGCTGTAAGCTGTGGATAAATGATCTATAGGTTATGTCAGATTCTTCTTCAGTGTTCTGAAAGGACAGTGAAAGGCCCAGCTCATGGTGTCAATATTGGCCAAAATCCATCTGACACTCAATAAAAGCCATGTTCTAAAAATTACGTGTTTGGCCTGAAAGAGATAAATCAGTTAATGCAACAGACTATGAACAGTATTTCTGGATGAAAGACCTGACAGAAGTGTAAATCACTAGAGCTTCTGATGATGGTTCTAACTCAGGAATAGCAGTCTATTTTCTTGGAAGAGAGTTCATGGGAATAACAAAGGTTTATATTTCAGGACACCAGCTGCCTTCAAGCCTGAGCAAGGCATGCAGGATGAATGTCTTATTTTTGTCCAGCCTGCTGGGATGACAAAACCCTTGGCCAACAAGGATTTGCTTCCAGGGAGGGATATGGAACCAGTTCTGCTATGCTGGCACAACTCCCATGAGACAAAAATGTCATTCAGGGAAGTGGTGCCTGAAGCCAACAGACAACCTCGTTTTGTTCACTTCTACTTGCAGTGGGTGTAGAGGAGAAAAAGAGTGACTTTGCCCATAGAGTTATTAGAAAAACTGCTGGGGAGATCAATTGTTATCCAAAGAGCTGGCCATGGGGGCAGAGCACCTTTTCAAATTTATCCTTTAACATTTTCTTTTGGCTGTCATTACCTTATTTTGCTACTTCACCCAGGATTTTGCCCATAGTTTTGACAGTGTCTACACAGGAATTATTCTTTTCAGACAGAAAAGGTCCAGCAAGCTTCTCCAGAGAAAGCGCTGGCCCTCTAAAACTTCTCTTTTGATTTTCACCACATGGTGAGTGGTACATTCAGCATCATTTACTGATCCACAAGTTGGTGTGTATATTTGATCTAACAAGTGCTTTATCTATTCAGTGTCCTGTTGAAAAGGTCTACAGAGTCCTTTCCAGCCCTCTGAGACACAAATATTTAATATAAAGCAGAGTATGCATGGCTGAGTTTGGGAATATTTTGTGACACTAGTGCTCATTATATGTGGCCTATGCCAAAAACTGCCTTATTTTAATATTTTGTCCTAAATCATCATTTGCTGTTATGCATCTATTTTACTTCATGAATGTGTAATGAATGGTCTCTGGGTTAGACTGAATTTGACTTTTGTAGCTCATTAATATCAAAAGAAGTAAGGTAAAAGGAGAATGATACTTAAAAATAATTCCTCTGGCTCAGAAAAAAATATTGGAAAAGATTCAGAGGTTTAAAAAATTATTTTCTTAATTTAATAGTTATTTCATGTTCCATGCAAAATAGAATAAATAATATAGTATGCAATATGTAGCTGTGTGTCAATTTTAATAAATATTATGTTGTTTTTCTAAATCACATAAAAATACAGATCTTGCCCAGCAAAGGGTACCAGCTTGTCTGTTCCCTGGATGAATTCAGCTAGTCTACCTGAACCATCTGTCATTACAAGAAGACAAGGTAAAGCTTTGTTGGACTAGGCTTACTAGAAGAATAAACCTTTTCCTTCCAGTCCTGTCCCCTAATTTCATTTTTTTTTTACCCCAAGATGACTCATGCAATAAAGTGCCAGAATGGTTTTGCTATTCAACTCTTGCTCCTGTCCCTCAGCATTCTAACATTACATTCTAACCACTTGGTACACTGAGTGGTTATGAGATTTTTGTGATCCAGTGAATTAAAAGGATATTTCTCTTGCTTTGAAATAAGGTTTCCTGTTTCTTCTTTGGACCTTTCAATATCTTGTAGGATCACTATCATGGGAAACTACTACAAGTAATCACCTTTGCAGTCTGTCAGATGCAGTCCATCAATATCTTGGCCTTTGTTAATCCTCCCAGACAGTTGCAAAGCTGTAGGACTGAGGTCAGAACTGAAGCCTGGAAACAAGATAATCAATAGTTTCATATCATCCTTTTGGTACCTGTAGAGATGTGAACACAGGTGCACATTAGTAAACAGCCCTTCTGTGGTGTGAAATGCTCTTCCCTTCCAACACACACCTCAAAATATCTGTTATCTCATTTTTGTTTAGAGGAAGCAACAAAGAATTAGAAATTCCTCCAAAGAATGGGCTACTTGCAAAAGAAGCATAAAGAAAAGTACCACAGACTCAGTGCCTTGTACTTTAAACAAACTCATATTTTCCCAGCCTGAAGGAGAGGCCCCCATCTGTAGCAGCCCCGTACCTATACGTGCTGGTTTGGGCTGGGGTTGAGCTGATTTTTGTCAGAGTAGCTGGTATGGGTCTATGTTTAGAATTTGGGTTGGAAATAGTGCTGGTAACACAGGGATGTTGTAGTTCTTGCTGGGCAGGGCCTTCACGCTTTCATACAGCCTTTTCTGCCTCAGCAAGAAGGCTGAGGATGCACAGGGAGTTGTACAGGGACACAGGCAGGACAGCTGACCCCAAGTGACCAGAGGGATATTTTGTAACACCTGGCATCACCTTCAGCATATAAAGCTGGGAGAAGAAGGAGGGTGAGGGGACATTTGGAGTGATGGCATTTGAATTCCCTAGTAATAGTTCCTGCTTTCCTGGGGACGGCTGAGTACCTGTCTGCCCACGAAAAGCAGTGAATGAATTCCTTGGTTTGCTCTGCTTGCTTGTATGACTTTTGCTTTACCTATTGAACTCTCTATCTCAACCCACAAGTATTCTCTTTTACTATTTTCTCCTCCATCCTGGCAAGTGGAAGTGAGCAAACGTGTGTGTGGGACTTAAATGCCAAGTGGAATTAAACCACTCCACCATGGAACAATCTGCTGAAAGAGGTACCGCTGTTTTTGGAAACAAATGTGTCTGGTCCAAAATGGAAATGTTGCACACTGTTTTTCAGGATCTTTTCTGAAAATTTACTAATCACTTGATAGAAGAAACCATGTCACTGCTTTTAGAGGAGACAGATGATGGGAACACCTTGATTTTGTTGCCATTTCACATATCCATTTGATATAATTTAAAACTGCCATCTCTGGGACAGCCAGAACACAGCCTGCAACAGCTGTGTGGACAATTATCAGCATTAGTGACTCTAATCCATGAAGCTTTGCCATGGGCTCTCAAAGTCAGTTGTAGGAAGACAATGTCACTGGTTATATTGCTAGAGGGCTGTGGGTGTGCAGCCCTCAGCTCTCGTGTGCTTTTGGAGAGCTCAGAAGCATGCTTGAGCCCCAGAAGAGGTTAGCAGCAGCAGAGGACAGCAGGAATGCCAAGCTGCTGCTGAGTGCTCTTGAGCCCAGGACAGCTGAGCTCTCGAGCTGTGATTGCCTCTTGGACCCACCTACATACCTGTCCTCCCACAGAGTTCAGATACAGACTTTCTTCTAATTTCCAGTAAAGGAAATGTCTGCAGGCAGAAATGTATTCATAAACACGAGCTTTAGTCCTCAAGTCCCTCCTGAACTGACTGTTCTTATGACTTCTGCCTGCAAGACCTCTGCTGTCCCTTGGCTCTTTCTCTTGCCTCAAAGAAAAGCTCAGTGTTTTATAGTTCTGAGTTAATGAGTCAGCCTGCCTGACCTGACTGTCAGGATGAATCAGCAGTTAGTTCTGCACCTCCATGCCACACCAACACTCTCTCTCAAGTGGATTTTGGATTTAATAATATTTTTTCTGTATTAGTCCAGTGGAGATTCTCTCATACCTTAGAAGCGTGAGTTGATCATTAATGCTGTTTCACTTAGTGTGGGTCTCATAGTCCAGCTTCACCTAAGTAAAAGATGGATTTTGTTTTTTGTAATATCCGCTGTTAACAGCTACTGGTTGATGGGTAACTTCTTCTGCTCTTTTGCATAACTCTGTAAAGAGAATTCCAGAGTAGAAGCCTACTTTCAAAACAGATTCCTAATTTAAATGCCACATACATTTATTAGCAAGCATATTTAAAATTAAAACTTAAATACTAGCAACTCACATCCATACCTACATTTATTATAATTCATAAAAATATTTATATTAAATAAACATTAATATAGCTATAGTACATGTGAACTGGTAAAGACAAATCTCTGAACCAGGTAATTCAGGAGTTATGGAGTCCTAGATCTGCAAATGTTTTGAGTGAGTTAAAAAACTATAGACTTTTATGGAATTGCAGGGATAATATTTTCTGCATTTTTGTTTAGTTACTTGTATGCAGTGGCTAATTTATTCATAGCTGAGAAAATTTTGGCTGTTGAAAAATGGGGTAGTTTATTATCCATCTTCCAATCCATAAATATAAATAAGGTGTAACAGGATGAGATCTGGTAGTTCCAAAATCATGACAGACATCATGATCAGAAACTATTAGTGCATTTTGTTAAATGTCTACAATACTTCCTTTGTTTAATGAATCAATTAGTTTCAAAACTAATTTCAATAAATGAATGTTTTGCCTAAGTAACCTGCTATTTACAGTGGTTTAATTTAACTAAAATAAACAACTTTATAAAGCTAGGTTTGCACTTTTAATTCATTTGCAAATTCCATCCAATTACACCTTGACAAGAAACACAAATATGAGCATTATCATAAGAGGGCAAATAGTAAGTGCATATATCATCATTTTTCTAAATTACTTTCTAATCATAATCCAACTGAATGTATATCAAGCTATACCCTGACTAAATGTATATAATATATTCACCTCACTAAAATAAGTACTTTATTTAGCAGACAAGCTGTATTTACGTGAAAATCAACACCTTCTCATGGTTACTAATCAGGAGGGTTCAATATTCCTTTAGGAAGGTGACTAATAAGTAAAAATGCAAACCAAAATTAAAATTGATTATTTAAAACTAATTTTCCTGTTTTCTGGTTTAAATCATGATTAAAATTGGTAATCCACAGTAGTCAACTCCTGCTTTCTATTAGAAACACAGCTTTAATTGTTTTTCTGTGGCAGGATACATCACAAATGAAGAAAAAATCACTTGTGATAATCTATCTGTGTGGTAATTTTGAAGCACAAAGGACCCTTTTACTGTGCTGGTGAAATTTTCCAGACTGGAAGTGAGTGGGTAAGCATCCCTTAGGATTGGCACCAATCCAACATGATATCATTATGTCATAGACTTCTAGGGTTAATTGTAACCCAGCTTTAAGATCATTTAATGTATGTAATTCTTTAATTACCTAGAGCTCTTTGTAACATTAATATAACATCCTGCAGTATTATTCACATTTCTCTCATTACTATGGATGCTTACAAATACCACTGCGTATGGAAAGCTGCCAACTTCACTTGAGCCACTGAATTTTTCTGTCCATCATTCCATTTTCTTGGCATACGTTCACGAAATAGAGGCATTTTGTAGGAGTAAGTGATGGTAACCTGCATTGTACTGCTTGAAAGAAAAACCTCTTTCATCTCAGCTGTCCCCTGATCACCCTGTAAGAGAATTTCTTCAGCATGCCTTCCCCCCTTTTCTCTTGCTCTTGCGAAGTGAAAGACAGCCAAAGTCCTGCCATTTAAGGACTGAAGTGATACCTCTGAACTTTGCTGAAGGCTGTAACCTCCTATAGACCCACTTAATAACAATAATAGGGTTAACAGAAATTAAAAATTACTGTCAGTCTTGACAAGAGTCAAAATATATGGGATGAGTGTCCCACTCAAATTTCAGCTTCTCTCCTCACGTTGCTCAATGGAACCATGAAAATGCTTTATCATGCAGAGACTCCTCACATAGAAGACATTGTAAATACAATACATAAAAAGGGTAAGTTCAGCATAGTCCAAAGAGGCAAAATCAACCCCAGTGCAAGACAACCAGCACACCTCTGCTGCACATGGAGTGGAAGTCACATTAAATGAAGAAGGTACAGTATCCTATGCACGGACCCACATCGTGCCTGCCCTTTTGCCCTGCTTTTTCCTGTTGGAAGAGTGGGGCTTGGATACAGGAGAATTTTGTTATGTGGAACCCTTTACTTCCCTGTCCAAAACTCACACAGGGGTCCACAGAGACCTCAGTATCATTGCACTCAGCTGCTACAGAACCAAATCCTACCTGCCACTCCTCTATGGGCATTCTTCTTTTTCCCAGTAGCTAGCCAGCCTTGGAGAGGGACTTGCATCTTGGCTTTCCTTGAACAGAAGAGAGTAAAAGGGAATGCTTTAATGTTGGGGAAAAGAATACACAATATCAAAGTGTCCCAGTATTTTTCCCATTGCTCCCAGCAAATGATGAGGAGTCTTGCACCAACCACTGAGAGAAATCACTGAAGTAATATCAGAGTGTTTGTCATGAGCTCCCATTCCATCACAGCCATCTGTACCCAATCTGTACTTAAACTATCCCTTCATTACATAAATCCCCCCTCTACTTCAATGCACATCTCCTACTTTGTAGGAGACAGTCCTCTTAAACAGGGACTCAGATACAGTTCACTGAAGAAAAAAGAGGAAATTACACCCTGGATACTAGCTGCTTTAAATTTTCAGGAAAGAAGTTATTAACATTTAAGCAATCTTGCCCTCTAGGCCATACACAACTGCACTTCAAAGCCAAGTAAACCAGGAACTGCTCCACAACTTGCATCTGAATGCAAGGAAAGACTAACATGTGATCTCTGCAGCTCTGTGATAGTAATATTTAATTTTTAGTTATGGAAAGGGGCATTTTTGCCCACATATACTTCTAGCCCAGTCTGGGTCATAAATTAAAAGGCAGCCCCAAGTGTCCTTTGCAATGTTGTTTAGATGGATCTAATAAAAACAGTAACGGTTTTTGCAATTATCTGTCTTGGTGTAAAAGAAACATAAATGTTACTGAATGTCCTGTATGTATCTTACCATATCTAAGAAAATATTCAGAATAGGAGCTATTTTGTGCAAACTGGTTCATCACCAGAAAGCTCTGCTTTTTCCTCTGTCTCTTGTACCTTCATATCTTCAGTCTAACGTTTAACAGAAATCTAAAAGAAAGCTGAAATACTCCCCTGATGAGAAATTTTAGTATTTTGATACTTGATTTGTGTATAAATACCTAATGGGGGGACAGGAACAAGTCAAAAAGAGGGAGACAGTGGTGCCTAGCAAGAGGACAAGAGGCAACTGGCACAAACTTATGGACAGGAAATTCAATGAGAAGAGTTTACTGTGAGAGTGGTCAAACACTGGTTTCCCAGACAAACTCTGGAGTTTCCAGCCTTAGATGTGTTCAACACCCAACTGAATTTACTTTGAGCAAACTGTTCTATCCTGGACCTTGTTTCTGACCATAGACCTCTAAGGGTCTCTCCCAGCTTCACCTGCTCCATGATGTCCATGAAAGTCTCAACAAGTTCTTAAGGTAACAGAGCAAAATATTCCACTGCAAGATTTACAGTTGATATAATCATGTCAGTATTCTTATATGGAAGCAGTCTGGTTTGTTGAATCTAACTGAAAAATTTGTTTTCAATCATTTTGGTATTAAATTACAATTACCCCTTTACTTGATATTATCTTGGGGTAAAGTATTGCTGTTTTTAGCTTCTTTTACCAATTCATCATTTATTTTTGTATCATATGTCTTGTTAGCATATGGCACAGCTAAACTATGGGAAAAAGACAAAAGTGATTGAGTACCCACACTGTAATTTGAAGAGCTTGAAAAAATCCTCTGTGAGTCAAGAGTAAATATTTTTGTTTTGCTCAAGAAACTAAAATATTTTAAATTCATCATGAAAATTACCAAAGCTATATAATTTCAATTTTCCTGATAGAAGAAAATTTAATATCTGAAAAATGATTCTATTCCCTGTAGTTTGTAAAGACTATGTTTTCTTCAGAAAAAAAAAGCCCACATAGATACAAGCTGCTAATAAGAACAGGGATAGCAAAGTGCAATGGGAGATTGTCACAATCATTTCTGGAACCCTATTGCCTACTGTGTCACGGAAAAGGGGTCACTTCAAATTTGGTAACTCCCACAGAGGTCTATGAAGAAAAATGTTGGGTGTGGGGGGTGTCAATATCCCAATCCTACTGTCACCTGAAGGAGCTTGGTTATTTTGTACATAACAGAAGTTAAAAGCTAATAATAAGCTAGATCATCTATCCCATCTGGCAGCTCATATGCAAAATATTTGTCCCTGTCCACACCGACACATAATCTAAGAGTCAGTGGAGAATATGCATGCCAGAGAAAAATGACAATCCAAATAGCTCCACAGCCAGATCAGTTGTCCCAGTCCTGTTCCCTGCTCTGACACTTTGCAGGATGGCACTACCCCTTCTGCTGTAGTAGCCAAGGAGGCCACCCCAGTCAAAAGCAACGCAGCAAAACAAAGAGATCATTTTTCAATCTGTTCCATTCTCCAAACAGCAACTGCACATTCACAAGGAAGTCAGCAGGACCACACAGCCAGGGAGCACAAGGAGCAATGACAACCTCAAATAGATCAGCCTAAGTGGCCACTGAGCAGCTCTCTGTCTCACAAAACTGTGTGTGTGGTGTGCAAGGGAGACCTTGATCTTTTCAAAGCAAAGAGCTGTTAATTAACTGGGCAAGTACTGGCACCTGGATTAAGTGAGAGAACTGGCACCTCTCAGGAAATGATATTTAGTTCAGTTAAGAGAGAAATTGTGGAGAGGAAGATTAAATCTGTGTGTACCTCCTGGAGGACTTCAGCTGGACTATAAAAGCCAGCATCCACAAGGGGTTTTCTCCACAGCATACAACTCCAGGTGTTAAATAGACACAAGTCCAGGATTCCTACGTGAGAAAAAGCTGCAGCAGGTTAACTGAGTGGAGGACAGACCCTCCTAATTGAGTCTCTGGGAAGGCAAATGACAGATCCTCTTCTGCCTTTTAAAACTGTGCTGCTTACCTTGGATGTCTGCAGTCACAGCATTTTCCTTTTACCTTGCCTGAGTCATTCATGATCTCAGGGCTCCAGCACAGCAAGGTATTTCTCACCCAAAGGCATGGCCAAGATCCAAACTGTGACACAAAACACCCACATGAGCATCCCTGCTTCCAGCCTCTTCCCTGGAGAGAGCAAAGAGCAGCAGAGCAGCTGCTGCTGCAATCCTGTTGGCACAGTGTGTGTCTGAGTATTTTTCACATCCTTAATGCACAGTATCTTTTTCAAATAGTAGAATCCCTTATCTTCTGTGTTCATGAGCATATAAAGTTTTCTGGAAATGGAATAAAAATCTCTAAGTACCTCAGCGAGACAAAAAAAATCTCAGCAATTGATCTTCTGTGACATTTATGTACACAACTAAAGATCAGCCACCATATATTAAACATAACATACATTGTAGATATATTTTATCCCCCTGATATTCTTAAGGAATAAAGTGCTTCTGAGGACAGGTGTGAGACATGAAAAGTGTTTGGATTGTGTAGGGGAAGATGGTTGTGAATAACATTAAATTTTAATAACTTGTGAGTTTTGTCATCAGCAGAGCAGCAGTAGATGTGAGAAAGTAGGAGTAAGAACCACATGGAAATCTTTTTGCACATATCACTCCTGTTTACTTTCATTTTTTCTTCCACCAATCTTTTTGAAGGATACTGCTGACTCCAAGTCTTCTGCTGCTGTGAGTCACATTGTGTTGATCACCTGCCAACATCCAGGAGATCTCTAGGCAAGCGGCATATTCAGTCTGGGAATAAGATCTGTTTGAAGGGAAAAGCCAGCTCTCTCTTTTTTCTTCCAGCAAAGCAAGCAGAAGTAGTTATGATTTCTCTATGGCAGAGCTACCTAATTAAAAACACATATCCCTTTTTTCACTGCTTAATAATAAAGAAATATAGTACTGGTTTACTCACTAGTCGAAATTAAAAACAAAAAAATAGGTTTGGTTATGGATTGCTCTTGTATAACCAGCTGCTGCAATTATCTTCTCTCATCCTGTTAATCTAAAGAGAAAAACAGGTAACTGTCAATTATACACTACTGATACAGGAAATCAACACAACATGGGATGTGATGTTCAGTTCTCACAGCAGGAGCTCACTTGACCAGTAGTGTGCTGAGGATCAGAGCAAGCTGGCAATTGTTTAAACACATCTTGTTCAGCTGGTCAATTATTCACAGGAACAGCAAGCAGGAAAATGGTTTCTGTTAGTGTGAAGTGTGCATACACATCTATCAATGGCTTGCAGTGAGATCTGTGGCTATTTCTTCCCTCCTCTGTGCCCCTGATTTCCTTCCACTCCTGGCTCTTTGCTAGGCCAGGTTCACACGGTCTGAGTGGCCTCCTGCTGCTGTGAAATGTGGAGCACGAGACCCTTGACCTCAGCTGAGTCCTCAAGGTTCTGCTGTTCACAGTTGAGGAATGGCTGAATTTTCTTCCCTGCTGTAAGCTACAATATCCTTCCTCCCTTGCAGGAAAGACGCTAAGATGGAGCTCCAGGTAAGTTAAACAGCTCCCATCCAGCCATGACCCATCTACACAGCTTGGGGCAGCCCACTGAGAGTTTGGCCCAAGGCAGCAGGAGATGAGCATCTCAGCATCTTTATGTACTCAGTAATTCTTGAAAATCAGAGCAGGAACAGTAGTTTATATTTCATCTCATGGCCCACCTTACTCTGTTTTAAAACCCAGACATTGTATTGACACAGCTTTTTGTAAGTTCATTAGTGTTACAGTGTTCAGTTTCTGCAGTGTAGACAACCAGAAACAAAGCAGCCTGTAAAATTTTCTTGAAGACCTGTTTTGATACAAAAAATTCCTATTAATTCACAATAATAATTTATTGCAGTTTCACACCTCAGCAGGAGGTCCTGTCATTGATAAGACTGAAATCTCACTCATGTTTGTTTGAAGGTTTTGCAAAGCTCTTTACCTTTTGCATTTATTATTTAGGGAATATTGTAAACGCAAAAGATCCTTAATGAAATTCAGTAGAACACAAGGTCTCTGGTACCTAAAGTCCTGTGATCTACTTCAAATACAGTACATGTAACACCAGTTTAGATGCAACTGTGTGCAAAGGTGTCAGTTATGTAGGAAACACAATGCACAGGTTTTCACTAAAAGATAAAAAGACTTTAACTCTCAGAAGATCTCCACTGATTTTCTTTCCTTTGAAATCATGATACACGATTCACAGATCTGTTTTTAAACTAAAGCATTACTGAAAACTGGCAGTGTGGTACATTTTTTGCAACATTGAACTAAGAGGCCAAAAGTTTAGCCTATTAAAAAGAAGAGAAACCTGTACTGAGGCAACAAATTTCATATTTAAGTGTACTATGATTACAAAACCAAATAAAAAAAAAATTCTTATTCTACATGCATAATAGATTCAACACTTTGAGAGGAAAAAAAGTCCTGGACGTTTAGTTGCATTTGTTGACTTGAAAGAGTGATTTCTTTATAGTAACCTGTGGAAGCTGCTGTTCTGACCCCAGTTTTCCACAAAGCTCTTTTCTTCTCTACTGTCTCCAGACCTGTAATAGTTATTGTGCATGATAGCTCCTCTTGCTAGAGGTTAGGATTTGGGAGTGTACATGTGCTGCTTCTGTTCTTCAGATTTTTTTTTCATACCACACCACAGTTAATACTGACTATTAATTGTGAATGTGCATCACACATTTAACCCTTAAAGACAACATGTAGATATTAAAAGATAATATGCAATATTTCTTATATATATATATATATATATTTTTATACAGTATTATCACAACCAATGGGAAAACTGGAAAACTGTCACATCCTGCAGAACACAGCACAAAAAGGGAAAAGCTGAGACAGAGAAACTGTTCTAATCAGCTACTCCTGAATCAGAAAAAATACACTATTGAGTGGCCTGATATTATATGAACAGCAATATTAAATTAAGAATTTGGAAAGTTGAAATCCCTTCACAAGACTGAAAAATAAATACGGCAAATAAATTAAGTGGAAAAACTAGACATCAGAATACCAGTGGCTTCACCTCTCTGATATATAATTGAGAAACCTTTTTGTTTGCATTTAGATAAAAATGAGATTTTTTTTTTTTGGGGAAATGCTGCATTGTGCTCACTCTTTAGGAGCAGGTTTTCCTGGATTTCATATGAAGTAGCAGGTTATTAGGAATTAAGTTGCTGTGAGCTCTAAAGGTCACAAATATTTCAGTACTTCCTTCATTCAAACTAATGATGGGCACTGCTACAGACAAAAATATTTTAAAAAGAAAAAATACCCAAACCAAACTCCTCCACCTTTCCCTGCCTTAGAAACAAATTTTCACTTTATGTTCAGGAATGGTGCATCTTCAGTGCTTTTACATGGGAAATACTGTTTGCTTATTTACTTGCATGGACACCTCAACCAGCTTCTTCGCATTAAAGTAGCAGAGGTGCAATGCAATTCTATTAAAGTAATTTCAGTAACTGTATCTTCCTACTGCTGTAATGTCCACCCTCCTAATAAAAATTTACATGCCTGTAGATTTTTATCTGTTCTTTAGTGTTTAATAGGCAGAAACGTGTATATTGAAGAAACCTAAACTATAAGACTAAATACTTTATAAAGAGTCAGTTTTATCATATATCTAGCAATTATTTTGCTGATCATCAGTGCACAATTACGCGAATGTACAAAGATTTAATTTTGTTCTTGCACAGCAGTGAGAAGTTTGCATGTAAATGAGTACTGGAAAGCATTACTACACCACAGAAAATGTATCAATTAGGCTGTTTCAATGCAACCTGAAGATTGTGATGCAAACCAACATAATTCACCTCATATAGCTAGACTTCTGACCCTTTGTGACAATAATTAGGATGAACACAATACTGTAAGCAAGGAAGGGAAGGACATCTAGGATACCATTTTGTATTAGTCTTACTGCATTAATCTGTGTAAAGATAATCTTCTTTTCTGTATCTGTTCACCTTTTTTAAAAAGATGGACTGTCTGAAAAGTAGCGAGCTTAGGGTAGCTACATTGTACCCAATATTTTGAACAAGAACCAGTAAAACATTATTTTTCTTGGTAGAGATCCAAGAAGACAGTGAATCTTATTCTTGGCTGTCTGACATGGAAACAATCCTAATTTGAATTTTTTCACATATTTGCTGTTACATGTGTATCCCTTTGCTTTGCTGTTTTAAAGCCATCTACCCATGAAGACAAATGACCTGCTTACCTGGGACCAGCTGTTTGACCAAGAGAATACTAAGGCATCACACCTTTATAATAAAATTTGGATGAAGAAAAACCTTATTCTTAAACACTGTGTCAGATGCACACCCCAGGAGTTGGGACCAGCCCTAAGAGAGATCAGGGATTACTCTTCTGATCTTGTAACATTTAAAAAGAGAAATAATTTACTCCTGATATGTATTTTCTGCCTCCCTGCTAAATTGTTATAAT
Organism: Cichladusa arquata; assembly: GCA_026413545.1. Taxonomy (NCBI): domain Eukaryota; kingdom Metazoa; phylum Chordata; class Aves; order Passeriformes; family Muscicapidae; genus Cichladusa; species Cichladusa arquata. The sequence goes on from JAOTQP010001546.1 coordinate 37,068,723, forward strand.
CAGTTTCTCACTCTCTAATCCTTAATTTTCTTAATAGCTTCTTGTGAGAAACTCTGCCTTGTCCTAATGCCATCTTTTTCATCAGCACAATTAAGATTAAATTATTAGATTTAATCACATATTACTCACATTACACAGATTTGGATATCATTTACAAGGATCCCTATTGAATCTAAAAACCTTACCAAAATCAAAAACAGGGTTTTAAAAAGTGATAACAATTAAGGCCACATGCAGTATTGACTTGGCATGGAACAGCAATAGGCACCAACTGGCATTAAACCTCCTTGTGCCTTGAGCTCCTGACCTTGTGCATTTTGACTGGCTGCCCATTTTGGTGCTTGTACTATGATTAATGAGGTTGTTAAATAGCGGGAGACTATGCAAAGGTGATGAATTTTGAGAATTTCAGACTTCAGAAAAATCTTTGAAATTTAACTGACAGCTTGACCTTCTGGGAGAAAAAAGTTAGTAACCAGAAACTGTCAGGTTAAGGCATGGCTTGCACAATTAATTTGCTTTGTGACCTCCTTGAGGTTCATCACAAAAAATTACAAGAAGACAGTTTTCACAAAATTCTGCTGCTCATAGCCAATGGTTTAAAGGTTTAGATTGTCTGCTGAAAGAATGGTCTAATGGTCCAGGTGTAATGAGAAAATCAAACTGGAAAAAAGTTTATACTCTTAGTTGTAAGAGTATAAGGACTTACTTTTTACTCTTTCATTTCCTCTCAGAACACAAAATAATAGTGAAAATAATATTTTTGCAAGCATCCTCAAAGGACTGAGTTTGTTAACTTGTTAATATTTATTGTGTAATGGAAGAACAATCTTCATTCTTTGTATCAAATTTGCATCTTAAAAACAGCATGTAGATTTTTAAAAGCAGTCATAAAGACCAGGTCTAGAACTATTTACTATGTTTTAATGTCTCCTTTCAAAATAACATCAATCATGACATCAGTACTGAACTATTAAGTGTAATGTGTTTTGTCTGGTACTTTCATCTTCTATCATAGTTACATGGTCCACTAGTGTGTTAATACAAAGGAATCCCAGAGACTCATAGTAGCATTTTATCTCAGCAGAAATTCCTGCCAAGAGCAGAAAAGCAAAATATAGAATAACATTTGTAATGGGCATGCCTGAACTTTTATTTGATTTTACTGTTTCTGTGTATGTTTTAGGGCAAATACAGTGCTTACAGACATTCCATGCACAAAGCCTCTCTTGTCTGGTGAGAATACCTCACCAGTCTTGAACAATTCTGTATAAAGAGGACATGATTGCTTTCCTTGAAGTGCTAAATCTAAGCTAAGGTCTATATTTTGCTCAACCTCTGTTATCTTTGATGTATCACAACAGACTAGCAGGTATCACTAAAACACAAAACATCAAAAATTATATTTACAGCTCTGCTTCCTGAAATTGAAGATCACACGGTGAGACAAAATTTCTTTTCTAAATTAGCACATCCTTATCACTGTAATCTGATATTAAATATACATAATCTGCATATTTTAGCTTGGTTTTATACAACAACTTGCCCACTAAGAGCTAAGGCCTTATCTCTCAGATGGACAGATTAAGAGAATGACAAAAGGGTGGGCAAGCTCTGCAGTTATATCATTACATCAATAACTAGAGGAAAATCAATTGGCGTCAGTGAAATAAAAAATAATCTTCAGTTAATCATCTCACAGAATTTATGATTTGAAACTATTTTCTTTGAATTTTCCTGTCCTTGAAGATTTCAGTTTTACTAAGGCCAGAGAGAAAAGAAAGCTCTTCTCTACATTGTTTTCAACACAGGCAACTGATCCCAGAATCACAGAACCAACTAGGCTGGAACAGGCCTGAGATCATTGAGAACAATCTATGACCAGACACCATCATCTCAAGTAGACCATGAGTGCCACATCCAGTCTTTCCTTAAACACCTCCAGGGACTCCACAACCTCCCCAGACAGCTCATTCCAATGTCTAATCATCCTTTCTGTGAAGAAATTCTCACTAATGTCCAACTTAAACCTCCCTGGCATAATTTAAGACTGTGTCCTCCCATCCTGTCATTGATTGCCCAGGAGAAGAGAAAGATCCCCACCTGGCTATACCCTCTTTTCAGGCTGCTGTAGAGAGAGATAAGGTCTCCCCTGAGCCTCCTTCAACTCTCTCAGTTGATCCTCATCAGACTTTTGCTCCAGACCCTTCACCAGCTTTGTTGCCCTTCTTTGGACAGGCTCCTGCACCTCAATGTCCTTCCTGAGTTGATTGGCCCAGAACTGGATTCAGAACTCAAGGGGTGACCTCACCAGTGCTGGGTCTAATGAGCTATTGAATATTACATTCAATAATTATATTCTTATGAAATTTCCATCTCAGTTTCCAATTCAAATAGTTTTAGACAAGTTCAGGTACGTTAGCTTAGATATGCTAAACCATATGAACAGGGTTTTTAAAGCTTCAGATAGGAAGGACTAAGACCTCCTTAAATTATAAATTAAAAAATTGATAAAAACTGTCACAGTTCACCTTCCCAAAACTAGCATTTTCTCTTCTACTTAGAAAACTGTCAGCATTTTATGGCAGGCTATTCAAAAGACAAGATTTTTTTCCATTTCTTACAGACATTAGATATTCCCTCACATTAATTAAGCACTGAGGAGTGTAAAAAATATTCTTTGTAGGCATTGTATCTCCCTTCCTACAGCCAGCTCTATAGAGGGACTGTCCATGTTGTTTGCCTGTGGAGCTGAGTGTCTCAATTCTTTCCTGCCAACATAAATTTCTTAACTGACTGTAACAAAAGCAGTGCTGAGCCTTAGTTTTGGGTGCAGATAAATGATAAATGTTTGTTGTATGCATATTTGGAGTGGGGGTATAGCACAAAGATTACCCCACCTCTACCTCTCCAAGATATGTCATATATGGTGCTGTGCAATGATTTTTGACTTCAAGAGCAAGAAGAGAAAAAAAACCAGTATTGCTCGAGCTTTTCAATATTTACGTCAAAACCAAACAGGCTATGCTTTATGGAGAGAAAATATATTTGTGTACATGACTCTAAAGGTCTTTGAAGTGTTTCTAGCAAAGCCTTCTGAAAGAGATCAATATTAAGCAGCAAAGATAGAATTTTCAGTTCTACTAACGCTTTAAGCTGATAAGCCATTTGGAGAAAAAGTATGTCTAAATTTCTGTTCAAGTAAAGCAGCCCTCCCCTCCAGCTTTGTAGGGCTCAAGTGCCAGCTGAGCTTACTCCAGACCAGCAAACACAGTCCAAACCTAGAAAATTCTCTTATCAGCCTGCTCTAGATTCCCAGGAATTTGTATTCTGAAAGTTGGATTTTTCAGTATTGCTTCATACATATTCCTACAGAAAGCGTGCTTCAGGATTAGGGATTTTATTTAAGAACTTATATGATAAAAAAATTTTTCCTCCACCCCCTGTTTTATATCTCAGTGTCTTAGAAACCGCCAGAACCCAAAGTAGCAAAGGGCTTTCATGATTGCTCATGGCTAGAAAATCTAGTTTGTGACACCCTGGTGTTCTTTTGCTATTTCTGCTTACTGTTGCTGTTTAATGAGCAAAACAAAAATCCACCCAGACACCTGGCAGAACTTCTCCTTTTTTTCCAGATTACAACTTTTTTGTTTCTCTTTTCTGTCATTTTATTTTGAAAGACATGAGGACGTGCTGAACTTTACTCTCTAATAAGTCAATTTCTAAACAAACAGGCGGCATTTCTCCCTTTTCCCATCCTACTCTGGAAGAGCAGCCTTCATCTTTGCTGCTTGTATGACTTACTACTGTTCCCATCACAGAGAACTTCTTTAACAAAACATATTGCATTTGTTTAACATCTCACAAAAAACCAAAAGCCTGTAAGCAGATTGGTTTTTCTGTCATGAATTTCCACCCCAAAGACACACAAACAGAAATCATAGCTTTTTGAAAATTCCAGTCCTTAGGATTTAGGGTAAACCAAACAGAACAAAACATCCTCTTTCAGTTTTCACAAGAAAAATTGAAACTAAATTGGTGATGTTTCAAAAATTGAAACTTTCCTGTTTTTCCAGCCAAAGTGAATTGTTTTTTCTGGCATGAGTTCAGTGCTGATCTATCTGCCTGTCTCCCAGGAGCAGCAGGCTGGTTGTCTGTGGTACATATTCCTTGTCTTTAGTAGTGCTTCCTGCTTGCACTACTGCTTCTAAGATAAACTGCACTATCCCATCTGCCTTCTGCACTAATTCAAGTATTTGAATTAGAAAATTGTTTAAACCAGCTTTTGAAGATACTCTGTCCACCAGAACACTGAAAACCACTCCTATCACAAAAAGTCAAAAGGCAATTTAAGAAATTACTAAAAACAGTCAAGATGCCTAGTTTTAAACTCCTAAGTCAGTACTTAATTTTTCCCTATAATCAGGAACTATCAGATATGCTTTTCAAGGATAAACAGCAGCAACATTATAAAATTTGGTATAAATTTTCTGTCTAAGAATCTGGATTTAAACTGTATCTTAGACAATTTGGTGGTCTTTCGAGTCCACAAAATGAGTTTTGAATACATAGAACTGTTTAATGGCACCATCATTGTTATTTAGTAAAAGTATTCTTTCACTTCTGAGTCACATAATTGTCTGTTTAATATTGCCTGCATTATTTTTTCTAGTATTCATTGTGAAAGTGGATGTAGATAATTCCATGGAGAAACCAAGCATCTGTTTTTTCATAGAAGTACCCATTTGAATTAGAAGCTTCACAATAAATCTGGGGGGTTTGGCTTAAGACAGTAAATGCCCAGGGCACTTCTTCCCACCACCCTCCTCTATGTTTGTGTGTCAAGATGTGGATGCAAACCTGAATCCCCTCTAAAGAAATTCCATGAGACAAGCCCCACCATGCTGTCCACCTCAATAGGAAGGGAGACAGAAGTCTTATGGAGTACTAGACATGTTGGTCCCTTCCAGTGCAACAGCTTTAGACATATTTAAAGGTATTTAAAGCTAAATATGAGAGCTGAAATCCTTCCCCAGAGCCAGCTACAGCGATGCTGTGTCAGCTCTCAGAGTGTAGAAACATGAAGTGTGAGTTGGTTTCCCAGATGATGCAATTGTGCTGAGCCTGGAGAGACCAATTGCCTTAAAGGATTTCATGGTGAGACATTGATTTATACTGTTCCATGAAGAATGATTTAGGGTAAGGTTTTTATTTGAGAGTGAAAACAGACTGGAAAATGTATGACACAGTTTAAAAGATAGAAGATATAATCAGTCTGGTGAGTTTATCACTACCAAAGAGATAACCACAATATGCTAAATTACAAATAACAAGGAAAATAATTTTTCTCCTAAGAATATTAATTCAGCAGTATATCCAGAGGCTGATCTGACCTCCTTTGAATAAAGCTAGATATCCCTGGATAGATAGTATATAGTATTTTAATACATCTTGTTGGAACCATAAAGAGATACCTTCTTCAGAAAGTCTGAGCAGCTGGTCTGACTCAGTGTTTGAAAGCACCATCAAATAAATACAAGGTCTGCAAAGCAGGCAGTCACTAGTCAATGAGCATCAAACACAAGTATTAACTGCATGCACTGAGGACCACCTTTCCCAAAAGCACCCTGTCATCCTCCCCTGCAGTCAGTAACAAATAATCATATGACAGAAGCATGGTATCATGCCATGTCTACTCTATGTCCTTTTAAATGATAGGGTAATTTTTTGCTTGTCTTTCAAAAAATCTAACACCAGAAATTAATTTCAGACCAAGGAATTTTGCGTGCAGGAAGAATCAAGTGTGCTCCCTAATCCTTTCCATAACCCCTTCTCTAAAAATGGACATTTACACTGAGTATTAGTAATTGCCAGTTACATTTAAGCTGTGTTCAAGATAATTTGCATTTGAAGGATAAGGACTTTGCACTTTGCAGAGGAGATGCATCATATTCCCAGGGCTGAACAAGATTCATCCACTTTAGCAGTAGATGGAAATGGAAAAGGCTTGTTTCTCTCTCAGTTTTATTTCCTTCACTTACTTGAGACTTTCTAATTTCCATTACTACAGTCATGGGGAGATTGGTCTGATCTCATGCTGGCCATGTGAAAGGAGGAGTGGGCCTTCTCCTGTCATATGATGTATTCACATAAGGCAAGAAGAGTAAGGGTGGGAGTGAGGCATATCATCAAGAGATATTGACATTTATGATCAGCACTGAAAAATATACTGAATGTGAATTTGATTTGGAGTCTCTCTAAACCTTACCATGCCTCTGTCTTAATTAGCAGAGACAAAACATCATGATTTACATGCAGGTCCCATTTCACTCACTCACAAAAAATCCTTTTCAAGAAAATACTTTGGGATGGTATTTAAAGTGTACATGTATGTATATTTAAGCAGATGTCAAAAGCATTTATGAGAACTTTAAAAAGTCTAAAGTCTTGAATGTCTTCTGACTCAACAGGAATTAGAGAGTCAGAAACTTTTAAAAAAATCCCACTGTATGATTCTTCTCACATTTAAGAGCATAAACATTAGAAATTAGGCAAAATATTTCCTGTAGCATAAAAAAATTAATCACTGAAAGGTCACAAATAAACACTTACTGGCTATAGTAATGGCTCAGTAAAAAATCTGGATTCAACTTTCATGGCCTATCGCTGTTTGAACCATCATGTTCCACTTTCCATGAGCATATCTTGTCTGATAAGCTGTGGCATGTGTCATTGTTTCATATGATATGCATGTGTCAATGTGAGGAGGAGCAACCTGCTCACTTATCTTGATTCGTGTGCTCATTGCATAGCTAAAATCAGTGATTTAGAGAGTTTCTCTTTCTAAGTGGGGAAAGAAAGTGTGCCTGAGCAATGCAGAATGAAAGAGAGCCCATGTCCATGAGCTCTCTGAGCAAACACAAACTCACAGCCTGCAGGAAAAAGGGAATAATGAATCGAGGAGCCTTGCACCAGTTATGAACAATTTCTTAGCACAAAAGGACAATGACAACTAGGTGTTTCAGGTAATTTGCTGCCCACCTTGCATGAAAACAAAAATATAATAAAAAAATTCAGGGGAAATCAGGGACTTTGACACTAAAAGAAACTTTGAAACATTTTCCCCTTAAGAAAAAAAAAGGAAAATCTTTTGTTTTGATTCAATCACAACCAATTGCACGTGGTGGCATTATCTTTTTATTTGGCAGGTGAACTAAGAAATCAACTATTGTTCTATGTATTGTACAGTACACTACATTGCTGCACCATTCTGAATACCTTTTAAGTTATGGCCCTTACTTCCTGAGGTAGATTTACAGAAATGGGGGGTTGTATTTTTCTTTCTAAGTCAATAAAATCCCCCGGGAAGGAGGAATGTTTTATGTGACAGAAATTCCCAGATTGAAATCCCTAGACCTTTCCATTAATTTATCAACCAAGCAGAATTTATGAAGTATCTAAATTGGAAATGAGATGTGTATCTTAATGGTCTGTTTCGCCTGTAAGCAAATGAATAAATAAATAAATCACACTACTTTTGTGGACAAAATTCAAAGTTACTTGCATGTTTCTATTCAAGCTCTAAACACTTGCAAATTATGATGTGAACATGAGAAAAGAAGGGTGATAGAAAATGTGTCATATACTCATGATTCAGCATGCATGAAAACAAATCCATTTGTTCATAGGATGAAAAGCAATAAAGATCATTAAAAGGATAAAACACTTTAACGAACAAATCACAGATTTTAGAATTCTCTATACTGCTTGGCTGAAGATGTAAAGAATATTATTCAGCAGATGTAGAATGTTGTATGCCACACACATTGGAAAAGCAGTGTAACTCATTATTAGCATGGGTCTTTCAGGTCAAAACAACTTGGTGTATTTAGATTTCCATGATAAATGAATATTAGAATCAAAACCCTGAGTTTACAAGATGTGCGTGATGACCTAACCCAAAAAAAGACTGCAGGGAACATTAGCAAAAAATCATGTCACATCTACATCTCCATAACTCATAAAATTAAAAATGTCATCTACTTTTACACAAAAGTTGCTATTCCAAAATACGTTTTTTTTTTTTTTTCCTTCTTCTTCTTCTTTAGTGGTGGATTTCCGGGAGCATAATATTTTAACTGACCTCCAAACTCCACTTGTGAAAACTGGACATGCAAGACTGCTCCACACCAACACAGAGCACGTTCAGTTAATGCTTACATTATAAGGATTATGCCAACAACATAAACTGAAATTAAACCTTTTCACTACCCCTCTGCATCTGAACAGTCATAAATTGAAGTAAGTGTAGAAGAGATGCACTCAATTTCAGCTTGAGTTCCTGGCCTGATTATGTGATGCATGCCAACATACATTCTCTTAATCAAAAGTGGTTCAGTGAACACTTGTGGTAAGAAAAAGGCAGACTATTGTCCTCTAACTGAAAAAAAAATAGAAAGTAAATTAATGGGGGGAAATATCAACTAAAGACAAAGCTGTTGTGTTATGTTATTCTCCTATGCTGAGGACACAAGCAGAAAACAAAAAATGTCATTATTTTTCTCTTGATGACCAGCTGTGGAGCTCAAAACCACACAAAAATGTTTTTCTGAGGAAAACCAAATGCTACACTTAAGCATGTATCACAAATCATCACAAACAACAGGAAGGCAAACTGCTGGAAAACTGCAGTCTGAAAGTTGAAGAGTAGCATTGAGCCCAAGGCTTTCTACCACCCCCAGTTCCCTCAATTTCACATGTGCCTGATGTAGATTCTGCACAGCACAGAAGGCTTTGTGTTTTGGTTTGGGTTTATTTTTTGCTTTCTTTTTTCTCAATTCTCTTCAGTTTCCTTGTCCCTTTCTACCTCTTTCCACCTGAATATGGTACTGTGTGACCAGCTCTAAGTGATCCTGCCTTGGCAGGGGGTTTGGGTCTATATGAACTCCAGAGCTCCCTTCCAACCCTAACAATTCCATGATTCTGTAATAATATTTAGAAAAAGAACATTTAAATTCACCTTCATACACAGAAGCAAATTAAAACAAATTAAAACTGTTGAAATGATATTTGGAGCAGATGACACAGGAACACAAATCTGACTCCCTCTTGTTGTAGTGACTGCAGTCAGGCTTGTACAGATAAATATGATGACGACTGATGGCTCTGCATCTTACTTTCCAGAAACCCTGCCAAGTTCTACTGACACTCTCTGCCCTCTCTCCCCTGGGCTCCTCCAATCTAGCAACCCTGAAGTCTAAACAGATTAGAGAAATTTTCATTCCAATCAATTGAAGCAGATTCATTTTTGTCTCATTTTTGTCTTATTTAATTATTTTTTTTCATTCATGAATGGTCATCAGTTACACTATGATGGTTTCTTATATATTTGCATAGCAATTTTTCAAAACAATTATAAGCCTGAGATTTTTCACAAATACATAGTGTGATTTTCATCAAATAGCAAGAAAATTCATCACTATTTACTTCTAAATAAAACTCAAAAAGATGGTCCCCATCCCATCTGGAAACAGTTGCAAAAATTTGCACATTGCCAAGAAAATATGATATTATACATGAAAGAAGAGCCACAGGCAGTGGAAAGCAAATGAGTAAATCTTAGGGTGTACTTATTTTCAATACAGCACTATGTGAAGCAAAAGCACAAACAAATAAATGGGAAATAAAAAATTCATCGAACTACCATGGGAAAATTTCTTGCTTTTTCATTTTTTTAATAATGACTAATATTCCTTACTTCCACTGTGGAAGACAGGGACCAATGAATGGAAGAGAGGAAAGCAAGTTTCTATTTTAATCAGTGCACATTTCTTCAAGTAAACTTCTTTACTGAAATTGGCCAAGACAGTAAAATAGCAGACATGCAAATTGAGATCTGGGAAATTCTAGTTTTACTATAAATGAAAAGAACTTTTGGTCTTCAATCTTATTTCTTTGAAGCAAAAGAACATGGGGAAATGCTTGTCTAGCGCACCAGTAACATCCACATCTCTACCTTGGCACTTTCCCTTCACTGGAAAGGAGAGTGAAAAATTATCTAAGCCTTCACAATCTTCTTTCTACAGGAAAGCAACTCATTACCATGGATTTGACAATAACTTATTTTTTTCCAGCAGCTCAATTTTGTGTTATGGTCTGGCATTTATTTTTAATTTTCTTTATAAAGGCAGCTGAATGTTGGTCTAGGGAGACATAGAAAGGTTCTAGAGAAGATATTCAATGTAATTTTTTTTATCTACTAGCCCTTCTCGGCCTATAGGTTTTCACTATTCACTTTGTCTCAGTGAAGGTTGAGCAGAAAAGCAGCTACAGAAACAGACACCTGCCCCACTATCTTATCATCAGCTTTTGGTCTTGCCAGAACAGGAGAATCATTGGCAAAGATTAAATGCAGATGTAATGAGCAAGACAAGATAGGGAAAAACCCCATATATAAACCCCCTTCACTACTCAAATAAGCAATTTACACAGATAAAGTGTCTTTAGTTCCCCAGGCTAGAAAACCATGTCTGACACCATATTAGCTCATATGACTTCTGTAAGCCATCTGGGTTTCCCATCACATTTATCATATTAAATCCAGAGCAATTGCTACTCATTCTTCAAATGAGTAGTATTCAAATTCTTCAAATATGACATACTTTTCCACATAAGATAAACCTTTTGCAAAACAGTCAATTAAGAGTGATAAGAAACTTCAGACTTTGCTGATGTTGTCAAACAGAATGCTAATTTAAGCTATTTCTGGTGATAGCATTTTCTTATTTTCTTTGTTCTTTCTCTCTTTCAGTCAGTGTCAACATTTAGTCACATGAAACCCAGACTAAATGCAAACAATCTTAATCCAATGCTAACACAGAGGCCTTTTTCCCCATTGGCTTTTCAGGGAGTCTGAACAGCACAAAAGTACCTAGAATTTTAATAGGTGTTGTGGTGGCGCTTCTTCCAAAAATTTTTCTCCCTGCACTGCAAGCAAAGTAAATGATTGTTCTGATAACTGTAGAGCTGTCAGATGAGCACTATATGGGTCCTTTCTCCCCTGTTCTGAAAATCAGGAAAATATGCTTTTCCACTGACCTCCCCAGGTTAATCCAGGTTAAACCTTTGCAAGAACATCTGGAGGAAATTAAGTGCAATAACACAAATCTTCCTAAATGGTTTGAGCTGATGCTTCCATAAAAGTCTTATTTCATTCATGATCCTATATTTCCCCTGTCTTTCCCTCTTGTTCATGGACAATAAAAGATATTACTTACATCTATCAAAAGACATTTAAGGGCTTTAAGAAGCAAGTTCATCCAGTCTGGCCTAAACTGATGAAAAAAAATCCCAAACCAAACAGTGCATACAACTTACTTAAACTGTTAGATCTTAAAGCCTGAGGTAGGTTCTGTGACACACAATCACACAAAGAACTCTCAATCCTTTTGCACAAACCCTTCAGCCGTGGCCAAACAGTTTCTCACTTCCAGGATGAGTTTTCCATGTACCAGGGAGCTTGCTCATGGCTTTTCATTGATTCTGTCACCCCTTCATCCTTTTGCCTCTGCCATCACCCCCAGCCCAGAACATCACCCCCAGCATCTTACTGCTTTGTCAGCCCAATGGTATTAAAAGGTTTAAAATATGGCTTCAGTAGGATATGAGTCATCCAACACTAAATGCAGACTGATTCTCCATTTACATGCCTGCTCACGTACATAGGATGGCAAATAGAACCTAATCTTCTACACAGGAAAATCATATAATAATCTAAGAGTAGTAACCCATACAGTTCAAACTTTCTGTATGACATAAATTACAAAAATTATGCAGATAGAAACATTGTTTGCCTTTTGTCATTTAGAAAATTTGCTGTTGCTTCCCCTGAGATAACAAATTCAGTATCTTGAATAGAAAAAAAAGAAGCATATATATTTCTCTTTCCCCCCTTTAGCCATACAGACCTCACAGAGGTTTCTAAAAAGATCTACCTGAATTGAGTAACACCAGTGTCATATTGTGACTGATCAAGGACATCTCAGTATTATAAATTTATTTACTAGCTGATAATGAAGCAGATGCCCACAACTGATGGTTCCATACTTTGTCTTTGAGGGCTACTGAATTGAAATTTAGAGAAAAGCAGCCTTGCTGTTGTATTTTCATAGTGATGCCATGACATTTGGAATATAAGTCAGTCAATTTTACTCTTAGTTAATACTCCCCTATGGCAATCCACCCCAAAAACAAGATCAATTATAATTACACACTTGTGCTAAAAGTCTATTAGAGGAATGTGTGACCCGATAGTTAAAATCAACCAAAAACAAACCAATAAATTTTATTTCTAATGATGAAGCTGAAAGTGCAAGAAGTCACATGATAGGATACCATCCTTAGTTCCCTCTTTGTATTATCTCCTCCTTTTTATTGTTATTAAAGACCAGAATGATCACTTCAGCCTCAAGCTTCTGCTTACAGTTCCCAGACGGGGACTAACTCAGCATTCAGTCACGCAGCCTTCCTGTTTCATGCTGCTGGTCTGAGGGCAGCAGCTTAATTATTTCTTGCCTGTGGATATGTGGTGGTAGATATGTTAATGCAAACATACAAAATTTAAGCCAGAGATATGTAAGAATGAGTTGAAGTGAAGCCAACTATTCTGTACTGGTACCCTGCAGATTTGAGTAGAAAATCTTCCATTTTGGAAAAAAAGTTACAAAAATGTCTAGGCAGAGCAGCACTGGACAAATTTCTTTTATCATATCAAAATTAATTTTTCACTGAATTTGTATTGGTATTTTTATTAGTATTTAGGTCAATTAGTACTTTTACAAAATGAAAAATTTATTTCAGCATTTGTTTTTTTCCTTGTTAAGATTTGTCTCTGTTTTAAAGAAATACATTATTACAATTTGGAACTCCAGAAATACTAGCATTAATTTAGGATGACAACTAAGAATCTGTAGAGCACAATCTGCATTGCAAAGAGTCAATTTTTTTTCCTCTAATGACTTTCTAAATATTTTAATTTTCATTTGTATTTTAACTTTTTTTCCCTTTTCCCCATATTCAAATTGCTGACAGTTTTACTAAAACACCACTATGGTTTAAAAATAGCTGAATCTAAATATATTTTAAATGCATTAAAATCATTAAGTCATGCTACTCAGTACAAATTGAAATGGGGGAGATTCTGAAATAAAATTTGGCCTTTTTTGGTATATTATGTTTCTGGTTTTGGCCTCAGCACTGTCTTATCAGAATGAGTTCTAGAGCCTTAGAAAGTGCTTTTCTGTATAACCTTTATGGAATCGCCTGGATGCCTACTGAAGCTCGGTAACTCTGTGTCATAATTTTATATACAATTTCTGCCAGCACTCACATTTTAAACCTGTGATTTTGTCAGCTGATGGGTCTAATGCAAGGACAGGACTTGGTAGTGAGATGTCAACAGCCCATAGATAAGGCAGTTTGATCTTGTGATAGGAAATTGATGATCACATTTTTAAGATACATTATAATAGATTGAGAGTCTTTTGGAAGGGAAATGTAACTATCACTGTCACTTAGTCAATAAATAACAAATATGACAAAACCATGTAATCCTGTAATCCTTCGAATATCAAGGTCCAGATCTGCTCTTTCTGAAGCCAACAGGGACTTTGACCCAATTTAAACACTTTGAAGAAATTTTATTGTAAGACAGAGTACCAGCATCTGCAAAAACTGCCCCCATTTGAAAAAAAAACCCACTGGTCTGGGTGCAGATAGTTGTTCTGGAAAAAGAAGAAATCTTTAATAAAAAAAAATTGGCCAAACACAAGATATATAAGTAAAAACTTCTGAAATCAGTCTTCACTGGGGATACTTCAAACAAAAATGAAATTATAAGAACACTACATCAGAAAGTAATTATCAAAAAGAAGGGTGAGAGCATGCACAAATGCAGAGAAAGTATGGATAAAATTTGGGAGACTATTCATAAAGAGTGTAGAAAGTTTAGTTCAGGAAGAGTTTACAAGACCTTCCTTGACATTCTGCAGAAAAGCTTTTGTCATGCCATGATTTCTTTGATAAACCTTGAAGCAATGTGGTGCTTCTTGATAGGAAAAAATATAAGCCAGATGAAAACAGTGGACTCATAACTTGAATATTCTCAGTTCTCACAAGCCTGTCATGCTTCAAGAATCCCATAGCATGTCACTCTTTCAGAAGATGTTACAGACTGGGGTTTTTTTCTTTGTCCAGGAACAGTTAATTATCATTAATTAGCAACTTTCCCGGTATTGAGATTGCAAAGCTGCGTTTACGGTATCAAGGAAGTCCTAGCACTTAACAAAGTGGAAATTGGAGAAAAAACGGTAAGGTATTACATGAGAAAAGGTTGAAGTGAAATGCTCAGCTCCAAAGCTTGAACAAATAAACAGAGCAGATAAAAAGCACTTTTCTTGCTCCTCTGTGCACTCAGTGGAAAGAAACTATCAAACTTTTGCACCCCACTGATCCAAGATGCATTAAAAATCTCTCTCAGTTGAGAGAAAAATGTGTCAACCACCAATGCTATTCTAGTTCAATTTAAGGGGGGAAAAAAAATCTATTTTTGTAAAAGCTGTCAGTGAAAAACTCTCATCCAAACATTCACTCATGCTCTAGAGTGGTCATGTATTTTATGTTTAATGGGCCAAATTTAGAGAACACAGATGCTGATAGCCAGCATTGGCCCATGCTGTGTGTTGGCAAAAGGCAATATATAAGCGTGCACTATTTTTGTGTGAACAAACATAAGACAGCAACTTAATTTAGAGCATCTTCCAAGCAGTTTTGGTTCTCCCTGTTCATCAGCTGTAGGGTGTAAGTACACAGTACTTTTTGTATCAGATCAGTGGAAACAGTGAGCTCGGAGCTTTCTTAGGTCACTCCTGGAGGTTTCTAAAATAAATTCAGAGCCCCAAAACCTGAAAACAAAGCATACACAGTAGGTATGGAGGTGGCAGTAAGCAAAGTGAGGAGCTGAATCCCTTCTGCAGTAATCTACTTATCCCAAAGTGAGAAATTCTCTTATTGCTGCTGCAGCACATGGCACTTAGGAGGGTCACTACAGGACCCTCATATGATAATTTAATTGCAATGACACATGATACCTACATCTCTGACCAGGTAGAGGCAACAGGCATGCCATGGTCATGTATTAACGTTTGAGGAAAAGCTGCAAGTCAAGAGAAATGAAGGGATGAAGGAAGAATATGACCTTTAAAAAATTAAAGGTGTTGTCGTATTGCCTTTGTCAGCATGTGCTGAGATAGAACCTGTTCCTTTTCAGATGTCTCTTTTTCCTTCTTTTACAGTAACACACTGAAGCTAAGCACTTATAAGTAATGCTTGGTGCAAAACAAGGATGATAATTCTGACCAATAAACTCTAATGTGAAACTCTGTCTAGGAGCACTGCAAATACTTACACATTCTCATCCAGCCTTTTTCAACAAATCTTTGGTAACAGCAGCAAATATTATGATTTCAACCTAATCCCAGTCTAAATCTGCTGGATAAAAGGGCTACACAGAACTTTTCCCCCAGATATCAACTTTTATTATGAGGCTAAATTAGAGGGCCAAATGTAAGGAAAAGACCAGCAAAATACCTTTCTTGAGACTGTAATCAGGAGCTAATTTTGAACTTACATCCATTCTTGTTTCCATCTACTCATAAAAAAGAATGGGGGACCTTTGAACCATGGATTTTTTTTCTTTCTTTCTCTATTCTTCTACTAGTTTTTGTTTCTAGTAGAACCAGGATAAGGCATGTTATCTTACAATGTATTTCAGTGGCAGACATTTTAAACAAGATGACAAATTTGCATTGATCTCAGTGGTATATGCCAGCTACTAGGGAATGAATTTAATTTACCCTTAAGTCAGTCTATATCAGGTTTATCAGTCAGTCTAGTTCAGGAAGACAGGATGCCCAGCATGTCACTGCCTGTGAACAAACATACTTCACACTCCCGGGATCAGTAAACGACCCAAAACCTGAGCTTGTCCTTAGTATTTAAAGTGACTAAGTAAAGTGACCTAAAATCCACATAGAGTCACATGCCCTTTAGCATCAAAGTGGACCCTTGACAAATAATGAAAAGAATTTATGTCTAGGGATTGCTCAGTTCTGTAAAAAAAACAAACAACAAACAATATCTAATGTTCTTCTTACTTTGCTTCCTTTTTTTTTTTTTTTTTTTTTTTTTTGTGGACTTGCTTATTTGTTTTCTAACTTTTAATTAATTTAATTGTTCTTACTGTCTGCCTCTGTTCCTCCTTGTCTCACTCAAAAGACAATAAGCCTCCATCCAAGTCTTGTGCACATGAAGAGGCACTTTCCCAGAGACCAGCAATGCTGCCTGGAAAACTCTTGCTGGAAGAAAAAGGTTGTTTGCAAGAGCTCTTCCCTGTCACCAGCTGCATGGGGGACAACATGCTAATTGCTACTTGGTTTTAGAAGGGCACTGTCTCCTATATTCTGCTACTTTTTTTAATATGTCCACTAAAATATCTGATTCTGAAGTATACCTAGTATTCCTCTCCGGTGCCTATTTACTAAACAGTTAAGAAAACACCCTTTATCTTTCCCATAGATCGTCTCTAATATTTGGGGTGAACTACCCATCAAAGGTTTGTTAGGGTGAATTAGCTGAGATAGAGCACATCACTAACATGGCACACAGTAATTTAATTAGCCATGAGCATTTGTGTCACAATAAGAAAAATCCAGACAGATGTAAGTTGCACACATCCTTACCCATCATATTTCATCATCACACTGGCTCAAATCCATATTTTTAATCCAATTCTATTTAAAGGCAAAAAGCTGTCAAGCTCTCCAAATTTGGGACCCAAGAAATAGTTGGGGACATTTCCACCCTTGCCAAGTCAGACTGCCTTCTGTGTCATGCATTAGGTTGTCATATCTATTTATTTCAATGCACCTGGCTATTTCAGTCCTCCCTTTTCTGTGGGTAAGAGGGATTAATCAAACCTTGCATCCATGGGAAAGGAAGCTGACTGAGGCTTGTGAGGTCCAAATACTGAAGCTGGTTGATGTGCTGTTACATTATGATTTCCATGGCTCCAGCAGTGAATACGATGGACACTACAGGAGAAATGCTGTGCTTAAACCACACAGCTGCATAGAGAGTAGGGTTGTACCCACCAGGTGGACAGACATTAGAATGTTTTGCACAGACTCTAGAAGCAAGCTCAGAGAATAACCAATGACTCCATTTTCAGGGTAAAAATCATGAGAACAAAGAAAAACTCCAAGCCTTCAGCTTCACACTCCTAATCAGAAATTTTACATTACAATTTTACTGCATTTTCCTTATGATAAATATGATATTGGAAGTGACTAAACAACTTTGTTCAGTAGAAATACTGGAAAAATAATAAAGATTTCAGCCAATTATTTATATATTATTCACAGACACAACACCCTATATACATAATTTTAGATATGCTATTTTGGACCCCAAAGCAGAAACAACTTTTAAAAACCAGCAACATTGGAGAGAAAAAAAAAAAAAAGAAAAATATTAGTGCACTTATCACCACAGCAGGAAGAGACAGCAATACCAACAGTAAGCATGTGCCTAAATGGCTCAGCAGAAACATCCTCCTACGTCTGATACCTCTCCATACACACAGCAATTCAGTGCCCTTTGAACATATACACACTGTTTTCTGAACCAATTATGATGCTGGCATATGGTCCATTTACCAAGAAAGAAAAAGACTTTTTAAAAGCACTATCATGACCATTATGACACAGAAAACGTTGGCCACTATTACAGGGCCTGAGCCAACGTTTATTTAAATAAATGAAAAGACTTTCACTGTCTGCAGAATGTACTTTGGATCTGGTCCACAGTACTTGGAGAGTGCTGCTGATATTCCTGGCCTCATAAAGAAACAGAGACTAGAGCACCACCAAAACCTAGTTAAACAGAAACTGTTCTTTAAAAAATGCCTATAAGGAATAATAGGGAGGGAAGCAAAATGTTCCCTTGGAATTCCAAAAACTTCTGAAAATGAATGTCATGGCTCTTTTAGAATTTTAATGAACCTATGCTATTCAATAAAGTACTGTAGCTGTGTTGCAATGTTCTATTGATCAAATTACTGAGTATGATTTATGAGCATTCTCCAGGTAAACGGCATGACAGTTTTCTATAAAACTGTTACAATATAAGACCACATGCAATGTCTTGTTAAATGTTGTCCAAAAAGTCCCAAGAGAGATTTGTGGATACAGATTGTGCTTACAAGTCCTAGAGTGTTTAGTGTAGAGTCAACCCTAAGGAAGTATCTGTTTTCCACCTAGGCTGTAGTGTCCTGCAAGGCTCTCACCTCAATCCTAAACAGTTCATCTCAGAGCACGAAGTTCCACAGGTTGAGGTCAGTCTGGACTCTCCTGTCCTCCAATATTCCTGTTCCTGGTATTTCTTCCACCCACCCTGCAGCCCTCCAGCATGGGAGCAGGAAGCTCATGATTCATTGTCTTGATTTCCTCCCTCTTTCCACCTTTCACACTCGTGAACTGTCTGACAGCCCTAGGTAAGGACGACTTTTTGGAAGCAAACAAGGTATGATTGCTCTGCTTTGTACAGTGCAACAAAGCTCTGGAGGTATCTAAATGCCCTGCTGGACATGAAGTACAAATGATTCTGGTTGGGAGGGGTACTGAAGATGAGCCAGCTGGAGCTTATTTAAGACAACACCAAGACAAACATGAAATATTACAGGAGACAAAGCCCAAAATGAGATCATCAATCCATCTGAGGATGTCATTTGGAAACATTTGCATTAACAAGGCTCCTCTCTGGGTGCTGAATTTCATATAAATCCCAAAAATGGATTACCAATCTGATGCAATTTCTTTTTTCCTCATTTTAGCTACTACAGATCAAACTCTGCATTATAAAATTCGTAATTTACCAGGTACTTTCACTGCCACCCCAGTATTTCAAATAACTCTTAAACTGTAACCCATGTGTTTATTTTTCTTCTTGCAGCTATTAAAATGATGCAAAGCCCTGCTTTCAAAAAGGTGTGCAACTCTTGCTCTAAGCAGCAACATTTTTCAGAACAGTTTTAAGCTCTGTCAGAAGCTCACAACCAAGTGCGAAAAAAAGCCAGCACAGAAGCAAATGACAAGGTACCTAGGACTGTGCAGGCATCAAAACCTGTGAAAAGGTGTTAGCACTCACCTCATCCTGTGCTAACATAGCACCAATCCTACATGGACATAATGAATTCCTCAGAGCTGTGACTACATGTGGTGTGCTTGCTACATTCTCTCCTCCAATTCTGCTGTGCAGGGACATTTCTTCCCGAAGTAAAATGAAGCGTAAGAGTGTTTTGGATGAGAAAAGAACATAGACATGACATCTATAAAATACAACCTACTCAGTACAAGTACAAAGAAAGTAAAAAGCAGTTTCAGTAAAAGGTTCTCTAAAATAAAATTTAAACAAATAAATCAATGCTCAGAAGGCAATGGAACGAGAAGAATTGTAAAACTTATTCTAAACATTTTTGAGGTTTCTTTTTATTTAGGTTTGAAATTTATGTAAGATTTTGACACAAAGTATACTAAAACAGAACTTAGAACAATTAATCGAGAACTAAAGTGACAGAACAGTTTAGAGAAACATAAATTCAGCAGTGTTATAGCCAACAAATCTGACTGCCAGTGTGGAGCTCCTTACATCATCCAAGCATCAAATGTTGCCAATAAAAGAGTTTAGGTTGCATGGAATATATAACCCAAATGACTGTATAATAAAAATATATGAGTGTTCAGAATTTTATATGGATTTCAAGAAAGCATTTCATATGGTATCACCAGAAGAGGAAAGATAGAGTGGTAAAAAAAGAGAGAAATATTATATTGACTTAAATACTAAAGTGTATCAGTAGAAGATGTTACAGTTAAATTATGTGTGCTGCTTATTATATTACTTACTATGGTCTCCAAAGAACATGGCAACACAAGTATGCGGGCAAGTCTTTTTCTTGGAAAAATAAACTCCTACCTTCTCATTCTGAGAAAATTAGTGCTTTCTTTTAGAACTGAACCAGCTACTTTATTACCTAAATGCTTTAAATTCTTTAACATCTTCATTTCCACATGCCTCTAGAAATGATGCTATTCTGTTTAACAGATTATTCAGTGTTGTTTTTAAAGACTAACGAGTTCTTTTTTGCATGTTTCTGTTTAAGGAAACTGTAGGAGCACAGGTCTCACTGACCGGAAAGAGACCAAATATCCTATCTGCGTCAAAATCTTTAAAAATAATTTTGGACTGTAGTCGTGACAGGGAACCAAATACAGATTACCCTATCCCCAGACTGGTACCTTAACTTCTGAATGATCTTTTCTTCTATTACAAGATGACATTAAGCCAGCAGACAGAAAAGTGGACAACCAGGCCATATTCTTACGAAAGAAGTGAAAAACATAAGCTCTACTACTAGTTAAGCTCTCTCACTAGTGTTGCTCCACAGCAACAGGCTTTTTTTTAAACTGAACTTAGAAGTCACAGAAGCATAACTTCAGCCTTAAAGTGATGATGATAATGATAACGATGATGATGAAGAATACAAAAGAGTAAGAGAGCTAGCACTTCTTAAGTAAGTTCTGCTAACTATATAGAGATCTAAATGCTGCTCACTCACACAGCATGCTTTCTTAACCATCAAAATTATTGGTTAGTTAGTTCTTATCATGCTGCATCATACTCATAGACAACTCTGACAAGAATCAGTAGCAAAGCAGGTTGTTCATTTAACTTGGCTGACTCTTAACTCATTTAAATTAATAATTTTGAATGAACATAATTTATTTAGCAGAATAATTCTTACAGCAAGTACGATCTATATTTATGGGGAAAGAGGTAGGGGAATACAAAAATTTAGGATATAAATTTGGCTAATAAAAACGGTAAAAAAACAATTGAACAAAACAAAATAAAAAGAATAAGCTTTATCCAGTCATTTTCAGTTTAAAATAATCAAGAGTGATGGGGAACTCAAGCAGCAAGTACAGTCAGAGCAACTGATAAGAGAGAGTTAATCTTAACAGTGATCACTCATGAGGGTTGAGAGAAGGAAACATGACACAGAGTGATATTCAGAGGTAATGTATTGGCTGGATCACCTGTACTTTATCACTTTGGACTCCAGGACAATATTGAGTGGCTCTCTGTGATCTGGAAAGAAACAAGCAAAACCTAATGAAAGAACATTCTCTACTTGGCTTCCTTGTTCCATTGGTAACAGTGATGAAAGATGCAAAGAGAGCATGACAGCCCCTGAATAAGTCTGTAATTACTTCCATTTAAAGATGTTGCAGCTTCCAAGGCACAGTGTAAACAGTTTTAAAATGAGTGACATCGCATCTGGTAGAACAAGAAAAACATTAGCCAGACAGAGGAGATTAAACTCTGAAAATGTCAATTTTTAGACTAAAAAGGGTTAAGACTTTAATGTCAGTGATTTATTCAGATAACACCCATGAACATTAAAAGGGCATGAGTTATGCTCATAACTTCCCATGTGTCAAGAATGACAAGACTTTCCCAGAGTCTGCTGTATAGAGAAATCTGTCAGAAGCAGATGGGAAAACAAATTTTGCTGAGAAACAGAAGATTCTGATCTCCTCAACAGAACCTACAAATTATCGTAGGAGCCTTAGCAAAGTAAAAAAGACTGTGGACAAAACCTTAGGAGAAAACAGAAAAAATATTAGCATGTTTGCATCTGAGCTGCAAATAGTTGGTTCGTGTCCCTCATGATCTGTGCTCTGTGGTTTTGTACACACCTAAGTTTATGAAGCCTGATGCCTGTCACTAAAAGAAACTCCTTCTGCAAGCCAGGGTTATGCTATGATATGGGATGGCACAGTGCAGAGGGTTACACAGCATAGGTCATGATGAACCTCGAACGTTAAAAATAAAACAAAACACAGGAACAAAAAGTATTGAACTGGTAATTTGTGCACTCACTTGTGAACAACCTACAAACCAGCATGACTGCCTCTTTGTTCCTCCACCCCTGAAATTAACAAAGAATCCTCAGGGAAAGGCAGCTCCCAAAGACCACTCTGTCAAAAGTAAGTTAGCTAACAACCTCCACAAGCTGTGTGTACCCCACTCACACGAGACTCACCTAGCCCAGAATACAATCACCTCTTGAGTATGACAGATTCTGAGGGCTATGTGCAGCAACCACTACTAGGTACTCTCATGTCACTCATAAACATTTTCCTCTGGACTGTACTGCACGGACCAATGTTGAACTTCTCCTAGGACTGTCTGTCTGGAATGGAACAATAAAGAAGAAAAGGGTTGGAAAACTACAACTGAGTAATTCCCTAGCTACAAAATTCTGCCTGTATGAAAAACAGCAACTGAAATTTCTTGACATATCCTTTTATGGAGATTGTTTCCCACTGCTTGTTAGTTTGCTAAAATTTACCTCTACTGGATTAAAAATGAACTGTTTAAACAAAACATTAGCCACACAATGATCTACTCAGAGAGACTGCTTTACTCCTGCTGACATCACTTTTGCAATTACAGGTTAGTTATGTTGGGTTCCCTTTGTCAAGTGTTGAGCCTTTTTCTTGTGGGAAGTCAGTAAAAGCTTAGCTGTATACGGGTTTTAAAAGTTACAGTTGATATGGTAGAAGCTCAGCATATTTAGAAATAACATTCTTTCTTCTTCATAGAAGAAAAAAAAGCCAACAATTTTTTTACTCCTTTCGTGGGATGTTCTGTTTTAGGTCAAGTGAGGTTTTCCTGCAATTACAAGCACCTGAACTAAGAGCCTTTCTCGTTCCACCACTGCAAAGCCCAGAAGCTTCCCAAGAACTGGACAGGAGAGCATCAAATGCTACAAATAAATGTAGGAAGGAGATGTGAATTGTGACTTGGACTACGCCAAAGAGACCTGGCCGCTGGCTGAATAAGGCTGAAAGATTTAGAAGAAAGGACAGAGCTTTTGTGCATTTCAGGCAAAGTGTCTTGAGAGGTAACTGAGACCACCTATTTATCTTGTGATAAATGAGAGTCAGTGCTGCAGGGGAAGATGTACTAAATAACACCCCAGTGTGCAAGACCAGGCCTGAACGGGCCAATTATCTGGATGAAGAGCAGGATTTACAGAAAGAAAAAGACAATTCTGCAGGTCATGCTAGAGAAAAGAACCTGGGCAAAGGCAGAGGAGGAACTCAGGAGTCAGTGTAGACAGCTCGAGAAGATGAGTAGGTAAATTTTCTGACCAAAACGATGGATACAGGTAGAACCCTGAACCTGCCAGGAAAGGTAACAAAACTGGAAGGGATGCAGATGAGACTGGGTATAGAGGAATCAATCCAGCAGAAGGAGGATCTTTGTCCATTAAAACAGTACATGGAAGGGAGATGGTGAGTTCAAGCTTCTCCTCTCCTTCTGCAGGCAGCCATTGCCCTTGCATGGCTGACCCACAAAAACGTGCCAGTCAGCGGGGATTTTGGCCAGTGTTACCTCTAGTGATGAGTTGGGTCAATAGTGAGTAGATGATGTTTTTTCACAGATATTTTGTCATAATTTCTAGAAGCCAAATGCACAACACAGTTAGTAGAATGATAAAATTTGAATGATAACGCTCCATATTAAATTTGCTTCTGCTGAACACAATAATAGGCAAACTGTCCCTGAATACATATCCCTACCCCCATTTTGTAGGGATGGTTCTAATTTTCACTTTTCAGAAGAGCAACAGAAGTAAAGGGTTTTTTAGAATACAGATCATTTAATGCTATCTTCTCCTTTAGGAACACAGGAGGCACCACTGAAGCCCTAACATTGTCCCTTCAGCTTCTGCTGAGCCCAAAATTGTTCAGGCACATGTCTACATGATCTCTGTAGGTCCCTTCCAACTTAAGTACTATATTCTAGTCTAGTCTATTTATCTTTTGCAAGGCAAACTTAACCGGAAAAGAAAAAGCACAATGCTTTCGACACAGTAGCCTTTTGTCTCAGCTACAGCAGCTCTATTACTACAGTGAAAACACAGAATTATAAAGGAAAATTCTTGGTTCAGACTACGAAAAGTTCAAGGCAAAGAAAGATAATGCAGACAGTATCCATTAACACGCTTGGCCAGACCAAACCCTTTACTGCCTATTTTCATCTACTGGTATGAAAGGTTTTGAGTTATTTTCCTTACTAAAGTGAGGTAGTTGCCACCACAAGACTTTCAAAACTACTCAGGTTTTTTTGTGTTAATCTATTTTTTTCTTCCCACGTAATTTCTTAGGTAATACATCATCCTTTCCACCCTTTGGAGCTTCTGGTGTGATATTATCGAATAGATGCAGTGCATTGATTCTGGACTGCTGGGAATTACTGACTGGCACAGTGGGTAACAAGGAAGTATTAACAGTTGCAGACAGAGTAATTTCTTCTGTGCAGAGAATGGCTCCCTTCAGTTAAAACTAAATATTCTAAGCATTTCTTCTTTGTATTTTCCCAATTTCCAGGACTTTTGAAGTGGATCCCTGTAATTTGTCTTCTTTATGCAACATTACCACATGACTACTATAGAGGTTTTGCTGCTCTGTATTTATATGCCTGATCCTTAGCTCAAAGCTCTGTTTTTCACAACCTTCAGACAGATTCAGAATTGATTAGTGCTATGTAACATCTTCCAAGTTCCACCTACCTATAAGAAATGTCAGATGAGCTATGTAGCATTAGCATGAATAAAGTGCAGTAATCCAGTCTGCAAGAGGAAGAATTTGCAGTATCACAATCAGCACACATTGTTGTAAAGCCCCTGTGTTTGCTGGTTTGCTGGTTTGCTGGTTTGCAAACAGTGCAGATGGCAACACAGGTTCTAACTCTGGAAAACACATACAAAATTGGATATTTTTTTCCCCTCATAAACTTTGTTAAGCTTGCCTCCTCAGACATAATGCTAGCAGAGGCTCTGGGAGAGTGTACAAACCAAGTCTTACAGGAAATGAGACATAAGTAGCTTTAAGGTGTAACTTAATGATGTTCTCAGTAGATTCCTCCTATTCCAAATTATATCTAAAATATTTGTGGTGCTTCCCAAGGGAGTGCCATCATTCCGAAGAGAAGAAGTAATCTGAACGTACCAATGGTGCACATAGGCCATCCAATCTTAATGACATTTGCAATAAAACATTGGGACTGTCAGTCACAAATGCCCCATTGCAAAAAAAACCCAAATAGTTACAATAAATTAAATTTCCATTAGCTGTATTATAAAGCCTCTTCATTAAATGCATCTCATTAGTGAATGAAATATTTTACTAGTGGGTACAAACACTATCATGGGAAGCTTTTAAATTGATTACTTTTTTTTAAAGTTGCTTGAATGTGATTAAGAATCTAAACTCTAGAAGATGTTCTGACCTTTTTGGAGCTTAACTGAGAACCAACTTGAGGAAAAGTAAAAATTACTCAGATTTAAATTCAGGAATGATGAGGCAATGCATTTCATAAAAAGGACAAAGCACCAAAGGGATGGTGCTAAGAAAAATTATAGTTAATAACAGGAGAATCTAAGCTAAAATGAAGGAAAATATAACAAAAATTATAAAGAATACCAGGAATACCATTCGTAATGAATTCACAATAAGATATAGCTAAACAGGTTGAAATAGCTTTTCTGGTACAAAAGAAGAGGAAAAATAGCATGTTATAAGGGGAGTTATAATGACTCATTTCATCATTTCTCAAAACTGATAAGGCACATACAGAACAAAATTGAAGATATTTAAGTAAGACAGTGATGTTGTGTATTGGGAATTGGAGGCAAAGTTTTCTAAGTTGATGTAAGGCACAGAATGTTAGACTAGATGAGTGGGTTAAAATTATTTTAAATTATTCCTTCTTCATTCCCCCTATTATTTTTTACTCTCTCCCCCACACACACACACTTCCCAGAACTATCAAGCATCTCTTAGCAAGTATAAAGGCTCTAAACTACTGATATGTACCTTACACCACTTTATACATCTTAATTTGACGATTAGATTAGGGATGTGAGGAAGAAACACAAAATAGCCCTGCAGAGTGCAGTTTCACAGTATAGCTAAATTAATCTTAATGGCATTCTCTGCCAGTTAACTACCAGAACTGTCACACCACTCATTCATATGTCACACCCATATTTGGGCCACAGCCACTGCAAGTCAGGAGGATGGAAGAGGGGCAAAACCCTTTGCACCAACAGCTAGAGGATTAATGTAGCTGTAAGGTAAATGCAGTGCTTTGCAGTAGAATGTGTGTGTTGGGGCAGGGATGGAGTTTTAAGTTTGAATTCCTCCCCTTGAGCAGCTCTTCATTCTGTCACTTCTCATGGATGTTAGCATTACTACTAACATGAATGGGGGAGCCAGGAAGGGTTGTGGGGAGAAAAGGAAAGAACAATCTTTGATCTGGATGCTTCAGTTGCTGTTGAACTGTGCCAAATTCAAGAGGTTTCAGAGGAGTGGGGATCCCTTTCATTTAGCAGATTCTTGCAAGGTATTATTCAGAAAACCAGATAGATTTATGACAGCAATACCAGGGCCACCACATATGATCAGGATATTACTCCATTTAGCCTTTGGATTTCACAGAGTTAGCAGAGGCTTAGCAGAGCTTTCAAAGACAAATGGCCCTTAATAGACTGACTACTAATCAGAAATATTATATGCATATATATGCATATGCACAGGAAAATTCCTGCTCCCTCAATGAGCACTTCCCTCATTCAATGAAGAGCTTCAAGCTTGAGTTGTTCTCTTAGCTTGCATAACTGCAAAAATTATTTATGATGCTAACATCATCTAATGCATCTACAAGATTTGTCTGGATGACCTCCTAAGGCTCTGATTTTTGTGATGCAGTGATTATGCATTAGTCAAAAAAAGTAATTATTTTATTAGTTCTATATCTGCCCTTTGATTTTATTATCTGTCTGTTTTCTTCCCCCATGTCCCTAAGGAAGTTGGTTTGTTTTCATAATGTTCATCACACTTCAAGAAAATGGAAGAAAAAAATATATAAACAGAGACATCATCACGTAATAAAAAGCAAGAACACTGTGCCACACTACATTTAGGCAAAGACAGTTTCCTCATGTTTCAATCAATTTTACCACTAGGGCAGCTTTGGTTTTAATTCATTATGGACTTCTTCAGGGCTTGCTGTGCCATAGCTTGAACACATAAACTTAGAAAGGTCTCCCTGAATCCACCCAAAAAAATCCCACCTAGATATTTCAAATCCCATCAAAATAGCTCTCTGATGAAAACATTTTCCTGATATGCCAATTTATAGATATCTCTCACTGATATATTCCTTCCCACATCATGTATCTTCACTTGATGTTATATCCATAATATGCTTATGGAACCAAACTATCTCTCATTCATGCATACACTCATATTTTCTTTTTTGTTCAATCACCTGAGAATTGCAATTCTTCTGCCCAATAAACATCCTCATTGATCTGCATAGGTAAAGAGACTCTGGACAGATCAACTATTGGGATACCAGACATTATAAACAAAGCAGAACAAGTCTTAGCTCTGCTAGACTAAACAGAACTCATCCAAGAAAAAATCATTTAGTCATCAGAGACACATAGCGTGTTTCAATTTTACTCAACAGAATTAGCATCCTCCTCATTTTAGTTGGTACAGGAAAAAGAAATTATTTGATGGAGCAGATCCAAATGTATCTGTACCCACTGTTCTTTAATTTGAGGCAATTTTTTATACAATAAGAACTCCAGTCACACTTTATTCCAATTCTGCTACATTAAGTAATGGATTTATTTCAGCTTGGTTTAAGCAAGAACATTATGCTGCTATTGGCAAAGCCTTTCTTTCACTTTAGCACCTCAAAAGGAGAATTTTTATCAGCCTAGGATGCCTCCTGCAGACGAGTTAGGAGCATCTGCTTTTATCCGTAATCTAAATTCCTCCTCTTTTTCAGTCTTAAAATTGAAAGCAAGAACAATAACAACCACGCTTTGAAGCTCTTCATTCAATAACTTAGAGCAATAGCTGGGATTAACAGCTTCCACAATATTTTTTGCTTTCCTATCACCTAACTTCAGAAATAGTTAGATAACAAGGAATGTTGTTTTCTTCATCACAGGTGAAATATACAGTAAGAAGCCACTTTCCATTATGCTCAGAGCAGAAAAACTGCCAAGAGGGAGCAAGTCAGACATAGGTCATCTTCTGCCTTAATTAATGGAAGAGGACAGAAAGGACAGAGCCAAAGTACAGAGTTTTGCTGGAGCCAGACACCCCCAGAGCATGCTGAAACCTGTTGTGAACAGGTTCAGGCTTTTAGGGTGTTTCGCCCTCTGTCTCTAGGTTGCTTCACTAGGGCAGCTACAACTCAGTGTGCTGTAAACAGCTTTGTATCACTTTATATAAATCAGAATAATTTCAGAAAGACCAAAGTTTGTTAGAGACTTATGGCTCAGCCAGCTTCTTCACCCATTGGCTGAAAACCTCACAATGTAAATATCACATCTGTTTAAATTTTGGAAAGCTGTTTAGATGTTGCAGAACTAGGTGAAACTGGGTGTCACTACAGGAATTATTTTACAATGGCTTCCAGAGATCAATTACAAGTTCAACATCCATTTATCTAGTAGAATCAGGAAATATTTTGTTACAGGCCATTTCTGTAGAAAGAGTGCAATTTATAGAGGTTATATTTTTCTATTTAAGAGTGCTGCAGAATTGTTACTTACATGCCAAGTTGCTTGTTCTAAAATCAGTCCTTGGCTCCAGCTGTGAAAATGAGGAGTTCTGCATCACTTTCCTTGCCTCTCACACACATGCTGTCATCTTGCCCTGTGGCATTTCATTAGACAAGAATGCACAGCCTTATGATCAAGAGACCCAAAATTTGGTATCAGGGCTGTATTTCTTACAGCAACTCAGATCACTAAGCACTCAGGACAAAGACTTCTTTCTGCAAACCATCTACACTCAGTTTTCAGAATCTTCTGTGAAAACTCAATGACAATGCCATTTGAGATCTTGTAAGCTTCAAGCTAGCTTGTATAATTCCCCTAAAAAAAGAGTGATCTCTCCAATCTCCTCCTCTGAGAGCTTCACTTTGTTGTCTGTCTTTCAATCAGGGTTCATAGGGCTCTCAGACCTGAAAACATAAGTCAGGCATGAGACTTCTGATTCTTTTAGCCTCATCATTCCCTTAGGACATTTTCTGCCTAAAATGATACCAGTAAGTGGGTTCATTTATATTTTGATAAAATAAATAAAATAAAAACACTCCTCACACTGAGCTGGCCCAATGGACCTGTGACTGCACCAGTGTATATGGAGAATCTCTAAGTCATTCCAAAATTACAGATATCCAGGATTTTCTAGATATCCTGGTGAAGACCACAATAAGTAAAATGCTGAATGAGAAAGTATCCCTTACTAAAAAGGGGAAATTAAAAGAAATAGATCAACAAATACCAAATAAATGTTGTCAGTCCACCAACAGACTCAACTGAACTTATACCTGGTCATGAAGAGACAAAAAGGCAAACCTTCCTATTTTACATATCAGAATAAGAAATTCAAATATCTATTCCAAAATGAAAGACAGTTTCAGAGAGAGCTGGCCAGCACTGACAAGAGATGGATCATGACAAACTATTACTCCTGTAGTTGAAGAGATGAATATATCATTCCTGTCTGGACACAGACTGGACTACTTTTTGCTCAGATATAATTGATTATCCTTAAACTAAATTTGAAACCCACTACAACTGCTCTCCATAGCTGCATTCATTGTTTGGCAGAATAATTCACAAACTACAATCACAATATTGATTGTATTCATTTTGAGATGTTTCTTGACACACATTGGGGTAAACCAAATTTCAGCCAACCTTAAATTCACATAAATCCATTTCTGTTCTGATAGTGATTCTATCTACATTATTTACTTGATAATTATTAATCTAGATGTTAGAGGCAGTTTGGGTTTTTATCCTCTCTTCCTAAGCACATCCTATTTTTGGGTGCCCTGGTGCAGCCATCACTCTCCAGAAAGATTTAACTTTTCCAGCATCATTTGCTGAAAAAGTAGAATCTGGAGTTTTTTGTTTTTTGGGGTTTTTTTTGTCTTGTACAGAACAATTGATCACATTAATTTCTGGTGGAGTTAGCCTCAAGACTGTATAACTTTAAAAAAAAAATCTTTAAATATATAATTAAACAATATTATAAATACCATAGGTGGAGAACATCAGAATTTTGAAGGATTATGGAATACGGCACATAAGAATATCTCCCATGCAAAGGTCCAAGCAGTTAAAACACATTATGTGAAAGAACACAACATGATCAGTGAGTTCCACCATGTCATCGTACACACTGGCCAGCCAAGGCACAGAGCCTGTGCATGGATCATCCTGCCTAAGGTTACTCAGGAGGTAAATGGGAATGGGAAGGAGAGACACAAACACCAATCTTGGCTCAGTTTGGTGTTCTGGCCACCTCCAGCACACCTGTCCTGAGGAACAGGAGGCAGGTTAACATCTTCAGCAATCACAGCAGCCACTGCCTTCTTTGGCAAAGGCATCAGTTGTACCAATACCTTGGGTTCCAGTGTCCTTAGGAAAATAACTGAGGTTATTATTTACCAGCTATGAAGTAAGACACTCCCTGCTTGTATTTTCTCCTGCAGTGATAGCAGAGAGGTTAGACACTGTACATGGCAGTGTGACAATCATAAAACACTACTCAAAAAGTGATTAAATTTTCTGAATAGAATTGCCATTTCTATTCATATGGATTAATTCTGGCAAGAAAAACTCCATGTTTACATCTACAAAAGCTTCAAAAATCCCTTCGCAAAGAGGGTAAATCTTGCTACCTGTTCCCAAAAAGGATGGGGGAACAATGGAAGAGATTTCAAATTTCAGCCTTTCCATTTTAAGGGTTTTTGGCACTTGATTGATGGCCACAGAACTCAAGAGCTATTGTTTGGGAGCCTGCTGATTAAAAACACCCATCACCTTGAGCTTGGACATGAAAAGCAGGGAGTGTGACAGTCCTCTAGAAGCACAAACAAAAGCAGGGATGAAAAAAAAATATAGGTGTAGAAAATAACAATATTTGTCTACTAAATGGCGTTGATTTCTCATTCATAATTATTTGTCAAGTATTTTGTTGACAAATGAAAAACACAGCTTCCCTGTGCTAGGTACTGTACTTAGAGTGAGGGTGCACCAACAGTCTGTATATACGTAACAGCAGATAAAAGAAATAAAGAAGAATTAAAGCACAAGGATTAAGATACTGATTCTTCACTCCTAAGTTGAAGCATGTGACTAACCTTCCTAGACTAAGAAGTTAGGAACTTGCACTTTCTCTACATGAATGATGAAAGTGAGAGAAGATGAAGCCATGCCTGTGTTCTTCCCTGCTTCTCATTCAATAGGGTCCTGGCTGATGCAGTTTGATGGTTCCACCTGTAACACCAAGACATAGCAATTTTTTCTTGTTTTTTGGTCAGCCAGTCCCCAAAGTTGAGGTGGAAATTTGGATTAGATCTCCTCAGTCAGAAAGTCTGTCTTCATAGGCAGTTTTCTAGTACTGTGAAATAGTACCAGTGTAGTTTCATAAATGAATACCTAACCCAGAAAGCGAATACTTTTCTTCAAATCACTTTAAGGCAAAATAAAGCGATAAGTTAAATGAAGAAGAAACACTCCTACATAAGTAGAACAATGCCCACATGATAATTACAGGGTGTTTGATTCATATTACAACCTGAACTGGCAATAACTGCCCAGCATAGCTGAGTTATGATCTATGGCTTTAACCATAGGAAAATATTACTTTTTAAGAGATGTGCAGGAGTGATATCATATATTGAAACATAACTCCACAGTAAAGCTAAGGACTCACTGATTCAGATGCTAACCAAGTCCAGTGAGTTTCCAACTCCTTCAATGTCTTGCACTGCTAGCAGAATGAACACTGTATCACTTTGAAAAGAAAATAAATGCCTGCACTCTGTTTTAACTACCTAAATCTGAATAAAGACACCCACAGAACACAGAGTGAAGTAAGAGTTTGTATGTGTAATGATAAAAACCTATTGTGAAACTGCACCTGGGCTAAATTTCACATGTACTGTGCAAAATCTGAAGACATGGGAATATTACTCAAATGCTAGGGCTCAGAAACACTGGCACTTTCAGAACATGAGTATCACTTTGTAGCTCAGGATTGTTCCCTCTGTCCTCTTAAGCAGCTGTGCCCAAGGCCTGAGACCTTTGCATTTAGTCTTATGCTGCCAGTGCCTGGGACGTACATAGCTCACCATCCAAATCAGTGGCTGATTTCAGCTTCACCCTTGCTCCAAGTAAGAGCCCTGTCCATCCCTAAATACTACAGAAAGGAGACAGAAGCTCTACACAAGCTCCTTCTGGTAAATACCATTTAGAGCCACCAAAAAGCTCACTTCAGCACCCATCTGGAGAAAGAGCCATCCCCATTGTAAGCCATCCATGGCACAGGGCAATGGAGAGGTCAGAAGACCATGTCTTGCCCATGAATAACCTGGCAGGACATTATTGCATCTGTCAGAAGCAAAAGTGATGTCACTACTGTTCTAGCAGGCAGAAGGAGTTATTTCTCATAGCCTCTGTTTTGGTCAGAACATGAAATTTAAGCAGGAGGAAAAAAAAAGCCCCAAACCACAAAGCGCACAATCTCAGTGTTCCCCTATGAAATTCTCACAGGGTTGGGATTAAATAATCAAACAGCCAATCCCTGTTCCAGCCCGTAACTCCACTCTAAGAAGCACATTGACTACTTGTCAGCAATGACAGCAGGCATTTGGGAAGCCAGGGGACCCTGCAAGCAGAGAGAGCACTCTGAGGACAAGCAAGGGCATATTTTCTAACTCAAGGAAAAGTGGGAACCTCAATTTCCCCACTGTACAAAACAAGATGGAAGATCTCAGTTTGCCAAGTGTTAAGGGAAATTAAAAATGAGTTTAAAATCATTACCTAAACATGTAAACATCCAGGATGAGTTCCAGGGCAAAGATTGTATCATTCATAGTATTTTAAATGTTAACTATTCAAGATTTCACTTAAATTTTTCCAACAATAAGATAAGGGAATAATGCCAAAAAACAGTGTATGTTTGTGATCTTTTAAGATTGTAATTTGTTTTGAGCATCAAACAGCATCTGTTCTGCTTTCTCTTTACTCAAAGCACCAAGAATGTACCTAATAATAATATCACTGTATTTTGAAATTTGTCTTTCTGCACATTAATTAGAGTGAAATTCTTCCGAAGCAAACTTCAAAATATAACAAAACATGAGGAGAAAACAAAAAAATCTGTCAAGAATATTGCACATTTACATTTATTTTATATTTTTGAGAAAAGAAAAGCATCTCTGCTACACCTCAGACTCTGCCTCGTCTGTAGAGAAGTCCTAATCTTGTTTTTATGCCATACATTGGAAGTAGTGATGCATTGGCTATGATCACTGTAGTGTACAATTTTTAATTTCCTAGCGGCAACATTTTTTATTGCGTCTGGCAGGTTGTTTATAGTTGTAATTTTGAGATGTGTTTTTGTTTTTTTTCTTCTGGTCTTTTATTAACATACTGCCAGATATCACTCTACGATGGCCCATGCTGGGTTAGTGATAATGTTGTCTGCACTGGCAGGTCTACCTTGGCAGATTATGAGCATAAAATGGGCAGGGGGCAATCAACTTGTCAGAATATTTGCAAATTTCAAATTGCTGTCTACACCCTTAATGACTTGTAGAATGAAATAGATTGCTATGTCACTATATCTGCTCTGCATGAAGAATGGTAATAGTTGGAGAAGATGGGCTGGGAGGAAGACAGCCCTCATTAAAAACAAAGAGCTGTGATTGACATGAAAATTTGCCTATGAAGCCAAAAGAAAGGTAAACGCATTCAGATTTAAGTGGCTTTATTGAGGGGGCTTACTGAACCAAGAGACCTTGCTAGCCTTACATAGACTCAGCTGCAGAAACATGTATCAGTCTTATACAGAGATAACAGAAAGACACTGACTCTCCAATTATTCCATCCCATATCAGTTTTCTAGGATACCTCACCTTTTGTTGCTATCCTCTCCGAACTAAGGTGAGAGGTGGAAAATGATTCAGTCATGGTAAAAGGTAGTAAGAAGAGAAGTTATAATAAGCATATATCATTTCAGCTGCTTTGAAAAAACTGAATTACACTTCATCTGAATTACACTTATCCACACTCATTTTCTATGTGGAAACAGCTGCTGAGAGACCCATCAGGATCCCTGCTAACAACTTCCTCACCCAGCCCTCCTGCCTCTTCAGAGTATTCAATATTATTCCTGCCAGAAGCCAGGTAAAAGACCATGCACCCACACCAACCTAATAATTCCCTCTGGTGAGTACAAACTCTTCCCCGGACCGGAGCAGAGGTCTGCATTCTTAATAAGGGTGTTTTGGGTAAAACAGCACAAGGTCACTTAGGCAGCAAGATGGTGATGGTGATCACACACATAGCTGCTCAGATCGCTTTTATCAACACATAAGAAGCCCTTCAGTAGAATGGTGTCATGTTAGATCACTCTTTGAAATGGCACACGAGAGAGCTGCTCTGCCAAAACCAGAAGGATAGCAGTAGAACTGAGTATACAAACCAGGTCCCCTTAATACCAAACCTGTTTCCTATCCATGCAGGAGTGCTTTCTTCCTAGTCTGTTTTTCTGTACACAAGACCTACAGGAGTTTTTGATAGCATAAATCTTTTGCAGTTTAACTTTATAATTACAAAAGAACAGTTTGAAAGGCACTGCCTGAAATATGATCGTTTGCTTCTTTCAGTATAGTTTACCAGTACCATTTTTCATAATCATTGAAAATGTTAAAAAAAAAAGGTAACAGTCTGAGCATCTGGTTTGTTATAAAATGGAATACGTTTACCTAAAAATGAAAGATTTACAAATGCTTTTAATGTTTCTATAGAAACCAGCAAATCACAAACCACTTGTGTCAGAGCTGTTAACATAGGAATCACATGTGTTTTCTTCATATATATGCAAAAAACATATTTCCAGCAGAACAAAACCTGCTTTGACTTCAAAGGAAATGGAAGTGATGGCAGTCTTGAAATCCAGGACCATTGCTTAGCCATGGACCAACAGCAACATGAAAGAGTCACAACGTCTGCCAAAATTCCTCATATTCTAACTCTTTACCTTCACTCCAGTCACATATTTCTTATATTTGCTATGCAAGAAGCCATCACAACACACACATTTCAATGTTAATAAGTACTTATTATAAATTACTTCAACTTCATCACAAACAAAAGCACAAACCCATTTAGTTTGCTGTTTCTCCCTCCTTTCCTCTTTTTAAGTACAGTCACAGGACGTCAGCAGATATTTGAAAGTGAGGGCATTTTCTACAGAAGAAATAGTTTTTATGACAAAACTATTTTATTCATTTGGCAAAAGTAGTTTAAATTTATACACACAAAAATTCCCATCACAATCAAGAAGCCAATGCATATATAAAGTTGCACCTCTGCAACTAACCCGAGTCCCATGCACTTCTGGCATCTTGGTAAGACTTCTGCACTGAGCACAGCGCAGAAGTTATTTATATTTATATTTATATTTATATTTATATTTATATTTATATTTATATTTATATTTATAATTTATATATT
>JAOTQP010001546.1:37105351-37190708 GCA_026413545.1 Cichladusa arquata
ACAGATATTGGCCATCCTTCTAAACCCATATCCTGGAGAGAAATGTATTTATATTTATATTTATAATTTATATATTTATATTTAGTTATATCCTAGATCTACAGAGAGACACCTGGGTATCACCAGTTACGTGGAAAGAATCAGCCTTCCATCATAATCATATACATCTACTGACTGTAAGGGGAGCATGGAACAACCACAACCCTGATTAAGAGACTCACTCAAAACACGGGAAACAGATGTAAGTTCCCCACTAAGAACACCATTTGTTGCTAACAAGAATTTTCAGACCTGGAACAAGCTTGACAAAAAATGAAAAAAAAAAAAAAGTCCATAGTAAATACTCGTAAAAAGATTCAGTAACCTATGGCTGTAACTCTGAGTAGTCTCTGAATTTGTAAATATTTTTTTTTTTTTACCTATGGAACTTTGGATCTCATATTGAGAGTGCCAAGTGAGACTTGTGGGCAAGCTATATTTCTTGTAGCCTAAAGAATCAGTTTATGAACATTAAGGTAAGTAAACAGAGATGGCAACTTCAATTTAACCCAGTTTAGTGCTAAATGTTAAAAACCATTCATGAAATCTTTACTCCAAGAATTAAAATCTGTTAGTTGCCTCTGCTCTGATTTCTGATCACTAATACAAGACTCATGAGACTTGCATGTTTTTTGAGCTATTTTTAAGAAAAAGCAACCCATGAGCAAGCAGTAATATCACCATTAAAGAGATCTTCAGCAGATATCTTAAAATCTTTTTTTAATACATCCCACAATGGTTCTTGGTATTAGCAGCTGATAAAGATGAAATTCTTGTCACCTGATTTCAGCAGTCTCAAAGTTTCATTGCTTATTAAAACTAAAAATATACAATTCCTTTAACATCAATACAGAGAAAGAATCCCACATAAATAAAATAAAACCAAATGCACTTTGGAGCACACAAGCTTTAGATAAGAATAAGTGACTAGACACCTGATTTTTAGACGGATAAAATTAGGTGAAATGAACTTTTTTCTGTCATTCTCCCCAGACAGATTTCAAACATCAGCAATTTCTATGAATCTTGTGTTACTTTCACCAGTATGGTAGGTAGCAGTATGGGTTAGGAATTACAGCCTTTAAGAAACTGCTGGAATAGACTCAGGGGTTGGTTTAATGGCTGATAAGGACAAGGAGAGAAGATGTTCTTCTGGAATTTCTACATCAGTGGTGGTATTAACATCTTGACAGCCAATCCACATGCCTCTGAAAGCCTAGCTCAAGTAGACATATTTCACAACTATCTCATAGTACATATTTGAGCATGTTTTTGTGAGACTGAGTGGACAGCATAAACTTACAAGAAATAATGCAAATACTCTTCCTGAAAAAAGCAGCAGTAGTAATTGAACAAATGCTCACTAAAAAAAGTCACCTACAGTGTGCCACGTGAAGGTTGCCATCTATCAATCAGAGCTCTTGGAAAAGGCAAGGTTGAACATTTAATTTTCCTTTAGTTTCCATGGTTATTTTAAGGTCTGTAAATGACCTCTCTAGAGAAATTAAATTACGCATAGATATTTTTTTTTAAATACAGCAAGCATCATGCTTCAGAAAAGAATTGTGTGTAACTTCATTCAACACTAATATGCTTATACACACTTAACAGGTATATAAATTATTTCATTGACATCCTGCTCCCTGGCATTCAGAATTAATATTTTATTATTAATCACTGTTTAAAATACAATATACCAGGACTCCCAGCGAACTTTCACTACACTGGAATTTACCAATAATATACTAAAATTCCTCCCTGTTATTTCTGTCTATTCCTTAACACTGCCACCAGTACAGCCCTGGCCACCCCATTGTACACGGGAGAGTTGACCAGGTTGCTACCAAAGGAACTGCTTCAGGATAGAAGAAAAAACAGATTAAAAACGGTTCCCCCTCAAAAACACCAAAAAATTACTGTCTTTCACATGTCTGCAGGTATTTTCTAACTTTATTTTCTCCTCTTATTCCCTGTTATTAATTAAATGGAAAATATCCACAGCGAGTGATTGAATTACCCCAAAGTACCTGCTTAAAAAGATCGATATTGATCAAACTAAAGGGTAGAAAGTACCACTAGTCTTCTTAATGTAAGTGATTTGGCTCGAGGAAGGTTTTGATCAAATTAAGTGGAGGATCTAATTAACCTGTGATTAAATTAAGTGGAGGGCAAGTTGTATAGACATAAATCCCATACACATTGAGATGAAACTAATAGTAATGCACATATATACAGAAACTGCCAGGGGAAAGCATGCAATATATTCAGAAAAGAAAAAAAAAGGTCACAGAAAGAAAGGGAAAATAAAGCCAGAAGGGATTAGAATATAGAAAGAAGATAAAGACAACCACAGATAATGATTACCATTGGAAGAACATTAGCTAAGCCTGGGGGATTAAAGACTGTGAATATACTAAAGTATGATAAAAATTCTTCCAGATTAAAAATCTAAAGCAGTGCAAAACTCAATGATCTATATTGAAATAGAATTCCAGAAGCTACTAAACAGGCTTTTGTACAAGGTCAAATCATATCTAGCTTGTACCTCATGGGCAGCATGTGATGAGATCAGTGGAAGGGACAAGTTGTAAATTCACAGCACAGGTGAACAAACCTCGTGCCATTCCTCCACACAACATTCCTCATTGCTCTTTGAGAACCAGGGTGTTTGTGACTCTCACTGAAGAACCATCTGCAACAATTCCACAGATATCCTTCCTTACATGACCCACTGTCTTGTAAGAGATTATTACAATTATTACCTTATTTCTGTCTCAGGGCTCTGAATAGTATCACCATAACCTATTCCTGAAGAGGCCTGCGCATTTTTCACCCACTGCCAAAATCCTACTACAGCAAGGCTGAGACAATAGAAGTCAGAGCGCTTTGTGACTCCACACCACCCAATTCTGGAACAAATTCATGTATATTGATAGATTAAAAGAACATGGAAAAATAATTGGTTACAAATTATTCAAGGACAATAAATGCGAACGATATGGAACTTAATGGCATTATAGAATTTCTATATTACTGCCAGCTACTTGCTAGCTGCAGAGGATTTCATAAAAGCTCTGCTCCAGATGTAGTAGTTCCATTCTACCAAGGGAGTGGTAGTTTTTTCAGACAAAATTCTCTACTAGTTATTTTTTCTTGCTAGACAAATATTGACTTCCCGGAAGTGCAAGACAATCATCTAGAAGATACAAGCCCCATTGTATTCCAGGGCTCAGTGATTATCCATGAGACACCTCTGTGTCTTCTTGAAATCTACCTGTTCAAAGACCATAGGCAATTACCTTGGTCTCCAATTTTATGTAGCAACTCTACTTCCACATCTATTGGCAATTTTCCACAGTTTTGAAGTCCTATAAAAATACAGCAGACAGTAATTTCTGAGAAACAGAACAATAAAGCTCATAAAGCTGAAAATCCAGCTAGCCAGCAACACTGCCAAACCTGACATATTTTTCAATGCTCCATTAAAATATTAATATGGATTTTTAGCTGCATTGTGTGCATAGTGATAATTTCTTGTTTAAGCCAGTGGGCAGTAACAGTAGCCACTAATGGGCAGCCTTTTGTTTTTCTTCCTTTTTCAGCCAAAGAGATTTACTTCTACACAAAATAACCTCCGTTTTGCAATCAATAGCAGCACTGAACAATTGGATTGGAAATCATAGTGTATAATCAACTCCAAGACTCAAACAGAAGAATACCTATTGTTCTTTTCTAAGCAGAAAAATTGAGATGTCTCTTATCTCTTAAGTATCAACAATTTTGCAGTGAAGACACTAGTTTTCCTTTAACAGGCATTAACGTTCCTTTAACATACATCTGGCTGCTGTCAGCTGTTTTATGCTACTGGAACAATGAATTAACCTTGCCCCATGCTGGCAACTCTGCAAAATTAAATATTATATCAAAAGTATGCCTTTCCTAACTCATTTTGCAAAAAATTTGCATCATAAAACATTTTAAAGCAGTTTATTCTTCTTTTATGTATGAAGTGACTTTTTTTATGTAGTGCCTCTTCATTTCTGTACATCCAATAGTAACAATAACTTAACACAAGGTGTAATAACATTTTTCACATCATCTGATGTGGGTTGCAGAAGCTGTTGCAGCATCTTCAGTCCCCTTTGACAGTTCTGCTGGTTTCTTCTCTATAATTAATTATATCCCAACTAAAACTGGCAGGTACCTTGCCAACAATCAGGAACATTGGAAGCCCCCAAAAAGCCCTCTGGTTTTCCACTGCATTGCACATAATCATGGCTTCCATGACCTTCAAGACATTTTACCACCTGAAACATGCCCTGAAACAGGGAGAAAAACTAGACAACAAACCTAAGAAAATGGCTAAAACTAAAACCATTATTTATCTGGGTTCTCATGACAGCCGTAGATTAATGGACAAATGACTCCACACAATTTCTCTATTTTGCTTTTCAGACACATTTTGTTCAGACCTTTGAGTCTTAACTCCTTGTTCCTCAGAAGGCACTCACTTTTCTGTCTAATTTTCAACTAAAGGGCATGTAAAACATTCTTGCAATTGTTTTGAGTTTATTCTCACTGAAAAAAAACCAAAACCCCACAGCTGTTAATAGCTACACTAGGTCAAAAAAGAGTGTATTGTTTTCTTCAGTGGAGAGCAGTGTTTTGAAAATTCCTTATGCCTTTATTAACTCCTGTGTCTTACACTACTATTATCTCTACCTGTGGAGAATAATCAGACCCTTATCCTGCTATTTAGTGTTATACACACTTAACACTGTTAGACTTCAGTGCAAGTTGTTTGATGTTTATTCTGTAAGCAATTTGAACTTACCTACCAGATTTGTGGCTTTTTTTCCCCCCAATTATCTATAAGCAGCTGTGTGTACCAGCAAGTTAGCTGTACCTGTGGCATTCTAACTCTGCATACATAGCACCTGTTTCTTAGGAGACAGAGGGATTTTTTTTTTTTTCTACATCTTTTCAAGGACAGTACTAGAACCATCAAAACAAAGGCAAATTTTGAGAAATAATCATTCACTTAGCATGTTCCTAACCTATAGTTCTCTTTGAGAATAGTCTTTAATATAACACTCCCACAGAATACCTAACTTAGGGAAAACAGTGAGGAATCGATATTGAGTTAAAGTCTATGAATTCTTCTTCCATCATCCCTTGCTTAGATGTAAAACAGTTAAATGTTCTTTCTGTATTTATAATAAATAAAGAATTTTTATTTTAAATTGAAAATGATGGTCTTAAGCCAAAGGTTTCTCCTGGATTATGGTCTTCTGCTGCTGCCCTCAGGAATGCTGATCTTGCCTCGTGTATTTGACCTTGCTCTGTTTTGGACAGAAAATTTCTGACCAAAGAAATCCCACAATTCCTCTCTCCTTATCAGAAATTACTTCCTTGCTCACTAGATGTCTGGACAATGGGAGGATTGTCGGAGAACCACTTGCCTGAGATGAATACCAGGGTCCCAGACTCTTCTGCCAAGCAGAAGGAGGATGCATGGAAAAAACAATGGTCAAGGCAGAAGTCCAGTGTGTCTGGAGTTTTTGTTGCCTGCCATTCGGAACCTTCCACCAAAGAAATAAGGGTTCTTCTCTCTTTTGGATTGTTAGATGTGGTTAGATTTCCATAAGAATAATATCTGACTTAAACAAGATAACCCTTCTGACACTAAGTGGAGAGGTAGTTCAGTTTCCCAAACAATTACAGGAGTGTTTTCTATCACTTTATAATTGAAGGATTTTTCTTTAAAGTTCATATTCTAAAAACAAACAAGGTTCATCTTTCACTTGTTGAACCTTATCCCCAATGCCTATTTTTAATTTTTAGATTTGTTTTATTTATTTCAAAAATATAGTGGATAAAATGAAAATTAAAGCCTACTAGTAAAATTCTTGCAAATGTAGTGGTTTTGGTGAAAAATTACACTTAAGGGCAGGTTATCACTAAGGGCATTCCCATCACTAAGGGCTTCCAGAATAAAAATCCTTACTGCAAGTTCCATAACCAATAAGTGTGTATGCTTTGATGTGATCTCTCTATCAGTTATGTCAAAAAAAAGAAAAGCTATCAAATGAATTGTGAGTTTGAGAGACCTGGGAAATAATTACTGCCATGATAACTTGTACTAAGAAGCAGTAATTTTCTTAACATTAGCAAATAAAATCAAACTATTTCAGTACAAATTGATATAGAAAATAGCAGGATATTTTACTAAAGATTCCTTCTGTTTCAATTCCTGGGCTACATATTCCCTTCTTTCTGAGGCAGAAGTCAATAGTAACTGCATATAAAGAACTAGGACAGTATACTGGCCTCTAAGGAGTTTGAATGCCCCAGGCATCCTGGAAATCATCCATCCTTCCTTGTTTTTAGTCTCTCACACAGCAGAGATACTAAATGTTACACAGCTTTTAATATGCCAGTTCACACACATCTCTAAAGAATATGGATATAATTGGCAATTGCGTAAGAAAATAAACGAAACTAAATTACACCCAAACTCATAAAAAAACATGACGGAAAACTTCAAATATTTGTCTTACTTTTTAAACTTGCGCCTCAAGCAGAATTGTGCTAGATGCCAGACAGCATGGGACAAAGACCAAAAATTCTTTATTTTGGGATTAACTTTCATAAAAAGATTGCCTTTCACTTGCATCTCACTGAAGGACAAGGTGGACCCACAAGCAAGAGAGGTCTCTTCTCATTATTACACCTCGCATCATGCAGCCTCCTGTGACCCGATTTAGCAAGCTGAGTGATTCATTTAATGCCTCTTTACTTGGCTAAGTGCCACACAGAAATACCTCAGCTGGTGTTTGAAGGATATGGTTTGTGTACCAGACATTTTGTTGGACAGTATGAGCACACTGGGTCATAGCAAAGGGTAAGTTAGGCTACTAGCCTTTTTCAGGTACTGGTCAGCAGCATAAGACCAGGAAACTTCAGAGACACATAAGGATTTCAGGTCCAGAATAAACGCTCATCCACCAGTGATCTGAGGGCCAGGACTTTCAAGCCAGTGCAGCATCTTTGCCTTACACAGTTCTCTGTAATCTTTCATCCCAGGAGCTGTGCAGCTTTTTTACAAGTTAGCATAAAGCCAAGAAACGAGGGACATTGTAATGTGCAGAGCACTGTGGTAATTATCCTTTCTTCAGGTAGAAATGAAAGTAAAATATCCTTTGACCACATGCATAGAGAGACCTAACGTAGGAGGCAGTTGGATATTAAATTTCTCTACCCTCAAATGACTGTTATCATACCCACTGTTCTACAGTAAATGTTTATATGTGTCATTACAATAGACAAAGCAAAAGGGCAGAGAGGGCTGAGAACTCTTGTGCACAGGAGGAAAACAAGTTCACATCTTAAAAGGTAGGTTTGTCTGTTTTGTCTGCAGAGTCAGGACTGTGCTCAAAAATACATTTCACCATTTCTACATTTCAAAGTTGAAGTATAGCAACACCAAATTAAAACCAAAGAAATTAAAAATAGTTTCATTTAAACCTAATTATATCATTAAATACAATTTTTTGTATTACACAAAAGGTTAATATCATAGCAACTTATTAAAAGAATTTCTGTGAGCCTCATTAGAAATTTAATAATTTAGATACCATATGAAGTACGAGAAAAATTCCTGTGATACATTTGTCTGTATAAAGTAGCAGTTTTCAAGGTTATTATTTTCATATGTCTTAATAGAGGTGAATGCTGCTAACTGGAAAACTAAATATACTTTGAGATTTATGAATTCAGTAATTGCAATTCGAGGGCTAATTAAAAGCAAAGCCAAGAAGAATATTTCAGAAGGGGATAAAAAAAGTATCTCCTTAATACACATGTATGCATAATATATAGCACACATATGATACCACTATTTAGAGTTTCTCTGTCTGTTGATGTACATGCAGACCTCATTCAATGGAGCTTTTCATGATCAAAAAAGCTGCCATTCCCCTGCCTGGTGGGCCCACAGAACATCAATCAATTCACCACATAATGCAATATTCTGGAGAGGGCAAAGAAGAAATGAAAAGCCAGAAAAGCTAAAGTGGATTCTTGATTTTGACTCATGTAAAGCGCAACAAAGTTAAAATGCAAAGGTTG
The DNA here is from genome assembly GCA_026413545.1 of Cichladusa arquata. NCBI lineage: Eukaryota > Metazoa > Chordata > Aves > Passeriformes > Muscicapidae > Cichladusa > Cichladusa arquata. The sequence goes on from JAOTQP010001546.1 coordinate 37,113,521, forward strand.
CTACTTGTAAGATCTACAAGGGTTTTGGAAGACAGTTCTAGATTCCAGATCTGTGCAGAAAGAGACTAGAATGTCAGCAAACAGAATGAGGGCACTCACAAAGAGAGAAGATAGAAAGTCTGGAAGTGAGGGAAAACAAATGAAGACGAAACTCAAGGAAAACTGTAATGAGACCTAGGAAACCTAAATTGCATTTTCCAGACAGATGAGATTCATGTATATGAATAGCCTCTGAGTTGAAGGAAAACTATTAGGGTAGTGGTTTGGATAAGTTTTCTCTGTTAGTAACCAGTGGTACCTATTTACCACCACGCTGTATGTTCAAATTGTACCTGAGCCTTCAATTTTCTGCCGAAGGGAGTGTAACATTGTCTCAAATGTTCACCAAAAGGATGAGGAAAAAGCCTCAAAGGATATTCCAAGAATCATATTAATATAGAATCTTATTTAGGGGAACATACAAATTTATGTCTCTTTTGCAATAATTTGCTACATCGTGGCAAGAAACTGCAGCAAGTTCGCTTTTTCATCTGCTTTCCCTTTTCTTTCCTTACTGCTGGCTGTAATCACCTCCAGGCAAATGGAGTTATTACAGCAGACTTTTCATCTTTACTGGTATTATGTTTATTTTTTAAAGAAATAGTTTTGAACTAGGAGTAGTGATGGATGAAAGAGCAAAGTTAAATACAGAGGGAAAATAGCCACACAGTAGAAAGGAAAGCCAAATGGGAGGGTAAAGATGACCTCACTTGTTAAAAAAACCTTATAGGTTGGTTTTCATCCCTTCTTAGCCACAGATTCAAAAAATTAATGTTTTTAATTTTCTTTTCTCATTTCAGACTTTTAGTGCCTATATAATCATAGGAAATATCTTGCTTTAAAGAAAACAAAAGCAAATAAAAAAACCATCAAACAATAAATAACAACAAAAAACACAAACTCCCACAATCCTTTTTTCATTATCCTAATGAAAAAATTGCATATTATCCATTTCCTCTTCTTGAGAGCTAGTTCTTACACAGGATGAAAAATTGCCTTTCATCAAAATAACTTCACAAACAAGAATGTAAAGGTATAAAATATCAAGGAAAAGCACAACCCTCTTAAAAAAATGTTACAGTAGAAGATGTTGCTGGAAATTGACATTCTAATTTCTTTTGATCTTTGCCACTTCTTAAAAACACATACTAAATTCTCTTCCAGTTTTAAATCTGTGTAGTCACTCTGGAGACAGCAAGGTCATCTAGGCAAAGGGATATTATCTGATATAAAACTAAAGTCAATATCACCCCTTATATAAGTTTGGAAAGCTGAATCAGAGCACAATCGCATATGAAAATAGAAGAAACGTAAGTGACCTTTTTCATATCAGCTTATCACACAGACTGAGTGTGATTGTTGCCTTCTATCAGTTATGAGGGTAGGACAAATCAGTCATGAAGTGCAACCTGCTTGAAAGAAATACCCAATCCAATGGAAAATGTGTTGTAATCACAACCTCATCTATCTACTATATACACCTGAAAACATCAAACAAAGAACATAGAGACGATCCATTCCACAAAAACAGGCAATATGGAACAAAAGTGAAGTTCAACTTGTTTTTCACTTCATACGGAAGGAAACAGTGTTAAAATACATAGGCATTTTTTGCAAAAGGGATCAACAAAAATTGGAATTTTCCTAGTGCTACTCATCCCAATTAGACTCAACTTAGACCTCTTAAAAACATAACTAAAATAAAGTTTTCCCTATCACAATGTTATAGTGGTATTTTGACATTGTATTTTTCAGAGCATGAATGCATTCCTTGCTGGCAAGATTACACTTTGAAACTTCTTAAAAACGTAGTTTTAATCTTAAAGACTACAAAAATTACATTCAAAAGCAAAAAAAGTTTTCCTACAAGTAGCAGATGCCTTAGTTAGAGAATTGTTAATTAGACTTAGGAAACATTGCAAATTCCTCATAGATCATCACAATGAAGCAATGATAATATTTATTGGCAATGGTCAAGTATTGTCCATTGGCCAACTGCTCTGTGCTGTTTATTTATTTGATCACCAAAAAAAGATTTGCTAGGTAAAAATACCCAACCTGTTGTGAATGTTTCCCTGCTTTCTGAATTCAAAGTTTTTTGGTTGTGATTTTTCTTTATTTCTATTATATAATGCAACATCGGCAGCAAGTTCTTTCAAACACAAAAAGACCTTGTAATTAAAAGTGTCCTAATGAAGTTTTGTTTTTTTTTTTTATTTTAGCAGAACATTCATACTTAGGCTGCACATTTTTCTCACTTGCATTTTCAACTGCAGCAACTATAAGAGTAGATTCCCCCACCTGGCAAAGTAATTTCAGTCTCTCATGATATTCCTAGTTTCTAAAAACTGGGGGGTTTTCAAAAAGATTTTGCTTTAGTGACTCTGTCTGAAACAGTGAAACTGTATCTCTTTTCCCATCTCAACAACATTTTAAGATACTTTTTCAGTTGATTACAATGAGAACTGATGGGTAGAAAAGAAATTGCCTGAAAATTACATCTTGTGGCATTTGGCTGAATGCAGGTACGTATCATGAATCTTGTACTCAACCCAATGGAAACCAGCAGGGACGTTCTGTGCTTTCCTGTCAGCTACAGCACAGAATTCGCCACGCTAGAACAAGCCCCAGCCCCTGTTAGCAGCCAGCACCTGGTGTATCAGGGCAGAGGTAAGAAACACAAATGTCCAGAACACAGGATGTCTATGGAGCCACCACCCAGGTACCTTCCCCTCTTCCACTACTTCCTCCTTGGCTCTTTGAAGAAGACTCTAAATAGCTCCACTGTGTTTGGGGTGTTTTTTCTATGTTGCCATGGTCTAGGTTTTTGTTCTGTTAAACTTCAGAGTCTGGTCCATGATGTTCTCTCAGAGGCTATAAAAAAAAAGCCAAATATCTCTTTTCTCAAGTAGCAGGGCAGTCAGAATTTCTGATCCTTCTAATGGGGTGATTCAGCAAAAGAAACATCAAGGTTGCTTTATGGTGTCAGCTCATTCCCAATGTGATGATATTATATTTAAAGAGAAATGTGAGAACAATCCAGAGGGAAAAAAAGAGGTAGAGCTGTGATCCTACCAAGGGGCTTGATTTGAGATATATTGACAATAGGGCAAGAAGTGGGGAGAAAACCACTGAAAACTAAGGATGTAGCAGAAACCTGAAAGAGCTTTTCTAAATCTGACTTATTTCATAATCCATATTATATTTTTGTCCACAATTATTGCTGTCAGTTTATTTCCCCAGGACTTTTGTGGATTCACAGTTAAAAAACACCCATCATTACAGGTGTCCCACAACTCAGTCTGAATAGAAAGTTGCTGTGAAATATCATAAGTGAGGCATCATGTTTTTTACACTGTAAACGACCTGGTTTAGACTAACAAGGGACACATGAGCAGTAAGCTTCAATGAAATTCTGCAATTTCTTTTCCCCTCTGGCTGCTCACGCCATAGAGCACGAAAACAGACAAAATGACAAGTGAGTCACTAAAACAACATTATTGGAATTGACAGAGATTGAAACAGTCATATTTGACTCTAAAAGATGCAGTCTATGTTTATCTGACTGGGCTGGAGTTGACGAGTTTAGGTACCTGCAGGCTCACATCTGGTTATGTTCTAATCTAAATTCCAATGAGGATATTGATTCTGCTTGTATAAGAACACTGGTGAAGCTGGGTGGGTTTTATAAAGTAAATTGTTCTCTGAAACAAGCTAGAAGTGGCAGCTTGTCCCACGTATAATGTTGTATGCAGTCACTTATGGAATATGGCTATGCCCATTACAGATATTGCTGGCTCTCTGGAGATTAAATGTTCTACAGTACTAACTTCAAAGATTTATAACTCTTGACAATTTTATGGCCCACCTTAAACAGTTGCCCTCTGTAAAAAAAGCAGCCTGTACTTAGAACAGTATGTAATGATAAGAGCTTCTTTACAGAGTTTTTATAGAGCACTGGGTATCAGCTGACAATTCACTCTGAGACAAATATCAGAGCAACCAAGGAGGAGAAAAAAACCAAAAACACAAGTGACAACCTTGCAATAACCTGTGCAGAGGCTTCTTCTGTCCCACTGCATAAGAGCAGATCAACAGTGTAATTCCAAACAACATTGAAAAAGTCATCTCAATATTTCTATGCTTCTCAATCATTTCTTTCTGAAAGTCCTGTTAAAAGTGGAACTGAGTAAGTTACTAACAAATGGTACTTTCAACAGGTAAAAATGATTACAACAGTGTAAGACTGAGTAGAGTCAGTGCTGATAGGGGCCAATGTGTAGTCACTTTTCTTGAAGACACTATCATGGCCGAAAGCTATATGACAAGGGGATGAAGGAACAATGTATGTTTCCACACTCTCCCACTTTTTAGCAGACAATTTTTGTGTCTACGTAGCTGGTTTCCATTTCAGAAGATCCTTCTCCCAGGGACTGATATTTTTACTAGTATTCTCACAACACATATAGAAACCCAGGGACCACTGAAACTAAAGGGCAGGGGGCAAGGTCTGAACCAAGGTGATCACGAAGACCTACAGTCTGGACTGTTTTTCTCTATTTGACCATGTGCAGCACAGAAAATGAAGATGAAAGACAAAGCCAATGCACACAGGTTGAAGAGGTTAGGGCAAAATAACAGAAATTTTAAGCTGAATGAATACAGTGGAATGTACGTAAGATTCCTTTCAGGCTTTTCTGAAAGAATTGTGCTGGTAGATTCTATGTAAAAGCCCATTATCAAGGAACTACTTTATTAAGTAGCTCCTTCATACATCTTTGAAAGTCTAGCTTGAAGTGCAACCTGGCACAAAGTAAATTGCTAAAAAGGCAGCTCAACAACCTATTCACATCCAAGTCCAGGGGTATAAGATAAAACTTGTAACCCTTAACCAAGGCTGGATTTAAGCCCCAGATAAAAGAAAGCAGAAAGATGACAGAAGATAAATTCAGTATCAAAAAGCAGGTTTGCAGGTTTCATTTCCCTATGGACACTATTTGCAGAGAACAGAGGTTATAATAAAGAAAAGCCATTGCAGTAAATTACTATGAAACAAACCAAATGCATTCAGTGGAGAAAGGACTTGGCACCAAGCTCAGCTACAGCTGAGCTGGAAAACAGTTCACAGAATGGTATAGAAAGGTAACTTTATGCGCTCTTGGAGTAGAAGTACTTTCGTGCATGTTATTATCCACTGATATTAATGTGTTCAAGAACATGTATTGTGTATGAGCATCATACTTTCAACTTGGAATGCTTATGGGACCACCATAAATCTATTCTTTGATGAAAGACAAGGGTTTTACAGCAGTCATTTCTATGCAACTTCTCATCAGGTAAAACACAATGAATACCTCAAAGTTTTTTATTATACTCTTTATAGACTTGTTAGAATGCATAGAGTGCATCCTGAGGGCAAGACTGCTGACATCTCTTCTATCTCTACAGATGGTATCAGCTGTCTCTGGGAGCAAACAGCAGAATTTGAAATCAAATACTGCAAAGCAGGCCAATAAAAATGTTGATACATAGAGACATTTCGAGGTTGTTGTTTGTTTTTTAATTACTTGATATTACCTATGTTTTGCTCTGATCACTTGAAATTCCAAGCCTTCTAAAAAAAGTCAGTGAACCAATCTACAAGTGTCAGATCAGACACAGGAATTTCTTTGCACTTCAGCTGTTTCCCACAGGCAATGCTCTTCTGGAAACACAGCATTTTTAATGAAACACTGCCACACGCCACAGGAAGCATGCAACTTTCTCAAAACTGACAGGTTACTAAAGAGTCCATGTCTTTAACCTAATGACAAATAACCTGGAGTCTTAAGGAAAACTTAAGTTTTACTGCAGCTTTGTAAGAGTCTAGAGCCAATAGGACTGGGTATATTTCCTCTCTGCAGAATAAAATTCTGGTATAACCCACCTCCCACTTTGCACTCCTATGACAGAAAACCAGACAAGTAGAAGCACATCTGGGTCCTGGACCATTCAGCTGAAACATTAGACCATATTAGCTGCTGGAAGATTGTTGTTAGTATGGCTAAGAATTGCCATCATATTTTGAAAGAGCTTCCCTTCTGTCATAAGGAGAGCTGGGGATCACTTACAAAATGCATCTCTGAATCAAACAATTTGCAATTTTCCTTGAAACTTTTCTAGAAAAAGAAAATATTTCCATTCAGCTTTAAAGAATTTTTCAGAAGACGAAGAAGGTGATTGCCAGAGTGACCCCTTCCTTGAAAATGAAGGACTTTATAGATCCCAAAAGTTTTTCTTTGATTACCCACTTATTTTCTGAAAGGTTGCCTCGGGGCTTTCCAAGCAGCCCCTAAAGGTAAGCCAGTTTTGTACTGCAAGACAAATGAGTTATTCTGTTAATGCACAGGTGAATTGGCACTTGCCCTTGTGCTCATCATGCACACAGGTGACTGTGCAGATGCCAAGTTCTCACCTCCCGTGCAGGAAGCTGCTCTGACTCTCCCTGGGGTTTGGCAGGTAGTAGGAGGCAGTCCTGCCAAAGCTGCTCTTCTCAGAAATATGCAAGCAGCACACACACGTCTATGGAGGGACCAGAGACAAGGTTCCTTTCCTGTCTAAGAAGTGGAAAAACCTCCCACCTCTGCTTTTTGAGCAGCCTCATCATAGAGTCGTCCTTACTTGCGGGGGGCTATATCATAGTTTAACTTTTGTTCCAGGGAGTATTTTAGGGGAATAGCTTTGCCAGTAGACAGTGGGAGGAAACAGAGAAAGTCAGCGAAGAGCATGGCATGCAAAGAGCTTAGCCACTCAAGGCAAATTCCACAGGGGTATGAGGTTAACACACACAATTAAAAATTAACCATCGGTGAATTAAGGCCACCACATTTCTTGGATGACAACCACGCTTTAGGGTTTCTCTTTTCTAATCAACTTTCTTGTGGTTTCATGTAGAAAGAGCAGTAATGAAACTTGCAAACAAATGGCTTTTCTATATACATTTTAAAGATGCAATAGGATGCAATAGGCACGAAGCATTCACTAAAATCATACAGATGCAAAAGTGCACAGCAAAGAGTAGTTCAGAGCACCATGGAAAATCACAACCTAGTAAACTGAGGAGAGACTTTTTAGGCAATTCCCTATTTGCCAGCAAAGAAAAATAGCAGCTCCAAGTGACAAAGCAAGTGAAAATCTTGCAGAGCTCTTCAGAATGTCCTATTATCACCTCAGCAACCCTCAGGCACACATAATTGATAGGCAAAAGGGAAAAAACAGCTCTTGATGCCCAGGGCAAAAACAATAAAAAAATAAATTTCCGAGTTATGGCATATAAAATCTGCAGGCACTTTGACTATACTGATTAGGATAGGAGAATAAGATGTGACAGAAATAGAAAACAATCTGGAACATCATCTTAAGGAAGAAGAAGAGGTATTTAACAAGACATGCAAGCCAGGTGTCTCAAGGTGTTCCCCTGAGGTGATACAGAAAGCCTTTGAGATGACATCTGTATGAAAAAAAGACAATAAAATGCAGCTGTTTGGGGCAGCCCCTGTTTTAGGCAGGCCAAGAAAAGGTTTTCTGCAGAATAAAGAGGCAAATGGTTTTTAGTAATGGATATAATGCCCAAAGACTTGACAGGAATTTCCCAAGGGATACCTAGTACCTATATCCATTTGCTGCTCTTTTAAGTAGCAGTGGACTTCCTCCACAAGCACTTTGGAAACCCTTCTTTCTAGAAAGCAGCACAGACACTAGCAAGTGGTTTAGCTGTGAGATATTCCATGAAGAATCCTAATGAAATATGCTACTTTCTAAATTCACCTCTTCCAACTACTCTAGCTGGAATAGCCTATGCACTGAAACCATCACACTAACTTGAATTTATGTAAGATGTTTTTGAAAGAAGGTGGAATGTCTTTGGCCCACATAGCAAAATAAAGGATGATGACAAATATTCAGTGAATGGGTCGGGTGAAGTGCTTATATTCTGCAAGACTTTGCCTACTAAAATCCAAGGTTAACATCCTTGAACCAAAATGGCCAAACAGGACACAAATCCAACTCATGCCCTGCTGAAATTTTCAGCCAGCTGAATGGATATGAACCATCATCAATCACATCCTGTGGTAATGTGCTGAGGTGAGAAACAGAATGGCACATGAGCTAATATTCCCAATGTTTAGCCCTTCCTAGTAGCCCTTCCTGGTAGCTTTTTAGAGACATAGTGTAGGAAGCTGTTGATAGTAATCACATTGTGTGTTATAATTAAATCTACCACTAACACAAACCAGACCTCAAATTAAACAGTTGTGTGAGTCTTGAAACTGTGCTCAATTCCAAGCAGGGAGACAAAGAATAGGTCTCCTTGGGTAGATGGCATATATCACATATCTTACTCTTCAGCCATTCAGTTGATTTTTCCACAGTGCAATCCAAGACAGGCATTATACTTGATGGGCTCATCTAGCTGATTGACAGGTTTTTGGAAGATGCTCCTCTGTACAAGGCAGACACGCCCTTAACCTCAATAGAGACAATAAGCAAGGAAGAATGCTTGGTTACACTTGACAACCTCACCATAATTTGAAGTTTCTTACTAGATTTGAGAAACAGAAAAAAGTCAGAATGCCTTCAAAGTAAATTTTCAGACATAGCATACGCAGAATATGCAAAAAACCAGACAAAATCCACTCATTGAAGAGGGACCAGACTAAGACAAGATGTTCAACTCAATATTACAGGTGAACAAAACTCAGAGTTACTAGCCCCAGTCTCTTTCCAGTATTTCTCCTTTGTTTCATCTATGGTCAGAATGTTTTGTTTGCAACCCTGAACTATGTATGCTTAAACTATCCCTGTGGAATTATTATTATTCTTATTCCCTGAGAAATAATTCATGTACTCACTAGGCTCATACTGTCTTCCCAGCTGGATTGCATTTCGCATGAGGTGCTGGATGTGGATCTCCTGAGACACATTCCTTCTGAAAGAACTTCAAAACAGATGTAGTCTGGTTGAATGTAGAAAAAATAATAAAGAAGAGTATGCCAAGACCTCTCTTAAGTACCTTAACAAAAGACAGTCATTTGCAGTCGTCCCTGACTTCAAAGGACTGGTTCATGATTATCCCTGGAAGAAAAATTAACCTGCAAATATATGCACTTCATATATACTGGAATATGGTTATACATATAACCGAATACCTTGAAATAGGCCAATAATTAATCAGTGAGATGAATGCTGAAAACTGTTCTCAAGAGTTTGGGAATTATGTCTTAAAACTAATTTAGTACTCTAAACAATATACCAGCTCAGACAACGTGCCAACTGCCTGCATAGATGATTTGGCCAACACAGGAGAACTATATGTACCTGTGGCTACCCTCAGGACAAAGCTAAACTCTCCTTGAGAAAGAAAAACCTAAGTAGGGCAGACTAACCTACAAGTTGAGCAAGCTAACAGAATTTTCATAGTACAGAACAAATCCCAAAATTAACAGATATTTGTATGATTGACATTTATTGGGAAGAAGTGGGTGATTAACTCATCAGACAAAAAAAAACAGATTAACTACAACACTTTATTGAATGGCTATCTACAGTACTTTTCTTATTGCTCCCATGTATTTAGCAACCAGTTAAAAGTATAGCTAAGGACCAAAACAGAGCTATATCCTAATTTGCTATGTTTTCACTTCTTGTTTAATACACCAATATATCCTTCTAATCCATTGCTTGGTCTAAATTTCCTTGAAATTTAAAAAAATCACTGACACTTGGGGTATGGAAGTAATAATGAAATGCTCTGAGGCAAACAGGGATTAATTGTAATTGTCAATTTTTCTGAGCACACTTAAAGTAGCAGCCCCATGCTGCCTTATTCCATGAATCCAGGAGATTGTTTGAGCAGGCAGTGTTATATTACTCTGGGGTGGGAATGAAATCATGTGGGAGCAGCAAGCACAGCTCATGGAGAAAAATTACCATTTTATATTTATTACTTTGACTGGTTTAAGTGCCACAGGAATAGACTCTCTAATGCATTTGAGTGCAATTCCCCAACAATTTGACTCTGTTGCTTTGTAAACTATTTTTAGGGAAAGTCTCAGAAGACTTTTAAAGGCATAAACCATCTGAATTTAAAAGGTTATTTCGGTGGTTTATCAAAAGGATATAAATAATATGATACATCTGTCCAGATTAAATTGATTCTTCAAATTCAGGTACGAGAACAGAACTTCAGGAGAAAAATTCCTGTATTAAACTTGCACATCATTTTTGTTCCATAAGCTCAAATAAGATTCTTCAGTGGGTTTATCATAATTTTGTATTTCCATTGGTAACACGACAGTGTGGATTCTTCAGGCTTTTAAAGCAAGATATTATTATGAGGAAACTACAGGCTTAAACATACGTAACTGCATAATTATACTGTTCACAAGCTAATAGCTAAAGAGCATAAGGACATTCTATTTTAGAGGAGTAAAGTTAAGGAAAAAGCTGGCAGGCAAAAGTTGATGTCTCTAAAAGGATATTTAATCAAAACTACAATTTTTTCATTAAACACTGGGGTAATTTCAGGTTCCCTACTTCCCTACCTTGTGTCTTCACACAGCCATAGACATTTGATATAACCATTTGTTGGCATCCTCTTCTCCATCATCCTTAAAACCTGAAATCTGAGTGTCCAGTATAAAAATGTACCTTTCAGCTGCTAGCAACCCACTACAGATTAATTTTCATGTTGATCTTCCAGCCAGGTTAATTAATACCTTGAGGAATTATATGAATTCTCCCTGTGTATGTAATAATAGCTACACAATGAATAAACCACGTGATAAGTCTGAAAGCTCCTTACTGATTTATGACATCATAGCTCAGAGGGGCTTCCTGTTTATTTTAATAGTCTTTTCTCTCTTAGTGGCTGAATCTTGGGCTGCATACATTCCAAGGCAGAGTCAGAGCATGCTCTGAGTCTGACACCTCTGAACACGGCCTCCTCTCCCAGCTGCTGTTTCAGTGGACACCAGGAAGCCCCTTCCAACCCACCCAGCTGGCTGCCAAAACAACTGCTACTCTGTAATTTATGAAATATTTCTTAGTGCTTCTTAAAGGACGTAACAGGCTCTCATAACAACTCAAAATCATTTCTGTGGGGAGCTTGCACACTCTTCCCTACAACTGCCCAGGGCATCCTTAGTCTGCTCTGTAATGCTGCAGGAAGCACTGGTGTGGGAGGAGCCAATACGTTTTTTCAGCCATTGTACTATTACACCAGCATCAGAAGAGAAAGTGAAAAATGCGATGACATGTAGTTGTCATCATCCTGGAAAATGCTAACCCACCACAGTGACTCTAATCCAGAGTGCAATACTAGTCCACGCCATTCAATCACAAACTACCAGTTTCAAGCTCTGTTTCCTCTCTGAAAGCTGGACGCAACAAGCAGCCAGCTCACTGTGTTCATCAGATGAGGACAGCCATGCCAAATCACCAAGGTCATTGAGCCTTCAGCATCTGATGGGAACTGCATGATCACAGCCAGATTGCAGTCCTTAAGACTGCAGTTGCCATCCATATGAAAAGACTTTTCTATAGCTCTTCCCTCTCATACTCCTTGGATGAATCTGTGAATTGATACAAGGATTAGAAAAAGGTGAGCAATTTCTCCTTCAGTCACACACACGTCACTCACTCACACACATGAATAATGGCGCTGGAACTGTTGGATGGCAGGTATTTGAAAGTGAATCACACTAAACAAATCAGTGTAGACTCACCAAATGACTGGTGAATTACACTGTTTTAAGATAACTGTAGCTGTAATACACCAAATAATACGACACAATCAACAAACATATTATTGCATTATTATTTTTTTTTGCAGTCAAAGATACCCCTGTTTTGTGAGATATATGAACTATTTTTTTCCAAATTTTGCGTATAGAGATACATGTAAACTATGCTAGAATGGGATTAAACTCTGTGTTAAATGCTCTCCAAAAAACACTGCACAGATCACTCAACAAATTGCCTCAGTGCTTTACAGCTGGCCAAATCCTCCTCTCACTACTTTTATTCACTGTCCAATTTTCTGTAATTGGATTACTTCTCAAGGAGTGGAGAGGAGGTCTTCAGTTATCATGTCTAAAAAGTAGTGTCTTCACCACTACCATCTTCAAAGCTGCATGGATTTAGCAACAGTAAGAAAGAAAAGGCTCTTCTAGATCTTGTCCTTCATTCTAGTGAGAATTATAGTTATACAGAAACAATTCCAACACTTGTAACATCATTGATTTTTTTCTTTTCTTTAAGTGATATGATATACAGCTGGCCACAAGGGAGAGGCATAGCAAATAATTGAAACAAATTCAAGAAAACACCACTGTTTCCCATGAACCAAACAAAAAGGTTAAGCAGTACCCATCAAAGCAGTAATGTCAACACACACACTCTCCCCATCCCCCTCCCCCAAATCGGCTCCAGAAAGCTGTAGAAACATAAGTTAGAAATAGCTCAGATGAGTCAGAAAAGTAATTTCTATCTTACTTTCTTTCCCAACCAAAGACACACTCAGGTAAACACAAAGCCACATCATGATGAAATCAAGAACTTGCCAATGAGAAAAACCAAGGATAATGCAGAGATCAGTGCAAAGATCAACAGCAGACCTTGCCTCTAGGAAACCTCTCTCCTTCCAAACTCCAGAAACCGCATGCAATGAACTACAGCCACTTGCTGCTTAGGGATGAAAACAGAAGTCAAAAGAAAAGTCACAGCAATGACAGCAGATACAGATGAATAATGAGTCCTACCACAGCACTATCTGGGCTAGGAAAAAGGGAAGGACACTCATGTCAAATACCTGCATTGGAAAAAGACACTTCAGACATTTCTACAGCTGTTTTCTTCTCATCATTTCCCACTTAATATCTGTAACTATGGGAACACAAAAGAAAACCAAAGATTTAGGAAAGCAGGGACTGAGAAGCAAGACATCAGTAGTTTCTTACAGAGATAAAAAGACAGACCAGCAAGATCAAACCTAACCAAGAAAGAAATGCTATGTGGCAGCTCAGTAGTGGTCAAATCCACACCTCTGGTAGAGTGTTTAAACACAGAGTCCTAGGCTTTAAATAAGGTAGAAACATTGCAACATTTGCTTCATCCACAAGTAGCAATGAGGAATTAGTTCTAAAAAGACAGCCCATAGACTTTTCCACTTGCCAGAGAAATGCAGTCTCTGTTCAGTGTCACTGGTTTTTATCTAAGGTTTGCTGCTGGTTACCTCATTAAGCATTGGCTTCTGAAATGTCTTGCATCCACTGTGCTCAGTAGCAGAGCAGTTAAATTTGTCACACTTGAAAGAGAACCTTGGAAGTATTAACTTTGCTATTTGGCCAAAATTAAAAATAATAATAATCTTTTCTTTATGCGGAATGAAAGAAGACAAGTCAGATAAAATTCAGAACCCCTTTCAAACTGATTCTGAGAAAAAGTTTTTGGTATCAGATAAGAATAGAAAAGCCTGAGACACAAGATTAATTTACATATTTAGTTTCATCCAGCAAATACTTTTTGCTGGTTGATATTACGCGACCACATTTCAAGAAGTAGCTTTTCCTTTCAGCTTCAAAGAAAGAGAAAAACAGAAGAATGAACTTTTCTTTTGCTTTGAATCCACACCTACTTCAAACACGGCTTTCTTTATGAAAGGCTGAGCTCGCTTTTAGATTATAAAATTAAGCCCTTAATACTTCCTCCTTGAAACAATACATAATTCTGAACACTTTTCTTGGGTGAAGCACATACATTTTTCAAAAAAGACTACTATGGATTTAAGCAGAGAGACTGAGAAATTTCACACCTAAAAGAATGTTTCCTGGGAAAGTGGAAAGAAAGTTACAAAGAAGGTTCAGCCTCATCTTTCAGCCTTAAATTATGGGTGTCTTCTCTGATACCAGATGAAGCCAATAGTCTAACAGGTAAAGTGCTTAACAAGGGAAAAAGTAAAAATCAAGCAAAACCAAACAACAGTGCTCTAAACTTTTGATTGATTGTCTAAAGTCATTACAGAGCTTGACCATTTTGGCCTCAAGTATCTAAATAGTTTAGTTTGATGGAGACAGAAGGTTAGACCTACATTGAAAGTGCTAACCAAATAGATAACAGACTGGTAATGAGTGGATGCCAGGTCTGCTCTCTTGAGCTTACATCACTACATTGCCATTTTCACCTCTATAAGTAGCTCCAAAGCTTTGCTTGACTGCTTCATTTTCAGTTCAGTCCATGCTGAAATGAAGATTTTTCTCAGTATACATGGCTTTCAGGACTTGTTTGCTATAGATTCAGCCTCTGACCACAACCATCTCTCTTTGGTAACTGATAGCTCAAGCTTCAGGTGTTAAATAAAGAATTTGGATAAGGTCATTTCTGTCTCCTCACTCTCTCCCCCTGTTCAGCCTCTGATATGTAACTTACCTGAAGAACTGAATGGCATCCTCTAACCACAGGAAAAAAAAGGTGGCCAGTAGACCCTGTTGTGTTTGATTCATGACCCACTTAACAAGTGCTCTGGTAAAACCTCAATTCATTTCTTTAGGCCTATTTCTTATTTCTTACAGCACAATCTGTCTTTTGGCTCAGTCAGCCCCATGAGGCAAACCCTGGCAGCTCCATCTCCCATCCCATGCAAGTACAAGGAGGAGGAGGAGAGCTGCAGACGCTGTCAGTCAGCCCAAGGAACATATGAAACATCCCACTGCTCAGTCTCAGGCACCAGAAACATGCTGTGCTCTCACACTGACTCAGAGTCCTCAGGTGTCTGCAGTCAGACAGCAGCTCAGGAGGGCAGGGGAGCACAGAGCAGCCTTCACTGGCTCCCAGTGGGCAGAGGGAGGCAGATGTACCACTGCCCAAGAGTCCCTGAGCCAGCACTGACTGAGAAACACCTTGAGAGCCTCACTGATCAATCAGCACAGCCACCTGCTTTAACAAGTGCCACTGAACACACACAGGCTTGTTTCTATGAGAAAATATTCTGGGTGAGCATTTTGTAGAACTGCCAGCAGATGATGCAGCCAGCACTGCTAATGTGATTACAAAAACATACGATGGTAAGAATTTTATATTAAAAAAAAAATGTAGTCCAAATCAGTTACAAAATTAAAAATGTATGCCTCAGAATTCCAAAGGGATGCACAATTTTATATACAAAAGCCCCCAAAATGGATGAGACTGAATTTTCAAGAGGCTCTTATAAAAACAACAAAAAATAGCTACAGTAAAGGCTGGCCAATTTGTGGTGTTTGTTATATCTCTTTGCAGACTGCTTCTGATTTTTATTGGATTTTTCAAGTTATTAATTGCTTTATCCTTCTCAAGAAAAAACACTACTTTTTTTGAGTGGGCCTGAAATTAAAATACAAACCAAAGGCTGTGGAGGTCCCTGCAGAAGGTGAACAAGCAGAGTAGTGGGAAGAGTCTATCTCCACCTCCTAGCAGGAGGCAGACCCTTTGGACAGAAACCACCATGGGGGCAGCCTGTGCTCCTGTGGTGTGAACTGCAGGGAGTGTGGGCAGTGGCCACTGGCAGTGGCTGGACACCTCTGTGCCTGGGGCTGAGAGGAGCAGCACAGGCTGGTGAGTGGCTTGTGGAGAAGAGCAGGGCAGGAAATCACATCCACCAGCCTTTCTGACCTTCCTGACTCAGGGCGATCTGCTCCCCAGATAGAACACCAAAACAGACACAGCAGCTCTGCTTCTGCAGGTGTCTACCTGGCAGTCCCAGTGCATGGCCCACGCTGGTGACAGTGGTCAGCTCTTTGCAGGATGGGCTAAAGATGAAATCCTAAGGGATATGGGACATGAATCATAAATATGCTGAGTTGAAAGGGACTTATCAGGATCATCAGTGTATCATCAAGACATATGGAGAAACAACTTGGATAACATGACTATTCTGTTCATATATATATATATTTATAGGTATATATATATGCATGTTTTTCTCACGACAAATATTTTGCCTGTCAGATGACTTCAACAAAAAAATCAGGGTCAGATAGTGGTATCAAGGCATTACTCACATGGCCAGTTTATGACCCTCTTTGCTTAGCGCCTGGCACTTCTTTTGATGAACTGACATATTCAAACGAACTAAGGCTGTGGTTCACAGAACAGGACTTCATGCAGTTTGAAAGAGGATGGAAGAATTTAGGAAAAAAATGAACCACTATAAGCAATGTAAGTTATTTTGAACTCCTCCAGCCTAAAATGAAGGCTAAATAGTGCAGTGTTTGGTAGCACACAAGAAAACTGATTCTTAATTGCTACTTTTTCTTCAAGGATTTTATGCAACAAATGGATAAGCATTGAATTATTACTTCAAATACATTACAGAAAAGCAAGTCTCTTCTTCTTTTTTTTTTTTAATTTAATTTCTCAATGTTTGTTCACAATCTTTGAAGGCCTTAAGCAGATAGAAAGAAAGGACCGATGATTTGAGGTTCAAGGCTTTGATGTAATGATATGAGTTTGGTGCCACTCCCATTGCCTAATTTCATGATCTGCCCCAATGTGCAGAAGCTATATAATTTTAAGATTTGAGGACTAGTAAGAGCAAAGATCAATTAACTCTTTCAAAGATGTGGATGGTGTCCTCTGAGGGGAGTTGAGTGATATTGAAACAAACAAGGGACCTAGCCCTGTTCTCAGAAAACATTTTAATGGCAGCAGGATTAAGCCACAGAGTGAAGAATCAAGAATGCCTTCATTAGTCAAGTGCTAACTGCCCTGGCAATACACATAATGCTGAGCAAGGATGGGAGGAGTTGGGTTTATCACTGAGTCAAAACCAGCACCTCA
Source organism: Cichladusa arquata (assembly GCA_026413545.1). Classification (NCBI taxonomy): domain Eukaryota; kingdom Metazoa; phylum Chordata; class Aves; order Passeriformes; family Muscicapidae; genus Cichladusa; species Cichladusa arquata. The sequence goes on from JAOTQP010001546.1 coordinate 37,130,411, forward strand.
GTTTTCCTTGTGGAAGGGAAACAAATGGTGCCTGCAACCTCCAGGTGATGTTCTGCCTTCTGCAAGAAACCTCTCCTGATCTGTCCTCAGAAGAGCTGTTCCAACTTGCTCACCCTTTGGGATATTTGCACTGCTGAGCCCTGGATTACCATAAAGGGCTGGTAATAAAATAAACAAAATTAGCTATCTCCCACAGAGGACTGAGGCACAAATAAAAACGAAAAGCAAAGATAAAAATCAGGAGGCTGTTTTTTCCTATTTCTTTTTCTGTTTTTTTTAAGGAGAAACTAGGAAACAAACCGGTATGAGGGAAGAAAAGACATTTTCCATCATGAATTCTTGAATGCTGTACACATGATCTCATTGGTAATGGGTCAATGCCTCCTGTGGTGCCTCGGGCAAGATGCCTGTGATATATAAAATGCTTCTAGTGGCAGTTGACATTGCAGAAAGCTTTTATTTCTTTCTGTTCCTCTTTTATTTTTTTATTAACTGTATCTATGTCTCAATCTTAAGCTTTTAAAAATTAAGAACTTCATAACAACCAGTTTGTTGACCTAGTAATTGCATATTGAACCATTTACCACGCAATCAACTATTGTCACACTGTTAATAAAGAGCTGAAAATTTAAGCGCTAATAAGGACAATCATGACATGTTGTAATCAGTAGTGCTGATGTCAGAGATGAAAAGTGAAAGCTTGGGGGCTTGTAGCCATCAGCACGCACCTGAAATCAACAGAAAGGCTCCCTTCCAGACCAGAGAGAAAATAGTAAGTGGCGTAAAAAGGAGAGGTTCTATTTGCTTTCATTAGTTCATTCGTCAAAAGTGGGGGAAAAAAAAAAAAAAATTGGTTATTTTTCTATCATTCTCCTTCTAGAAAAAAATGCTGTTTCATATACCCAGTTTCCTCAGAGGACTACAAAATTCTAAGAGGACTCAGCTGTGTATCTTAATGTTTCTAAACAGAAGGTGATAAGCAGTCATCAGATTTTGGTTTTGTGTTTTTTTGATACATAGGGAGCATACAGAGGTCGGTGTAGAAATGACACAGAGAAGAAAGCAGCAAAATTGTAAAATACACCTTCATTACAGCATATATATATGATCATGATTGCTAATGGCAAAAAGAAAGTGAATTTTCCAGAGTGCTAGTGGCATTTCAGTTTTCTCTAGGTCATTGCAACACAGAAATTTCACATATAGTAAGTAGATAGAGGGTGATTTGCGTTCCCTATTTAAATAGTAACCCAGATAGGAACAGACTATTGATATCACTAGAATACAGTACAAAAAAGAAGCCATAATAGCTGCATATTTTATATTTAATCCTTTTCTGGTCTCACTATGGTGCCCATAAGTAAATAACGAGAGATTAGATGACCAAAGTCTATCATTATTTATTTTTATTGTCTATTACTTATTGCTGTTTATTTACAATTCTTTAAAGTAACACAGGATATCATTTAAAATTATCTATACCAGGAGTTTTACTGCACTATTCTCTACCCATATATTATTATATATGGTTTGTAATACACAGGCAGTGAAGAATTTGAGGCTAGATATTTCCCAGGGTATTGAGCTCCAAGGAAAACCCTTAATATGTCAGAAATTTCAGCAAAAATATTCTGCAGAAAACACACACAGATTGCCTATTACTAAATATTTTTCTTCCTTTGTGGTACATTAATAATTTTTACTGCATTTTTTCTTCTCTGTATATATGTGTGTGGGATATTATTTCATACTATGAATGAGACGTAAAGATATAATTCCCTTGCCTTGCCAAAGTGGCACAGTAAAAGTCAGTAGCTGTCAGAATATTTGCTGCACAATACTGCTTTTCATGAAAAGTACCACTACAAACAGTGACTGTAGTCGGACTGATATTTTCCCCACAGTGTTTTTAGTAAAATCTCATTTTTTTGTTGTTTTTATTTTTTTAATAAACAGCTTCTAATCGAAGAAGTAATAAACTTTCCACACAGGGGAAAAAAAAAAAAAAATCTAACAAGAAAGGCGGAAAAGCAGAAGAGTTCATAGATTTTACAGGACCCACTTCAAGCAGGTCCAAGCTCTCTGAAGAGTACTTAATAGTCTGCTAAAGATCTTAAGGAGCTACAGTCATGCTAGTTTCCCCAGAAAAATCTCTAAGTCATGTGAACACCAGTCTGTCTGGTCCAGACCCACCTCACTCAACCATTTGGCCCCAAGAAAAAACAAACTGAACACAATTATTTGACCTGCCCTTCAAAGCCTAAACTAGGTGATCTAGTGACAACTCTAAGTTTCAATATAGAATAAGCTATTTATATTACTTATTATATTACCCTTCTAAGCTCCCTTCTTATTATTCTGTTCCTCTCCCTCAGGCAACTTGCTGCATCTATTCATAATTAGACAAAAGGAATGACCTGAAGCTCTGCAAATGTACACTGTGTACATATGTGTGTGTACTTACATCTCTCCTCCAACCAGAGAAAGAAAAAGGGATGACTGATTCAAAAAAATAATAATCCACAACAGTGGTTTATTTCTGTCCTATGCCCTGCACAAAATCACAACTCAAAAATAAGGACAGTACCTTGATAATCCATAACAGGAAATACCTTCCCCTCAGGCATTGCCTCAAATTATGCTTTCTAAGCCAGCACAAGGGAAAGTGGTGAAATAAGGGTAAAGGAATGGCTGAAAGTGCTAAACTTTTCAATCCAGGACAGAAAATCAAGGCCAAGTCTAGCTTCCACAAAGTCTAAAATGCAAAAATGAAAAGAGCAACTATAATATTAATAATTAAAATTGAATTAAAAGTAGTGTAAGTTAAGGCCAAGTGAGTATTTTTACTTTATAAATTTTTTATTGTTTTTGATCAGTTAGAATCACAGAAGGCTTTGAATACAGAAATATGCATGTAAATGAAATAGCATATACTAAGATATCCTAACTGAGGACATTTTTTTAATAAACCATAAAAGTTGTATAATTAATGTAATAATATATTAAGGACACAAATAAGTAATGAGAATTATGTTTAAATAACTGCTGGGTAGGCAAGGGTCCACGAGGATTAAAAACACAACCTTGAATCCAGATTTTCATTTTGCCAATGCCACAGCAGTCACTGCAGTTTTACTGCTATGAGGACCCCAGCCATACAGGCTCAGCCTGGCTCTGAGCTGTTATGGTATAAGAAGAATCAGTTTGACTCAAATTGCCAGAATTTCTCAGCTCTTAAAGAGAACCTTTATTCCAGAAGAAAAAGGGCAGTAGTCACCCTTAGATTGGGAAAGAGCATTGATTTTCCATTGCCTACAAAGGTTCATGTCAAGTCACAAGTATAAGAATGATGGAGGGACAGTGAGGAGCTGTATCTCACAAATCTCCCTCCTAAACCCCTTCTGGGATGCTCTGGTACCCTCTCCACTCCCACAGCCAGGTTTATCACAAGTTTCAGAAAGTCTGGGGAGAAGAGCTGGGGGGCTTAGAAGAGGCACTCCCCAAAGTGCTTCAAGAGTTTGATTGCAAACCTCAGTATTTATCCAGCTCTTTAAAAATGAAAGGCAGCCTCTGATCATTACAATGAAATTTAATGTGTAGACCTCATAATAATAAATGGTGCCTGATGCACTTTTCAAACGTACATTATTAGTATTTTAGAACATTAGGCAAAATTGTTTTCGTAAAGGTGGTGTTGCCCCTGTTGTAACTTAACCCACCTCATCCTCTCTGAGAGCTCTGAGAAAACCCAGGTGCAGAGGATCCTTCACAAATACCCTGGGCTTTGTGCAAGAGTCTGTCTAGAGCTGTCACCACAGCAATTATGGATTAAAATGAGGTCTGAAATCCAACTGCTAAAATACTTAAGCAGTGTTGCTGGCAACCTTTATATGGTAATGAGAGTTTGATGCTTCATAAACTAGCAGCACAAATATTTTAAGTATTCAGCAGTAGGAAAGTCAAAGTGCCAACTAGACCACAAGAGAAGGAAGGAAGCAGTAGTACTGAAAAGAATTATTGTCTGACAGTGAACCCTGCCCATGTGAAGCACAATTTCACAGACACCAGGGATGTGGCTGCTCCTTTAAACAATTGGACACATACAGTGTGAGAAAGTTATTCCCTGCTGACAAAAGCAGGGTCAGTCAGCGGGAAAATAATCCAAACTTCTTGGCTAGTTGGCCATACTCTTCCTAAGTAATAAACTTTCTCTTCAAGGATTCTCACACATATCTAAGTGGATTCCCCTTGGAAACTTGTCATTATATGGATGAGTTTGTGTTCTTTTGTGTACTGATGCTCTAAAATAGCATCATTCATGAAAAAATGCACATAGATCCCACTTACAGTGTCTAAAAAAATCACATTAAGATGGGGTTAACTTCAACATTATTATCCCTAATGCCACGAACAGTGTTTTTAAAATAAAAATATTGCTTACATGTAGGTTGATGGCTTCATCTCACAGAGCTGAGGAGTTAGGCTACACCCTTTTTTAGTTTGATTCTCTTGTGATATTTCAAGGATTGTAATTACAGTAGTGGTATACCATGAATGAAGGGTATGCTCTGGATCTGAGATAACCACACGCCCTTGACCTTGTGCTTTTGAGAAGGAAGAGGTAGGTGACAGACTTCAAGAGGCATACTTACGCCACTTGAAAACATGCCCTTATTTTACATGTAAGATCTGTCTAAAAAAACCCACCGGGAATTTGATATTCTTGGAACAGAAGGGTTACATGGGGGTTTAACAATAGCAAATGGGAAAGAAAAATGGAACTGAATGTGCAGATTTATTCTGAACAGCAATGTAAGGAGCACAATTTTGACAAGTACAAAGGCTATGTTTATTATCCCCCGGAGAGAAGATGAGTGGAGAAGCTGACATTGGTTGCATAGTGACATTTCAGGATGGAAGAAGGCATATAGCCAATTAAGTCTAGCATTTGTAACCTGTAGTGCTTTTCCCCTCAAGTGCTTATCTAACACTCTTTAGAATATGTTCACAGCTGCAGCTTCTATTTCTGCCATTAGTAAACTTTTCTACTCTTGCTTTAAAGGAACATGTTCTAAACTTCCTTCCTGGTACATTTTTTTTAATGATTTGCAGGATCTAGGCCCTCAAATGATTCATTTTTTGCTACTTACTATTTTCAGCTCTCTTCTAATTTTAAATTTCCCCTTCCTATTTTAAAATGAATTCACTGTCAATCCAATCAGTGCTTATTTATTCAGTGTCCTTGAATTTCAATCTTGTATTGACCAGGCGTATTTTTTCTAGTGTTACCCCAGATGAAAATTAAGACCAAATACATTATTTGTCTCTCTTACACCACATTTGCTATCTCTCTTTTACTGTATCTACAACAACTTACAGTTCCCTGGTTCTTCTGAACAAGGTGTTTTCATAGAACTTCACTCTTAATTGATGCAGGCATGTGTTATTCCCTCGATCACTGTACATCAAAACATCCTCAACATCCTTAGCCAAGAAGCACATTGTGAGGGTGTGTGTTAGCTGAACTTTAGAGACTCAGAACCTGAAAGAACACTAGAGTCCAAACTACTTTCCCCTTGAAAACAGTGAAATTACAAACCATAATGTGACTTGGAAAGATTCACAGGCCCTAAATTGCAAGTTTACTTTAAATCATATACAGCTACTTCAGTGCTGAAGAATCAACAGTAAAGCAACATAGGACAAAAGAATTGTAATGAGCAGCAGAATCAGTTCACACTAACCACTTTCTGGACTTATCTTTGGAAAGCACAGGCTGATAATTAAGAATGTTGATGCAACACAAGGATGAGGAACATGGATATGGCCACTCAACAAAAAAAAAAAAAAAAAAAAAAAAAAAAAAAAAGGAGGGTTTTGTTATTGTTGTTTAGGTTTTTTTAACCCAGCCATAAAAGATAATGAGATAAAGCCCTAGGTACTCATCTTCTGACAGTAAGAATCATTTGTGTGAAGGACTAAGAAGATTAGAGTAGATAAATGATTTTACAAGAGCATTGTGGAAGTGTGCAGTAGACCTTACAATGTATGCTGATATTTTAAGATACTTTACAGAACACTTTAAGGACGTTCTTACAAATTGCAATGGCTCTTGTATATGAAACTGTGTCATCTGTAAGAGCCTATTTCAGGAGATTATCTTCAAATTTGCTCCTACTTGCCATTGACAGTAAATTGCTGCTATTTAACAGATTTCTATAAAAAAACCAGCCTGTGATTTAGTCCTGGTGTAGGCTGTGATCTTTCATTTGGGAACTGTACAGACAACTGTTTGGGGACTAATACAACAGATCCATATGCTTTTAGACTCTTTTGTGTAGAATACACTCTATCTACACCCTCAGGACATAAGCACTACTCTTGATAGTATTTTTAGGAAGCATCCCCTAAATTTGTTCCAGAGCTACTGCACTTGAAAGGCAATGCACAAAATACAGTGAATGAACAACTTTCTCCCTTCTGCACTGGGCATGTTGGTGCTTTCAGGGGTCTCATTTGCCCATGATTTCCTTCAGCATGTTCATTGTTTTCCTCAGTCCTTCTTTTTTGTTCCAGCTGCAAAGTAACCTGAAGCATACCTTGTCCTTCCTGAATTTCCTCTGCCCTGTCCTAAGCCATTCTCTGAGTTAAATTCCCAAGGAAACCATTCAGTCTGCCACCTGTCTGCTAACCAGGATGGAAAACAAGTATTTCCTGAACTTTAGCAATAACTAAAGATACAACTGGTATCACAAAGGCAAAGTCACTCTGTGTTAATGACCCTTAATTGCTCATCACTGTTTGTTTCCTTGCATCAACAACTTTTGGAATTACAGTTCAAGTTGAAGACAAAAATAACAGAGAATACACAATTGACCAAACAGAACACATACTGATACTCTCAAACATCCCAGCAGATCCTATATAGTTCTTGTGAAAATCAGTTCATATTGGAATTTAATATTAGCACTTTAAGTACATGGAGTTCCTGTCTCTCTTTGTCTCTCTTGCCAGAGATGTTAAAGACAAATAATTTCTCTGACCAATATGACTAATTAGACACACAGCAGGGTAAAGGACAAGGAGGTTTGTGAGACCCACCTCTAGGTTTAATGATAATGACAAGTATGTCTTTAGCTTCACCTGTCCCTAAACCTTACTAGTACAGTTTTGGAGTTTGTAATGGCTTCATGGCCACCTATCCTCCCACTAGCTCCCACTAGTTGCTTTTTTACCATCCAGATTTTTCCCCTATGGAACACTTTAAAAACCCAAACACATACTTAACAACAGTACTGCTTCCCTCCATCTCCATTCATTTGGATTTTCTTTCTTAGAGGGACATTTCTATAACCAAAGTGTTGTGAGCTTACCTCATGGATCCAGACCAGACTGTGATTTTTCAAATTCAAACATCTGTCTAAAAGCCAGACACTCTTTGTATTCAAGTCAACAATAAAAACTTACTCAAGAAGAAATTAAATGTAGCAAAAGACAGGTATTTCCTTTCATATTAAAAGCAATGTGAGTAAAGAAGAACAGTTTTTGGTGAATCAGTAGATGAATACATAAGCTGTTCAATGTTCATTCTTCATTGTAGAATGAAGTACATGGATAGAGAAGGAAAGCAGATGATGGAGCAATTGTATCACTGGCATGGAAATGATCTTGTCTCAGTTCTTTCCCCAATTTCCTGCTAAATAATGTTTTAGCTGCATTTTGTCTGTTCTCCTAAGCGTTTGCACAGCAAAATACTTCTTGTAAGGCCTACAAAAATGTCTGTGGAGTGAAAAGGGATTCTCTAACCTTTATGCTACAGAAAAGCGTTCTGTTTTCTGCTTCTCTTCTTCCACTCATCTCTAGGAAGTTAGAACAGAAAAGGATTGCTGATAGAAAAATGAAATAGGAATCCAAAACTGTAAAAATGAATAGTGAGTTGGGCCAAAATAATAAGAAAACTACTTATTTCTTAAAAACATTTTCAAAAATAGTATGATTTTTAGATTTTAGTTGACATTCAGCTCCTTCCTTTAGGACATTAATCCACTACTAATTGAAAAACAAAGGTTTCCTTTAGCCACAGAATGACAGGTCAAGGCATAAAAGATTAATTTTATCTGGGTCATGTGGTCCAATTTCCCTGCTCAGGAAGGGTCTTCTAAAGCCAGGACTTGCTCAGGACTATATTCAGATACTATATATGCATGTATCTATAAATACACTATATATACTATATGATGTATAGAAAATCATGGGTGATTTATGTGCAATCCATATATTGAGATAATCTACACAGAGATTTTACACAGATAAATACCGACTATACATTATATAATTATAGACAATATAGACATAGATAATAAAGTGATATGTGTGAACATAGAGAAAGATATCATATCAAGAGATATAAATTAAAGCACAGGAAACAGGAGAACTAAAGAATCCCAAAGGGCTGCATGGACTCACCCTGCAGACACTGAAGCAAGACTCTGGCCTTTCTGTTAAAAAACCCAAAATGCACTTTCAGCCCTAGTAATGAGCCACAGACTCTGTTTAACCAAATAATTCTACATCTAGAATTTATCATATGGCACTGAAAAATGCAAAACACTCAGCCATAATGAAGAGTTTTCTTTCTCTCATACAACTAAAATTCTATAAGCTGTGCACACACAGGTGATATCATAACCCTCATGTTTCTGTAAGTTCAAAGGTATCCCCAAAGCCAGAAGTGGGACATCAGTCCAGTGTTTTGTTAACACAACAGGTTGTGCTTCATGGTTACCTAAATTTAATGTTAATCCACAGGAAAATACAACTTGTAAATATTTGTGAGAGCTAGTATCAGTTTCAAAGTTGACAAAACGTAACCGCTTACACAAGTTTGTAGATGTAGTAACTTTTTTGTTTTGACACTAAGAGCTTAAGATTTCTTTTCTTACAGTGATGGCTCCTTTGGGGATTTTCCTCAAATTGACCTCTTTAAAGCTGATTCTCTTTAGCTCAGTTCAAGGCTACCACTCCCTGTGCCTTCACTCCTCATGTGATGGAATTACTTATCTATTCAGTTATATAATCTTGTCTGCTTCATACAATACAACCCCTTCTTAAGGACCTGCACACTGCTCTACCGCTCTCCTTTGTAGCCTCAGGCTGCTGACTCTCCACTGCATCCCAAAGCTTATCATACCTTATCATCCTCTTCTTAATTTTCTTTGCTTTTGGTTTCTCATCTGGTTTAAAGCCTCATCTTCTTGCAGCGGGAATCTGGCTGTTCTATTAAGACTGCTTTGGCCATCCTTCCACACTAGACTTCAAATATATGTCCATGATTCATTCTTACACCTAATCCTACTGACCCTGCAACCACCAGGCAAACAGGTCAAGGAGCTGAGCGGATGGAGCTACTATGAAAACACAATGATATTATAAGTTGCTCCCAGAAGGCAAAAGTAAGGTGGCAAACTCAGAAAAACGACACCTTTTGAACTCCTTATATACAGAAAAACAAATATTCCTCCCCTTGGAAACTTTCATTGGCCCTTTCCGAATGCAAATGGAAAAATGAGGGAAGAACTCTGCAAATAGATGACTGAAGATTTCTACCACAGACTCCTCAAGAGAATGAGATCATGTAGACCTCTGGAAACCTGACCTACAACTATGCCAGTTGAAAATAAGATTTCTTTGCCTTGGGCAAACTGGGACTACCAAACCTTGAGATATCTCTGCCTCTCTTCCCTAAGTATCAGCAGAGGACTTTTGACAGTCAAACTAAATATTAATAGTATAGTGAGAATTGATACAAATCTTACTATAAACACAGCTACCTTTTTCACTAGTACCTAGATGCAATAATAATAATACTGGCATCAGTTGTGATTTTCTTGTTGTCAGTTGTTGGTATAAGGCCAATAAATATAGCCACTTATTGCATTGCTTTTAACCAGGAGTTGTTTTGCAAACTGGATCAGAGAGCAAGCATTAAAGTGCTAAAATTAGTTTGTGCTGCAGTAGTGGCAAATTAAAAATGGCACACTGTTACACCAAGCAGTGTATAGTTTTGCCAATTGATTTACGAGGTCAGGAGAAAAAGAATTTATCACCTGGCACTATCTCTGCCCAGATTTAATGGCTGCTCTGCCATCAATGCACAAAAAAATATAGGAGTTGCAAAAGGTCTTTTCAAAAGACAAGGGCTGTTTACAAAGGAATGCATCTCTCCAAGACACCCTAATAAAATAATAGCCTTGGTGGCCTAAATCTTGCAGCACAGTGAGAAATCTATATGATGATGGTTTTTGGCTCCAGGCAAATATTTTTAAACTCGTGGTCAAATGACTAGAGAGCTGTCATGTCACGCCACCTCCAGCCATGAAAAAAATATTAAGGTCTGGACTGTCTGGCATTTTTGCTGCCTCTTTGTGACAATGGGGCAGCAAATTTAATGGCAAACTGAGATCCTTTGCTGAAGTTCAAAATTACATGTTCACTATTAACTGAAAGACTCTTTTCAAAAATAAGCACTGACAAAGGACAGAAAACTACATTGGTTCCAGTATAAGAAGTCACGGGAAGAAAGAGAAAGAGAAAAAAGTACTTCTTGATTTATAATGAGGCTTAATATTGAGAGATTAATAAAAAAAAAAAAAAAAAAAAAAAAAGTGATCAGACTATAAGCAGTACTTTAATGTAAGAACTAGTGCCATGTTTCACCTCACAGGTGATTGTACTTCAGTGACAGATGAATATGCCCCTCTCTACAGTATGCTGAATGCATTCATAAGCTTTCTGAATTAGAAGAGAGGTTGTAAACAAAAGGGTTTATTATAATGCCATTCATCTGAAGAGAAAAAAGAATAAGTATGTATTCAGAAGACCATAAGGAGTTTATCAGCATTACCAGCTTCAACTCTCATTGTAATCCTTGATATAAGAATGATTTGGGCATCCTCCACTTCCACTATCTGTAGGCACTCAAAATCACAAGAGTTCTAATTCACAGTCTTACAATAGACAACTCATGCCCTATTTACTTCTCAGAGTCCATGAAATTCATTGATGGAAAAGTATCAGATGATTCAGATTTTAAAAAGGAGGATGAGGAATTCTAAAGACTTTGTTAAAACCTAATGAAAATGTTGTGCGTTATTTAATCCTAGAAAAAAATAGTTTCAATATCACCATATTTAAAATTATGCTTAATAAAGAGTACAACCAAAGTTGTAAAATCTAATATCCAAAGTCAGCGAAAATATTTTTATTTCTAAACTCTAAGTATATTTTTAGAGCCCACTAAATTCAAAATCTGCTTAAGATCACATAAATTGCTGTGGTCAGGATGGCAAAACTTAATTCTATTTTATGGTTTTGCTGAGTGTTATGCTGCTTCACTGCGTTGAGGACCTGAACTTTGCTACTGGCCACTCTGTTCTTAATTAAAACACAGTCTTCCTCTCTGAACACACTCAGACTTCAGAAAAGATCAACTTTGGCATTAGCTCATTTCTAATTACAAGTCATACAATCTTAATGGAATACAGACAAGTGCAGGACCCCTCAGCTGTCTGTCACTATACAATCATTCATCTAAAATTAACATTGGGAATGGACTTTTAATTAAAATATATTAAAAAAATGTTAAGATACCTGCATATAGAGATGAGTTTTATTTTTAATTTCCACATTTTAAGGAAAGCATCAGCAAAGCAATTAGAGGCACCACCTGAAACCACATCCTGGAGACTCTATGTCATAAAGGATAATGTAGAAAAGAACAGTTTGCTACCAATATGATTGGGGAAAGACACATTTCAATCCACCTGCTAGGGCCTTAGCTCAAGTTGAATTTTACCACTAAATTCAAACAATTCATAATAATGTAAAACTCCCTAATTTCTCTTACACAGTTACTGTACTCGAGAAATGCATTACAGATGGCATTTTGTATCTAGAATTACTTTGCTACCACGTGCACTAAAAAAACGGACTGAATTTCGTAGCCTTATGGTAATTAAGGAAAATGAAAATGTCTGTATACATGTCTACTATTTTCTATTTAATTTTTTTAAAACTTCAAAATTTGTTCCTGTTCAGCAATCTAACTTTTACATATTTTGCAACCAAATTCAAGCAGATTTTAAAACCATAGAAGTCTGGTAATTTTAGCAGAGCTTTGTGTTACCCAAGAAAAGACATCAAGCTTATCCTGCATCCTACAAACTATTGCTTCTATTGCAGAACAAGACTAGTTTATATACACTTCACAACAACATCAGCCTTTTCTCTTCCAGTATGCAAGAAAAAAGCCAAACTATGTCTTTAGTTCTGTTCTCAAAGAAGAATGCAATAATGTGCTGTAATACTGAGATTGTCCCAGGGCAGCATATTGGGTCACATCCAACATCTGCAGGGTCTCACCATCTCTGGTTGGGCTGCTTGGCCTTTTATATAACTTTGTATTAGGAAACCCTGTTTAAAAAGCTCTTTCTCTGGAGTCTTTAGACATGAGGGTGCTCAATTCCACACAGCAACATAGCACAACACAGAGACTGGGAAAACACTCCAGATCCTATTACACATAGATCAGCTCCAAGGGATTGGGAGCTAGACCAGTGTGGCTGTGCTTGATCACAGGTTTATGCAATGATCAAGGTTGGAAGTTTGGGAAAGACAACCAAGCACCCCCATATCCACTTCTTTTTCACTCCAAGCATATGTCCACCTTTCTACTTCCAATCTGTTACACTGGAGGGATGGGATGAGCATCTACTCTGTTACTATCTTTACTGGCTTGTTCAAGGGCAACCCAAAAGATCCTGTCCCAAGAGAGAGTGAAATTGTTTCACTTGGAGTTGCCCACATCACTCGAATTTGGAAACTTTCTACCGCAAATAAGGTATCATATCAAAAGTGCATTTCACATACCCAAGCTCTTGTCTTCCCACTTGTAGCTGACCAGGCCCCTGCTGGAGTATCAGTTGAATACTGACACAGGAGAAGGTATAATGACCAGCTAACAAATGAACCACTGACAAGTGCAGGAAAAATTGCATGCTGTTTGTATATAAACACAAGAAAAGTGTGTAGGCACAGTAATGGGTGTTCATGCATCTCTCAGACACACAGACACATGTAATTGAGGCATCATTACTACAATCACAAGGGGCATGAGTTAACTGAACTCCCACATACCTTTTGATATAGAAAGTCAGTGTTTTGGAGTAATTAGTGGTTAATTTGTATTGACACGGGTGTGCTTGCAAAGTTGCTGAGGGTCTCTGATGTACTGTAACTCACTCAGTTGCAGTTAAGGGTAAGGGCCACTGAGCCTGTGCTACTGTTAGTTCTGCCAGAAGAAAGGGGTTTCAAAGAGCAAGTTAATCTCCAAGCCTAGCTTTTCATCTCAGTAGTCAACATTTTGTCCGACCTTTGTCATTTTGCATCCCACTTTTTGTTACTTCTAGGCTTTTCTAAGAAGCCCCAGCAAGAGATGAGCTTACAGTGCCATAAAAATACTACTGCATTTGAATGATTTATTTCTAATTTCTGCAATTTAGAGCATCTCTCTCTGTTGTGGATCCCACTTTCCCCTCCCCCATTCACAAAAGATATTATGTTAGTCCATTCTATCCTAAGGAATATCTTTCAGCAGCCAGCTTCCAACAATTCTAAAGCCTCAACAGAATGCTAAGGTATGCAACAGGGCAACCCCCACATTTTGAGAAAGGAATACAAATGATGGATTTCTTTGTAACTCGACCTAACATTTTCAGGAGTGCATTTACAGGAAAAGGTACAATAATTTACATTTTATTACCTATATTGCTAAGACCAGGCAGATATAATTTTTCAATGTACTGGCTCAGGGCCAGAGGGCAGCCATAGCACAGTCTCTTGAGAACCCTCCAAGGGGCCCCATGAAGTCAGTTAGACCTCTTACACATCTCTTCCTACATACATATATATATATAAATTTGTCTTGTGATTTTTTCCCAAATCCATTCAGCTGTGGGTTAACCAGGCACACATAATGTGTGATTGCAGGATGGCCTTGCAGTAGGATGTCTGAGCATTACTGAAGCTTTCTTCCATTGCCAAGTGTTTCTTCTGCTTCCGTGCATTTTACCATCCAGCAGCATCCTCAATTTTTTAACAGAGCACAAGTGATAAAATGAACAATGTTCTTCAGGGCTGAAGCTTATGTGCTATCACTAATTAGCTTAGAAGGCTTCCCACCCCAAGGGAAGCAGGAGATAGACCTGGGAGCTAGTGACTTGGAGATTAAATTCATATTACACAGGTGTATGCAATGTATTTAATATGCATTTCCCACTACATTCACAGGAAAGTACCAAAGAGATTCACATCACTACTAATGATTACTTTATCTGGGCAAAGACTCCAAAAGGAACAAAAGGAGTATTTTAAATAGCAATTGCTCTCCTAGAAATTTGGATAACCGACCACTGATACCAGTTCAAAAGTTCAGTGTGTTTCTAAGTTCTGCAAAGCAGCTTTTTACTGATGATGGGCAGAGAGAAACAGGCAGCTGGGAGAAGAGATCAAAACCCAAAATGGCATGGATCAAAGCAGCAACACTGAACATGCATCATGGGACAGGAGTGGTAAAAAGGCTTAGCTGAGGATTTCATTACTTAGGAAGATAAGCCAGTAAGTGACAGAGGAAGTATCAAAGCTTTACTTTTGGTACCTAATTTCCACACAAAAGGACCATAACATTGGGATATTCCTAAATGTGAGATTGTTTCTGCATTCATCACTTGGCACTTCCAATATTCTTATCTTCCCACTGAAGAGCCAAGATTATGACAGTCTGCAGATCTATACTAACAAAGATACAAACCCTCTTAAAAGCAAGCTGCCTTAACAAAAATCCAACCATTCAAACCACCCTCCACCATTCACACTATGAACATATGCTTATTCTTCATATGAAAGATTTTGTGTATATTTCCACAGGAATCTTATTTGATATTACTTGACAGCCATCCTTTTAGACTGTTTTACTTCTGACACCAGATGCCAAGAATACCTTAGGAAAATTCTTTGCCATAACTCTAGATACAGCAGTATCTCCACCAGGATACCAAAAATGACCTTCCTCCTGCTCCTGCCTGTTCTGTTGTTACCAATAGAATCAGAGCTCTTGTTACAGGCAGGTCCTCTATTTCATCAAAAACACTGACTTGTCAACACTATTCTTCTTCCAATTAATTAATAGAAATTTAAATCACCCAAGAAACAGGGTTATTAAAATATTAGTTTTGTTTAATTATAAAACTTCCAAAAGCTCAGCTTTCCAAAACACTGAATCTCCATTGAATACAAAGCCATGTAAAAATATACTACTGCATTGTTTTCTGTCATATCTTTGGAACTTTCTCCCCTCTTGTGGTAATATACCATGAATAAAACACAATTGCCAAACTAAGAACAGTTTAAAAGCACAACGTACTGCAGAGACGCACAATTGCCTTTTTTTTGTTGTGTTGGTTTTGATTAAATGATGCCCAAGGTTAAAAAAACATGGGGGATAAATAATGGGGAGAATTGGTGAGCAGACTCTGATGTCCCAAAGGAATACTGCCGACAAAACTCCATAGCACCACTGGCTAAAGTAAAGAGTAAAATGTTGCCCTGTAAGAATGACACAACAGGCTAAGCATAGCTGAAATAATCCACACAGTGTTTCAGTAGCCTGGGTTGGTGGGTGGGTATTCCTGCTGATAAACTGTCACAGCTGGAAGATCCCAGAAAAGAGTGAACAGCTATGGAAGCAACTGCATTACATAGGAAATGGATTGCAATTTTTTCCGACTGAAATTTGCCTCTTTGAAATTTCTCATCATGAAATAGAAGTAATCAAGTCCAGGATGCTCCTGACTGTAGTATAGCATGTTTTTGTTTTTTTCTTTTTGCAAGCAAGTTGTAGAATGCTTAGATATATTAAAAACCATTCAGAGAAGTACTTGTGTGGGTAGGTCATATGAAGTCTTTAACCCTGCTACACATACAGCTCCAAAAGTTCTTCTAATCACATCATTTTAGTGGTGGATTTTGGTTATGCATGTGAGAGAAAAAAGTGAAAAAATAGTCTTACGTTTCCTTCCACTGTTTGCAATAAGCCTGAAAAAGCACCTCAGTACCAAAATGAACCTTCTGCAGAAAAGATTTTCTAGCTTTAGCTGAAATAACACAGAAGGCCTTCCTTCTGATTCCTGTGGAACACCCAGAGCTAGGCTCTGCTAATCCATAATGTTTCATTTTTCTAACTCTGTCACTGGATCCAATTTGCATGTCTTGAGATTGAAAACTTGGAATTATCCCAGTCTCAGTTACAGCTTACAAGAAGCCCTGGGGGAAGTCAGGTCTATAGAGGAACTCTTGCTGCATTGCCTATCACTAGCAAAGAATTGTAAGGAAAAAGGTTGCAGGGAAAACCATGAAAATGGTACAAAATAGAGTTATGTGGTAGAAATACGATTATATGTGAGTTCATTCAGCTTCCTGTTCCTTAGCTTTCTTGCTACATTTCTCAGTGGCAGTGGCTTTAATATTTCTGCAGGATCCATGTTTAGGTCAATGTGGGGACAGTTTAACAGTCATCCATTCATTACTTTGGTGTGTGTTCGCAGTGTGTGGTCTGTCTCTTTGTTCCTAAAACAGAGTGATTAATTTTTCCTTGCCTTTTCTATGGCACTGCCCTATGGCACTCCATGAAAAGGAGTTAGCATTCATAGCCTGCAAGGGAGGCAGAAGTATCCCTCACTTTCTGAAGATGGGCAACAATGGCACAAATTTATTAAGAGCAAAAGTTTCCTGACTTTAGGCTCCACAGTTCAGCACATTTTTCCGAGTGTGCCTAATACTGCACACCATCACTTATGTTCATAGCAAAACTCCAAGCAATTCAGCTGAAGATGCTTCCATCTTAGACTATTAGTGGCATGCAAGAAACAATAGTGGAAAATTCCTTGCTAGCTGTGACAAGAATGACCTGAAATCCTCTCACCTAACATCATACAGGATTTCCATGGCAGAAAGAAGATGAAAGTGCATTTCTACAGCCTGATACTCAAAGATAGAACCCAAGAAACTTGCAACTGCCTATCTGATCCACTAAGCACACTTGAAAGAACATAGACAACAAGCAAAGCATTTCTGGGGAATAATGTCCTTTGTTACATTTGTCTCACTTCTCTTTTAGATAGGCCTATTCTAAATACAAGTCAGAAATCCTAAGAAAAGGGTATTATTTGAACACACAAATAGGCCACTATGTTAAGCATGTGTACACTGGAGCACACGATAGTTGTACTAACAGATTAATTCTCACATTTTCTAGTTTTTGCACATCTCAAGGTTTTTTTGCAACTTCACTCTCTTTTCACATGGATATTTCTGTTTATTTGCTTGGAGTCGTGCATGTGTGAGGTTGCCATGGTTTTTAAAAGGGTGAACTACGAAAGAGAATTTATCCCAAGGCATCAGACTGTTCGTCAGTAGGGTTGTAACCTTTGTATCAGTCACAGGAACCTCTGCTGTTTCAGATGAAAGACTGATAGCAGGAATAGCCTTTCATTGTTAACACAGATCAGGCTTAGAGGTCAACAAGATTAGCACTAGTTTTTTGACTGTCATGAATATTGCAGAGGAAAGCCTACATATTTCATGACAAACACTCTTGATCAATATGTTTTTCCCCAAAACTTTGCAAGGTTCAATTTGGAGCAATTTCATACTTCATTTTTGTCGGCATTCTCTTTCCTCATGACACCTTCAGTTGTTCTCAAGGAGACATGGCCCTTCCCAAAAGGGCACATGCACTAGTCTTCATAATCCTCTGTTTTCCCACATAAGTAGATGCGTTACGTGCTCCACCATGTCTCCCCTGCATGTCTATCACCTTCTCTGACAACAGAAAAATGAAAATATACAGGATAGATAGACAGATAGATGACCTTGGTGCTACCACAGGACCTACAGGTACCTTCTCTATGACAAAATATTTTAGATTGTACAGGTTTACACTCCACTATTTTCAGACTCTCATCTTCATCACATAGACCTTATTTTTATTAAGGTGACTTTTTCTTCAGCACTTTTTCTTCACTGTAGATTTTCTTCAGCAAAACCCAAACTACAATAGTCTTTTCCACAAGAAAGCAAGAAAAAGTATTTTGGGGCATAGTGAAAGTGGAGATTGAAATTCAGACAATATTAACCGACCCACACTGTTGGACTGGAAGGGTTGCTTATCTCTGTGTTCAGGTCCTCTTTGCTAAAGGACCTTTTCCAAAAAAAAAAAAAAAAAAAAAAAAAAAAACAACACCTATCCCAAATTCCCAACAGCTATCTTATCACTGGCTATTGACCAAAGCCTGTCTCAACTCCATCTGCCAGTGTTACTGGTACAGATTAATGATTTGATAGATTTCAAAATTATAGTCCAATCATGTCAGAATTTTGAAATCACAGCGCAAAGTTATGTAGGTGTCCTAATTTTGTTCCTCAGAGAAGCTGAAGGTCAAGTCAATAAAAGGTCAAGCTGACTAGTATGTATTGAGATAATAATCTTCTTAACCTGCCACAAGATCAATAATTGGTGTCATTATCCATTTCCTAGAACTAAAGAAACTAACACTATTATTCTAATAAGAGAGTAGAAAGTATATCAATTTCCTGCTATTCCTATTTTATTAGAATTGAAAGTTTTGAATTCAAAACAGCAAAAAAAAATAGCCTGTCTTGAATTCAAATCAGTAAAAGAAAATAGCCTAATGAAATAAAACCTCAAATATTCTGTTTCTATACAGAAAAGAAATGACCATTTGATTAATGACATTTTAGAAAGATATAGTACTTTTTTCAGAGTTTAGAATATAACATTGTAATAAACGGGGTTTTGCAATAGGTTCATCTTAGTGATTTTTAAGTTATAAATGCGTGAGATCTTTTTTATTCCCTTAATTCCTGAACACTTCATCTCTGTTGGTATTTTTTAGTCAGAGGAACACTATGGACCTGATTCTCCAGCACTTTGCAGAGGTATAAAATCCTAATAGAAAAAAAAATGATATTAAGTAGTAGAACATCAGTCTTAGGAGGTGCTATTCCTTCCCTGTTTGCTTTGCTTACTGTTTGAAAACTCAAAAAATAAAATTCCTCATTCCCCAAGTCTAAATGATCCAGCTTGGTCCAAGCCAGCATGCCCCCCCATCTAAGTGCTCACTCTCTTATAGAAAGTGCTGAATTTTGTTTTCCGTATTGCTCACTTTGCTTCAGCTAAAGATCACACAGAAATGGCTTGCCTACACTTAAAAAGATTTCTCAGGAGAACTATATGGGCCAACACTGCCAGGGCAGACCAGGATTTATGCCAGCAAAAGCTTTCTTTTGATAATGTAACCTAAAACAGTCTCTCACCTGGCACTCTGCAAAGAAAGAGGCAGAGCACAAGTGTCTCTGGTACGACACATATATGCTTAGTTGCATCACTTAGGCATACAACTTTTTGGGTAGTAGTTTAAGCAACAAAAGAATTCATGCAATGAATTCACATGAATTCATGTGATGCCAGAAAACCACAAAACTAACAACAAGCCAGCTTTGCAGGACTGAAGCTGAAATACTATACCTCTGGAAGGCAATGGTGTATAGGACTCAAAATAATGCACAGCAGCTCTGTAGAAGATTGAAATGGATCTTCAGTAAAATACTTTTGCTGTAGATGACAATCCGTATCATGAGATTCAGAATAAGCAAATGTGAAACAGTGAGAGATGAAAGATGATAAATGCATTGTATTGAATGCTAAAAAGAGAAATGTGCTCCCTGCAATAAAACAAGGTCATCCAGAAAAATAGCATAGATGAGCTACGTCAGCCTTAGGAAAGTCATTCAAATTTGGTGCTACTACCATGTAATATTTTGAAATCTTGTTTTTTTTTACAGACTTGACAAGCATCAAGCCCTTTCAGGCAAAAACTCCAAATCCACCACCCAAACACTGTCAGAATAACAAGCAAAGGCGAGACAGTTCAGTCTGGCAGGCTTGTAGGTGATATACAGGCTTTGACGTAGCATCACTCTGCACCAGGGCTATGGCATCTAAAATAGCAGTATCAAGTTCCAAGATTTGATTTCACGTTTGCCAGGCACAAAATGGAAATAGAGTTATGCAAAAGCTATTTACTCAGACAAAATTTTGATGTAGCCAAGAAATCTCTCAAAGTTAATTCATATATGGTTATTAGTTTTCTCCACTCCAAAGTTGCTTTTACACATTTACATAGTACTCAATTTTAATTTCAAAATATTTGCTTTAACTATTTCCTTAATTTAGACACAAAGGACTAAAAGAATAAAACTTCAAAATGCTTCATGATAGGCCCACAAAAATGCAGTCATTACCACTAGTGTGCTGATCTGTCCAGGTCTGACTCCACTCGTGTGTCCAAACTCTTGTGATAGCAGAAATTGGTACTTAAACAAAATTTCAGTCCATCCTGACCCCAAACATGGGATGACTATTTCCATTTCTAACTGGAATGGGAGAGTTTTTCCAGTTGTGGTAGCCCAGAAACCATAACCATCAGTAATAATTCATAGTGCACAAGAAAAAAAAAATAGAAGATTCAAACAAAAGTTCATACCCACAGGACCTAAGAGACCACTGAGAACAATGAAATATGTCCTGCACTAGATTTACTGTAGCTGGATTCTAGTAAACCATTTGATATAGGGATTCTACCTTACAATCTTAATTCAAATTGGCTTGGATATGAGCAGAGTTACATGGACAATAAATTGTTTGAAAAAATCTGTAAACAAAGAGTAGTGATTAATGCCACCATATGAAGCTGGAAAACTATATAGTGTAGTGATACAGAGATTCATGTTCAGCAGAAACTCTTAATTTTCATCTATGTTCAGATTATGGGCAGTAAGTACCATTTATTTATATATGTATGCATCTATAATAAATATATGTACTCACACACACAGAATAGCAAATTTACTAGTGAGAAATCTGGACTATACAGGTCTAGAAGACAAGTGAGGGCAGTATGGTGAACACTACCATAGGTACAAATATCCAATTCTGTGTGAGAGCAAGAGGCACAGCACACCCTGGGGGATGCACACACTGAGGTGATACACTACCCAGCAAGCCAGAGAAGACTGGCCACGATGCTCCTGGAACATCACATTCAGTTCTGTACCCCTTAGAATCTAATACTGACAAATTACTAGTAATTCAGAGAGGATCAAAAACCTGCTGCCTAATGGTACTAATATCTAGGCCATAATTCCACTCAATCCAATGACAGGCACCTACATACCTTTGAGGATCAGACCCTCAAATCTCATGTAGAAGGATTTTCTTATGAAGAAAGATTAAAAGGTCTAAATACGAACAGCTCAGCTAAACTCTGACTAAAGGGAGACGTGATAACTGCCTATAAATATTTGAAGGGTATAAACATTAAGAAGGGTGATGAATTATTTAGATTGGTACAAGGAATATAACGAGGAATAATAGGATGAAATTAAGAAAGTGAAAATCTAGGCTGCTCCCTGACAGCAAGGTGTATTTCTTCTGTGAAATAATTTACACTGAACATCATGAAAAACTTCTGTGTGAGAAGTATTAACCTGTTACAGTCTTCCAGAAGTAATGGCAGAAATCCCATATTTTGGGTGTGGCTAAATTTAGATGAAACAAAGTATAAGAAAATTAGTAGAGGATTACCTTGTATGGGCAAGAAGGCTTTCTGGAAAACTAATAAATCCATTTCCCTACTTCAGCCTCTCAGGCTCCTGTTCACTTTTCTATGCAAGAACACCCATAATTTCCAACATCATCTCTGTAACCCAGTAAAAGAGATTGAAGAGTCTTGGGAAGTGGATGCAGTTTGCTTAAGAAGGAAGGAATAATACTCACACCTTTAATTACAAGTATACAGCAAGTAGAACAATAAGTGTCCTGAGGGAAGCACTCCAGCATTTGCAAGTAGCATTAGGACAGACTAACAACAAAGACATGGGGGTTGGCAGTGGGGGTAAAAGGCCTAGCTAGAAAATGAACTTGTACCTCTCAGAAATACCACTGAAGAGGCAATCTCATGCCTCTAAGGTCATCATACAAAATTTTGCACTTTCATCCATTGGCTGGTATCTGTTCAAGCTTAAATGGAATCTATCTAGTTAGAGCACAGTCTTGTCCAGTCACAAAATAGTGCAGTGTTGTGGAAAAGAGGGACTGCGCTACCCATAGAATTTCATTGGAACTGCAGAAAAAGAGCTTCATAGTCTAAATAGAGCATTCTTTCATCTCTGCTAGCAGTGCTCAGCTAGTACTGCAGTTTACAAAGTTTTTATTTTCATTCTCTCACAATGGATTCACCATCATGGCATCATTGTTTGTTAAATCAAACTTTGGAAAGAATTCAGCAAATAGGCTCTCAGACAGACAGTAATTTATCATTAGGCTGTTTAAAAAGCCCAGCAACACAAGAAGACTGGGTATCTTAGGAACACGTGGAGAGGACGATATAGTGATTCTGGGAGAAGAATCACAGATTCTGCATTGGATTAGTGTGGCAAAGTTTTGGTAGTGGGATGTTGCTGCAGGGTTGGCTTCTAGGAGAAAGTTTAAGAACTTCCCTCACATCCAACAGAGCCAATGCAAGCTGGCTCCAAGATGGACCAGACATTGGTCAAGGCCATTGATGGATGGGATGTAGCACCTTTGGGATTACAGTTTAGAAGGGGGAAAATCCTGCACAACAGCAAAGAAGAGAGGGCTAAGGATATGTGAGAAAGCAGCTCTGCAGACACAAAGGTCAGTGAAGGAGGAGGAGAAGGTGCTCCAGGTGCTGGAGCAGAGATTTCCCTGCAGCCTGTGGTGCAGACCATGGTGAGGGAGCTGTGCCCTGCAGCCTGTGGAGGTTCCTGGTGGAGCAGAGACCCACCTGCAGCACACGTTGAGGAACTCTGGAGGCCATGGAGGAGCTCATGCCAGAGCTTTGGATGCCCAAAGGAGGCTGAGAAGCCCATGTTGGAACAGAATACTGGCAGGACACGTGGATCCATGCAGACAGGAACCTACACTGTGTCAATTTTGCTGGCAGAACTTGTGACCTCATGGGGGCCTCACGCTGGAGTAGGCTGTGCCTTAAGGGCTGCACCCTGTGGAATGGCCCCACTTTGGAGCACATGTGAAGAACTGCAGCCCATGGAAGGACTCACATTGGAGAAGTTCATGGAGAACTGTCTTCTATAGGAGGGGCATTGCACTGGTTAGGGGAGGAGTGTGAGGAATTGACCCCCTGAAAAAGGAGTTCCAGCAACATGTCATGACTTATCACAATGCCCATTCCCCATCCCCCTGTACCAGCTGGTGGGGAGGAGATAGTTAAGCCCAGGAAGCAGGGAAGGGTAAGGGAAAGGTGGTTTTAAATTTTGATTTTGTTTCTCATTATCTCACTCTAACTTGCTTGGTAATGAATTAAACTAACTTCCCCAAGTCAAGTCAGTTTTTCCCTGGTCCATAATGGGCAAGTGATGTCTCCCTGTCCCTATTGCTACCCATGCACCTTCTCTCCTCTATCCAGCTACATGATAGAACAGCTTTGGTGGACATTTGTCACACAGTCGGGGTCAATCTGCCACAGAGAGATGGGAAGAATATTTAGCTGTTTGAATTCCACTGTAGGATAAAAATGGTTCCACTTTTAAATAATTCCATTACTTTTTATAGTCAATTAAAATGGATGGCAGTAATAGTCAGCATATCTCAAGAATTCATCTTTAAGAAACACATCCTGAAATGTTAAAGTTCTTAATAGGCTTGATCTTGCACTGTACAAGATAGCAGAACGAGAGCAGAAGCATACCTCACATTAACACTTAGGTTAGCTCACTGGCAAAAAAAAGGGACAACTAGGTCCCAGTTCTAAAATACGTATATTGATGTATGAACTAAGTTTTAATCAGTTCTCTAAATACAGCTTTTTCAAGACAACAAAGAAATTTTATAAAGATTGGCATGAATTTCTAGCAACTAAAATGGTCGCGGACAAGTTTTTTCCTTATTACAGACTAGCAGCAGAACTCAAACGACCCAAATCACGTTTTTTAACTTAGAGTGCTGCCCCTACTAAGTTGCAAATGCGCCTTTATCTATCAGATCAATTGTTGACCAAGCTAAATACTTTTCACTTTCTGGTACCTGGCAAACACAAAGCAGCAGTGCTACAGTTTAAGGACTGCAGCCAGTACTCCAATCTAATTAATCCTGACTGTATCAATACCAGCAGTTTGCCTTTCAACTCTACTCCTGAACAGGTAGTCAAAAATTTTTGTACTTTTCTTCTCCTCTAAAGAACTTGTGGACCACAGCCACTTATTAAATAGAAGTTTTTCTTTCATAGAATTTCAAGGAAGCATATTGAGGGAGACATATTTGAAATTAACTTCATAGCAATTAGTTAAGACTATATATTGCAGGAAGAAAAGCAAGCAAACCTGATAAGATTTTCCTCCAGACAATGGGCACAGTTACAGTATTTTTTGTTCATTCTACAGTAATCACTTCTAGCCTAGTGATCTCACACAATATTTTTGTATTCAGCTACATATGCATTTAAGTATTGGATTCTACCACACTTGTATGAACAAAACGATTCCCGATTCATATTTATGCAGACCCAGAGAAGTCAATGAGCCAAATTCCACTCTCAGTTGTATCTTCATTAATCCAGAGAACTTAATTGGTCTCAGTGGCTTTGCTCCAGAGCATGGAATAAACCTAAGCATAACTTCATAGCATATAAATCAGGATGGAACATGTGTCCTGCAGAAAACAGTGAAATAAAGTCTTCAGATCAATTTTATGACAGCCTTGTATGCTTACTTTATGACTTCAAAGCTTGAGAGATCAACAATAATGCTCAGCAGATTTTCTTGATTTTCAGCCTACATTCCACAGAAACAAACCAACCACAAACCATTCATGCCAGAACAGAACAGCTAATCCTTTATTCTAAGTGTAGATTACAGAAAGTAGGGCTAGAAGTGACTTCAAGTTCCTGTTCTGTTCAACCCCCCATCCAAGACAGTCTGCTTTATATAAATCCATCATGACAGACCTCTAATGCAAGTTAAAAAACATCTGATAATTGAAATTACACAACCTTGTTAAATAAAATCAATTTCAGCGTTGAACTGTCTTCCTGCTAGAAATTAATTAAGTCCAAATCCACAAAAAAGATTCTGTATTTAAAGTAGGATTAAAATGGGATTTAAAAGTCCAGAACTGAAGTCCCCAGATTACCAGCCTTGCTGTCACCAACTTTAGAGGTACAACTCTTTTCCGCATCAAAGTTCTCCAGACCTAAGAGTTGCATTTGCTTGTACAGAGGATGCCACTTTTGGCAAGACTGAGTGACTCAGTAATCTGGCTCATTTTTTCTCCATCCTGGAATCAATCAAGAGGGAAGGCAGATGAAGGATGGAGGGATTCAGTCTAGAGCACATGGCCTTTGCAACACCATCAGATCAATTCTTTCAAGCCTACAGTGCTGACTGCCACCTTCCTTCAAAATGAAAAGGACAGAGCATGTCTTTTCTTTCTACTTCAATCAATAGTTAAAGCACTCAAAAAATCATAGCTATGGAGATTCATTTGCAGTTTCATTCTTTCAATTACAAAAAGCACTCACCCACCGGAGGTGGTTAATTCCAATGCTGTTCATCCACTTCCACTCAACAGGCTGGACAATCTGCATATCAAAGTTTTTCAAAACCTAGCTCTGACATAAATAATAAAATAATAAAAATAAAACAAAATAATAAAATAAAATCTATGAAAAATTCATTTGATAGATCATTGGAGAGGCTTTTTGAGTCACAAAGGGCCTAGAAACTGTCTGTGGGACCTCTCTTCAAAGCACTTCACCTTTGTGACACGCAGCAAATATTCATGGAACAATATAATGATTGAAATGAGCACTCAGAGAGAGTAGCTCTGCTGTGGACCACAGAATCTGAAGATATTTTTAGCATATTATAATGACCCAGAACAATTTACAGCCCATGTATTTGGTCTCTCTTAAGAGAATAGGACATGGGTTCACGACCCCAAGGCATGTCACAACTCTGAACTTTCAGCTTCCCCGCCCATACTGCGGATGAACTTTTCCTCGCGTGCAAAGCAAAGGACCCCAAATTCCTTTTCTGCCTCTGCTTGTGGGGAAGTTATTGTTGTTTTGGGGTTTTTTTGTTGTTTTGTTTTTGGTTGTTTTGGGTTTTTTTTTCTTGTTGTGGGGTTTTTGTTTTTGTTTTTGAAAGGAGTGACTTTTGCACTATTGAGTTTGCTTACTCTTTCAAAAGGCACTTACTATCAGAACCAACTCTACAGAGTGAATTCCAAAAAATGGTAAAGAAGTTATTTATAAGCAAAGGATGACACACTGAATTTTTGTCCCATCTCCCAGAGTGTATAAAATGAAATTGTTACTGGTGGATAGTTTCTAGAGCACACAAACTTTTGGTAAGGTTGTAGATTCCCCTGCAGCAAACACCTAAAACACTGGTATTGCAACACAGAGAACAATAGCAGATTTCTTGTTCTGTGCATCATTCCAGTCTGTGATTGTGTGCTGTATGCTCTATTGTAATGAAAATTCCAGAAAAAAAATACAACCAAGAAAAATTCAAGACTACTTAATTATTAAGAAAGATTAATCAGGAGATTGATTCTGTATCAAAAAGAAAATGCTAATATAAAAACAAACAAATAAACAAAAAAACTTCAGGAACTCACAATTTGAGCATAGAGACCATGCCTAGCAGCTCACCCAAGGTGATGGTGGGAGTGTTTCAACACAGAGCATTGGCTTAATCCACATTATCTTTAAAGACCTAAGCACTTTGTGAGGAATTGGCACTTTAAACAGCAAAATCATAACAGGTGCATAATAGGCACTTCTGCAGAATGTTATGAACTTTTATCACACACACACAACACATTTATAATAACTATAGGCAGATAACTGCAGGTTTCACACCATCCACTGTGTGTGCTCTTTTCATGTTCAGCTTACTAGAAAGTTTTCAATTTCACCCACTGAACAAAATCATGCTCTCCTCCTGTTTCTTAGAGACCATGGAGATTAGGGGGGGAAAGTGTTTATCTTAATATGTTTGTCTTGATTTCAGACGCTGTAATTTTCTCACATCATTTTTAAATATCAGATACAAGTAGCTCCCTTCAGATAGCAAGTTTTAAATCAATGCAAAACTATATTTTCTATTTTACTTCATGCAAACTTGTGTTAACAATATTAGATATGAATTTCATGCATTAGTAATGACTATGCAAAATCAACACCCAGTCAGTCCAGACAGAAAAGAATATTAAAATAACCATACTAAATATTTCTCTGTTCTACAAAAAAATATCAGTATAACAGAGGGAGAAGAAAAAAAAAAAAAAAGAAGAAAGCCTTTGCCATATTTCTACAATGCAAGAATAGTAGGAGCTGTGTCTAAATCTAGCAAACAATCTTAGTTTCAAAAGAAATCAAACCAAAATAATAAGCTTTTGTTTTGATTGCAGCTAACACTTGAGTCAGTCGGTGGACATCAAGCTGATCAATATGTCTTCAGACAACAGAAAGTGCCTTCTTTCTTATTCACTTTTTCATAAGCTGAAAGAATGCATCAGTTTGGGGGAATCACTACAGCTACTAAGCCATGAATGAAAGAAAAACAACTGAAAAAAAATCACTACCCAGTGCACAGGGCAATCATGGATATGAGCAGTTGGGTGCCTGTCAGCTGCCCAGCACCGCACTGTGCTTATGCTCAGCTAAGGAAGTAAACAAAAAAAAAAATTCCAATTCCCCGTCCAGAAACTTTCACTTCACAAAAACACCATGCTTGTTCTCTCTCAAAGCTTTTAAGGCGAAGCACTGACAGTGCTTGGACTTCACCAAATCTTTATAGATGCTGTTTTTCTGGAAGGAGGCTACACTGAAGCATCAGTTTTTTATACCTACTTTGCACTGGCAGCAGCAGAAGGAGCTGAGTAGTTGTCAGCACTAAAGACAAATCCTAGAGATGCACCTGACCCATGAAGTATCTCACCCCTGGGAAGAAAACAAAGCTGTGGGCAAAACACTGACCTGGCAGCTGGGGTCTTAGAGCAGCTCGATTCCAGCTCTGCCCTAATCTCACCGAGAGAATTTACTCAGCTCACTGGCACCAGCTTTGCCCTCTTTCCTCACCTCTGTGGGAATAAAAGCAATCGCTAATTACCTGCAAAAGATAGAGTGAAACAAGAGAGCTGAAAACTACCTTTTAAGCATAGGATTAAAGTAAAGGGCAACACAGTTTGAAGACCCATGTAGCAAATTAGACACACGTCTTACCTGGACAATTGCTTCTGATTTCTTCAGAGACTAACTTTGCCAATTAAAAATGAACTAACAAAAAGAAACGTTTCTAACTTTTTATCACAGGCAAGAAAACCATCCTGGCATGAAAACAAAGCACTCTTGTTCCCAGGATTTCTGGCAGGGGTGGTCCAGGCTTGTCTTGCTGTTCGGATGTTTCTCAAGCCACCAAGTGGAGATCAGTTGGGGTTTTACCACTTGCAGCCAGTTTTCCAGAACACCAAAGAGCAAGGAACCCAGTGGTGTTCAAACACCGTAGTTTGAGGAAGCTCCTTGCTGAACAGGAGTAAGGAACACTGAGCATTTAAAGGGACTGCAAAACACACCTAAATATGGAGAGGAGGCAAAACTGGAGCTGTCCCCATCACATTAGGGCACAAACTGACAACTACTTGTAGCTACCCACTCAGCAGCAGATGGCTTGGAAGAAGATGGATGTGCAGGGTGGAAAATACCTTGTGTGAATAAATCAAAACAGGGAATTTGATGGTGATTTCACCCAGTCAAGGCAGTAGTGTAACATATCCAAGTAGCTCATGACCACCATTAAGACCTCAGTGTCCTTTCCCAAAAGATTGTAGTAAAAGGAGTGATTTCTCATCTAAACACAACTTCTGACTACTGCCAACACCATTATTTCCTAGTGGTTCACAACTATGAAATACATGGCATGCTTCCAAGACATGCATATCAGAGTTAAGAGTCTGGTTTTAAAGAGGGAAGGAGAATTTGAGGAAAGGGAAGAAAGGAAGAATATTAAAAAATACAAGAGGAGAGAGTAAACATGACATGGAGTTGAGAGAGGAAAGCACGGGTGGGAAACAAGAAACAGGTTCAGAAGAAAATTATGGTAAAGATGAGGGAATAAAGTTAGGATTGCAATACCAATAAATGCACTTACCAGAAAAAGAATAAAGAAAATGGAATCATTCCAAGTGAATTAAAAGGCTTTAAAAATAAGCTGAGGATGAGGGACCTGCCAAGCCACATTCATCAAATATTAGGAACATTTCACCACTAATTGTCAAATTTATTCAACAAATACTATTTGCTGCCATAACTGGTTAAGTACTCTCCAGCAAACATACTGTTAAAAAAAATTAAAGTAATTTGATAGTTCCTCCAGATGTTATTTATGTAGTTATAACACTCATTCCAAAAGTAAGCTGCCTTGTTAAATTTGTTAACTGCAATGGGTATTGTGACAAAGAGAGGTCAGGCCTTTGCAGCTGATGTACATACGGGTCCTATCCATAGCAAGAAGAGAAGGAAACTGGCAGCACTGCAATTAACTTGTACCAGCAAACAGAACATAACCAGGTTTTTCTTTATAATATGCAGGCATAGACAATTTTCCTCTTGTGTAGTAAGAACAGTCCTTTGCCTAGTAAGTGTCAACTTTTGACACCCAGATTACAGCAATTAAACTCCTTTGGTGCTAAACTCAAATTTGCAGTTACCAGCAGGAAATTTACTTCTAGTCTGTTTAAATACACTGGTGCTTTGTCAGATTATCCTTTTCCCTGCTGTTGGAAGGGCATGTGATGAGGTAATTTTCACCTCAGTACATATTCAAATCAATTTTAAGTACTGCTATAGAGCAATATCTTTTCTCCACGTTTTCCATCCCAAAATATATAAGGAATTAAATATGAGCTGCTAATATATTTTGTTCAGGGAACATTATTGCTTCTCTAAAATGAACTGTGTTAAAAACTGAAGAGATACATTAAAATAAAGTTTGGATACAAAGTAAACTACCAAATATTAGGAAAATGTCACATTTAATGCTCTACACCTGACCTTACCTTAGATCTCTGCTACACATATGTACAGTACAAACTTTATAATGCAATTGCTAAAGAAGTTTCCACACAACCCCTCCTTCAATCAGTGCACAAGCTGAATGTTGCTCTGGGACTAAATTAGCTATTCAATATTTCTTTTCATCCTCTTCATTCAATGTGTAGTCTCACCTTATTTACTGCATAGCATCCATTCCCTGTTCTGAATACCTAATTATTAATTTCCTCATGGGCTTTTGTGTGGCACTCATCACTATGGTATCTGATGTTTCACAAATATAATGAATTTATCTTCCAGGCCTGTGAGACAAGCTAATAATACTTTCCTCACTTTGCAGCCTGTTAAAGGGGAACAAAGACCTTGGGAAATACCTGAGACCAGAGAGAGAAGTGGGGAGCAAAGCTTAGAGCTGCAGGTCCCCAGATTTGCAAAGCAAGACCTCATTCTGACAGACCTGATTTACTTGCCAGCAGAAGGACTCACAGACTGCACCTTAGCTCAGTCACATCTGCTGTGCTCAGCACCCACCCAGGGCAGGAATCCAGGGCTGCAGCTTGTTCAGGGAACACACTGCCCAGCTATTAGCTCCTGTAGTCCTTCCCACATCTCCTCATGCCTAACTTAAAAGCATCTGCTTGGCTCCAGCTAACTTATTTTGTTGTGTTTGATTGAAACTACAGTCCAAAAACTGCTAAGAGAAAAACTGGGAGAGCAATTTATCACTAGACAGCAGTAAATCTCTGGGGCCCTCCATTTGTTACACAGGTTCAGTGAAATGTCTGATTCTGGATCCAGATCCTCAGTGCCTCTGCTTCCCATAATGAAAGTCACTATGCTAATTCTCCACCTGCTGCCTGGCAGAATTAGAAATGGATTCCCATAGCTTCTTTGCAACTGGTACCTCCAGACAAATACAGCTGGGGGCAAGGAGAGAGGAAGTGGATATTTGGGGAACTGAGACTCTAGGTGAGGAAAGTCTCAATTTACACGTGCAAATGCAGAGTTGAAGTTATCCTCATGGTTATTTTTGTCCTTTTTCTAGCCAGAAAGTTGCTGTTAGAAAAACCAAACAAAAAACCAAGTACTACACAATCTTCCAATGATCAACCTAATGTCATAGGTGACTTTTATAATTTTGAAGATTTTCTTTTTTTTCCCCTCAAAATGCTGTTATTACATCCTATTGAGTGTACCTATTGTATAGAAAAGAATTGATTGTTGACCCTGACTCTGAGAAGTCTGGACTAACTTAAAACTTTGCAGGACATATTCTCAACATAAAACTCTTCTTCCTTCCCTGCTTTAGCATCGTAAAGCAAAACAAAGTTGAGTTTAACTATGCAGGTGAGGTCTTTGAAGTTTCAAACACCTTTTATGTGCCACCAGGTGTGTGTTGGTTTTTCAGGGGAGAAAAGGTGAGCAAGTTAGGATGGATGTTGACTCTGGCAACCTCACCTGCCAGCAAGATAACTTTTCACAGAGGAGAAGTCTTCCAAACGACAAATAACATATTCTTGACTACCTCAAATGGATCTAAATGATGAGAGCACCCAAGAATTATTAGAACACCTGTCTCCAGTCTTTCAGCAAGCATATACAGACACCCCTGCACACTCAGAGACCATAGATATATTCCATAGAGGCAATGCAATAAAGATAACAAAAATCACTGGGCAAAACAAGCAAAACACACAGAGCTGAAGGCAGGGATTCTTCCTCCAGCAATAGCTTAGCTGATTTCTGCACTCTCAAGTTTACTGTCTCATGCAGGACAGAATGAAATCTCGAGAATTACTTCCTCTGATAAACAGCTCACCTTTCCATCAGTCTGACACAAAGTGCAATCTCTGCTCTAAAAGGCCAAAATGCTCTGTGATGGAGAGAGGGAGGAGGAGATGCATCACCAAAGTAGTGATGGCTGGTGACAATTTTCTGAGACCCAGAGAAGGTATTATGTCTTCACAGGGTGTTGGAAAGCATTTCTTTCAACAACCATACAGAGGCTCCCACTGTATTTTTGTCTCACCCAGGGAAACCCTGCGTGTGCAGAGCCATGTATTTTCCTCATCCAGGCATGCCCATGAGGAGCACTGCTGACACTGCAAGGGGACTCCTTCCCCTCCCTGCCCTAGGAGACACATTTTAGCTGTCCTTTCACAGTATCCAGGTGGGATGGTCACTCGACAGCTCTCAGCACCCTGGGGAGCAAAACCACGTTATGACCAGAATCACATGTGAGCTGCCTGAGCTGGGCTTTGAAACTGCATCAAAGCACACAGCTGTCAGCACCAAAGATTTCAGCAGATACAGCAGTCACTAGATCAGACCTCGAGCATTCCTCCCTTTCACTCAGAGCATCCTGCATCCCGTGCCTGTCCCTAGGGTCCTTCAACCCCTTACTTGAAGCTGCAGGGGTTTTTTACAGCAGTTTCAACCATGAAGCCACGGAGACCTATGTCTTTTGTTTTATCTAGAAATATGTTTTCTACCTAAACAATTTGGGTAATTATAGAGCTTTATTTTCCCTCAGTCAAATATTAAATTTCTTTCTCATTTCCCAACTTCATCTCCACCTACAACATTTAATGTATTTCCAGGTCAGCTCTCACATAGCTCAAGCAATTTCTATTCTACCTGTTTAGGAAAATCAACAAATAGCATTCAGCCAGCTTGTTCATGCTAATTTACAGCTTGCTGTGGTCATTCATTGTCAGCTGAACCGTGTGTTCAAGATAAACACAAGGTCAATGCTCTCTTAAAGCTCAGAGTCTCTCAAAAATCCACTGGATCTGCTAGATTCTTCTTTCAAAACAAGTACTCTGCAGAAGAGCTCCATCAGCAGCTCTCTGTCCTTCTCTATTCCCATGTCCAGGGAGGCAAACAGTCCTTTAGGTCCAGGAGTTTTTTGTTTGCAATTATTATTGCAACAAAGAAACCTCATCCACACGACAAAAATTTCTTTCAAATATCCCCTCCTGTTGCTAAACATGTAGCTAGTCACTCACCCATCCAATCTCATATTCTCACTATTCTAGTTGATGAGGAGCACCACATCCAGATTTCTCTACTGTTCCATGAAGAAGGTGGTAGAATCTCCTGTGTCCCTTCTTGCCACCCTTCTTCTCCCCATCAAAAGCAAGATGACAAGTAGGTAACCTCTTTTCAACTTTCCCACTGCCCCACACACAGACAAAAAATAATTTTACTTTTTAACGTGTTTTTGTATGGAGTAGCAAAATAATATCAGTCTCAAACATATCAACCATCAGGTTTCATTATTCTGAAATGCCATATCAGCTTGTTAGTTGGCATTTTACATTGCTTTTTCTCACAAGACAGAAAAAAGATTGCTAGCAGTTGCCCATGCAGACATGTTGGAATTTTTTTTCTTTCAGCAAACAGACAACTATTTCTCTCCTTGGAAAGTTTCTAATTAAAAGTTAGGTTTCTCTCTTTGCCTTTCGAAAATACCATAAATTATAAATAACTAACTAGTCATTCATTGTGTCTAATGCACAAATCCAAATATACTTTCTCCAGCTTTTTCAACTTTGCTGTCAGAGGGACTTTTATATTTGGGTTGGGAGGAGACAGGCTGCTCAAGAAATCTGATGAAACCCCAAGACGGAAAATGCCACAGAAAGTACATTCTGAAGGCAGCTGCAATGCAATCAAAATCACCACACAGTATGGGCTCCCTCAAATGATGTTCCCAGTGACATGGTGGAGGTTTTTTGAGCACAAGGTAGCACAGTGCTCATGCTAGCTCTGTCCTGGTCCTCTGTAAAGCAGATGCTGTCAATCATTCCAGACTGTTGAATTGAATGTAACGTCTGCAATATGGTGTTCACAGTGTTCCAGCAAAGGTAAAGCTGAAACAGCCAGTGCATTTTATTGAGTAGAACATTAGGCTCTCCTTGAACCATGCTGGGGATTTACTAAGGTATGGTACAAAAGGAATCACCAAGGAATTAAAAAAAAGGAAAAATAACAAAAGCACGATATCATCTGGTTTGGATCTGGAAACTACTGCTACATGAAAAATCTTACCACCACATGCTGAAATGAAGTAGCTCTCTCCCAGATCTACACCATCATTGTGTCAGGAAGACTCAGTAGGTACTAATGAGTGAGCTACAGCCTTTTACTCTGGATTCAAACCAAGAAGCAGCAGTGGATGTAAATATGGGACAGAAATGACCAGTCAGTGGGTGTTCAATGAAGAAAAGCATTCCTAACTGCAGGTGGCTCATGTTACACCACCTCACTATGTGACACTGAACTGGCAATCCCATGAGAACACTCTTGGGCAGGGCATTTCAGCTTCTCTGCATCTGGCAGGGATAAGGATAATGAGCAGCACAGGCAGAGGAGCCTTGGGAGTCACATCCCCTCTGGTGCTTCAGCCTCAGGACTCCTCTCATCCATCCATTCTCCCGCAGTCTGCTTTCAAACATTTCTCCTGACACTGTGCAGAAGGGATGCTCCACACTGCCCTGTTGTCTCTTCTAGACTCACATTTGAAGTATGCACCTCACCCATATCCTCCATTACAACTCAATGGTAAGAGGTGGGGTTGCACTCTCCTGTCTGGTTGCAGCACCCCAAAGTTCCTTGCCCACACACTGTCCTTCAGTGCTCTTCATATTCAGACTTGTTAATATTTGTCTTTGCACCATTACAGGGCATCCACAAACTCCTTTTAACCAAAGTAAGGACTAGAAACCCACCATCTGGAGTGGAGATTCCTTTTCCCTCTGTTTTATATCCCCCATTCCTTTCTTTCTTGTGCTGCCCTTCCCCTGCCTGCCCAGGTTTCTCCCCACCCACAGCCTCCATACCAGGCCTCCGCCCTTACCCCTCTTGTTCTGTGATGAATTTGCTCAAAAATTTCTGACGTGTGGCAAAGTAGCGACTTTGTCGAGATGGGGCAGGCTTAAACTCAACACATCCTGTATGTTGCTTAAGAATATGTTAAAAATTATTTGTAGTGTAGTTACAACAACTATAGTAGTTGCACATTGTCAGCTCTCAGATCCCCAGCAAGAAGGGACGTAAAGCCTTGATTTGGCAAGCATCACTATTTTCACTTAGCAGATGGCACAACTTAAGCTACAACTTGCCTGAATTTGAGTGATTTTTAAAGAAACGAGAAAAAGAAATAAAGGCAAAACAGATTTCTTTTTTTAATTCATATGTTTTTTACCTTCCCTTCTTATAAGCACCCATTTGTCTCTAGGTAAGATGTGGCTTCTGTCATAGCAGCAGACATACTACTACCAAAAAAACCTGAGAGAGTTGCAGTTCCCTCTGTATGTACTGCTGCCAAATCAGCACCCAGAGACCAGATGCTCCCTGCTTTCAGACCATCTCCTTACCTTGCTTTAGGTTAAAGTCAGTTTCCTAGGTTAAATTGCTGAAGGTAACAGGTTATCTGCTATAGCGGGTGGCAAAGCCCTCTTGCACCATCCCCACTAGGTGATCCTGAAAGGCTAAAGCCTTGATTAAACATTTCAAGCTATCTTTTTGGCATGGCCTTTTTTTATAAACAAATATTTTCTTTTTGTTTTTAACAGAAGTAACAGCCCCCTAGCACCATACACCAACTTTTGAGCTGACTTGATCTTGAATTCACTAAAGGTTTTTGTATCTACACTGTCTGCCCTGCTCCTGCCCACCCCCAACTTCTCTCCTTCATAGCAAGGATTTTTAGGGGGACAACGATACGATTGTTCTGACAATGCATCAGTTACCAACTATGGAAAGCTGGAACAACCTCTGATTCTTCTGTCTAAGAGCTGCTGTTTGTACACTTTGCTCTTCTATTCAGCCCATTGACTTACCTTTCTTATCTCCAATCTATAATTAGAAGAGATTAAGGAAGCTGATTTATTGCAAAAGGAAATAAACAAAAGGGATCAGAGGTGAATTGAAAGGTAGGGGGGAAAGTTTCAAATCAGTACA
Source organism: Cichladusa arquata (assembly GCA_026413545.1). NCBI lineage: Eukaryota > Metazoa > Chordata > Aves > Passeriformes > Muscicapidae > Cichladusa > Cichladusa arquata. The sequence continues at coordinate 37,166,668 of JAOTQP010001546.1, forward strand.
ATCTCCGTCTTGAGAAGGTCATCCCAAGGAAGGGCAAGAGCAAAATCAATGAATTTTGGCTCAGCAGTGATGGGAGTCAATCCATCAGGCAAACTGATGGCAGCCAGTCAGGCTCTCACAGACACCACCTGTCGCTGCCAGCAAAATGTCAAATTTATGAATTCATTTCCATAGCAATATAGCACTCCCCCAGGGCATCACTGAACAGTTTCACAGCTTCTAGAGCAACCTACTGAGCAGGGAGAGAAGAGGCAGCTCTTCTTCTCCACCAACTGAGGGAAGCTGTATTTTAAAGGAATGGATGTATCAACCAAATCCAGAGTCACGCTATTTTTAGCATTTGATTTCCTTAATCTGGGGTCCCTAAATCAAGGTGCACCTAAGACATATCCCAATTTCCCATTTTTGTATCATTAACGAGAGCAAAATGTTGCACCTGTGTCTCTCAACCCAGAGTATAACTTCCCTAGCTGCATCAAATGCCTCAGAGATGAAGGTGACAGTGTTGACCTCAACAAGCTATACCCAAGTGAAAATTTATCCCATATTCACTATAATTGTAGCTCCTTGTTAAGAAGAGTCTTTCCATGGTAGGGCAGATTCCCTTCAGTTAGTTCAGAGAGCACATTTCAGTGATTGTCATTCATCACTGAAGACAGCAGTGATAGAAACTTCCATGAAGTTCGCTGCTCACCCACACAGAGACAAGCACTTATCTTTCCAGCACAACAAGTGGAAGAGCCCTGCATTCTTTTCTTCCTTTCTATATTTCATCTATCTTCATAGTATTATCTGGGTAATATTCACTATAAGACAGTGTCACCAGGATGTCTAGAAGTGACAAACTTTTAGCATAGAAATACTTTAAGGGGCCTTATTTTAAATGTTTTAAATTGGAAGTGCAACAGACTGAACTGAGTTATAGGAGAGCAGACACTCCAGTTGCAACCTGAACTTAAATTTTGTCCAGTTAGGCATACATTACATCATTAAAACAGTTTTTAAGTTTAGAAATATGTCAAGCTGGGGAAGGAGGGCATAATCCTTGACTAAAAACTTAGGGACACAATTTTAAATTAATGTCAAAGTTTTGATTCAGTAGAGCACTTGGCCCAAATTCACGCTTGGTCCAAAAGTTTTCACACTTCTATACTTTTTTAAAGATATAATTCCACCATTTAGTTTCTTCCAACACACTCAGAAATCATCATTTACCAGCTGTCTAACACCCCAGGTTGTCTGATTCCAGCAGCCCCCAAATTCATAGGCATGAGTTAGTGAAAAAATGACAAAGAGCTGGCACAGTGATGCCAGCCAGCTCCCAAGTGAAGAAGGTTATTGCCAGTGGAGGAGGATTTAAGTAAAGATACTTAGCACTAAATTTTTTAAAACAGGCACGCACATTCTTCCTGTGTACGATGTCCAAAAACAGACATGAACTGATAGCAGGGCAACACCCATGGTTCCTTTTAGCTTTGCCAGAACTGATTTTATGGTGTTGTACCCTGCTGGCAGTAGATGTGAGCATCAGGGTGACTGAAGTTTTAGCCCCAAAGTTCTTCAAGCAGGACTGGTAGACTGGGGAGGGGAGCTCACCTGTGTAAGAGCTCTGAGATCACACAGAAATCAAAAACACCTGATTGAATGGTGTGCTCACAACCACTGGTGCAACCACTCTGAAACACAGGATCACATAGTGAGGACACACGAGCAGAGATGCATGGTTCATCACAAAACTGATGAATGCTGAGCCTTCAGATTATTAATGTTTCACATATGCTGGAGTCATACAACTATAACAAAATTCTCATTTCATGGCAAGCTCCATTTTACCTCACTTGGCATTCTAATTTCAGAAATTTGTGCAAAAACATAAAGGGAACTCACTGTTTTGCAAGCATATTAATGCTTTGATTAAAAGTCTATGATGACAAATATTGCTAACTATCTTCACACAAGGAGACATGAAAACAAATCATCACACTGTCTATAGTGTGGAGGCAGTGTTTAACAAGGTCCTTCATCTTTAAACTGATATTGTTAATCTATTTATAATATATGCCTTTCAGGGTTTTTGTGGTTTGGGGTTCTTTTTAATCTTCTTTAAAATTAATATATATTAATTTTGAATTCCAATTCACTGTATGCATTAACCTGGTTGAAGGAATAATTGTAAGGTACTTTGTCTTAATTATGGCACCATGATACAGAGCAGTTAAATATCCATATAATTTTATATTGTTGCCCTGAAGGCCCTTCCTTTAAGTCAACCTTTTCTTTTCTTATTTTTAAGCAAGACTTAATTTGTAAGTGTTAAGAAAGTAGAGAAAATTACTTCACCCTAGTTCCTTTGTATTTTTTCTCCTACTTTTATTCTCACTTTTGAAGATTAATATAAATGAGTATAGAAAAGTGTCTCTCTAGTTAATTATGCTTTAGGGAACTTTATTCTCTCCTCCCTCCCCCAAATTCTATTTTAAGGCCCAGTCTCATTCTCTTGTTCATTAAGAAACATTAGGAAACAGCCAACTGTATCATATAGCAGCTGATTCTTCCTTTCATGCATGTCCCCAGCTCACCCTCTTTGCATTGTATAACTCAAAGACAATTCAACTTGAAATAGGTTCCTTTGAAAACAAAACTGATGAGCACCTTTTTTTTTTTTATTTTGCTTTTCCTTGATTGCCACATGAAATTACCTTGATACCCACTATCTTTACCTTCTTGCATAGGAAAAGCAAAAAGCAGCCCACATCTCCAGTGTCAGTTTTCCTTGTAAGGCTTCAATTTTCAAATGGACCCTTATGATCACAAAATTTTATACACTGATTTAGGAGGGAGTCCATAATCAGAACATATCAGTCCCAAGCATTTAACAAAACAGAATTCATATCCCTTTCTTCTTCTAGCACCTTCAAACTCCTTGCGTGGTTGCACTTTTCCATCTTTGAAAATAACACAGGCTTGCATTGGAAAAGACCCTTATTTTAGGAGAAAGTGCTCCTGTCACTCTGTGCAAGAGCTCACAAAGTCAAAAGCAAAAAAGACACAAAAATACTGAACGGCAAATACGTGATTCTGTAACATTATAGAAGGTTGGCTTCTATAATGATGGCTTTCTATCACACCATCACTGAAAAGCAGAGCAGAAGACAAGGAGGCAGCTGCTTCTGGGCATTGCTTCCTCATGTTGAAATACTTTGGGCCAGAAATCTCATCAGCCAATAGCATCAAGGCAGTGGTAAATTCACAAATTTTCCAACAGCACACAGGCACAAAATAATGCCTTTATGACGGAACCAATGGATCAGTAGAGTGTGACATAGGAGCAGAAATAGACAATGAGAACACCTTTAGTCTGTAACGTAGCCAGAGGCAGTCAATTAAAACAGAAGAGTTGGAAGAAACCTTAAAGTTCATGAAGTTCCAACACCCTTGCCATGGGCAGGGACAGCTTCTACTACATCAGATTGCTCAAAGCTGCATCCAGCCTGGTCTTGAGCACTTGACATACAGAGCTTCTCTGGGCAACCTGATCCAGTGCCTCACCACCCTCGCAGTAAAGAATTACTTCCTGAAATCTAACTGAACTCTCAGTTTAAAGCTACTTCCCTTTGTCTACCACTACACACCCTTGTGAAAAGTCCCTCTCCAGCCTTCCTGTAGGCCCCTTCAGATGCTGGAAAGCTGCTACAAGTTTTTCCCAGAGCCTACTCTTCTCCAGACTGAACCACCTCATCACTCTTAAGCTGTCTTCTTCATAGAAAAGGATCTCCAGCTCTCCTCCAACAGGAGGTCCTCTTCTTGACTCCCTGCAACTGGTCGACACCTTCCTTATACTGGTAGCCCAGAATAACTAGTAATAAATCCAGTAGCCCAGGCTGGGTTTATGAGAGCAGAGTAGAGGGGGAAAATCATCTCCCTCAACCTGCTGGCCACGCCTCCTTTTCTGTAAAAGAAAAAAACAATCTTTGTTCTGTTTGTTGGTATATTTGGGTGAAACATCTATGTTGTCTAAGTTTTAAATAAAGTAATGTGCTTTTCAAAGGTTTGTGGATTTCACTATATTTTGTTTCTCATTTGCAAAATGCGTTCGTGTGTTCAAGGTTTAGAGAGTTTTTTTTTTTTACTTTACTCCTCTGTATTTTACTTCTAAAAATAAAAAGTCAGATACATAAGAATTTAAAATCTAACATTTTCCCTGAATAAAGGAAAATATTTTTTGGTCATGCTGGTTTGTGGTTTTTCTTAAAACCTTACTATTTACCCAAGAGTACAAGAAAAAAAAAAAAAAAAAAAAAAAGAAAAAAAAAAGGCAGCAAAACCAAAACAACAAACACTAAATCATCACAGGAAGGATTTTTTATTTTTTTTTTTTTTTGAGGGGTAAACACATAATTCTTTGTGACTAAGTATAAAAATCTTGCTTAGGCCATTGGCTGGTGTGTCAGGAACAAAGATTTGCTCAGGGTAACAGCTAATGCTGTTAATACAGCGATAAAGATTGGTTGTTTTCTTCAAGAATTGAGCCAGGAGAACAAAGGTATGTCCAGAGTCATAAGCACATCCTGTATATTTTCTCCACTATAGACTTTCAACCTCCAACCTCTCTGTGCTCTTTTCACACTCATTTAAAATTATTGTGCAAAACCAAAGAAATCCCATATACATACATTTTCACTCTTTGCTTTACAGTCTTCTGCCAGTTTATAATAACATGGCATTTCTCTGTGATACTGGATGACATGGAAGACAGAAGGGCAATTTACTAAAACAAATAGTCCAGCAGTTGATCTGCAGCAGCTGTTAAACTCTTAAGCCAGGAAGAATCTCTGAGTTATCAGCCCATTGAACACTGCCAATGCAAGTTACTGCTCCCATCTACAATGCAGACCTGTCAAGGGGAGGCACAAGTCTTGCTAAGTCAAAGCTCCTGGTGACCGCCTTATGGGATCCAAAATAGAAAACTGAGCTCTTAAAACTGGAAGAAAAAATGCTGATGAACACTTAGGGAACCCCAAGTCCTTATGGGCATGAAGAGTTGGCATCTACCAATCTATAGCATCTACCATACTGAGAACACTGGGCATTAGTCTCATCTGCTAAGTCAAACCCTACAAATCCAGCTGTGTCTCTGATCACAAGCAGAGCACCCTACTCAGTGATAGCTTTTAGGAGTAATGAATGACTTCATAGCACCTGTACCATAAGGAAGAAGATAGTGTAGAAGCTCTTGTCCATTTTGAAATTCTGAAGATTTGAGAGTGTTCCTTCCCAAGATACTGACTACATCGTTTAAACTAGAAATGTTTTGCTTGTTTTTTTTTGGTTTTTTTTTTTTTTTTTTTGTTGTTGTTGTTTTTTTTAATCAGTATAGCTAGATATCTATTTCTTAACAAATTGCACCCACCTATATAGGACTTTAATTTTAAAAGTAAAATTCTTCGGATGATTGATATTTTTGTGTACCTATAGCAAAACCCAGCTTTCTCAGGAGGTAGTTTAGCACCTTTTTCTTTAATGGGTTATTAAGATCATTAACATTCCGAGTTATTTTAAAGTACTATTAGTCTATATTATGTGGTAGAATTAAGAAGAGTTCTATTAAACACATTTCTTTCAATTCTCTAAGGTGAGCTCAAATACCAAGAAATAGAAGGCATCTGTCTCAGACTGCTTCAGTGAAGCAAGAAAAGGGGGAGGAGGGAAGCAGCTTTAAAACTTTCTTTCTAGTCTTCTGTGTATTTCTTCAACTTAGTCAACTCTGCAGAGGGAAAACCTCCTTATTTTTCTTCCCATCAGTGACAGCTACAGTGAGTCATAGTACATGCCTACTCCAAGCAAGCACTTTTGTCTCTTGCCTACCACCATTTTCAGAGATTTATTCGATGCTATCTCAGCCTACCTATTGCCCGCATAAAGAGGCAGAGGCTGGCTCCCATGGCCAATAATTTTAATACTGAGCAGAAATAAAGAGATTCAAAGGCTTGGACACACAGAACTCTGTTGTTATATTTGTCAACTAGCCATTCTCATGCCATCAAAAATCTCAAAGAAGCAAATAAACAAATGATTGTTTATCTGTCAGGGTCCAGAGAAAAAGGTGTGGGGCATATTACACTAAGAGACAAACTTGGAGAATTAAAAAAAAGTACATTGCAATTTCTTGTATGTTGAAGAGGTACTCTGACTCTTCTGGTGACTTTTGAGTAGATTTTCAGCCACTAAAGTATTAGGATGTTGTCCATGTGAGTTACACAGGGACAATTTTTGAAAAAGAAAAAGCCCAGGTACCTTCAGATATCAAGGCATTTATCCTCCCAGTAGAAATACCTAATCTTAATTACATGGATTACTCCATGGAAACTTTCCTTACTCCTTTTTTACAGTAGAGATTATCCAGCCAAGGTGTAATTCCTTGGTCATCTAAATGACTGTCACTGATTGTGAAACTCATGGAAGCTAGCCACTCTCTAGCAGTTTAAATCCATCACTCTTTTGAGATATCTATCATTGTTCAACTAAAGAACGATGTCCCATTACAAGATTAAAAGTACAGCAAGACAATAGTAAATGTCTACAGCTCAGCTCTGAACCTCTCACCTGGGTTACAAAGCCATGTTTTTTTTATTGCAGTGAGAATCAAGATCAGTATCAAAGTTCTTCCTCTGATGACTGAAAATTGCAATTCAATTAAAAACAAAGAGCTGGTCATCCTTACTCTTCAGATATTCTACTAGATGTGTGTCTTTCACACATCCTAATTTCAAAGGGAAGCATATCTTCCTCCATGTATCAGACATGAGAAGTTTTTTCACTTGCACTCTTTCTTTCTTTTTCAAGTAAATCCTGAATTTACAGCTTACCCTCTTGGAAGAGGTAGTGAGAAGCACAGCTAAGCATAGCAAGAAGTTCAACCAGGAAACTAAAGAAGATCAATCTCTGTATGGATATAGCCTCAATATATTTATTTACCATCCACCTAAACGGAGCAAGTTTATACATCACACATGGGGAGCCCATTACTGTCACAGAGTGTACATGGGGGAATTCTCATGCTGGAAAAAAGAACATCTTTGCTTCCCACAACTTATCATCAAGAGCTTAGCAAAGTGTTGAAATGAAATCTCTTTGGTCCTGTTGTACCACAGAACTAAAATACATTAAGTTAAGATTTTTGGTTTGCTGCATTTGGGCTTCTAGACCAGTACTGGAAATATTTGGAATTATTTGCAATGAGATCACTTTGCTGCTTTGTTATGTGTGCTTTGAATCCCATGTTATCATCTTTAAGTCTGTTCCAGAATTTAATTTAGCAAATAGCATCAAGGGTGGAGAAGCTTCAAAAGCCAGCATTAGACATAAAGTTGCATAAATTGATCTGGAAACAGAGGATGCCATTCATTCAAAACAACTGTAACCCAAAGGAGTATATGGGATGGAGAATGTCTCAGTGCAGCTGCTCTCTGGAAAGGGATCTGAGGATTACAGCATGCCATGAGTACAAAATTCATTCTGTTCCTGAAAAAAGAATGCCTTCAGCTGGACTTGAAAACAGAAGCAGAGCCTGAAAATCAGAAAAGTATCCTTCTGCACAGGACTAAGAAAGCATCTTCTGTGTTTGGATACCATCTTTCAAGAAGGTGAAGACAGTTTGTATGAAAGGCAAAAAATACTCAGCCAGCTGCAAAACCTGCCCACCAAAGAAAGTCTACAGGACTTGGTGCTGCCCACTCTAAGGAACGTATGGGTGAAAGGTAACATCTTCCAGGTAGATAACACATTGCTTCAAAGAACAAGAAAATAAATGATTTTCCAATGTCTGTTGCCAATAAACAGCAATAGTTATGCTCAACGTGAATCTCTCTTGCTGTCAAATTCAGGACAATCCTTCCAGCATTAGGGAGAGAAAAACACTGAAAAGGTTGCCTGGGTTCATTGGCAGAACCACCACTGGAGGGGGTTTTGACAACAGGCCTGACAAACAAACATCATTAGAGGAGATTGAGGCATAGCTGATCTGCCTCAGGGACAGAAACATGGACTAGGAAATTTTTCAAGGTCTTTTTAAGGTTGCCACCTTCTAAATACAAAACACATGGACATATAATGAGTATAAACAGCTGTAATGCAGCAATTAATTTGCTAAGGCTGGTACCACATCAACGCCATCCATAGTTTGCAGCAAGCTGTTCAAAACCCAGGCAAGACTCTGCAGTGTTAAAATTCCTGCCACTGGTCCCAGTTCCCTTGGGCTAGCTCACATCCTACCATGGCTGTTGGAGGTTCAGGGCAGACAGATGTTAAAAATTATTTGCACTGGGAGTCACCTAGGTTTGCATTTTCTTATCTTGGAGAGGCTTGTACGTAAGATAATAAGATCATTAATAGCCAAAAGATAGTGAGGTCATTAATAGTCATAAGATAATAAACCCCTCCAGGAATGCTATATGTATAAATCAGACATAGGACACATACCATTACAAGCACCACACAGAACTAAGCCAGACTGTTCTGTTTTTCTAAAGGAATCTTACAAACCTGAGAAATGCTAAGGAACAAGCACTCTGGGAGCTCAAAAAATGAACAGGATAAAGCCTTCAAACTGTAAGTAGCACTGACAGATTTCTTCGCTATTGATGCAGATCCCTGGTGTACAGTCTGCAGCCACTTTGAAAAGAAGTAACGATTATTAATTGATCACGGAGTGCCAACACTTTACTAGGTGTTTCTTGTTTTTCATTTAGCAGCATACGTGAGTTTGGAAGCAATCTGCAGCAAAGACTTATTCAGGACAGCAGAGGACATGAGTATTTCAGAAAAAACATTCACATCCTCAAGAGAGAAAGCCTATCTGGGCTGCTTGTTTTGTTTCAGAAGAGGGGTGTACACTACTGAATTTCCTACTTTTGGGGAAAATTATGGAATCAGCATATCTTCTGAATCATGGGATCTCCCCCTCTTAGGTCAGTATGGTTTTCTGTTTCATATGGGACTGTGGTATTCAATGCAACAGAAGTGGTTGACTCTGTCCAAGTTACCGAACACAAAGGGACAACATTAGGATCTGTGGCTATTAGCCAGTAGTTCCTGCAAACTAAACACACTACAGTGTTCAGCAAACTAAAAGAATGGTACAGCCAGTCCCACCAGCTCTATCTCTGACTCCTTTGCATGAAAGTGACACCTTGATGACAGAAGAGAGAACATGCTTTTCAAGGTACTCCACAGAGGGTGAAACAGAACACAAGTTCAGCACACGAACAAACCTCTTAACAATTTACAGAATATCTCTGTTGAAGATCTCAGAGTCAAGATTCAGTATGTCCAATGGAGCAATGTGTTGAGTCAGATGGTTAAAAAACAGCAAAAACAAATGAACAAAACAGCCATCTGGTGCTACCCAACTTCTATTTTCATTCGGGAGCAACAAGTCCAGTCCACATCACAATCATCTTTTGTCGTGGATACAAGAGAGAGAAAATACAAGGTAAGGAGCCCAGGACTGTGTCCTGGTGGCTCTGCAAGAAAAAGGGGTAAGACTTCTTCTTTCATTATAAAAAACTCAGGATTTTTACCACAAAAAAACTATAAAATGTTCATACTTTCAAAAAAAACAAAACAAAACAAACAAACCAATAAAGCCAAGAAAAGGCAGAAAAAAGTTAAAGCTGGAATTTTGCGGCTGGAAAAATAAGTGTCTGACTCTTTCCTAAACTACACATTTGCTTGAGTCAGTTTGTAAGTGTAAGCTTTCTTCTGGGTTGAAATTTATGGCTAGCTCAAAGCCTTCTTACTTAACACTAATGTTCAAAGGTGATAGTTTGCACAGATTCATCCCTGATACTGCTGGTTGTTCATGGCATTTAGCTGATGGTCCACATTTAATCTTTATCGCTCTTTTTATTGAAGAAATCAATTCTCATTAATGTTTTTAATGGTTTTTAGTGGATGTTAATGAAGTGTGGGAAGGTCCTTCAGGGACTGTACTCTTTTGTCGCATTGGAAGTGACACTAAGTGACATGACAAACAGTAGCATGTTAGGAGTCTCCAGGTTTTAGCTGAACATCATAATGGAACAAAAACATTCCTTCTCTGTGTACAATATAGAAAATAACCAAAGAAATCTAACAAAATGCATCATTAATATGCACAAAAATTAAAAGCTTCATGGAAAATGTAGTAAAAGTCATCTTGCATCCCAATGAAAACTCCCCATGAAAATGTTAATATGGGTACTGTGTATTCTGAAACACATTTAAAAAACCACTTAGAGACGAAGAATTGAGGTTGGATATGCAGTTTGCAGCTTCTAACCAGTATATAACAGGTAATCCAGTAAAGAGACAGTCAAGCCAATTGCTAATCTTTGTCCAATTATCAGTAACTTTAGGAAGAAATTGCTCTTTTTTTTTCTTTTTGCAAGAGCTACTTTTCAAAACAACTCTTTTACACAGAGTCAGAAAATTAGTTTTTATGAAAGCTATTCTGATCCCCCAATGCTAAATAATATTCCATCACACACTATATTTTCAAACAATATTAATTTTCTCCCTGTTTTATTCTATAATGAAAAAAATAATTTTATCTCCTTCCTTATTTGATACCTTATGTAAAAGATAATATAAAGCATTTAATGTATAAGCTTAATACTTTTAAAATATTGTTTATTAACTGTAGAGGTAAGGGAGTACTCACTGAGGCAGCATTATTTATGCCATAATTTTCTCATTTTTCAGAATATCAGTTATGATGAATAACAGATTTAAGAGGAAAATAGAATAACTGAGTCAATGCTGCAACACCATTGGGTAAGAGCTGCCTTTCTTTCTCGTCTGTTTTAGCTGTACTCTGTCTGAATTAAAACATCTTTTCTCAGCCACTAATGAGGGATTTTTGAGAATTAACAGCAATATACTTCATTAATTCAGTGTTCCAGCCACTGAAAAAAGAGTTACCAAAATAAAGGGAGCCATCAAGTCTATACAGAAAGCAAGATGGAGTTTCCAAGACAGAGGTCATGTAGGGAATCAGTCCTAGACCCCCAGTTTACCAGAATCCTAAAAGACAGTGCAGAAAAGGCACACATTTTTTGCTTCACCTAGGAACTACTGCAACCTGCAAAGCTCAAATAACTTCATACCATACCAGATCCCATCCCCACAGAATGAGATTCATTGCCTGAAAGGAAGCAGTGAGCAAGAGAGTTGGAATAATATGTAATTTTATCCAAACAAGACATAATATCTACTGATTGAAAAAAAATCCTAAGTGACATGCAAGTAGGAAAAATATGGAATTATAAAAACATTTGCTTCAGTTTGAGTTCGTTCACAATAAAGATCTGCTGGTGATAGTGATGATATTAACAGCATGGAACAACTCTTGAGAGCATAGCTTAATGTTAGAAAAGGATAAAGCTGATAAAGATCATATATCATGCAGACACTGCTGTTATCACCAAAGTACCACAGATGACTGGTGCTAGGATGAAGCCATTCTTTATAACTGGTGTTACAGTGCAGTTGAAATTCTCCCCACCCAAGATAAGAACTAGAGACAATTTCAGCTGGTAAAAGGACTTTTGATCAGCTAACTCTTCTCAAATTAGAAGTTTATTTCCTTTGTCTTGCTTCCCAAGCAACCCAGTTCTGAAATAATGGTTTTTTCATATTAGTTTCGATCTGTATTCAGATATGGTGAACCAGAAACATTACACAGTAATGGAGGAAAACATTAATTTAGCTGCACCAAATACCATTTTCTTATGTTCATTTTGGAATGTTTGAAATGCACTAGGTATGGAGTTTACAGGAAATATGACAAAAACATCATTGAGCCAACTTCTCAGGGAATTCTGTCAGTGCACCAGAAGTACTCCACAATTAAATTTTGTGAGGTTATGATAATGTATATGGTGTCATTTACCACAGTTCTAAATGGAAAAAAAAAAAAAAAAAGAAAATTAAAAAAGGAATGGTGGTGTACATTTATGTAAAAAATACAGAGCAGACTGCAGCAGCCAAAGTCCTCACTGTTTCATTGTCATGTTAAAGACCTATGATTTATGGAGGCAAACTGGGGGTGCACAGGAGGGCCAGGGGAACACAAAAAAACCCCAACAAAACTCGACAAACAAAAGAAGGCAACACAATATTAACATATCTAGGCAAAATTTTCTGAAGGAATCAAATAATATCCCACCAAACTGCAGGCCAGTTGAGAAGCTGAATCCTCCTGAGCACAGTTTTCCTTTCAACCCAGCCTGGCTCCTGCCTATCCAGCATGGCATGGCTGCCATGTCCACCACGATGGACACATCACAGCTGCTTGTCACAACAATTTAGTTCCTCCTTTTACTTTGAAATCTGCAATCTTGTCTCTCTCAATGCAATGAACAGCAAATGAGACTGTTGGGCTATTCTCCACACAATTGGCAGCAAGTAAGAATTTGGTCTAATACAATACCTGAGGTCAAAATGCTGTATATAACACATTTGGGGGGGGAAAGTGAAATATTTAGGGAAGAACAACTGAAAAACTACTAGAAACATGTGTCATTTGAGGGGCTACTGTAACAGAACTATGGCCTTCCTCTAACACAAGAAACCTAACCTTGTCTCCTGGAGAACCGAACAGAGACAGCTGAGGGAAAAGATCACAGAGGTATACTTCAGTAATTATGCTTCCTCTTATCAAAGGTTTAAAAGACCAGAGTAGTCATTTTATAGTTGAAATGCAGTTGCTGCAGTATGGACAGCATATTAAGAGAACTACACAGTTTGCTCTGTAAAATTATGCAAATGGATACAGCACCAATTATAGATTTTCTTTTATTCCTTGAAGTCCTCAGACAGATGAAGGTGAAGGAATAATGAAAATAGGAACACAGGTAGAAATACAAACCACTACTAATGTCACAGTGGGAGATTTTTTCAGTACCCTGGCAATATTACTAGACAGGAACAGAATAAGATTAAGTCAAAAGAACTTCCAGGCGACCTTGCTAGAATCAGTATACTTTTTAGCAATTTCCTTGCTTTTTTCCCCTCTTTATTCAGGTATACATAACTAAAGACAATTGGAAATACTATATATAGTTAAATAAATGAATTTATGGACTACTCAAACCCCTGGCCAAGAAATGAAGATATTTCGTGATAGCAAAAATCTGTTGGCATATCATCTCCAGCAGCCAAAAAATTCACCAACATGTTTCTGAGAAACAGTGTCAAAAGTGTTAGTGTAGATAGGCTTGACACTTTATGACTCACTAAATATTTATTATTTTCTGCAAATTTGGCAGCTTGAGTTTGTTACTTTTCATTTTTCCCTAACTTTAGAAAAATTGTTTCACATTGAAGCAATATAAAGAGGGCTTTTAAGAGAAACTTTTTACCAAGTAGTGACAGGCCAAGGGGAAATGGCAAATGGTTTTAAACTGTAAGTTGCTAGATTTGGATAGGACATAAGGAAGAATTATTTTTCTTTTTTTTTTTTTTTTAATTTGGGTGTGGTGAGACGGTGTATTGCATTACCTGGAGAATTGCCAGAACAGGAAGGACTGGGCCTCTGATCAGCCTTACCTAGTGAAAAATATCCTTGGCCAGGGTGGAGAGGAGGGGAGGAAGGTGTGTTCACAAGGTATTAAGAGGTCCCTTCCAGCCCAAAACTTTCTATGATAATTATTACTGAAGCTACTCATAGTTTTAACACATTGGCATCATTACAGGTTGTGGATATATTTTAGTCTGAAATTGAAACATTTGTAAAAGACACAATACAATTTTGAAAGACAAGAATATGCAATAAAAATATTCTAAAAGAAATTATAGTAATTGCATTTATACCCATATTTGAAATTAGAGAACCCATTGTTCCTATTAAGAAGCAGCAAATTCTACAGCCCTAGGCTGGATATGCAGTGCTCCTGAGTGTTTTTAACCAAGTCTGTCATATGAGTTGCTCAGAAGAGCACGTATTCTGAACTGAGTGATCTGCTTCTCTGTTAAACACTCTAAATTCTTAAAGCCTCAATTATAAGGGACAATGATTGCTTAAGTGCCTAAAGATTAAAGATTGTGATAGTAAAATCCACTTGCCACTTATAATGTTTTCTCACAAGATATTTAAAACTTGCAAGTCCAGCATGGAGCACTGACTTTAGCCTGGCCACACTTAGCCAGCCACAAGGAAAGGTAATATTGGAGTCTCCTGAAGAGTGCAGGGGATAAGAGGGACAGAAAGGAGAAAAGCAATAAAAGCCCAAAAATGTCAACGAGAGAACATCTCTCTAACCTGCCCCTCCTCTGTTAAGGGTAAGTCTTTATTTGACACAAGGACCCAAGAATAAAATAATTGCCTAACTCATTGTAAGCACTGAATTCAAAGTGTAAGTTGAAAATCTTGTATTTAAGTACCAACATGCTGAAAATATCATTAAGTACCTCAGATTAAGGCCTGAAATAGAATCATGAAAGCAAAAATTTTAGCTGTGAAAATATCCATCTTCATAATAGAGATCCTTGATAAAAATTCCTTTTTAAAGACTACAGTAAAGGTCCCATTCTGAGAAATACACTGAAGGCATCTTTCCATTCAGAGGGGGGAAAAAATATCTGTTTTCAGTGTACAGACTTAACTGTAAACAATTTATTTCTAAATCATTTTTTACAGAGGAAACTAAAATATTGCTCTGTCTCCATTTTCTGGAGGTTGTTTCTAACATTCCTATTATCTGTAGATTAAAAATAACTTTCATTTCAAAGTGTGAAAAAAGAAGTGTGTTTTTAGATCACATAAATCTTACCTGAATGTGTACTCTCATTTCTCTTCTTGAAGAATTAGAATTTCAGAAACAACATTCTCATGAGTTTATTGGGATTTCAAATAAGGAAAAAATAAAGTCTTTGAAAATGGACATTTCGTTCCAAGAAAAGTAAATGTCTTTACTGTTTATGAGTTTTCATGATTACAGTGAACTAGTTTAACTAGTTTTAAAGTACATCGAGGAATGATAATTCATCCATCATTCACTACCACTACTCTACAAGCAACCTCATCTGCAAATGTGCGTGCTTATTCAACTAAATAAGACCCTTTTGTGTGCGTGTTTATGCAAGTCTTTTACCATAAACCTCTACAAATGAAAGTTCATGATTTTTTTTTGGTATATGTAAACTTATTTTGAAAGTTTATTTGCTCCATCTTTGCAAATTCAAGTGCAGGCAATTCTCTCAAATGACGTTTTCTTTACAGAATCCCCCGTATTTTCAGATAAAGGAAATATAGCTTGGAAAAGTAGCAAATTGTCCCTCTCCTGCCTGAAAATAATAAAAAAAGAAAACAATTCTGAGGAGAGTAGGGGAAAGATATCTGACTACTTGAGTATCAGGAATCTTTCAGGAAAGATTCAGTCTAAACCTTAGAGAAAGATTGCACATATCATGAAAGGACACATCCCAGATTACAAAATGGAGATTTCCATGGATGAGGAAGACACATCTTGTCACCATCAAAATGAAATTGATTTTGTGAAGGTAAAGAAAATGGGATGGATTCCTAAAACTCAGTTCTCCTGACAGGGAAATCTAATCTAAACTGGGCATTATCATACTTGTGCTTATGAATACACATCCCTGCACACATGGAACATGTGGTCAAGGACAGGTTTCACTGATAGAATTCCCTGTAAATAATCACATTCTAGCCGCCTCAAACACAAAACACCAAATTGACTGGTCTTACATTTCATCCTGGGTTCAACAAGAATTACCTTTCCTCTTGTTTCTACTGACTAGCAGGAAAGAATCTCCCAAACAGAAACAGAGTACTTTTTAAAATAATTTGTACTATGCTCCATTCTTCTCTATTTAGTGTGTACAAGAAGCCACAAGGATAATTATTCAGCAATAGCATTTGCAGCATATTCAGGCATGAAAGGATAGCTACTTGTATCTACAATGAATCTGCCTGGGTCATAGGAACAAACAATTATCCCTAGCTCAGATCCTCTCATGACAAGTTTTTACTCTAAGATGTTGATTCAGTGAAGGCTAGGATTTACTGGCTACAACTCTTAAAAATACCAATGCAACAAACACCAAACTGAACATACTGCTACCAGATCATCCCAAGAATATTGATTGCTGAATGGTCAGGCTCTTCATCCTGCAAATCATTCTCTAGCTGCCAAGCTGCCAAAATGACTATGAAATATAAGGGATTTTTTGGGGTTTGTGTGCTGGGTTTCATTCTGGTTTGGGTTTGAATTTAGTTTTTCTTCTTTATGGGTTTTGTTTTGTTTGCTGTGGGGTTTTTGTGGGTTTTGTTGTTCTGCATTTTTTCACTTGGTTTTCATCAGGGCAAAAGGTGAATCTGGGATTACCTTAACAGAAGTACATATGTTTTTCTTTGGACTCTTTTTTTCCCCCCAACTATCAGTTCCTTTAGGCTGCTGTCTTCTTCTTGATATTTCAAGCCCTCTATACCCAAAATCTGTATGGTTATCTTGAGATAGGCCTTCAACAGTATGTTCAAGATGCATATCTCAAGAGTAATGGTGAGTTAAAATGAACCATAACATATAAACACTTTTTAAACTTGTTATTTCTTTTGATGTTAAAAACACTTGTGTTCCTTTGATCCACGCACGTGTGACAGACCTTTTTAATATTTTTTTTCTTTTAAGGAAGGGAAACTGCTTTAGCCTATGAAGAGCAGACAAATATGAAGAATAAAAACTCTTTGTTGAAAGTGTTTTAAACACATAGACTTAATAGATAAAGCCTGTTTGCTAAATTACACAAAACGACAGCCACAAAATCTCAGTTTCTTTATCTTCAATTGTTTAAATGTTTTTAGTTTCCTGTCCCAGTCACAGAGGTATTCTGTCTAATTGCTTTGACTGAATTCCCTTGCACTCACAAACTCACCTCCCTTTATTTGCAGCTCCCACTCCGTCTGTCTTTTCTAGAGTAGATTGGGGGACCTTGGGAAGTGGCTCACCGAGGTACAAATATCTTTGCCAGGGTCTAATGACTGCTTTCCAGCTGCTGCTCCACTTCCCTCAAGTTTTCATTACCCATATTACTTTCACAAAAGAGAAGGAGTGAAGTGATTTCCTTGCCAGGACTAATGCATTTTCTCTTTAGTTGACAGGAAGAAAGAGGAATGACCAGAGAAACTTAGAAGGAGAACTGTCAACAAACCCATTTCTTAACAAAGCCATAATGGTATACTTCTATTTCTTCTAGGTTCATGTTCTCCTCATGATCCTTCTTTTTCACAGAAGACGCTATCAAAAACATGTTTAAAATAACTAGAGCTTCACAGAGGGTTTTAATTGAATATAATCGGAGGACTGACCATACAGAGAGAAACACTGAAAAGTTTAGTGTTACTTACATTTGAGATTTTTGAAAAGTCAGGATTTTATCTTTTTCTATTTTTTACCTTCCTCCTTTCCATTAAGTTTTTTCCCCTCTTGACATTCAGATACCAAAGCTAGTACACTACTTAGAGAGAGAACAAAGTTTCACTTTCATTCTTGCAAGGATTATAGCAATATTTCCAGCCAGCTTCCTTTCACTCTCTTCCAAGTTGCATAATTCAAGAACATAATCTATTGTTGACTGGGTCTCTCCACGTCACGTTTTTATCTGGAATGCTCACTTGTACTAGAAATGGGGCAATTTGTTTCAATTCAGGAAACCATGAGAATGAGATTTCCATTGCATCATCTGTGCTTGAATGACACTTTTGTTTCTCCAGGGAAGTCAATCTGTTGTGAAGGACATTGAGTGCTGTGCTGAGGGAAACATCCTTTGCCTGCAAGGCAGTGTGAACAACCTGAGCCAGTCCACGAAATTCATAACACACAAGCAAACAGACAATGAAATGAAGGGCATTCAGCTGAAACCACAGACCAGATGCTTCCATGGTATACATTGACTATGGTTCACTTAATTCTGTCAAAGCCTGTATGGCGGCAGAGAGACAGACATGCAAG
The DNA here is from genome assembly GCA_026413545.1 of Cichladusa arquata. Lineage (NCBI taxonomy): Eukaryota > Metazoa > Chordata > Aves > Passeriformes > Muscicapidae > Cichladusa > Cichladusa arquata. Next base: position 37,184,679 of record JAOTQP010001546.1, read on the forward strand.
TGCGTATGTTCCTATCCACTTTTTCTCTTTTCCCCAAGGCTGTGAGAAGGCTTTAATTGGCAAATACAGGACTCTCCTTCCAACCATCCCTCGACCTCTATGTTTTTTGAGTCTCTTAAAGCAGCCCATTTTGAGCTCACCAGATAAGCTCTCTGGCTTGCAAAAGACAAGTTTACAGAGACTTTACTGCTTTGTCTTCTCTTCTAGACAGACTATTGCATTTTATAAGCAATAACATGCTGTAAATGGAATTATTTGTCAAATAAAACCATGACCTAAAAAGATGAAGAAAGTGAAGCATTTATTATTAGTTGGGAAAACATAATTTCATACAAAATATATTCTACTTATTACAACATCCTTCCTAAAGACAAAGGTTCCTGTAGAAAAGGATATTGTAGCTTCTTATTGTTTGAGGAACAGCTAATCCTCATTCTAATGAAACATTATGTGATGGTATTCAACAAGTTTCTGATGCATCATTGCAATTGTAGAATGATTAAAGCTTCATTGCCTTATAGCACACTGATTTTTCTGCAACGATTACAGAAGGGAAAAAGAATAATAGAGTTTCTTACACTAATGCTACATCATTACAGCTCCAGTTCTTCCTATGGAAAGCTGAGAATACTCTGCAAGAGTCTGTTTCAGATTTCCAAAGACACATCAGAGCCCTTAGAGCTAGAAAATCTGACCCCAGAAACACTGAACTAACTGTTGACTTGAAACCAAGCCCCATAGTGCAGACATAAATGCAGACACCAGAGCAAGGGTAAGAAAGCTCTTATTACATGTCACTCCTCCTTCTTACACAGTACTGCTGTGCTATTTAAATTGATGGGATTCTACTGCAATGCATAACCACTTCAGCCTCCTGTGGGAAGGCACAAAGCGAATAGCAAAGACTTATACTGAATTTAAACCACTGCAGGCAGTGGTTTATTGTTTCAGAGTTACAGTTTCAAAGGTGTTTTAAAATTATGTACCCTGTCCACCTTTCTAATAACAATACAGTCTGCTCACATACCCCTAGGACCAATGAATTCTATTTGGTTAAGAATATATCTTCCAGACAGTTTTGATGTGAAGAGAGACAGAAAGCTCTTTTTACTCATGATAATTTGTTCCAGTGGTCAATCCCTTGCTAGAATTTTTCTGTGCACACCAATTTTTCCTCTTTAAATTTGTTGGCCTTTATCTTTCAGCCACTAGCTCTATCTTTACCTTTTCCCTCACTGCACTAAATACATTACAGAATCCAATTTTTCTCCTCTGTGTTTATATACTACACTGCATGTGTTCCCTAGACAGTTTTCTGATAAACCAAAGTCTTTCATCTCTCTCTCTCAGTGTGCATTTCTGTTTGCTCTTCAGTTCAGTAGCAGTTTTGTGTTTACTTTCTAGACCACCAATAAAAGTGCTGAACAGGCAGATCTGGACTGAGTACTAGCATTTTCACAGCTTCAGTCAAAAAACATCTGCTCAGTAATGGTCTTCCTTGCTGGGGATTTTGGTATCTGTCAGTTTACCAGTTCACAAGTCACATATAACTGCACTTCTAAGGCCCTATATAATTTTCCACCTGGTACCAAAGTTACTCTACTTATTTCCCACTATTCCCCACTCTTAGCAATAGCTGTCAAATGTCATAAATTTGTTTTTGTAAGTCTGCTGTTGCCTGGCAAGTCCAGCTCTAACGTATCCTCTTTGGGTCTCCTAGAAAAAAGAAATTCCCCCTCTATGTGAGCTGCCAACTCTGTAAAAGTTAGTTTACAGAATGTGTATTCCAGCATTTAATTCTTCACCAAAGGGAACCTGTTTCAGTTGTTGGATTTCTTTGTCCCAGACTGAAGTCACACTAAACATTTTACACTTACCCACATTACCTTGCTTGACCTTTAACATCAGCCAATATGACCTTAGATTTTTCTGACAAGTTGAGATATAAGCACAGCTTATTGTGTACACCTTGTTTTTGCTCCATGCACAGGAAAAACCACAAATCTGTTGCAACTTTCACAGAGGATCCCTTGAATCCAAGCAGCCAAGGTCTATGTGTTTGGCTGTACCAATTAAGGGTCTGGTGCCTGATAAATATGGAAGGCAGAAACAATTTTCTCGCTTTTTTTTTAGCGACAGCTAGCAGCAGCAGCCTCATGTCTTCAAGGCTTAGCATTCCCATCCCAAGAGAGCACAGATGAAAAGGAGGAGCTCCAGAATTTCATCAGGACATGAAAAACAAGCAGGTAACCTGCAGCCCAAGCTTCAATGGTTTTATTTATGCATCACTTGCATGCACACTCCCTCTGGGAGCAGAGGGCTACAAGAGGCAGAGTGGGAAGCAGCAGTATTTTCTCTGAGCACAGCACCTGTTCTCAGCATTCAGATGTGTGGCACAAGACCTGGGCAAGAGGCTGAGAACCAGAAAGAAAAGGAGCAGGAGCAGGGCTTGACATTTTAAAGAAAACAATTGTCTTCAGACCACATTGGACCTTGCAGAGTGCTCAAGGAACAGTAAAGGTCTGCCAGCATCCTCTCATTCTCTCCTCACCAGGTTTTCTTTTCTGCAACTATGTACTTATCTGCTAACTACAAGCCTACCAAAAATAGAGAAACAGTGAAATTTTTCAGAACCTGGGTGTAAAAAATCTCTACAATCAAAAGGTTCCCCCACTCACCCAAGCTGTCTCACATTAAAGGAACGAATATATACCCCATTTAGAAAGTCTGTATCTGAGGATGGGACTCTACTTGTTTAGAAGTGCTAGATTCCTTCTGACAAACTAGATAGCCCAGTAGCCAAATACTTCGAAATAAATGAAAACTGATGCTAGTTTCTTCAAGACAATGTTGCTGTTTTGGGGATTTTTATCCCCTTATCTTCTGCAATTTTCAGTTTGCCTTTTTTACTTTGCCAAATTTTATTTTGTTATATTTCATGGACCACCCTAGACAACACTTTGGTTCTGCTTGATGTGGATACCCTCCAGATTTTTGTTAATGATTATTGTCCTAACCATGCCTGTGAGCCAGTGCTTAGTTGAGAATCGTCAATTCTCATTTGGAACATCTCTGATGCCTGCAATATCTGTTATTTTCCAATTCCAACATCAAACTATCTCTCATTTTAGATAGCCTCGGAGTGTGTTCCCATCCAGGACACTGAGCACACATAAGTGTCTGTATTTCTAAACTCATTGTATCATCAGGAAAGCATTTGCCATAATTAAGAGTCTAAAACAAACATATCCCACCGAGGGCCTTTGAAGTTTATGGCCCATCAAGCCTTGTGTCCTGCACTGTGTAATTTTGAAGTGCTGCGTTAGCATGACTACAGAAGTCTAGATTTGGCATGGGTAGGCATTCCATTCACCCTTCCAACTAATTCATAATCTACACAGTATTTTAAAGTCTCAGATGACTGTGAAATAAGGATCCACATACTGATCATTTCTCCAGTCTAATAATCTGAGTTGGAACCTCCTGCAATGATGACATTTCACAAGGGAATAGCTGAATGCCTTCTCTCCAATCTTCCTGTACATCAGAGATCACAGGAGAGAAGTTCTGCACAAACAGAAAAAGCTACAACTTTATTATATGGAGCTAAATGGAAAGCACTGTGTCACATATTGTTTTCAAGCCTTTAATGCTTGAGAAATTATTTTTAATGTCCATGGTCAAATTATAATTTTGCTATAACCAAATTCAGTGAAAATTGGTGGGCTTCCCATTATTTGATCAGAAGATATGCTAAACATTAATTTTTTTCCTAAACAAAGTCAAACCCTTTTTCTTGCTGACTGATGCAGGAGGAAGGTTTGGCTGGAAAAGTAATATTGTAAACAAAAGCAAAAGTCTGAGTCCAAGCCTCACCTGCTGTGATATGGAACAGAATACCTGACTAATGAGCTAAGAACTCCACTCCTTGTGTGTGCCCTTCTGCAGGTATAAACAAGAACATGTTTTGGACCCTAGGCATAGAAGCCTAAATACAAACTGGATGTTCTTAGAGCTTAATGTCACAACCCCCAAAATAGGCAAATAAAGACCAAAAAGAAACCAAAATCAAACAAACAGCAACACAGCACCAAAACAATAACCTAAAACTCAAGTCCTTTCAGAGGCAACGTGGCCAGGAGAAAGAAGTGAATTCTTTTTCATTCTGCACTGTTGGTGGGATGCTGAGATGTGAGCATAAAGTCTAAGGAGCACCTGCAGTCTCTAAGCAGTAGAGTAACCAGAATTAAAAGAAAAAAATATTTTCAGCAGTCTACCTCTTTCCCAGTAAAAGAACTGGAGGTATCATTTGCCCTCTGTCTCCTTCCCTCCACTCTTACCCACCCAAAATGCCTTATAAAGCATTGTCACACACTGACAAGCAGGCAGGAAATTGTATAGTCCAGGAATAATAAGGCAATCCCAACTAAGGTGTTTGCTGTCAGGTGTGTGAGCCTGACATGCACTCTCCCGTAACATGGATCTCCATTGCCAATGGCAAATATCCACTTGACTATTGACCCAATCCAAGGCCTCTGGAGGACCAAACACCTTCAGAAATCCAGCAGGATGAGATTGGAGGGAGATTTGGGAAAGAAAAACACTTGTGCTTCTAGCAATTTCTTTTTCTCTCATTGGTAAGAGGTAGGCAATGGAGCATCCATGCATTCACATCTCTCTTCACAGACAGAAGAGTTTCTGTCCCAAAAGACCAATTTTCCCAGATGGTCCCTTGCAAATATCAAAGTAATCCAATTCATTGAAAAACCAGGCAAAAAACTCTTGCAGGGAGATGGGTGAATACCCAGAAGCAGAAGACAAATATATCAGCTCAATACCTCAGTAGTAATATCATTTTAATTCTTCTGCTAATCCAAAAAATACCTTATGGTGTGTGTCTGATTTTCCTAGTATTTTTGGGCCTCCAAACACTGGCAGTGACCTATCCATGGAAAATTGGGTTAGGATATCTTAAATAGCAACACTGCAGAGCAAGCATCACAGCTCTACTCATATTTCTTAAACAGATTATTTAAATAAAGATCAACATAGGGAAAGGCAAAGGTTAGACACAATTAATCCCAGATCCTCAACACTATTTCATGGCTTTACTGCTGTTACCTCCTTTCTTCCAGGCCAGCCCCGTGGCTTAGTTTCTCAAATTTGGATGCTTCTGCTGCCTGCACAAAGTGCTGGTGTTAGTACTGACAAGCCCATATATTGCAAGAACATGCAGGAATTCAACAAAGCACTAACATTTTTTATGGAACCACTTGAGGTAATACAGACATACTCTGGCTCACATCAAACAGGAGTTGATGGACTTGCCTGTAGATGAGCCTTCAAGTTAAAGGTTACAAATGTGCTACCACCCAATCATGAGAGTACTAGGAGTATTTTGTGTGGTCTGTGAGGAGCCATAGAAGCACACAGGATCCACAGGGGTACAGAGCAGCATATGTGTATAAAGAACTAGTCAACCATCAGTCTAAACTATCACTTTAGAAATGAAAGGAGCAGAAAAACACCCAGAGCACAAGGAATTAGGGACATAAACTCATCCTAAAAATAACAGGAGCTATGCACTCACTAAGGATCACATGCTAAAAAACCACAAAACTCAATGAATCTCTAATTGCCCAGATAACATTCAGAGGAGAGGACACATTAACTCTGTAATGTAACATATGAACTGCAGCATTGCCATTGTCTTAGGGGACAACATTTCATAAGACATTGATTTTTATTTTTTTTTTTAAACTCTAGTTGGAGCAAAAACTCTCTTCCACACTCTTTCTCTATTTCTACATTAAAAGAAGTTGTTATGTATAGATATTTTTTTTTTCAGGAGCAGAACCTTGTCCAAGGAGACTATCCTGATTGCGGCCCAGAAAATTTTTGATGTTAACATGACTTTTGACAGAATGACATCTCAAAAAAAAAAAAAAAACAAACAACATCAACAACAAAAAAAACCTCACAAGGGTTGTTTCTAGGATCCAATTATTTTGTACACTTTTGAGGGACAAG
>JAOTQP010001546.1:37192696-37221520 GCA_026413545.1 Cichladusa arquata
GCAGATCACCTTAGTTGGCTTTGAAAAATGCCACTTTTTTTTTTTTTTTAATCTGCCAGGGGAACAATCAGAAGTACTGTCTTGTTTCATACAAGCCTCAGCAAAGGCTCCCTCCTGTGCTAGTACAGTTCCTTTCTTCCAGAATAATCCAGTTGAGGACAACAACATAAACACTATACCAAACCCAACTAGAATAAAAAACAAGCAAACAAACAAAAACCCCAAACAAAACAATGAAACCCAAACACTATAAAAAGTGAAATGAACAAAAGAAAAAAAAACAAACAACAGACAAAAAAATTTCCAAAGGCAGCACTTTTAATACGTAAAAAGCTATTTCTACCACTGATATAAAAAAATCCATTAGGTCTGATATTTGATTAGAGAGGTAAAAGGAAAGCAAGCAGAGGTTTTTGCTAACCACAGCTTGCAATTCCCTACCTGAGCTCTCCATCTGTCATTGAAGTTCACTACTGCAAACACAGAGGCACAGACAGGTATGTGTATTGTCAAACTCAGCCTTAAACCCTTCACTGGAAAGGACAGAGGGGTTTGCTTAGCAATTGGGAATAGATTACTGAAGACATGACAAGTGCCAGCCTAAGCAAAGTGTTTTAAGCCAACGCACAGAAAATAATTACGTTTCTATTTTGGGAAGCACTTGAGCATGTGCCTATCTCTAAGTGGTGACATAAAAGCTTTGTTGAATAGAGATGAGTCTTCTTGCATTCTGAGGATGAGACATACACTTAAGTTCTTGTCTGAATCAGCATCTACTTGCACAAATATAATCTCCTGAATTTCCTCTTCTTATTTACACACAGAAAACTTGCAAGGACAAGAGCATACTGATAGCTTATAAATCCACTCTCACCACTACATCAGTGGGGCTTTTTGCCCTCTGGATTAACTTTTTCCTCTCTGAGCCCATGTGTACTCAAGAAATACAGATATGCTCTTAAGGGAACTTCTTGGAAGAAAAATAAGCGTCATAAAATGTTTCAGAAATTGCCCACAGTGGCAAACTTTACCAATGATACAGCCGGAAAATGAAGAAATTATGACTACACTACCAGTGAGGACCCATGTGCAGAGATAAGAGGTCCTCATATACAGCAACCTAGACTAATTAGCATTAAAATCAGTGACTTAAAAGTGGAATTTTTTTTAAAGTAATTATTTAAAGGCAAAAATTAGGAATCAGCTGGTAAAGGAAAGTGGGGAGTACTGCTCCTCTCCAAGTCCATCTCCCCTCTGAAGCAAGAGCTCCCAAACATTTACAGATAAATGGTCACCATCTAAGATAGTAGGTGGCACCTCTACAGACCACCACTGTACACTGGAGTACAGCATAACCTTCTCCTGTAAGTTGTCTGTTGCAGAGAAAAGTAAACTAAACATCCAATATTAGAGGCCTTAGAATATTAGAACTAAAACTTTCTGAAATTTTTACCCGTTTTACATGAAAAAACACATCCAACACATGGTCATTCTACATCAGCCATCATCTGGGCAGATTAAAAATTCCCAAAACAAGAGAATTAATAATTTCTTAGAGTCAGATATCACTATCCTGTTGCATACAGGTATAAAAGTGAAACTTAATGAAAAGTGAAACTTAACTAAGCTTAATATTTGTAAATATATCCTTTTGTCAAGCCTAAAAACATCAGTAAGTACAGACAATCTAAAGCAACTAGGAGATGTTCCCAAAAATCACAATCCATCTGTTCTGAATAAAAATCACTTGGACTAAGAAGTCACTTTTAGGGAGATAAGAAAAAGCTGTCAATATACACACTCAAAGAAGATGACAGCATTATAACTTGAATATGAATCAAAAACTAGAAAGAACAGAAATTTTATGAAGCAAATAATAGACATAAAAGTACCTTTCTGACTAGCACTCAGATGTTTTAAGCACAACAAGAACACAAATGATCTCAGTAATAGTGCCTATGGATTACAAGTTATGTATGATAATATAAAAAAGGGCATAAATATTAAACATCTTTCTCCTGAATATTGTGAAGGAAAAGTGAAAAGTATTTACATCCCTTAAAGATAACAAAATATTTCTGCATCATCTTCAGTTATTGTTGAAATGCAAATGCCAGTTTAACATTTCAAATATAAAGTTCTCAGGAAAACAAAACAAAAGAAGCCATAAAATGTATGCAGTCATACAAAAAAGAGCTGGCTGAGAAGTAACCCGAACCACAGAAGGAGGCCTAAAATGTTTAACAGTACAAGAAAATAAAGCAGTAATGGAACAATATTTCGCAAAGGCAAATGGGCTGACTAGTTTAACATCAGCAATCAGTAGACCTGGCACCAATCCCAATAAAATAATGAAATGACTAATTTATGGCACTGTTAGGTATTAAAAGGAATGCAATGTAATCAAAGACAATGAACATGGGCTTATGAATTCTAAATCTTGTTTTCAAATGAGCTTTTGCTGATAGGTGGGTAAACTTGTTAACATAATAGATTTCTGTAAAGGCTTAGATTTGACCTTAATTAATGAATCATAATTTTGCAAGATTGGCATGGCCTGCATTACACAAATTCAAACCTCCCAGAGTAATAGACCTTAAAATGTTTTAAATGTGGAGCCATGGTTGAGCAGCAGCATTTCTGGAGGTGTGTTCTGGGACTTAACATACTTCCTCAATATTAAATCCACTGCTCAGGGGAGGGAAGAGGCACCCCATCCTAGGCAATACATTTACAGATAAACAGAGGGTGGACAGTAACACCCTAAACAGTTTTTAAATATTCCCCCCTCCTCAAGCATAAAATCATTAATCTTCTAAATATACAGACTTCTGGGTCAGGTATTAGACACAACCACACATCCTCTATTTCCAGGTTTATCATCCAAAGTCCTTTGCTGCAGAGTTCTAGACATCTAAGTGTCCCAGGAAAAGTTTTAATGAAACTTGCTGTGAGAGGAAATGTTTTACAGGATCAGTTCTGAGATACAGGAGAAAGATTCAAGCCATATGTGCCCATGTAATAAACATTATATAATAATTCGGATACAGTGTACATTTACCAAAAAAGAATGTGACTATATACGACTCTATGAAAAAAATAGCCCAAAGAATGACTGAAGACTTGGAAAAAGTACTGTATAACAGTTGAAAAATCTCAGGGTATTTAGCTGTCAGAGAGAATATTAAAGTTTGTTTCAACCATATATTAACATACAGAATAGAAATTTGATAGAAGGCATTTCAAATTAGTAGACAAAAAAATAAGAAATTCACAGCACCTTTAAGCTTTGTCTGGCTGTGTTCAGACTTGAATTCAAAATGTATTCAGGGAACAATGAAGATAAGTGAAGAGTTAGTTTAAACAGCATAGCAGCTGAAAAGATTAAATGTTACATTCCTTCTAATGCCATTTCTTTCCTACTGACAGGATATGCAGCGTGAACATGAAAAATGCAAACCAAAATCACCACATCCAACAAACCTAGCCAAATTGTACCTTTGTTCCCATTGAGGCCCTTCCACTTCTGTGCATGCATTATACTTCTAGTGCTGGGTTTGGAACACACACAAAAAACCCCACATTTTCTAGTTTTTGTTTGTTTGGGTTTTTTTGTTTTAATGCAAAATGTCAATTAAATACTTTTCTAGTATAAGTTTTTGTTGCCCTTTACAAAATTCAGGAAAAGTAGCAGATTCAGACCAAACTCTAACACCATCCTTATACATTAGAACCATCCTGATATTGGTGTGGTAAAACAGCGAATTGAGACTAATTCATACTCACTGTTCTCCATGCAGTCCAGCATTAATCAAGATACCCTGACGTCCCCAGAGCACCAAGAAGTTGCTGACTGCCTTGTCCCACTACTGCAATCTTAGCTAGACAGTTTGTACTTTTACTAATTGCGTGACAAATAATCACAGCCCTTAGCTTTAACAGTAACATCGCAGACATACCAATAGCACTTCCATAATATCTGTGCTAATATAATGGTATAGGCTATGATTTTGTTGATTTCTTACTATAAAAAAAATCTATAGAGAGTAACATAAGCAGCACCATAAGCAGTCATTTCACTATTATCTCTCAAGTCATTGCAATTGAATAACTATGCTAAAACAACTTAGGGTTAACTAAGAGTTAATTTTATGTCAATCTTCAGTAAAATCACAATAAATAATAGGCTACTTTGCATAAACCTTAACACTATGAAAATTATATTTAAGCTGACGAGAAACCCGATTAAAATTTAAGACCCTGAGCAAAAGTTTAAGCATTTGGATTCAACTCCAATTTGCATTACTAATAACATTACTCCATAACTTGAGTGTAATGATGAGTCCAGCAGATTTGGGCTTTAATGAGGGCCTTGAGTAATGATGCACAGCTGGCCACCTTAAATCAGGATGTCTGCTGAGAGTGGGCAATTTGAAAAACCATAGGCTGTCCATTGCCAACATTTCAGAAGCAATGCCAAAAATCTAAGAAATTAGGGCATAAATGTCTTTGCTAGGATTTAACCCTCTGGCTATCCCAGGTGCCTGGAGAGAGTGACAGTGTTCATTAAGTCAGCAATACAGTGACATAGCACAAGAGTGAAATTCGACTGTCCTTTCATGGCTGCAGTCAGACACTGAAAACCCACAAGTATTTGATCTCTCTTCCTAGGAAAATGACCAAAACGTTTTCACAGCTGTACTACACAGATCAGTGAAAGCTACTGCAAAACAGCAGCTCTCCACATGTGAAAGACGTTGTCCCCTTTTTTCCATCACTCAAGAAGTAAATTTCTGCAATACACTGTAAGTATCAGCACTGCATGCTATAACTTCCATTACAGAGCTAAGAAAAGCATTGAAACAACTTAGCAAATAAAAATGTGCCCATTAGATAAGTCTACTGATTACCATACATATTCTCCTAACAACTAGCACAAATGCTAGAGTCCAAAATTCAGAAGGGCATAACAATAGCAGAGTTGCCACATTTTTTTTTTAAATGTAACCGGTTTTATATTTTACAGTTTTTGTGACCGATTACTGTAAGGTGCATCACAAATACGCCGAGAACATTCTAAACTATGATTAACTATCACAGTAAACTGAGAGGAATATTACCAAGTTACTCTGTACCTGAAAGATTATCACACCTCTCTCTTCTCAACGTTTTCTTGCCTAAGCCATTACACATACTATTAGTTTTGCTAACTTTTGCTATCCTGCTTTTACACTGTCACCTCTTGCAATAAATTTAACATTCTTTTCCCTAAATCAATACACTATCAGCTGCAAATCCACAGTAATTCAGCCTTGCTCTCTATTTACCCTAATTGCCATTCTCTCCTGAGCACTTGTTAAACACCACGTGTAGGGTCCAAACAACATACGTATTATGTCAGAAAGGAACAGTGACTCCTACCTGAAACCTCCTTGATCAGACACAGACAACCTCATGCATGCTGGCTGCTTCTTCTAACAACACTATCTGCAATCTAGGACAGTCAAGAAAGAGTGGGTGAAGGGGAAGAGAACTTCATCATCTACACAGAGAGTTCATCCAGCGATCATGAACCCCAAATAATGCTCAACCCAAATCTCAGATCACACAGGATTAGGATGGAAAGTCAATGGCCATTGGACTCCCATCTCATAGGCAAAATTCTGGGTCAATCTTGCTCTAGTATGTTATGTTTAGCCCTCACACCAAGATTGACTTATTCAAAGTTTCTTTTTAGGTATGCCATGTTCTCTTGTCTAAAAATATGTATCTCTGGTATCTCTAAAAGCAAGGGCCACACCAGGACAGCATTGGAATTTCCTTCTCAGTCAATTCACAAGATAGATACTCCTCCCTAAGTAATCAGCAGAGTAGAGCACAAAAGACACCTTTGGAAACTGAAAATACTGACTCAGCTGTTCACAGGATTTGCTGCTTGCACAGAAAAATGAGGAGGCTTGGGAGACTAGAAGGAAGCTTTCACACTCCTTGTATCTATGGACACAGATCTGCCACTGGACTCAGAGAGAAGCACTCGGTTGTTCTCTTCAGTAGGTTTTTATAGAGCATAGAGTTGGCTAAAGTGATCGGTGCAAAATGGCTGTCAGGACTTACTGATTGGACTTCATTGTACCAACTGTTAATTACTGACTCTGCCTGACTGCATAAAGGAGAGGCAGGCACACCATGGATGGTATTTGGCCTGAGGTGCCTCATGTGCAACTAGAGCAGAAAAAGAGCACCATGAACATTAATGTATTTCACAATGAAACATTCTATTCTCCATTTTCAGTTTTGCTTTTAATATCTTACATTACAAGACCATACTTCATTTTCTTCTGCTTATTCCCTCTCCCAGCAAAGGCACAGAACTCCATTCTGCTCTTAAATCAATTACACTTTGGAATGAAGAATGTTGAGCTATTTGACAAAATTTGCATTGCTTTTAAACTATGTATATTGACACTGTGAATAAGAGATTCTTGCTGTATTTGATAGGAAAAGCTATACAATGCTTCTGCTGAGCTGTCCGTGTTTTGTATTCCTGCCAGTTGTATAGCTCATATACCAGCAGTTCAGATGAGCTTGCTTTCCTTAGTTACTGCCTCAGTTAGGAATCAGTGACTGCATTACTTGCATGGCATTTCTTGGAAGGAGATCAAACTGCTGCATCAGGGCAGTCTGAATGTGTCTCCTGGAGAAGCAATATTTCCTCTGAAGTGACTGAGAGACAGATGAATGAAAGAGAGTCAAAAATATAGGACACAGCTGCTACAGCTCTAAATAACTACCCCTTTTCACCCCATAAGCATTTGCATGGGCAAACTAGTTGATGCAAAGTACAGTGTCTACAGTAAAATTTAGTCACCAGTTGGCACTTCATTTGATCCTCCATTTAATTTGATCAAGACCTCTGAAACTAAATCATCTGGTGCATAAAAATACAACTCCCACTCCTAATTTTTTTTCTGCTTTAGTCAGGATAAATTGCTGCTAGATAAATTGATTCCTGGCTACAATTAGTTGCTACCTAATTAATGGTGATGAGCATAAAGAAATGTTTATAAATAAATGAAAAAGGACATAATCCAAAAAAGATCAAGGCTGATCAAGGAAAACTTGTGGAGCAGTTAAGGACAGCTACGAAACTACAAAAATATTTTTGAAAGAACCATTATTACACTCAGGGCTGGGTGTTTCACTCCTCTTATTAGTGTACTACATGGTAGTCATTTACTTCCAAAGTGCTCTTGCTAAGTGTTGCACCCATTTTCACAGGCGAGAAAACACATATATAAGACTTCTGTGTGGGTGATAGGTCTGCACAACATCTGGAAACAAAAACTCTTGACACAGGACCAGTCCTTCTCCTCACAGGCCAGAGAAGACACAGACCCTAACACAGCACAGGTTCCAACTGCCATATCAATAGTACAGGAAACATAGGTTTCAATGAGAAGTGTGGAAAGAAACATCAATATTCAACAGAAAGGATGGCATTATAAGATCAGGGGACACTTACTTTTGAACTCTGTTCTTACAGGGAATTTACTTTTTATCCTCAGAATGCAAATATTTGTCCCACACAGATTTAACAGAATTAAACTTTTTTTTCTCTCATATAATATGTAAATAAAATATGGCTAATGCACTTGATAAGTGATGAACAAGATATATACAGCAGACAATGGATAATGCCATTGGTAACCAAAGAAAACTTATTAAACACTCTGTAGCATATCAAATTCCAGGGCTCAAATGTTTGTACTATCACTTAATATCCCAACTAATTGTTTAGTAGAGCCAGACACATAATGCATGAGGTTGTGAATGATCTGTCATCACTGCACAGTATCTTGAGTAAAGCTGAAAAAAGTGAGAATACAAGCATGGCAGATACTGATAACACATCAAGCATGGAGAATACTGATATCCTGCTTTCCCAGGGATCATGAGTATTTGTTCTGTTCTGTCCCACCACTCCCACACCTCCCTCTCCCAGCGTGGGACATTGATGTTTGAGGTTGTTCTTTTTTCCAGCCACAAATTTGCTTGTATTCCTGTGCCATCCTGCTCTAGTTCTTCCTTGTCTAATTCTATTTTTCAGATCAGGGGCTGTACTGCAAATTGCCCAACAGCATTATTTTCATTAATTCATCCCATGGCAGTCTAGTCTGAGTGTAGCTTGTGTCAGCAGCACATTTTTGTAGCTCAGGTAATTTCCTCCTTTTTAAAATAAATCAGGGTGCTGACAGCTCCTTGGTTTTGAAAAATGCAATGAGATAAGACATCTGTTATTTTTTCCCCCAGTCAGGACATTTTAAAAAAAAAGTTCACTACAGCATTTTTACACCATCTTCCCCTCCTCACTTCTGTATCTCAAGAGTCAAACAAACAAGAGGAAATGCTTAATAAGCACCTGAGGCAGAGGGTGGGTTAATGAGACTTGCAGTCAAGGGTTCTCATTAGTTTTGAAGCTACCTTATTAGAGGATGATGTGGATTATGAGAGTAAAGTGAAGCACTGCACAGCAGCATCTGACTTTCAGATAATCCCATTCCATTTACCATGGAAAAAAAGAAGAGGAAAGTAGACATAGTTACTACAGCACAAGAGGTATGCCCATTGCAACCTGTCATGGACAATTTCACAGTCAGAAATTGTGGCTCAAATATAATATGCTTTTAATTGTTCACGATTCAGAGCACTTTATGTTGACTGGAACTCTGTTACAAATAATAACTGCCTTGCAGAAAAAGTAAGACAGCAGTACAGCAAAGCCACAGAACTTGAACTGCTGCTTATTTCCATTGTCAGCCACAGAAAAAGGATTGTCTCTTTGAGACACAAAACAAAAGGACAAAAATTTGAGACTGTCCTTTTGCCCTTGCCCAATATCATTGCAGATTACCAGGAAAAAAGGAATAGAAAAGACCTAAATAGGGGGGTGGCAGCATCCCAGACTGGCACCAGCAAAGTGAGGCAGCCCTCACTTGAGTCAAATGACTGAGGAAGAGATTTCATTCTTCTCCTACAGCCATAGCTGCATGCCTTGCCCCATATCTCCATATTCCTACATTCAGTTTATCTCAACTTAAGCATCAAGAATTTTTGAATAATTATTATTCGTCTGTTTCCTCCTGCAGACTTTGAGATGGAGGAATACCACAGCTGAATACAGTATTTTTTGTGGCGCATGAGAATGGCATATTTTAATTTTAAGGAGATTTTATTGTTTTTACCTCTGCTGCTTTACAATACATGGTGCATTTTTCATACTTCCAACTACTGTAATTATTATAAAGTCATATATATGAAGTGAAGTAAAATTCAGACATCACCTTGGTACCTAGGAATAATTTAGGTGTGTTGTAAGTAAAGAAACACTCTTAGCTGAATCTACCAGTGTTTCTCTCTCCCCAAGAGAATTTTTTCCACTTTTAATTAAGGAAACAATACAAAAGCATACTTTCTGAAGCAGTGTATTTGTACTTATATTAGCAAAGGCAGCACTCTGTTTGAAATTTAATACTTTTCTATGCTCTCCAAAGAGCTATTCATCAGCACACCTACAAATATACATTTCCTGTAAATTATAAATCAAAGTGCTCTTACTCTCAGTTGTCTCAAAGATGATCATTTTAGGTAGAAAGCTGTTTATGAACCCTGAACAACACTCTTGAACTAGTTAAAAATTAGAGGCTGGGAAGAACTTTGAAAAGCAGCGGGGGAGAAGAAAAACAGTACCAGCTAGCTCAGGTGAGAGATGAAGATAAGTTTAGTTCCTAGCAGAGAATCAAAAAATCCTTGTCTTTGTCTGGGGGTGCCAGTGGACACTCAGTGCCTCATGTGAAGCTGTGACCAACAGATTACAGCACAGCAGCCTTTAGCTGAACGACACATAGTCAGTCTCACCTCCCTGGCCTCCTGAAGGACACAAAGAGAAGTGTATCTCTAAGAATAGGCCACTAATCACCCCTCTTTTTAAAACAATTTTGTCCTAGCAAGATTTGAGTATGGGCCTTTTTTTTAAGGATAACGTGTCTGTAGTAGTATTACAGGATCATTAAGGCTGAAAAATGTCTCTAAGATTATCAGGTCCAACCACTAACCCCCTGGATCACAGTGTTCATCACTAAATCTCTCCCCAAGTGCCACATTGTGGATGCCTTTTGAACAATTCCAGAGATGGTGATTCCATCACTTTCCTATGCATTCTGTCCCAATGCAATGTCCCTGAAAATCCTTCCAGTGAGCATTTTTTTCCTAATCTCCTATCTAAACCTCCCCAGGTGCAACTTGAGGCCATTTCATGTGGTCTTGTCACCTGTTGCCTGGTAGATGAGAATGAATCCCCACCAGACCACAACCTCCTTTCACATAGCTATAGAGAGCAATAAGATTGCCCCGAGACTATTTTACTGCAAGTTAAGAGAAAAAGTTGAACAAGAGACACACTAGCTATCATATGCTAAAAAAAATCTAGAATTAAAAAGGTATTATCATTTTTTTCAGAAAAATAAATAAATTAAGTCAAACAGTAGCCTCAAGGTCACATCAGAAAGATCATAGCAGTGACAGAAGTCCGTATATAGTTTTTCCATCTCCCTGCTACAGCCAGCAGTTTAAACTATTTCTGAGATAGACAAATAGACCAAAGAATACAGTAAAAATGAGGGAAGAAACTAGCTATACACAGGAAATGTGGACAGATAGCCTGTCACTTGTTAGATCATCACAAAGCTTGTTATTGATACTGCGTTACATTCAGGTTTTTCAATAATTTAATAGCAGCTCAAACAGGTTTGCCATATGCAGAAAAAACATAGCAGAGTTAGCAAATGTAGATAACCAAATAGACCAGTTGGTAAATGAAATTTACTAATAACATCATTAGTAAGAAGTTTATTACTAGCATTATCATTACTGCAACCAAAAACCTAAGCCAAAGCCCCAAAACACAATGATAATATCCTGATGGATAAAACACAAAAGCACTCAAGCCCAATAGAGATCCATGCCACCCACAGAACCAAATAAATACTGACAGCAACAAACTCAAGATCATAGTAGATAAATAAAGGTACAATCAGCAGCAATACAGCACACTAAAACACCAAAAAACCATTACAACATTTTACCATTGTTCAAGCTGCCTAACATTCACAGAAGCAAAGTTATGTAAGATTCTGAGAAGAATTTACCCACTCAATTCCATAAAAGTAAAACAGGGTAGGATGATTCTAGCAGGATTTATTCACTATTCGTGAACACCTTCTAATCTGGATTTAGAGTTTAGCATACAGAAGTGGCACCTTTCACAGTAAACTGTGGATTTAACAGAATTACACTGCTAATTCTGTAGACAGAGCTTTATTGGACTTCCCAGTGCATACATTTAAGTTAACTCTTTGCTCACCAACTGAACAGTAATGGCAAAGAAAAAAAATAAACAAAATAATTTTGTAAGATACACATGACCTTCCAGTCCAGCCTGAGGTAATTAGCAGGGAATTTAATTTCTTTTCCATCATACTGTTTGAGCATTTTCTCCACCTTTGTAACTGGTAGTACTTAGATTTCATATATCCACCCATTTAATTTTTTCCTCCAAATTCCATTCTTCTAGTGCCTTAGTTTAGCTTTATTTAAACTCCTTCAACCTTCAATTCACCACTGCCACACTTGCCCAAAAAAACTAACTCAAATTGAATGGAGTCAGAAAAATAATTTCACTGGAGAGTTTTCTGCAGAAGAGGATGGGGAATAAGTGTAAATGCGCTCATTATTTCCCTCATTCAAATAGATTTCTGAAATTTCAGAATTCTGATGAACACTGCTTGATCCAAATGACGGGAATCTCATCAGTTTAATGAACATTAGAACTGGATATCAGCAAAAAGGCAGAGCATAGCAATTTCTCTGAAATTCTAGTATTGCTAACAAATCTATGAGGACAGAGAAGACATCTCTTCGATGTGCAAGGATCAGGTTTGGGAATGATTACACAAGTTGAACACATGTTGACTTGATGGGAAATACTCAAGTGTGCTGAAGGAGTAGGCCAACATCACTGTAAGAAGAACTGCAACTATCTTTGCAAGGTCATGGGACTGGCTTGGTGCATTAAGGAAGCAGGGAGAATAGGATGTAGTGGATGTTGCTTGTAACAAATTTAGTAAGGCTTTAATACTATCTCCCATGACATCATAGACAGCTGATGAATTATGGGGTAGGTAAACAGACAAGTAGACTGAAAAGTGACTGAACTGCTGGACTCACAAGACTGTCATCAGTGGCACTGAAGTCCAGTTGGAGGGAGTGCTTGGTGTTCCCAAGAGATGTGTTCTGAGATCAATACAATTGAACTTCTTCATGACAAGTCCCATTAATAATGGGGAAGAGTGCAGCTTTAGCAAGTTTTCAAATTACATTCAATTAGGAGGAGTGGTTGATACATCAGACTGTTTTGCTAATATGCAGAAGGATGTGAAAAGACTGGAGAAGGGAGGTGGCAGGAACCTCATGCAGTTCAACAAATGAAAATGCAAAATCCCAAACCTACGGAAGAGCAAACCCATTCACGAGCACATGCTGGATTCTGACAGGCAAAAACCCAGCATTACAGGTAGGACCTAGGTGTAAGGAAGGACAAGTAGAACACATAAAAGCAATGTCCCCCTGCAGAAAAGAAGGCTGAGTTGCTCCTGAGGGGAATATTACCAGGTCGTAGGTAGATGTTCCTCTCTACTTGACACTGCTGAGGCAAGTTTGGAGCATTGAGTCTGATTCTGGTCTCCCCAGTACAAGAGACATCTGTGCATACTGCAACAAGTCTAGTGAATAGCCATAAAGATGGCTAAATCTTGGAGAATGAGTAAGTCTATAGGCAATTAGAAGAAATTTCTGATCTGTAGCCCTTGTCCCCAGAGATGACTTCAAATTCCAAGACATCAAGTGGGAACATCACCCTACTGTGACAAACAGGTGTTATAAATTCTTGAAGTTTGTGGGAGTTAACTTTTTGTCACATGTACTCATAAGTGAACTAGGCAAGATACCCTCCTGGACTTGCTGTTTGTAAATAAAGAAGGATTCATGAAGGATGTGATGGTAGGTGGTTGCCTACCTTGGTCACAATGATAATGAACTTGTTGAGTTCTGAATTTTCAGTGAGAAAAAAAGGACAGCTGGGTTTCTACCCTGGACATCAGGAGAACAAGCTATAAGCTATTCAGAGAGCTGTTTAGCAGAGCACCCTGGGAATCTACTTTTGAGGTCTTAGGAGTCTTTGAGGGCTAGTCAGCTTTCAGAACAAGAGTAGAAAATTCCACTTTAGAAGTCAAACAAGTAGGATTCAATGCCAGATTGACTGAACAGGGTGCTCCTCACATAGCTCGAGAGGAAAATAAACAATCATCTCCAGAAACAAGGTCAGGCTTCACACAAAGAGTATAGACCTGTAGTTTGCTTATGCAAGGAGAAAGTCCAAAAGGCTGAAGTTCAGTTAGATTTGAAGCTGGAGAGTGTTGTATCAGATAACAAGAAAGGTTTTTTAAAATATGCTAAGAGTAGGAAAACATCAAACCAATATTTGTTGAAGTCAGGATCTGGCTTAAAGGGATAAAGAAAAAGTGAAAGAATTAGATGCAATCTTCAGCTAAATTTTTAATACTCATAGAGTTTGGCTTGCTTCTGAGCCAGAGGGCCATGGCAACAGTGACACTGAAATTGCCAGGGATCAGCTCTATCAGAGAATATTCACAAGTCTATTGGGCCTAATGGAGTTCACTCCAGAGTAATGCAAGAACTCGCAGATTATATGGCAGGACCTCTCTTGATCATCTACCAAAAATCTTGAGGGTCTGGGGGCATCCTCACTGAATGGAATCTATCTATTCTTCCAAGTGGGATGTGCCCCAAGCCTGTCAGTGTTTAATACACCTTTGGACAATGACCTTGATAAGTGATGTTTGCACTTCTGGTCAGCCCAGAATTGGTCAGGCAGTTGGACCACATGGTCACTGTAAGTCCCTTTCAACAGGGAGATTATTCCATTCTGTCCTATGTGTGAGTAGAACCTGAGAGAATTGGGACTGTTAGTCTGGAGAAGGCTCAAGGGGATCTGATAAATATATAATAAATACCCGAGGGGGAAGTAAGAAGGCAGATCCAGATTCTTCTTGGTAGTTCCCAGTGACAGGAGAAGAGGCAACTGGCACAAATTGAAATACAGGAAAACCTGAGAAAACACATTTTTATGTTGAAGATGATCAAACATTAGAGCAAGTTGTGAAATATCTGTCCTTGTAGATATTCAGAATTAGATTGGACACAGTTCTGGGCAACCTCCTGTAGTTTAACATCACTCCCTGATCCAGTTGGGGTGGGAGGAGTGGACTATGGACCAGATGATTTCCAGAAGTATGTTCCCACCTCAGTGAATCTGTAATTCACCCTGTGAAAAACCACAGGATGGGCAGACAGGATAGTCTGTAGACACCCAATTGCTGAGTATCAAAACAGAAAGTCAGTTAAATCTAACCTGCTCTCTGTTGCAAAACTATTTGACCAAAAGTGAGGGCAGATTTACGAATTCTTGCAGCCGGCAGATCTTGAAGTTGTAGAAGCATCCAAAAATTTTGCTGACAAGACAGATACCCTCCAACTCAGCAGTCAATTCTGTGAAGTGTTCACAGCTGCTTCCTACCATGCTGAACCAAACAAATTTTCCATCAGTCTCCCGTGACTGCATACAGCACTCTAACATGGCTTTAAACTCGGCAGAATTGCATGACCAAGCAACAATTTTTCATTGTGCTTCTAGCCTGCTTGATTATTTATTCATTCAACTGAGAATTCCCTGCACTTAGGTTAACATAAGGAGTTCTTCAGATATGCCTTCCTCTTAATCTTTGAGCCATCAGTAAATTAGCAAGGTTGCCGTGAAGGCAATGCTTTATATTTAACAGATGTAAAAGGCCACTCAAACACCTTTCTGCTCTGTACTTCAGTTATTTAACTCAAACATCACAATGCAGGCTGACCCAGAGTGACAGAAAGGGTTAACAACATGCTATTTCTGCACCAGCCCAAGGACTAGTTAAGATTGTCTGTGATGACTTGCTTTGCAGTCTTGCTTTAAATAATTTAAATAGATGTTTGAATATTTTCTTGCAAAAGCACTGAAAAACCCACAGATGAAGGGGTTGGAGCTCAAACATATACAAGGATGCACACTAAAGAAAAGCTTTAAGAAATTTGAAAGAATTCAAGCTTGTTCAATTTCTGCCTATGCAAAGGGGAAAGAGTTAATTTGTAAATTTTTTAGACTGAATAAATTTGAGTTAATTTTGCCTAATTGAAAAATCAATATTTCCTACTTGTTTCCAGATAACCCTTGCTTTTAAGATTTGCTTACATCTCTTATTTCACCACAATTTTTTAAGTTTAGGATTTATTTTTTCCTAATTTTAAAGTAAGTGAGTAGCAAGAATTGAAGAAAGTTACTGAAGACTGCTGCAGGGGACAAAAAAGCCACAACAATGAACAAAACCCCAAGGAGCACTTTTCTTAATGGCAGTTCAGAGTGGCAAGAGCCTCGCACGGAGAACCATGCTGGGCCAGCAGCTAGAGGGAGGCTTTTCTTTCAGTTGCCATGGCACTTGTTTCCTGCTACCAAGTAACCCCCTGAGGGCACTAATATAGAAATATACAGCACAAATTGTTTTTAACCCCAAAACCATGAAACTGGCTTGGAAAAGAATGGACCAATCTGTAGGAAGCAAGTTGCTGTGAATTGATCATCTTGGAAAGCTTGACTGTGAAGTCAAAACCAGAGAGAGTCAGGTGAAAGCATTTTGCCATCACATTTTCCGCTTTGGATTTAATATTAGAATGTCAAAACTTCAAGTGTTTATTACCAGTTTAAAAGAACTTCAAGAGATAAACTATTTCTAAAATGTCTCTATTAAAAAAAAAAATGTTTTTACTATAAAAGCATAAGAGAACTATTCCTATATAAGAAAATGAGCCTAATAATTAGTGATCTCCACTGATTTTGATTATATAAACTCCACAGCTGTTCACTAGAAGAGGAAAGAACCATACACACTCTTGTTGCTAATACTCTTGCTGTTGCTGTTCATTTTTTAATCTCATTGCCATTTCCAAGAAATTGTTCTTATCTCAGCCTTTGATCTTTGCCTTTTGTGTCTCCAGTTCTCTCCAGCCACCCATGGGGGCAGAAAAGGAAGCGGGAGAGTGAACAGGCAGCAGCATGGTTTAGAGAATCTTGGCAGGAGAATTAAATTGAGGATTATTGCTCATAAACTACAACAGGGATTAAATAGCACAACCAAGGAAGTCTCTATAAAAAAAAAAAAAAAATCCACAGTCCAGCACCACTGGCCTATCTTTTTTATTGAAAAGCACTTAATTTCCACTACAACTACCCTCAGAAACTAAACTACACTTGGACACAGAGCATTAAAAACAAAATGTGCACAAATATTTGATATGTAATAACTCAGTCCTCAAAGGTATTGAGCACATCAGGAATCCAGTCAAACACAGGTTAGTGTTTCATCTTCAAATCTGGGATGGAGAATTAACTGAATCACACCTCAGAGCACACAACGCTCACCCTAGTGGCTCAGCTTTGTTCATGTGCGTTTTGCCAGAGAATGCTACAAGCCAACAGGAAAAGGCTTCTTCAGTGCTGAATGAAGCCAAGGAGAGCTGTGGAACCTTGACAAAATGATACCTGTCCTTGAGGTTGCGTGCAGCACACAGGGAGAAGCAACAGCTCCGTGTTTGTTTCACAGAAGCAGTGCAGAACTGTATAGGAGCCAACCTCATCAGTGATGTTACCTGCATGAAGAAAACCCTTAGTTGACCAGCTAGATGAGTCATTTCAGGGTGCATATGTTACAAAGATCAATGGATTAACTCTGACCTATTGTGAAGGAGAAGAAAGGAGACACCAGTCACAAAACCAAAAGCGATATCTTCCTGATAAATCATAAGTATTACCATGAGGCACCATCCTCCTTTCTCTTTTGTTGCCTACATTCCTTGAACATGGAAAGCCAAGGCACCTAACTCCATGTTGTGTATACCTGCAGAAATTTAAGTTTCTGCTCCTCATTGCATGGCATGAAGTCTTGCACCAAATACCTTTTCCAGAACTCTGTCCTTCAAACCTTCCTTCTGTTTCAAATTGTGCTACTCTCCCTGATCCCCAGCATCACATATCACCTCATCAGTTCTGAAGAACTGTTCAGCTGTTTCCCCACTGCATTTCAGTATGAGGAATGTTCAGCTGTATGTGGGAGAAAGCTCTGACACAGCAGGTGCTCCCACCACTGCAGAGCTCAGACAGTTTTAGGTACCGCTGTGCAGCACAAGACATAGAAATAATTTGGGATGGGTTTGAGTCAAGTTACTGGCTAAAAAGAAAAAAGAAAAAGAAAAAAACAAAGAAATTAAAAGTGAGAGACTGAAGCACCAACAAAACTGCCCTCACAACTGGAAGCAGGATCATAAATTTTTTTCTAAGCTCATTAAGAGCAGTTATACTCCTAAATTTTATATGTAGACCTAATATTTTGAGGCTGTCTAACTGCAGGACACTTCCTTTGGCAACTATTACAGTGCTGACAGGACTTGGCAGCCTACAGTCCATGGGTTGTCACTTTAAAATAGTCAATCTTCTGATGCACTGCAAAGTCTCTGTCTCTTTGAACTTCTGTTTCAGAATTGTTGCTCTTTCCTCAGTGCCCTATCTCCTACCAATTACTGGTGTGCTGTGGAATACTGTTTAATAAACATTTTCTTGGCAGAGTACATCATCAGAGTGATCAATCATGAGTTGAGGAAATAGAGTTTTAAGTACTATATCAGCTTCCTGCATCTCCTTTGAATGGCATCCCATAGTCATTAAAAAAAACCCACCCTTGGCACTAAATGATTTATTTTAATCTAAACAGAGATTACTTTAATTAAACACACTTTATTCCTCTTGAAATTGACAGAGCACTCCCCTGAAGCCTTCTATCACTCCATTTATCAAATGGTTTCTTTGAGAGCAGCAAGCTGCTCCTCACAGACCTTTTTGCTAAGGGGCCTCAGTTTTGCTCCAAAAACCAGGGAAAAGAAAAATCCACAATAAGAAAATATAGACAGATTCAACTAATCTCAGATAGGAGTACAGCTACCATGATTCAGCTCCCGAGTTTGTAACTGGATACTAAACAAAGCTACAAAAGTTACATTAAAAAAAAAAACATCCATGAAATTAAGTGTGGAGCATAAGTAGAGGCTGGGCAGAGGATATAAAAAGAGCAGCCCCGAGGACAAGGATTTGGGGGTGTTGTTGGATGAGAACATCACCATGAGCTGCTCAGAGCCCAGGAAGCCAAGTGTGTCCTGGGCTGCACCAGGAGCAGCACGGCCAGCAGGGTGAGAGAGGAGATCCTGCCCTTTGAGACCTCACGAGAGAGAGATGCCAGGGGAAACCTTACAGCAGCCTTCCAGTGTTCAAAAGAGCCTGGAGAGGGATTTTTCACAAGGGCATGTAGGGATAGGACCAGGGGAATGGCTTTGAGCTGAAGGAAGGTAGGTTTAGATTAGATTTTACCAAGAAATTCTTGACTGTGAGGGTGATGAGGCAGTGGAACATATTGCCCAGCAAAGCTGTGGATGCCCTATTCCTGAAAGTGTTCAAGGATGGGGCTCTGATTAATCTGGTCTAGTGGGAGGTGTCCCACCAAGGAAAGAGGGTTGGAACAATATGATTTTTATGGTCCATTCCAACCCAAACCATTCCAGAATTTTTGTTTTATGTTCAGAGCACTTGGGACTGGAAAAGAGGAGGGGAGAACAGATACATACACATGCTGTGACCTTTTTTTAGGTCCCTTTTTTTTTTTGTTTTTTTTAAAGCAACACAATCCTTGCAAAAAGATAAAAATATTTAGTTAATTCCCATTTCTTTTTACCTCCAGTATATCTGTGGGTATGGACTGGGGTGGGGTAGAGGAGAGTCATCATATTGTTAAAAGAAAAGACCATTTCCATTAGTATAAAACCAAAATATAACTAGAGATATTCATAAACATCCTGAAATAATTCATTTCCTCTTTCTTCCAAATTCAAGATTTTCAGTCTGATTTGCAGACAGGTATCTGAAATAGATCCAAACTATTATCAAATCAGCATGCTAGATGACAGACATTCACCCTTCACTGAAAGCCTGTCAGAAAACAGATTCATGAAAATTCTATCCCAGGTGTCTGAGCTTTTTAATGACTAATAGAACAGTGTCTTTCCAGGCTCACCTTTCATTTGTTATTTACTCAGCAGTATTTACACACTGTTAAGGCAGGCTAAGCCGTACAGGGGATAGACACACATAAATATAAACAGAATTCTAACGTCCGGGTTGCAAGATAGCTGCGACAGAAAAATATACCGGTTGTGCAGAAGAGCCTAGGAATGAGTCACTACTCTGAAACATTCAGGCAGTTCTTAAAACATCTGTAATTATCTTTCCTACCCAAGTATGGAATATGACTTTTATTGTCATTGAACCATTTACTGCCATGCAGGATTTGTACCAGAGGAGACTATCAGAGAGGGAGTCTTAGTCCTTCAGTAGACACCTTGGAAGACTTAAGGGTATCCAGTGATCCTTATCTCAAATTACAGGGCCAAGTTTTGTTTCCCAGCTGCTTTGAGGCACAAGAGTAGAGACAAACTCCCACCCAAAAGGAAAGAAAATTTTTTCAAAGACCAAAACAAAACAAACTTCCCCCTTTTCCCCTCCCTCCCAAAAAACACCGAAAAGGTAAGTTAAAGTAGCTGCCTCTCCTAGTGGGCAGTATAAATATGTGAGAACCCTGATGAAGCTGTTTATCCTGCAAGAAACAAGTCTCCTTTAGACATTTTCATTGACCAAATTATTTATTTGCACTTATCAGTATTCAGGTGTGCTTAATATTTTTATGCTTAAAGGGGTAATTAAACCTACACAGAGTCTCTAGTCACTCCATCTCAGGGCCCTGTCTTGCTTCAAACGTGATAATTTAGCAAATAAAATTGTGTTAGCCTAAAGAAAAGTTCATGGCTCTTTGCATGTAAAAGATTTATCTTCCCTGTTCCTTATTCTCTGCTAAGGGAACAGCCAAGCTTGGCAAGCACACATCCTATGCCCCAGATATCATGTAGTGGGAAGCTATAATGCACACAATAAATTAATAGTCCATTTCCCTAGATTCTACTTCTACCTTGGCCGGTTTTGGGGAGGGTTTTTTTTGGTGCTTTTTTGAATGTCACCAGCTCCCTGATGAAGTCCTACAAAAATAATAGGAAAGTAACCCGATAGGCAGCAATATATTTTTCCTGCCTTCTTGCATTGCAGAAACAAGGTACTCCCTCTTTACAGCAGGGAGAGATAACAGAGGGCTGCAGCGGAACCCAAAATTAACTCTTAATGAACAAGTAAAGAAGCCTCACGCCTACCATATGTGATGACTCAAAATATGAAACTAATTCCTTCCAGAAGGTTCTCAAAAATTAGTTTCTTAATGAGATCAGGACAGGCTACAAAATTTCCTTCACTGGTTAGTACAAGCTGCTTGTTAGTTGAATGAGATTCAGGTGTCTCTCCTGCTTTAAACTTTCTACTGCAACTTGTGTAAGCTAACCTATATTTTTTTAAAGGAAATTTTAGTTATGAGCACCAACAAACAAGTTTTTCATAAAACTGTTGGTAGGGATATGTCCTAGGTCTCCTTCTCCCCATGAAATCAAGCTCAGCCACCTTCTCTTGCAAACAGAGGGTGATTGGCTGTAGCAGCATCCCCTGAGGAAATTTTAGAATGTCTCATAGATTAATTTTTGAATTTAGAATGGACTTTGGTGACATACAGAAGACACAAGACCATACCTGCAGCTTTACCAAGAAAATAGCAAAAAGTAGACTTTGATCTGAAAGCATATTAATAGAAGAAAGAAAGCAATAGAAAGGAATGTGTGGGAATGTGTAAAGGTTTTCTGATTCAAGGAATTGACTCCAGTGTGGTTTGGGGTTTGGAAATGCCAGAAATGCTGCTATTCAGTGCCTAGTTACCTAAATAATGTTCCCTTTTGTTTTCAGTCACCCTCTACAGATTTATTTTTTTTTTTTACCCTTGCAGAGATATCTCCCCAGATATAAGGTTACAAAACAACAATAATGGAAAGTGGTATCCTGTATTAGAGGACACCAATTCAGGTGTAATGTTCCAAAATGTATTCACAATCCATAGAAAAAAATGATCTGTTCTCTAGGGAAACGGGTAAGGAAGAAAGAGGTAGGGGATAAGTTGCTCCTGTATAAAGAATTCAATCTACACATGTTAATAATCAATTTAGTTTTACTCTCTCCTCATAAGAAATGAGCACAATGTTATAATTTCAGTGTATTTTAAACAAAAGCACAGCAAAAGTTTTTATTTTCTGTTCAAATTAAATACTTCAACAGACCTTGCCACAAGTTACATCTGTTGATACCTCAGTACAAGTGTTGGACATTTGACAAACCAAACACACAACCTTTTCCATCTAGTCAGTTCTTCAGATTCTCTCTACAACTATGAGAATTCAATTAGGCAAATTCTTAATTGATATAGACTGCTTTTCCTGCTAGCAATGACTCTTTACATCATTGTTAGTAGTCTTCTGTGATTTATTATGCCAATGGCAACAGACTAATTTTCTTATTTCTATAGACTACCAAAACATAGCACTCATTAGAGAGGCAGTGGTGAAAAAATTTCATGATGCCCTTCATCTTTTATCTCTATTTACCATGGTTTTAGCCCTAGCAGCTTTTTGTAGAAAGCTCTTCAGGTCTTCCTTTCTTGCAGTGTGGAGCTACAAGGCAAGTAGCCAAAGACAGAACATGTTACTACCAGCACTCTTGCCTTAGACTGGGTTTTGCTTGCCAGAACTGAGGCTGAGAGACAAGAAAAGAAAAGAAATATGTTGTCTAAAAAATAAAGCATCAAGATCTATATAAAAGCAACATGTACAACTATACATAAACAGCTACATATGTCTAGATGAAATTTAACACATTTTTTATTGAAAAGATAAAATTCACTATAACATGGAGAATGAGCATAGCTTCTGCCTGTTATGCCTGTAGCATATGCCACTTTCTGGAAATAAAGACTGATGACCTGATAGAATCAGGAGTTTAGAACCTATTCAATCAGTAAGATTGGAAATAGAAGACAAATATTTCAAAGCAGCCACAGTGAAAATTCAAGGTTGGGCTAATGATATTTTACAAATAAATGCCCTGTCTATATATTCTTAGGCTTTTTCAACAAGGTAGTGCTACCTGAAAGAACTTCCATGTTGAGAGAAAGCCATAAGTGAACATCAGTATGGATGGAAAGAAGACTATGGCACATTGCACAGAAATGCTTCCACCAAACCCTTACTGGGAAGCAGTATTATGGCCAGTTTCGCCTAAGGAGAAAAAATAATCTTCTGTAGTGCTTTATGCACTGGAAGTTTATCCAGATGTAATAGAGCAACTCTAAAAATTTACAAGTGCCTTTGCCCTTTCAAAAACTCAAAGTCATACTGCTTGCAGAAACCAAACCAGAGTTGTCCACATTTGCAAGACTCAAAAATACTCCATTGCAAAGATTTCTTCATTGAAGACAACAAACACACACAGTTTTTCTGAAAACTGCAGTTTCTGAAAAAGCAGTCCTTTTTAAGCACTTAAAATCAGAAATACATTTAATATTTTTATTGCTATTACATGTTCAGTCTATTTACATTTACTATAAATGATGCAAAATTCCTCCTGCTTAATTCAGTTTCTCAAGATGAATCATGAAATGACATCTAATTATTTATAAGGCTTCAGTTTTACCAGTATAAATGAGATTGACTACTTATTGGATAAATGAGATTTCAGCATTGCCTTGAGCTGAACAGCACAGAGCACAAGTTCTATGCCAGAGGCAGAGAAACAAGACAGTTAATGGAGGTCTGTAGATAAAGTAAAATAAAAATTTTAAAAAAATCTCACCAAACAAAGAACATGTTTCCCCCAAAAACCAACAGAACAGAAACAAAAATAGAATTAAGCTAGCTCCCATAACTACTTCAGTCAAGGTATGATAAATTGTGGCTACTTGAGCTCAAGTACTTATGAACCAAAGACCTTTTGACCACAGTTTAAACTGGCTAGGGCTTCAAAACTTTGCTTTTCCAAGCAGAGTTTTCCACAGGCATTTAAGAAAATTAACAAATATGTTAAGTGAAAGAATGGTTCACGAAATTAAACAATTTCTTGAGAATTTTTACTGAATGGCTAACAGCAATTGTCAGGATAAAATACTGATCTTTTATTACTATTTTTTAATGTAGCTATTATTACTGAATAAAAATGGCATTGGTCAAGCCAAGAAAATAACCCACAAGAAAACTTCATGTACTTTAGACAAACTCTTCTACAGCTGAGATTTTTTTGGTCTGTAGATTGCTATTTTCTTTAAAGAAAAGTATCAAGAAGTCTTCAGTAACAGCTCTCTAGGTAACATGGGATGAAGGCTACAATTATGGTACTCTAATATCTAGATGCCAGGTGGGGAAATGCTAAATAAAACTATAATAAATAGATCTGAGTACAAGAAGAACCTGATCGCAGATATATTGGGCTGATTAATGGGCTCTTAATTAATGGCCAACACCCTTTTCTCAGGGATCCAGAGGAAAAAAATAAACAAACAAAAAAACCCCCAAAGCCACCAAATAAAAGAACTATGTCTTTTTACATAACTCCTTTAAATCCAAATATCCAAACATTTATAACAGACTGTTGCATAATAAGTGCAATAAACGGTGGAGGGGGAGTGTTTGTGGTTTGTGTGTTTTTTCCCATTAATGTTAAAACTCCTTCACATAATACATATGTTAAAGGACTCAGTTATCCTCTATATATAGGACAATGCCCTTCATGCCTGCTAGTCCTATTGCCTTCTTACTCGCTCAAATTTTGTAAGAAATGGACACAATACCGAATTGGATAGCAGCTTTTGTCTCTGGTACAGGGAGCAGGAAAAAGAATGGGAGATGCCAGTCTCTGTTTCAGAGATGACTCACAGGGCTAAGCAAAATCCTAGGTAAAATATTCATAGATTCATCTCTGCCAGTTTACATCCCCTCCTCACCCTCCAGAGCATCCTTATAGAAATTCATCAACTTGTTAAAACTGAGAGACAGAAAGGCCTCAGTCATCTACTCGACCCCACCAGCTCCCGTCTATTGTCATGTTGACTCCCACTTATCTGCTAAACATAGTTTGAATTTCAGATGGTTTCCATCTTTATCACTGTAAAGCCAAATTCAACCTTATTAAAATTTAAAATGCTCTGCTGTTACTCAGACACTCAGAACACTTACAATTTTACAGTGCTTTTAAGTATGGTACACAGTACCAAAGAGACACGCTAAACAAAGTAATTTAAAACCAGTTAAAATATTGTGATTTGAAAAGAAACTAACTGTAGCTAACATGTGTCTTCTATAAAAAAATGTACTTTTTTCATTAGAAGAATTAACAGGAAAGTGGTTAAAGAGATT
The DNA here is from genome assembly GCA_026413545.1 of Cichladusa arquata. Classification (NCBI taxonomy): domain Eukaryota; kingdom Metazoa; phylum Chordata; class Aves; order Passeriformes; family Muscicapidae; genus Cichladusa; species Cichladusa arquata. The sequence goes on from JAOTQP010001546.1 coordinate 37,217,348, forward strand.
ACCTTGTAATAATAATGAGTAGAACTACACCTAGCTGCAGCAGCTAATAAATTTATATGCAAGTAAATACAGACCCGAATCTGACACACTGGCAAGTCATATACAGCTCTCTTAGATAAGTTAAGGAACAATGCCAACCAAGCAGCTTTTTCCAAGGGAACATCAGAAAATATTAATACACAGAATTTCATTAATTATTTTGAGGAAACATATCCAGTCTTAGACCTTTTATACAGAAATTTAGGAAAACACTTTATTTTTAAATGTAAAAATATTTAAAATAATTGTTGTCATTGGCAAAATGACAACAAAACAGACTGATTCCTTGAGAGCAAAACAAAGTGTTATGAAAGGTAATAATATTTCTACATTTATTTTCATTACCTGACTGGGGACAGAACTTTATAGTGCCACAGGAGCTTGAAGTTATATTTCAAATCCATACCTGTCTAGTGGCCTATACTGGTGAAAGAATCTCATGAAAGATAATAACGATTTTTTAAACAGAGGTTTTCTGAATAGAGAAGGCAAGGAGAACAGTCTGATCTGAGCTCTTTTAAGATGTCATCAGTGCTTTGAATTTTCATGTTTTACTTTAGCACTTACACACTCAACATCATATAAACTTTGCAATTGAAGTTTCACAGGGCATGGCACAAGCAATAGGTTACAGAGTACACATTCTGATACAGCACATCTAAATACATTTCCAGCTTGTATTCATTGCAACAGATTTGTAATGAAGTTAAATGTAAGCATAAATGCCATTCTTCAAAATAGTTAACTGTAAAGGGGACACAAGATCTAAGTGATTTTCTCTACCATGTAATAAAGGGAACAGAGACAGTCTGATGCCCCATTTTCCATAGCTAAAGTATGGCAAATTGAGTGGCTAATAAGATAGCAAATTTTTCAGAACTCTTATGCCTAAGGCTTCAATTCTATATAGGGCTTTGTTTTGGGTTAGCAAACAAAATAATTTTGTTCTTGTTTATCTTGATCTGGCAGAAAATAGTTGTCAGAAATCTGGATTTACAGCCCTGTACTTCTGGTGAAATAGAACTAGGACTGAAAACAACATAAGGCAGAATAATCTGGAAGTTAGGTACATACCACAGTTGCAGCAAGAGTCACAGAAGTTCAATTTCAATTATCACTAAAGATCATCATCCTCACTTACCACATTTCCACTGATAATGTGCAACATTAAGGTAGTAAAAAATCTGGTGTATAAATGCAATAGTTAAGTAAACCATCTGCTGCGTGAAAAGTCAGCTGAGAGAATGACTATGGACATATGGGGATACCAGCAGTGAATCACCCCTGTAAGAATAAGTCAAGCTCTGGTCAAATCAAGGTCTGAAAACAAAGTGAGGATGGCAAAGAGGCAACTGCTGCTGGTTTGTGGCAACCTCAGGGCCCATCCCAGATCTGCCACCACCTCTAGAATCAGCCTATCTCCTGGGATATGACTTGCTCTAGCTCAGAATAACTTAAATACTGCCCATCAGTGGAGTATCAGAGAGAAAAAATGGAGGCACCAGGAGCAGTGGTAAAGGCACTTTACAACAAGAAGAGTTAAATTACTTTAAAACCTTCAAAATGGATCCAAAGAGGGATTTTGATTCAGATATTTAAAGTTCAGATTCTGCTTCCAAAGTGAAGAGAGATCTGGATCAACTCCTTTGAGTTATATTTGCCCTTTTGACTTCAGCTAACAGTGTCCAGCAGAACTTCCTTTGCTTTGTCTATTTTCACAGAAAGCGCTGGAGTGAGGTCAGAGGAGCTACTCAGGTTGACATTTTACGTCTGGGTGGCAAAGGTAGTTTTTGGGAAAGTGTAGGATATTGAACACTTTTCCATACAGAGGCAGAAATTATTTTTCAGTACTTATTTAACCACCACATTATAAGCTAGTAGGTTGATGCAACAGCAGCACAAAGCTATAGGATCTGTGGTTGGAGGGGTATTGTTGTTCAATTGCAATAATAACAAAAGAAATACTAAAGATATTGTCCCACAATGGAACTCAAGGAAAGCTTCCTACTCACTAACCCAATTTTCATCTGTGCCAATGGAAATAATGCTGGACACTTAGACCAGAGACCATTTCACTGAGCTTATATCTAGAAACATTTATTCTATTTCCTTTACAGGGGCCAAAAATTTCTGGTAACTTGTTCTTATTTAGAGATGTTTATGTCTAGCCCCAAATCTAGTAGGAACCATCTTGCACTAACATGACCATGCACACCAAAAACCTCACAAATGATCCACCAAAACTTCACACCCCCCCACTCACAAATGCCGCAGTCTTAAAATTAAAGAACTCTGCAGAATTTCCATCTCCAAAACATCCCACAGAAATATGTTCGCTTGACATTTTCAGAGGAAATAATCTTTCAGCAATTTCATATTTTTCCACCTTCACATCAGGAGTTCTAACACTTGGCTGCTGAAAAATACCCCTAACTGTGTTTGTGAAAAACAGAAATCCCCACCACTTCTGACCTACCATTTTTGTGCTTTCACTTCCCCTTTTTTCTCTTATTAGAGGAAAATTTTGCATTGGTAAGAAATCAGATGCAAATAAGCTAGTAGGAGCTTTGGAGTTCAGACCTAACCAGAAGAGATGCCCAATGAGACATTGCTTCTTCCGGACAAACCAGTGCTTTTGCCCCCTGCACTGAGGAGCAGCAACTCAAAGAAATGTATTTTCTACCTGAATGTATTGTTCTCCAAGGCAGTCTAAAACATGCTAAGTACAGGAGAACCACAGAATGGTTGAGGGGAAGGGACCTTTGAAGGTCATCTGGTCCAACCTCCCTGCTCAAGCCAGGTCACCTAGAGCAGGCTGCCCACAACCAGATGAATTTTTAATATCTCCATGAATGGAGGCTCTGTGTCTTCACTAAAAAAACTGTGCAGGGCTTAGTCACACTCATAGTAAAAAAGTGTTTCCTGATTTAGAGACAGTTTCCTGTGTGTTTTAGTTGGTGCCTATTGCCTCCCCTGTCACCAGGCATCACTGAAAACAGCCTGGCTCCACTTTCTTTGCACCTTCCCTTCAAGTATTTCTGTCTTTTCATCATATCTTCCTAAGCCTTCTCTTCTCCAAGCTCCACATCACCAGATCTTTCAGCTTTTCCTCCTTGTAATATGTGACAAACATCTTTTTTCCATGTGTAAAGTTAGGGCGGGGGGGGAAGGATAATTAAATCATCCATAATGACTATTTGTCCTACAACTCTGTCACTTACAACAGAATTAACTTTTAGCCCATGAGAGGCCAGTACACTACATTTTTAAGAGTCTGTTGCTTTGTGTTGCTTTATGGATGCTACTGCATTTTCACAGCATGTTACAATGTGGCACCCAAAATATTGACCCTGTTGTATTTTGGTGTAGTTCAAAGGCTTTGGCTTACCTACAGCTTTATGCAGAGACAGAGATCCTAGTCAAAAAAAGCCAAAGGCTCACATTAGCCACAAAAAAGTGGCATGTATGAGGTTTGGTGGCTTGTTTGCTGCTGGTTGTTTGCTGGGTGTTTTTCGGTGTGTGTGGTTCTGCTAATGCTAGATGTTTCCTACCAGGTCTCAAGTGATGTTCTCCAGCTCTTGGCATTGCGGCCAGTTTTGTTTCATTTTTTTAACAATGACATGGACAAAGCGATCAAGTGAGCCTTCAGTCAGTTTGCAGAAGACACCAAGTTGCTTTCTACAACTACGTGAAAGGACTTAGATGGTGGATGTCAGCCTCTTCTCCCAAGTAACGAAAGGACTAGGGTAAATGTCCTCAAATTGTTCCAGGAGCAATTTAGATATTAAGGAAAAACTTCTTTACCATAAAAGTTGTCAATTATATGGACAGGCTGCCCAGGAATATGTTTGAGTCATCTTTCCTGGAGTTATTTAAAATAAATGCAGATGTGGCACTTTGGGACATGGTTTACTGCTGGACTTGGAAACATTGAGTTTATGGTTGGACTATGATCTTATAGGTAATTTCCAGCCTAAAAGAGTCTATGATTCTATCTCCAGATCCTGATGGAAATACTAACTAGTGAGACACGTGTTTTCAGCAAGATTCTGGTAGAGCCAGTAAAAAGCCCAGAACAGAGAAAATATTTGAGGTTATTCCACGTTATGCTGTTCTGGATTTCACCACCCAGGC
>JAOTQP010001546.1:37221530-37278355 GCA_026413545.1 Cichladusa arquata
TGTATATATGTATATATGTATATATATATGTAATTGTAAGTGAAAACATTCCTTGTGTGCTTTTTTTTCCTTTTTGTTCAAGAGGAACTTTCCTCTTCTCAATACCTCTTTACAGAATATGAGTACAAAAGGTTATAGCAAGTATTCAAACATCTATCCTGCCTGTCACAAAGGCCACAGAGCTTTACTATACTACTCTGTATCCATCTATACCACATTTGCTGCAAGTCTGAAAAGAAGCTTTATTACTGAAGCAAGAATCTGTTCACAGAGAGTAGGTTTCCTCTTTTCCTTCCTCCTGCTATTTTAACTTTCCTCCAGATGTTTCTTTCCTATTTGCAAGGCAAATGGTGCTAAATGAGAAGATCAAACTGAAGCAAGAAAGAGATGTCCCTCTGAGACACACTACTTTATGAAAACTCAAATTTTAAATTTGAATTAGAATAATTGTCAGAACAGCTGTGCTGACTCTATACCAATGTGTACAAGAATGGGACACAAAACAAGAATTGTTTTGTTTTCAGCTCTCATCCTCCTGTATTCCCTTTACCCCTTCCCCATTATGGTGAGCTTTCCAGCAGTCTTGTTTCTATTGTTGTGCTCTGCTGTCACTACTTTTTCTGTCACACAGGCCCTCAGTTTCTAGTGGCACAGGATCAGCAGCTCTGCACTGGTCCCTCTGTCCATGTAAAATATTCTTGTACTGAGAACCCTCGGGACACGGATGCTGATGGCTGGCTCAGAAATGAGTCAGATAAGGAGCCACAAACCTCCAGGCTTCATTCAGCTTTTCCTAAAGCCTACTCTTAGAAACTCAAGTATCAGACCAAGGATTTTGACAGACTGTGACCTTCTGGTGGTTACTTGGATGGGGGAAGTGGCTGAAGGATCAGAATGTTTGGAAATATGTGTTGCACACTGGGATACTGCTTAGCACTGTGGCTACTAGTAAGGTATCACAGCATCTGATGAATGAGGTTAGTCAACCTCCTATTTCCTTAATCTGTAAATAGCTTGTTTTCATCTCTCCCTGGACTCTTGCAAGAAGACAATTTGTACAACATAGAGTACAGGAGCTTCCAAAAGTGCCAATAGAAAAATCTTTTGGTTGACTTAATTATACTCCTAATCACTGGTACTTTAATAGAATTTTAAGAAGGGTGGATTATTTTAATACCCACTCAATTTTAATTACAGTATCTTTAAAGAGATTATTTTTTTTTAGCAAAGATGGATATCATTATCTCTGAGACAGTACTAACAAGTTGTAGCAATTGTGTCTTTTCCTTCCAACAAACAAAAGTCATCCTTATTTGGACTAACATTTGCTTGTTGATTTTGCTTACGGTTCCTATCAGTCAGCAGCTCTAGAAATAATGCAAACAAGTACTCAGTCCTTGCCCCAAGAAAATACTTTTTCAACCAGATAACATGAAAAACAAACTTGAAGATTAGAGACTTAAATTTTTCCACACATAGATTCATGAAGGTACCCATTGTGTGTGCAGCTTTGTGCCTCGTAAAGGGCATATTTGCATTAAGTTAGGGCACCTAAGTGAAGAACTAGTTTGGTGATAGCAGATTTTGAAATTAAGTGATTCAAGTTTCTTTCAGGTAGATAAGTGGGGACCTTTGTCAATCCATTTGGAGTCTTTTTTTGTATACCTGGTAACACAGGTTTTCTTGGTCATCCCTCCATGAGTCCGCATCTCCATACCACCTCTAGGTTTACTACATATCTGCTGCATTTTACTTATGTTAGATATTACTTCTTTATTCTCTTTTTTACTTCTGAAGCCAGTCTTCACTAGCTTCAGCTCTGTGTTTTTTTAAGCAAAGATTGTCAAGTAGTTAATATCTGTTGTATCTTCTTAGCCAAGCCACATCTCTTATTAACCCATACCAGTGCCCCTGCATGTCACCTCCTGCATTTTCAATTGCAACCAAAACAAATATTCATGCAAGTAAAGAAAGTTAAACAAGCCTCATAAATACCAGTCCTGAGGCCCTACAAGTTCAGTACAGAGCTTACAGCTTGATACTAGCAAGGGCAATGCTGTACAACTGCATCACATGGCTACAGAACACAAAAATTCCTGCCAGTGTTCCGCAACACCTTTTATTAACTTAACAGGTAGTTTCTTTAGTACAAACATGCAGATGTAATGAATCTTACATGCTATTCCCAGACCAAGAGCACCCAGGAATTCTGCAGCTGTGCCACAGAATGCACCACTCAAGGATGGAAGGTAGAGGAATATCTTCTACCCATGGTCATGCAATTATTCCCTGTAACGCCAGCAACCTCACACAAGTAAGAGACTATGCAACACTAATTCACAGAGTTCAAAACTCACAATTCTCTGTAATTAAACTTCATACACTGTCAAAAAAGCCTGTGTAGGGAAAAGCTTGATTGTTTCATAGCCTAAACATTTGAAACACTAGCAATTCCACCATCCAAACTGTACCTGGAGTCCAGATCACTGTATTATCACCAGCTGTGGCAAAGACACCGTAATAGCTACATTTCCATCCTAAAAATATACTCTTGCTTAATTAGCACGTTAATTGAAATTGAAAGGCAACCTCTGAAGCTGACCCAGATGCAGCAGAGAAAGACAAGGATATACATCTGGGCAGAAATTCTCATTCTACGAAAATCAGGTAGGCAGGATCCCTAAGACTGAATTCACAGGCTCTGAATGTAGTAAAATATGAAGTGTTACTGCCAGGAAACATGAACAGAACACATGGATTTCTGAAAAGCCTGATGGAGCTGATAATTTAACTGATGTTATATAAATTAAAATATTAATATCACTTCATCCTTCTTGTCTAAGGAGGCTTCAAATATTAACGTCTTTTTCAAATGTGATTTGATCAATACGATTTGTGTTAATGAAAAAGAAATGAGTTGATTGAATTATTCACTTTTGGAAGAAAAAGACATTTTCTGAGGGTTCATATTTTGAAGCCCAGTAAATATTCCCTTCCTTAGTCAACCTTTTATGCAAAGACAAGCCCTACCACAAAACAAACCCTGCTAAACATGCAGAGGAGTGACTAGGAGTTAGGAGATAGTCTGCAAACTCTGAGAAGTGCCACCATGGATTTCTTTTCTACAGAAGCCACATGAAAAATCACCTTACAACAAAACCTCCTGGTACCTTATTCATTTTCTTCCAGCCCAAGTCGTATTTTGCTCTTTGACAGATACGCTAAAGATGCCAGGGGAAGCAAGGTGTGGTTGCAACTTCTGGATCATGCTCACTGACACATGAGGAGGAACTCAGAAACCAGACCTTTTCCTGCCCATGCAGAATTTTTACCAAGGTCCCTAGAGGTCACACACACACAACAACTGAATTTGTCCATTGTGCCTTTAGCTCTCTTGAGGCTTTGCATTAGTAAGACAAATGGCTAATTCACTACAGAAGAATGTTGTGCATTTCATGATTAAACACAAGCTTCCTCAGACTTGGCTTCATTTATTTCCTCTGCAATAAATTATGTGCCAGTTTATATTTTTTTCATTGCTACTTAAATACAAGCAGTTTTTAAAAGGCTGGAGGAATTATCAAAGCAGAATCTTTCATTCTAACGTAAAAATGTGTTTTGGTCACTATTTTTTCCTGCTGCCATATAGTTATTTAATGACATTATTTAAATATGTTTAAATAATTTGAATAATTGTTAATGTTCCATCCATCAGGAATTCAATTAAACCTAATCCCAAATATGTAGACATTAATGGGAAGAGTGAAATCTTGCTCTTCTAACTAGCTATTTATATTGAGATTTATATAGTGTTAATTATCAGTAATCCCTAATTATACAGTTTTCAGTATTAGCATAGATAATGAGAAACACCTTGTAGTATTCTCATGCCCATAAATGCTTTCTTGATGACTGATGACATTAAATACTGGGGTCAGGTGTTCCCTCTTTGATGGCTGGGACTTTATGTTCTGTGTTGTTATGGAGTGGGTGGGAAAGGAGGGCCAGCAGAGAAAGGGTTGTGATTTGTTTGTTTTTAAAAGAAGCACTGTCCGTACCACAGAGACCTCATGACAGTCTCTACCAAGCCTTCTCCTTACTTGCTCAAGACTGCACAACAAGAGCTGGCTTTTTCCCTCACTGCCTTGCCTCAATCCCTGCTGATACAGAGGCTGTTGCAGCAGTCCAGTGCCATCAGCCATGTTCAACTCTTTCAGTTAAGTTTCCCTCTAGATTAGGGTTCTGCTGTGCTAATGGAGAGTAATTAATCAATATTTAGAACTAAACCCCCATCATTTTACAGCATGCATGTGCCCAGGGGTCTCAGCTCTTTGCTGTTCACAGTGACCTCTGCCCACCTGCTCTATTGCTATCCAGCCTTGCCAGACATGCACATACTCAACTTGCTACCACTTCAGCCAACAAAGGACAGTGCCAAATTTATCCTGTGCTGATATAAATAGCAGATCATACTGTTCCTGAAGTAAATGAAAGTAAAGATTCATTAGTGAAACTGTTAATCTATGTGCATAAAAGCTCAGAAAGAAAATGTGTTTCTGATTTAAACCTCCCAACCATGCAGAGCACCCGACTCAGTGCAAACAACTCTAGTAACTTGGCTGGAGCACATTAGACGACCAAGAACCAAGAATCTATGCTCTGAAGCAGGTAAGAGAGAGGAAACAGACCAACAAGTCAAAACTGTCTTCCAGTTTTCCAAATCAGCTTTATGTATGAATGACTTTGAGTGGCTTTTAAGGTCTTAGCATCTTACATCATTGCAAACAGAAGAAAGTGCGATAGCTCACAACTTCCTTTGCAATTTTTACCAACTAGGTCTCAAAAAAAAAAAAAAACAAAACAAAACAAAAAAACCCAATAGGAACGAGGAGATGACCAATCTTACCCAAAGCAGGGGCTTTGTGGTTCATTTTCACCTCTCTGGCTCCACTAACACTGCACTCGCTTCCCTGCTCTACCTACAGCTGTCCACCAGCCAAAGAAAGGGCCTGTGCATGTTTGGGACTTGTGCCATCAGCCTGTGCTCTGCTGCACCTACTGCCATTTCAGCAGGTACAGAGCACAAACACACAGCTGCTCAAGCATGAAGCTATTTATCACGAATTACAACAAACACTTTTGGCCCATTCAAGAGTAACATAATCTGACTTTATCATTTGTTTGTGCTGTATCACAGGTTATATCATCTATGAATTCTACACTTTATTACAATTGTCCATTCTTTTTTGCATGTCACTCTTGTGGGGCCTAATAACAAAACATAACCATGGCAACAAAATAATAAAAACACTTTTGAATATGTTTAAATAATTTTTAGTAACTTCTTGACAGTTACTGTAGGCAAAATGTATGTATTTTTCACAAAATACATGCTATATTATTGTCACTGTAAGCAACAGAGATAAATTATAGGTAATTTCCACTTCTTAAGTCCTGTTTCTATGGTAATATGAGCAACTGCCATTACTTCAGAGTTTGTTACCATGGTTATTTCAGGTAATTCCAGGATTTAAATGCTCTCAAACCTGAAGTGATACTTTTTCCTCCTATTTTGTGGTTGAACAAAATCATAGTTCAACTTCAGGGGGAACACAACTCTCCTAGTTAAAACAAAACCAGTCTATAGCACATATATATAGAAAGATAAGACAAAATTAATTACTTACCACACAACTCCTAGCTGACTTTCTTCTCCTAAAAGGATAGTACCCTTTTCCCCAAATATATTTCTATGGAAAAGGGAAGGTGTTTCCTCCAGGGTGAGAATTCTTTAAGTGCCCTCAGCTGTGCAGACCACTCTTCCTGGCCATCCAGATTCCTGGTGAAGCTGCAGAAGTAGGATATAATGGGCAAGTGATCTACTTCTCCAAACCCCAGCTCTGAGAGCTGACTGATAAGGTGTCAGCTGCCTCCCATCACTGTAACAGTGAGGACCATTGGGCAGTCTGGGTTCACTCACTGACAAATCATCCAGCACTTACACTTAATTCAAGTGCACTGGAGACTAAATGGGCTTAATGGAGCCTTTTGTGGGAGTCAGGCCGCTTTCACCACTCTATCAACACAAATGGCACCAGGATCTTCACCTGTGTCCTGCAGGCACCTCTGTGGGTTTGAAGATGGACAGGATAATTAACTTGAACCTTTGTATAGGAAAGAAGGTTTCATATACCAATGTCTGGATGGTAATAAACATTAAGGCAAAACTGATTTTTTTGTCCGGTGAAATCTCCACAGGATAGCTGTGTGATCACTACCCCCCTATCCAACAGGTCTCCTTGCTCATGCCTACTGCAAATGATGCTCTTTACTTCAGGAATTTTTGCCTACCATACATTGCTATAGCTAGGATATGAGGCCAGGGCACCGGACAGACTCCAGTCTGAGTCACAGAGACCATATGATACTGCAAAGTTTACTCCAGTGTTGCCAAGATTGTGGCCTTCGCATTAGCATACTTTGGAAAGCACAAACAAGAACTTTTTTTTGTTTAAGAAAAATAGAACTTTAAACCACGTAATTTTAGATAAAATAGAGTAACTGTGGAGTAAATGGACCCTAGTTGCTCAGAATCAAGAAATGAAATATTAGGATCCCAAGATATTTCATGTTTTCAATTAATCTTCTATTTTAAAGTCCCTAAAACCCCCTCATACTTCAGGCTAGCAGTGCTATTATGGCTATGATTTTTTTTCTTCTCATACTAATTAACAAGATTCACTGTGGTGAGCTAGAGAACAATGTTTAGCTGTTTGTTAAATAAAAAACTGTTGTCAGTCTTATTGCACAACACTCAGAAGTCAACTTCAGTCATACAGGTACAGATTTTGATCCAAATAATTACCAATTGTCCTTTAATTTAGCTATTAATATCAGGGTAGTGTAGTCTCTAAGAACAAGGCAAAGGAGTATATGACCTCAGAAATCTATTTTCCTACCAGTGTGTGATTAGTGAAACCCAATATTGATGTTCCACATGAACTGCACAGATCTATTCTGATTGTGTCTACATACATCATGAAATTCCTTGGTCTAATAAGGATAGACACATAAATCAAAGCAGCTGGTACTGATGCCCCCTCCTCAAAAGTAGTTTGGGGTTTTACTACACGCTAACCTTAGTCGAGTCCCCTGAACAGGACATTTGATATAATACACAAGCTTAATGTGTGTCTGATTTAGACAGCACTCAACATGGGCTGTAGTGTGTTTGCCAAGTACCTGGAGCACTAGGGAATAGAAAAAACCAGGGCATGTGCATTGCTGCTTTAAACCAAAAGAGAAATCTGGGTCCAGCTTTTCTATCCCCTCAGACATAAAAGCTATTTTAGACAGGAAATAAGCAGTGAAAGGTTTAAGCCATGGACAGTTGTTAGAGACAGGGAACAGTTAGTAAGGAAATTACCTGGGTTTTTTTGGTTGCTTCAAGGTATGTCATGTCTGAAATTCCTCTGCTTCCACTTGGGAGTTCACAAAAAGGGTCTATAACTCTGAGAGGAAGGGCAGGTTCAACTGAGCAAGTTGTGCCCACATTACACTCAGAAACCAAAATTCAGGGAGGAGGTATAATCTGAAACTCCTCTGGACCAGAAATGTTATCCCTCTCTGCAAAACTATTGCATTTCCTGGTAAAATCCTAACAAAACCTGCATTGTGTGGATTGACAGGCTACCAATAGAGTTTTCCATCAGAGTGGAGGCTTGGCCATTTCCCTCTTTTGGGAAGTAGGGTCATTCCAAAAAGTTTTAAGTTTCTTCCAGATTCCTTTATGGTCAGATAATTTGCATATATGTTACACATTTGCTAAGGTCATACGTTGATGTCACTTCAAGTGTTGACATCTGTAGAGAACAGTCCTGCAAATGGCGTGGCAAGCTGCTCCATAAAATCCTGTGTCTTGCCAGGCCAGCTGGCAGAAAGGCACTAGTCTAACCAATTAAATTACCCAGGCATTTTCTAGTTCCAGTCCTTATTTGCAGGGTTGCAACCTAAAGCAATTAACAAAGCTTTCTGTAGTTCTTTTGATTACACTTTCTTATTGAGACATTGACGACTTCTAAGGTCCTGGTAAGCTGAAGGGCTTGTTTTTACCCCCTAAAATGTGGGCCTCTCCTGTTCTGAGTTTTATTCTTTATTCTGTTTACAGGATATGCTTGAACTGTATTTATAGGAAATAATTTTTTATAGCAGTGGCATAATTCTCATTTGGCTATTCTGCTCTATTTTCCTTTTTTAGTGGCAACCTTGGACTCTAGCATGACAAGCTCCTGGCATTGCACTTTCACTCAATCAAGGTGGCCCAACGTATGAACCTTTGAACTGCACTCTTCCTCCAGTGCATACCAGCTGTGCTTTTTCCATTATACATTCTTGGGAGAATATTGATATTTTTAATTATTAGTCTCGTTTTTACCTGATAATATTAATTATTTCCTAATCTATCCACCAAATTAGTCTCTGACCTAGACAGACCATACAACGATAGATTGGAAAAAGTACAGATAAATGATTTTATATGATCCAAATCTCTGACCCTGATTTTAAAAGAATATATAAATACTTCTCCTTTCCCTGTTTCCTCTTCCTGCATTTCAACTATTGCCAAATTCAGCTTTCAGATAGAGGAGACTGGAAGAGACTAATGCATTCCCTGCTTCAAAATAGCCATCTAGAGCATCCATTCATTTGCATGGCAGCAATTATTCATTTCTATTTGGAAACACTCTAACAAAAAATACCCTCATATCTTTATCCAGGTTGGAAGGATTTCTTCCAATGGGTTGTTAGAGAGCACAAGGAACCAGACCCATGACAAATACAGACTTAGATATTAAGTCTGAGCTACTTTTTTGTTGCCAGAGAAACATGGGTTGGAGATGTAAGGCAGAAGAAGGGAAAGTAGAAGGTACATGTTTAAAGCAGCCTCAGGAAATTTAAAAATAAGTCTTCCATTACAGCCAACTGGTGACGAGCACACAAGACAGTTGAAATTCCTCAGGGTTTTCTTTGGAAAGCCTAAGAATTATTTTCAGAAAGTTATCTTTTATAGAAACTTCTTCTATGATATGGAATTAATATACAGTGTTAAAAGTCATTGGGTGATTCATGCTATTTTACATGCATCCACTGCTCCACAAGATACCACAAGACAACAGGAGAAACTGACTTCTACTACAGTGGACCTTCACTAGGACACATAGAAAGAAGGAAGAAAAGTCCACCAGCTGAAAATGAATCTGTTCTAACACCCCTCTTGCAAAAGGAAGAAATAAGCTCATGTTGTAGACAGGCACCCCTGAAAAACATGGCACAAGTCTGTGCTTCTTGAGAAAACTGTCTTCTTAAAAGGATTTCAGGGTTCTTTGCAACAGACAGTGGTAAGAGCAGCCATCCCTAACAGTGGAGACACAGGCTACCTAACTTCCCAATGCATAGAATAAAGTGCATAGAATATACTTTAACTGGCATTTCAAGGAATATTTGGCTCAGGCAGTGAAGTTCTGAGAACACTTACTAAGCACAGTAAGAGCAGCTTGCCTCACTGATTTTTGGGAGTAGCTTGATTTGTTTATTACAGACCATCCAACATAGCACATGGGGTGTCAGGAGAATGATGGTCCAGGAGATCCGTCTGAGTGTGTGTTCTTGTTGTTACCACAGGACTAAGACAGGGATGCACATCCCACTCCTAAGTTGCTCTCTTCCCTCACACTGACCTCGAGGCACATCATCCCAGCAGTACCACTTCAGAGATGCTCCATGGAGCAGGGTGTGAAACGTACCATGTGCTGCTTCATCAGCAAAGCACAGAAGTGAGGAGGGCCAGGGGCTAGAGAAAAGTCTCAGAGACCCCAGTTGCCCAAGGGCCCTACAGCTGTGACCTCGCCCATCTGGCACCTCCTGCAGCACCTTGGTGTGGGTTTGCCTTCCCTCCAGCAGCAAGGGCACAAGTTCACCATGGGCCAGCATTTCAGAGGGGAAGTGAGGCAACTTGAGCATTAAAACAGTCTCTGCTCAATCTGGAGCTTAGAGCACCTAAGGATCTAACTGCTGTGTTAGAAGGTCCCCGCACCTGCAGAGTGTGATACTTCAGGAAAAAAATGGAGCTAGGTAATCTCAGATCACTGATTCTAGTCGCCTGTTATTGGATTCTCTGGACCTGGGCTTGACCCTTCTCTCCCTCTCCATCCTGCTCCCTGGAATTTCCCCGTCATCTGCTTGTCATTAAAATTGCCATTCTCAGACACAAAGTATATTGACTCCAAATGAAGGAGGCAGGTCACAGTGGGTATCTCATGTGACCTTTTCATCTGCTATTCCCTCCCACATTTTTATTATAAATCAACCCCTGAGAATAACCACTATCTGCAAAAATGTTAACAATTAAACAATAATTCAGGGATTTGGAAACTAAGCACCCTGTGTGTGAACAGATTAATAGAATATTGTCTATGTAATTCCAGAGGAAACAAATTAAGCTTACCATCTAATAAGCAATGATGCTCTCTCACATCTGCCAGCCAAACGAATCAGCATAATCTATTGCAGGTGGTTGTGCTTTTTATCTGCTATGCTACAGAAATGATTCAGCACCATAAATTATGGAACTATAATCAGCAATTGGTAATATGGGGGAGTTTATCCTTTTCTTAGTTTATAGGCTTATAACTACTGTTACGTCAAAAACAGCACTCAAATTTGTGCCCACAATTAACATTTATTCATAAAACATCAAGTATTTTTTCACCAGCTCGTAGACCACATGCCATTTCAAGACATCAGCCAAATTGCAAATAATGACCAAAGTTCCCAAATCATCACTTTCTACCACAGTTTTGCCTTTCACATAGATGATCAGAAAGTCATGGAATTAGGAGAGATTTCCTAGTTACATTACCAGAGGGATAACACTTTTTGTGTTCTGTTCCTATGATATTTGGAAGAATCTTGTTATTCAATAATGCATCTTTTTCCTTTGGTTGCTCTGACAACATTTATACAGGATCTTCCACCAGCACTCAAAACCTTTTGTGAACAGTTTTGGTACATGTGTGGGCATAAAATAACCCTAGCCCCTAACATAATGTTGTGAAAACATAAGCAAAAGGGCTTCATATTTTTCTAAGATTTGGTAAATTGCTGCTTTCTGGCTCAGTGGCCTCTTCTAATATGAGTCACAGAGACATGCAGAGATGCACAGTAAATCCATGAAGACCTGATATAAAGCCATTTAACTGAGGGTAATTAAATCAGTGAGAAATGTGGCCTATAGTCATTATCCATAGCTACAAGGAAATCCAGCACAAATGTAGCTCATCCTGCAGTCATTCCAAAGTTGACTTGTGGCTCAAGTAAATGATACTGGAGTTTCCTCCATAAGAAAGAGTAACTCACATAATAGAAATAATAACATTATTGCATTGCATCCTTCAACATATAATATTATTATACAAAGTGAACTAATTTTTCTTGATAAAAAGAAATCAAAACATATGCAGGAGCTTTAGGGAAATAAATTTCCACTTCTAATAGTCCAAGTTGGAACTGGATGCAGAATCCATGACTGGGTAGGTGTCTGACATCTAAAGGTTTAGAAACCTAAGATAGCAAATCACACTTCAGAAATTCTATTCTTTTTTGGCTCATGTTGGAGAAAAGTTCAAATGAAAATAACAGATAGTAGACTTCTTTGATCCCCATAGTGCCCTTGAAAATATTCTGAAAAGTCTCAGTAAAAAAAAATAATTAAATCCTTAAATAAAGTAAACATTATGAACATCTTTACCATTTATATTTTGATTACATGTTTGATTTGGGATTTTTTTCTTTTTGTTAATTTTACTTTGCTTGGAGAGGCCATTTGTTTGTTCAACCAAAAAAACCAACCAAACAAAAAAAACCCCCAACAAATACTTACTATCTTTAATTTGAAGGCAGATGTTGGCTTCTTGCTTTCTCTTCAGAGTGTTGAGTACCTTAACTTCACAAAGCATCCTGAGGTCACTAGATGCCTGCAAAGCCATTCAGTTGAGGTCAACAAACAAAATTCAGAAGACAACCGTGTGTTTTTCACCCCTTTGACAAACACTTTAACAGAGCCTTTTGATGGAAGAATAAAGGAAGAACATCCATCTTCCCAGCTCGCAACTTTCCCTGTGACATTTGACAGTGACCCTGACCCAGCTGGAGAAACTCAGAGTTCTGAGGAGCAAATCAGCTTGGCTTGTGCTGAGAGACTCATCTGAACCTCTTGTAACATAGGAACAAAGTTACACGAAAAGAGACAACTTTCTGTTAAGCTGCAGTAGGGTGAAAATAGCCCCACTGAATCCCAAAGGTTTAGGAAGGAAACTGTATTTTTATCCTAGCTAAAGTAAACCGTGACTGACTTCACTATAATACAAATAGTTAAAATGTCAGAGTGGTCTATTGCTTACTATTATAACGTTTTCATAATGAGGAAACCTTAAAAAAAAATTCCTGTGGGATAATGGTATTATCTGGCATCTAAAATAAATTCCCCTTCTTCCTCTGCATAGTAGTCTATTTCTTGTCTAAATGACACTCAGTCAGTGCTTATTACTGAATAAAGCCTGGAAATGATCAATGGAGCCTAAAAAACACATTATAAAGGTCTGTATGTTTGCCAGGATAGAACCAAGGTCTACTGAATCTGTAAAAGTGCCCTAACCTTGCAATAGGGTCTCCTTTAGCATTATTCACCCTCAGCGATGAGCCGGTGATTCTATAAAAATGAAGATACCAGAAAACACATCAATCTGTGTACTGTATGCTTACAGGAGTTAAAGTGTTCTAATGTTATCTTTCTTAACAGATTGTACAGCATCTCTATTTTTAATATTTCTAACACATTCACAATCTACAAACTGATGTCCCTGAGAAGCAGGGGAGCAATGCCATTTTCCCCCTTCAGCTGTGTTCTCCCCTCAGCTATAAGGATTTCTTCCTCTCGCTAATGGAGAGGACTCACAAAATTATAGGAATCTCAAGAATCACATTATTTCTTGTAGTTTGACTGGAGATAAAAGTTTCAAACCCTTCTAAGAATACATATACACTCTTCAACTTCCTTTACCCGAAGCTCATAGGACAGCAGAGAATTAACTCATCTGGGTTCAATCTTGCTTGCAGTTTTCTTAAAATAAGACACTGAAAAATGGTATCTCCCTGATATGGCTCTGCTTCTTCTCTCTTCTTAATATGATTAGTCGTTTACCTCTTACCTCACTTTCTGGGAATAGGATAAATCCTCATCCAACTGAATAGGAAATGAGACTATGAACCAGTGCACAGTGAAAAAATAACTTCTGCCTGGATCTGGGACCACAGAGAGAACATCAAGAGCAAAGCCCAACAATAGATGAACTAAAGGAGAATGGGTCATTTCACTAGAGGCTGTTGTTTGACATAAGCACCACTAAAACTAGCCAGCCTCTGAGGTATCAGCTAGAGGTTGGTAGCACATTACACACAATGTCATATTTCTTTATGTTCAGCTTTAGTGAACAGTTAGCAATATCACATTCTTGTGTACTTTTGGCATTACCTTAGCACTTCCCAAATTTGGCATCATCTGTTCTTCACTGAGTTTTTTTCTCTGTAGGAAACTTAAGCTTTCCTGCAAGATCTTGCAGATGGATGGAACTACAAGAACTTCATGATGCACATTTTCTGAATTAACCACCTCTGCTCTTCCTTTCCTCAAGAATCTTATCAAAAAGGGATTTGTGGCACTAGCCCTGGCACACAGCTCTCCCTTGCTCCTATTATATGCTTTTCATTACTATACAGTGTTACAGTTGTGCTATAAACATCCCTTTGATTGTGCAGAGGCTTTACTACAAAAGTTCTATTAGAGACAGTGAGATAACTTTCATATAACCTCAGCAGAACTTCCTCCTTTAAAGGTTTTTTTTTATTCATATTGTACATATGCTTCAACCCAACCTATAATCCTTCTGATAAAAAGATTCCCTCTTTGTTCCACAAGTGCACACTTCCAGTAATCTGTAATAACAATGAGCATTTGCAGTTACATACATAATGCATTTTTATTTAAAATGCAACTGCAAAGCTAGCTGTAGAAAGCTCACTCTATTTAACCTGCATTATTAATGACACAACACAGAAGAGACAGTCCACTGGCACCATTAAAGCCAAAAATTATGGCACCAGTAAATTTAAGAAGGTAAAGTTTTTCCATGGAAACTATATTGTAGTAACAAATGAAAAAAATGAAGATGATGTTCCACTGTGTTTTTCCAAGTCACTGTACTTGTGCTAGGATTGTACAAAGCTTTCAAGCTGTCACTATATATACATATGTATATATACACACACATATATATACACACATATATAAGATCTGATCCAAGACCCGATCCTGTTCTAAATGATGTCTAAATCAGCAGAGGTTATACATCTCTATAGCTGTGTCCTTATGCCAAGAAGATAAAAAAGGTTCTATATAGACTGAGAAACTCACAGCTCAGCAAACTGGTTTTTACACTTTGCTTGTGTGCTCTGCTGGTCCCAAAAATTTCAGTCTCTTATTTACATCTAACCACACACATATGTGTTATGCCAAGCTGCTCAATTGTAAGCCCTTTCCTGAACTCTTTGAAGCAAAAATACTGTGCACAAACCTGTTCCCTGAAAGAAAAGAAACTCTTTTTGAATAGGAAACACAGGAAACAGAACAAACCCTTGTCAGCCCTGAAGTCAGGTTACCTCAATGAGTAACTGCAAAGAGTAGAGACTGTTTCTGTACCCTCTTTCCCACAGCAGCCACCTTCTAAGGAGAAGTCCCAGCAAAGCAGCAGCTTTTTGACAGTTGCGTGCATCCCAATAGGAACACCAATTATCTTCAACACTGTTTTCTAAAACACCTGCCATGGGAGGAAGCAAAGTGTGTGTGTATTACTCCAAAGACAACATTTCTTTTAGCATTAGGGGAGCTGTGCCAGTAGGCTCCATGTGGAGTACTTAGTGTATCAAGGAGCAGATTAATTGTCAGCTGCACCACACAATTTACTTTAAGTGAATGCATTGGTATGTAACTGTATGAATTCATATAGACAAATGACTGATTCTTTGTAGTCCTGCTGAATAGCAAAGGCTGTCATAACAAATTGATGCTGTTCAGGAACAGGTATCTAAAAAAAGCTGATGCAGACAACGCTTGTGACTGCTGCCCAGCACTTTACACAATAGAAGCAAAACACAATTGTTTTCTTAACATAGTTCTGCCATCCATCACTAGGAATTCTTTTGTCATTCATGCAGAAAAAACAAACCTTACAGAAGGAATTTCAACAGTATTTTAAAACAGCATCCATTAGTGTCTGCATATTGTAAAAGGTTGGTTTATGCACATCTGTATTACTGATGCATAGCTGTGCTGCCCATGTATGATGTCATATTGCAGCCTCATAACTCCACAGCAGCAGTAGTTTTTCTGGAGAAAAAGGGATCTCTAAAAGATCACATTAAAATTCCCTGATTTTGTCAGGAGAAATATGACCTAATAGTAATTTCTTCCAAACAAATGTCTTATTTCAATTGATGATAGTCTATACTGTTTATGATAGTAAACAAGGATGGCATTTCAATCTCCTCTATTCAGAAGGATGATGATCTAGGTTTGACTTAAATCCATTAAAAAGGTCGCATCTTTTTTTCCTCAATAAAATATAATTATTAAAAAACCGTGATATTTATCCCCCTTGTTGCCAGTTATAACTGACAAATAATACAGAAAAAAGAAATAGAAATGCATCTCATTAACTGTTCCTATAACGTAGGTTCAATTGCATTAAAGAACAATTCCAGTGTTAAGAATTGTGCTGTGTGATTTCTTACCAGTACTCCTGAGTTCCCCATTTCATATAGTCTTTATACTGACTTTAGATTAGACATTATACCTTGTACATTTGCATCAGCCAGAAAATTCAGTCTCTTGCTTTCACTTTGGCTAAAGATATGATCTCCTACTTCCTACACCTGCCTGCCTTAACAAGATGAAAGCCTCCTCCATCCCAGCTAGTTTGGTAACAGGAATGCAGATGACAATGGATCTGATTCTGGCAGAAAATACAGGTATAGTTCAGTATTTGCATCCTTTCAGACACAAAAGGATAACACAAAGCCTTGGGAGATCAAACCTTGGGGTCTGTTCACAAGCAGCACACATGGAAGTTTTTGCTCTCTGAGAATTCCAAGCCTGCAGTAAGGACAGGTCTCATCTAAGAGGAATATCCATATGTGTGCACATTTACTTACATAAACTTAACTGCACTCCTCATTTGAAGAAAATAAGCCATTTCTCGGGGCATTTTCCTAAGAATAGATAAATTAAATCATCCTGCTGCCCTTTTCTCTTCTCATATCAGGCACAGAGACAGATCCTTCATGCCATGCAAAACATTGCCAACATATCCTAGTTTAAAAGCAGGCCCTAAAAGCATACCTTATCTTGGTATCTGCTCCTATCAATGACTCAGGGGTGTAAGTCTCTCAGGCCTCTCTATTGCTCTTCTCAAGCCCATTGGTAACATTCACATCAGGTACACTTTTTCTCTGCTTTCTTAAATATTTGAGGACAAGATCCCTGATAAATGGATCCTCTGCAAGTCCCAAGATGATTACTGGCATTTTATGTCCAAGAGTAAACACAGAAATATAGATGTGTCCCCTACAACTAAAAAAAGTTCTTAAAATTACAGATTATTTTCTTGCAGGACTTAAGAGTAACATACCAAAGATTTATTGAACTCATATTCATGAGTCTAAATAAGTTTTGAAAGATCTTTTCCTAATTTTCCATAAAATAAAAACTAGATATTCACTATCAACAATATACCTTGTCAACAAATACCTAGTACAATTGATGCATTCACAGAAATAGTAGTCTCATACACTAGCAACAAATATTTGCTTACTAAATGCCAAACCCATGGGGAGAGTCACAATGAAATCTGATTTGCCTTCCCTTTTAGAGGTCCCTTGTCATTTAATCATGAAGGAAAAAGAATAGAATACAATTTTAAAAGGTCAATTACTCGTAAGTAAATGGTTGATGACAGTCCACAGAAAGAGCCTAGAAACACCCCACAGGCTGAAATACGCCTTATTAAGTTTCTGAGTGCTTCCATGCAAAAAACTGTGTTCAAAATACATTCTGATGATTTATAAGCAGTAGGAATTAAACTGGACAATTATGTAGTCAATACTAATTAACTCACTTGTTAATTGGTGTTTTTTTGATATTCTATATTCTTCAGACATGTGCTAATGTGTGCATATGGCAAGGTTTTGACATCATGAAATAAGCATGACTATAGCTGTGACAGCTAAGTGTTTACAACCCAGATAAGGGAAAAATGATGTTTTAAAGATGTTATTTCACTTTTTCTTCAGGTCAGTTTATGCTCCTTTTCATTCCATTGCCAAAATGCACACAATCTTACATGTAGCATGAACAGAGCTATTTTGTTACTCTGCCTTCACATATTTGGATTACTTTTAAGGGCAATCTCAATCTTAAAAATGTCTTGAATTAGGATTATTTGATTTGAGGATATATAGAATGTCTATTTAACATATGTTTATTTTTTAAAATTGATATATTTCCCTTGAACGTTACTTTTATTTCACATAGCTTTTGTCTGTCAATGTGCATGCTCGTAACACTAAATATTTCCTGCAGTAAGTAAAACAACACTACAACCTACTATTTCTACTATTTTCATATCAAAGTAGCAGGAATAACCCCTTTTTAATTTAAATAATTTTTTTTCTGGACAATTTTTTTTTAAAAAGGGTTTTGGCTCTATTTGGCCCATCTGTAGCAGGTTAATTAGTTTAATGCAGCAACCAAATATTGGCTCCCTGGGTTTTCACCAATTCTGCTTCATGTGATTAGCTCTTTCAACAGGTCTTCATTTTTACCTTCCTATAATACCACAACCACACAACCATTGAACACTCTTTCCATACCTACCAGCCATAATATTTCTCCCAGCTTCTGCCTATCCAGATGGAAATTTTTATATTCAAGTACAATTTAATTTCCCCTTCCAGCCAGTCCTTAATTTGGAGTACTCTGTCACTGAAATATCATAGAATCATAGAACTATAGAATGGCCTGGGTTGGAAGACACCTTGACGATCATCTAATTCCAACATCCCCATCATGGACAGGAACACTTTCCACTAGACTGGGTTGCTCAGAGCTCCATCCAGCCTGGTCTTGAACATTTCCACAGATGGAACATCTACATCATCTATATCACAACAAAGTTAGTTTATCTTTAGACACTGATACATGGTTATGTTTTTTCACAACATAACTGTCATCAGACCTTTCAAAACCTTGTTTTGAAAGCATGAGGCCTTAGGTCAATGCTGTATTTCAGATATCAGCCCTTTACAGCCTTCTCGACAAAAATGAGTATTTCCTTTATCTGTCTGGTGACAGTGAGTTTTGAAATACCAAGATGAATGCTTTTCCCCAAATGCTACTGTCTTATCAAGAAGAAGGTAAATCATCAGCCTCTTAAAAAAAAAGTGTTTATACAGAGATGTGGGGTGTGTCTCCCCTGGGTACTGAAATTCCTAGTAATAATGCTCTGGTCAGTCTGTAGCCACGCCAGTCCCTGGGGTCCCTTACCATAACCAGTTCCATCACAAGCCTTACAAACAGTCCCAATACTCAAAAAGACATATCTAAATGTCTTCAAAATATGTTAGGGTGACATAGTTTTATATTAATGTTGGCTAAACAGCAAAGTCTCTGAAATGGTTTTCTGGAGGTGGGTTTCTTTTGGGAAGATACCATGCAAAGGTCTTAGTGACATGAGAGACCTTGAAAGCTCGCTCCCCCACTGTCCAATTTGAGGGCCAGCTGGCTGGTTCTCTCCAGTCAGGATGATCAGCAAATTCAGAGATCATTCCTTCCCAGCACAGTTCTTGCCAATATTGGTATTCATTTTTAAGAAATCTTCATTTTCTGAACTAGAATAATTTTACCAAAAATGTTCCCTCAATAACTGTGGTAACCTCATTCCATTACTGTCAGTGTTCATTGGCTGGTTGCCTTACTCTGACACCCACCAGATAATTTTATTCAAGAGCACTCAAAAAAATATCATTATATTTTGAATTGGATTTCGTTATTAACCCTATCACATATGCAAAGATTTCTAGAATTTAAATATTTTCTAAATTAAGGATACTGTCTGGAGGCTTATTTCTCTCAAGCAATGCTAATACTAGAAAATAAATAAATAAACTACTCCAACAACATAAAGGGAGAGGAAAGAAATATTTAAAGATTTATTCAAAAAAGCTTGAAATTATTTGGCCTGCAGGATCTGTTTCAATATGAAAAACATTTCTGCACAGAAATATGCATATTTTCTTTCCCATATGCAGAAAAGTAGCACGATCTTCAAGAGGCATACAGCATCTGACTTTCAATACCTACAGCCTCTTTTGCTTAAGAACAAAATCAAAGCTACTCAAAGCCCTGGGTCAAATCTTCAGTTAGCCATTTCACATGCAACTTATGAAGAAAAAAAAAAAAAGAATGGCATGGGTCTAATCCAAACCCTTTGAAGTAATTTTTTGAGGTTCAACAGACTTCAAATCAGGGGTTTGCGGCTTTTTTATTTTATTTTTTATTTTTTTTAATTTATTTTTTTATTTTAATAAAACTGCAGTGCCAGTTCACAACACTGGAATTATTCTGGACAGGCAAAAACCACGGGTATTTTGTTATCAAAATATATTTTTTTCCACTGTTGTATAAAATACTTACATTTTGCATGAAATACCAAAGATGAAATAGAACTGAAAAAAAACTGCTGAAAACTTATGAATTACAAAACCTATTTTGGTTGATTTATTCTTTCCATGACTGATGCCATTGTAAAACCCTAGTTTCTGAAGGTCCAACATATTGAAGAAAAAAGCTTCATATTTTATGAGAAGCATGAAATGGTCAAAAGTTGAAGCAGAGGAGTCTTTTGCTAAGCAAAGACTACTTTGCTTCAGGGCTCCTGAAGACTTTATTGCCACCAGTGATGCACTGTATGACAGGGAGCAATTAACACCTCTGCTGCAGACCACTTCCTTGGTAAAACAAACTGCAATACTTTACCTATGCTGGGAATCTGAGAAGCTGGGAGTGGCAGCTTGCTTGTTTTTGCAATTTGTAAAAATACACCTGGTCTCTAAACTTAGAGCCCTCGTCCCATAAATCATGGCATATCTAGATTTAAAAAATATATTAAAAAATTAAAAGTGTTGTCAGCAAAACACTCAGGCTTCAAGATGCTTAAGAAAGATGAGAAGAAGGCAGAGGTCTTCCCTGTGGTGCTCAGAAGACCAGGACAGTGGATCTAAGTAAGAAAGGACTTATATGGATGCTGTCATACCTACTCCAGCTCTGGGCACAGAAGTTTGAAGCTTCCAGGGTGACAGACACAACTAGTATTTGATGCCAGGTTTGTGCAGCACTTTAAGATCCACACTTGGAAAGGGGAAGTGTGCATCCACAATGCCTGTACTAAAACTACCCAAGGCACCTCAGGTGCCTTGTCCAGGTCCTTTCAGCTTTAGAGTTAGGGAGTGCTCAGTTACTGTGGAAACAAGTTTTATTTTATTTTTTTCTAAATACTTCTGTCAGTTAGAGCACACAGTATATTGCATATCTCAGCTGTCAGAATGAATTATGCCCTCTTGACTTTGACATGAATATGTGTATTTATGCAGGAATGGACAGGTTGGTAATTTCTTATGACTGTGCTCCTTTCGGCATAATATTCTTTTATGAGTAGTCAAGTGAGAACAGCCCACTTACTTTAATAAAAATAAATTAGTCCATCTGATTTAGAGAGGAAGAGGGGGGAAAAGGAGAGCAAGAATTAAAGTTTCTTGCTGCTCTGCTGAAATTCAAGCCAAACAATCCCCACACACCCATGCATATAAAAAAGAGGCTCTGGAGAAGAAGAAGTTCTATAGAAAAGAAAATTTTAAGACCTGATGGCTTTTGGTTATGTAAGGAAATGAAGATTGAGCAGCTGCACTGACATTTCGTTTCTGGATAGCAGAGAACTGTAGTGACTCACTCCTCATTGCTATGCCAGTATACCTCTTCTACACAAGTTTTGATTAAGGTTAAAAACAAATGAGAAGGCAATGCATTTCAACTTGCATCAGTGTGTCACTGACAAGTAGCATGAGTAAGTGACCTGCCACAGCAGCCCAAGCCAAAACATTCTCATTTGGATAGCTCAAGAGCAAATATTTCTCATGTGAAATTCAGAAAGGGCATGCTATATAGAAATGAAATTTTGTTTTACTCTTGCACTGCAAAAGTCCATAGAGCCTACATTCACAGCTATTCATGTCATATAAAAGAATGCCTGAATTACCATGCACAATAAAATATAAATGGCAAATATAAAAAATCTAATACAGTATATGATGAACTAAGTGTGGAGATAAAAATAAACACAACATAATGAGTATGTGCCTCAGGTAATGATAAAATTTGATCAAGAAAGAATAGGTCTGTATGTATGCAGGATATTAGTCAGAGCTCAAAGGGATATATTAGTCAGAAACTAAGACTTCCTTAGCAAAGCATGTAAGGCACAGAAAAGCTGTGCAGGACTAGCCAGAACATTTTGTGCTAGGCTTCAAGTCCTGCCGTTAACACGTTTTCAGGTAACGCCTCATGTTAATTCTTGTTCAGGAAAGATATCAGTCCCCTCACCCACAGGTAACACTGGTCCTTCAAAAGACCTTTTGGGCTTTTCTCAAACTCCCAGCCACACCACTCTGAAGTGACTAGGCAGGCACAGAAACCTCTCCCAGGTATCACCCAAATCTTAAGGAAAGCTTAACCAAACACCATTCAGTACAACAAAAGCTGTTATCCATACCCTGGACTCTGTCCCAGAAGATACTTCCCTGAGCTTCCTGTCTCTCTTGTCCTGAGCCCTGGCCTCTTGCCTTGGGAGAGAAGGGCTAATCCCATTCTCAATGGAAGTCACTGCAAGCTACAGCTGGTAAGTGCAAGAACAGCTGACCCTAGAGGGAAAGACACCTTCCTGCACACAGTCATGCCTAAATAAAAGTAGCATCTGTGAGATGCTGTTCAGGTCACTAGTAGGAAAACAGAGGTAGAGACAGCATCAGTTCCTTTCTGTGGAGTAGTTCCATATCCATCAGCTAGGAAATATTAATGTTTGAGTTTATAGTTTGTGGGACTGGAGAGTTTTCATACAGGCTGTTCCAGAAGTGGGATATTGCATCTGTTCTGCTCTTTAGCAGCACAAAATGACATAACGGTAGAATTCAGAGCGCTGTCAGTGTTCTAACCTCTTTGTGACAGTGAATAACAGTGTTCCTTTCATTACTTTTCATATACTTCCAAGTCCTGATCAAGAAGGTTATTGTCAGCCACAGAAGCTTTCATACATATTAAATCTGTCACTGTCTCCTAATGAATGCACTTGTAATGCTGGGTCCTACAACACAGGCATCTGTCCTTGGAACACAAATAGATGTCAAGATTTCTTTTTTTTCCCCCCACATAGGCCTTTGAACAGTTTTTATCTATTTACAACCTACAGTAAAAAACCTGGAGGCTTGCAAGAACTAGGTTTGAACTAGATATGTATGAAAGCCAAAGATGTCATTTTTGTGTTATTAATCTTATGAGCCATCTGACTCAATCTCATAAGAGTGGAACCTCTTAATGGAATAGATCTTCCCTGCAAGGTAGAACCTGTTTAGTAAAATCACTGTACTGCAGAAAGGTTCTGCTTAATTATCTAAGTATTCCTAGTAAAAAACATATCCAAAAGCTCAAATTCTATTCTCAGCTTTGCAGAGATTAATAAATCCCCAGTGACTTCTGTGGCCATCTGCAGCTGAATTTGGTCAATCATATAAATCTTCATTCTTCTGCACCTATAGTGTACCTTGAGGAGGCAAATGGAAGTCAGCTGAAAAATGAGTAGGATTTGCTTTCCCATTCCAAAGTCAGCTTGTTGGCTGCAGTTTGTACAATGAGATGACATGAAACAAATGGAGTAGGGCTGAAAATCCATTGTACTTAAGAGTGCACGAGCAGGCACTGAATTGCCAGCTCTCTAAAGAGTGGGGCTATTTCCTATACTTCAACAATATTGCATTTTGGGTTTGTTAGATTAGTCTAACACACCTCAAGCCATAATCCCAGACATACGAGAAAAGGGAGTTGAAATGTTCTTAACCATGCAGGTCCTTCTGCACAAATCCACAATTAATGCATCCACAATGATAAATAATTGCCTGTAAACATATCCCCAAATCACCATGTTGTCCATCTGTTTCTTTTCTATCTTGTTACAGATTGGATAGACTTACAGATGGAGAAAAGACAGCCTCACCTTCTTCCCGAATACTCAAAAACAGTGCAGAGCAGAAAAAGACATTTTTAGAGGCAGGAATCTTAAAACTGTATTCCCCAAGCAATTGAGTCTGCAAAAATCAAAAGCAACCCAAACGTGTCCTTTCTATGGACATTGCTGTTCAGGGTCCAATTTCCATTTCATTGACTGACAACTTTTCTTTACATACAACCAAGGAACAATAGTGAGGAAACACTCCTGTATATGGGGCAGAGGGAGAGAGACAGAAAATTAAAGGCAAGGATGTAGAGAAAAATTCAAAAACATTCTTGCTACTGGAAGGGCCAAGAACAGAGGAAAGTACTGGTTTTCTCTCACATGTAGAAATGGATCCAGTGGCTGTTGGTGTGTTTCCAAGTGTGTTACAGAAAACTGTGATTTCTGGTATAAGGCAGAATGACTGTTTGACGAACAGCTGCTACATGATCACTTGTAATTGCAGTGAACTACAATCAGTGAGTTACAGTGTTCAGTACTATGATCCACAAATGCTCAGCTCACCTTGAACTCTTGCCTGATGAATACGTAATTCCTACTTCATGTCTCCTAGGGGGAGCATTTTTTCTCTTGCATTTATCAGTGATAGCATTTAAGGTTCCATACTAAAACACATAAAAGAAAAGTCACTGTCCAAAGGTTATGTCACCGCTTGGTGGGGAGCCACAGAGCTTAAAAAACCTGACAAATAATCTTGCACAGACTGGATATTATCTGATACATATACACACACAAACACATCACCCCCCTACACACGCTACAAAGCCTGCATTTATATATTCACAATCTTTCTCAGTCATTTGGCATTTTAGTCATCTGATGGCATTTACCTTGCCCTGTCAGGAGGCACATTGCAGGCCTGCTGGCTCAGGAGCAGTCAGTCACAGGGATGCTCAGTGTCTGCTCCCTCTGATACACTGGATACGTGTCCTCAGACATGACTCAACCATTTAGGTAGTCAAGATGACACACAGCACAATTATGTGTAACCCAGTCAATCAGCATCTATCCTAGCAATGTGCCTGCTGTAACCAAGATTTTTAATCCTAAAAATATTCCCATAAATAAGCAGAAGAGTGTTTTAACTGAAGTAATTCTTACGAGAAGCTGTCTGCTCCCAATACAAACTCTTTCATCCTTTTTCTTCCCTTCATCTTAGATCCATCTCCACCACCAGCCAGCTTAGGTTCACCTCAGCCTGGCTTATGTGCTTTTCCTTCTCTATAAATCATCCTCTTTCTAGGAAGGATAAGGCAGAAAAGGCCATAGTGTCTGGCCATGTTTTCTGAGTTTCTGTTTGACACCTTCTGTGTCTTTCTGGTGCCATGTATGAAAATGATGGCCAGAGCAAGGAAAAGGAGTCTCAATACTTGGATCATGATTGGAAAGTCAGTCTGCCCCCTCCACCATCACCACATGCTGAGGTCTGACCAAGGTCCAGCAGATCCCTAACTTAGGGCTCTCTAGCATCTAGCATCTCAACTCCTAAGGTGTTTGGATGAACCTGCCACTTCCATGTAGGATTATCTGCAAAACAGACCTTTCATGGCCTCATCTTTTTACTCACAGCACCATGCAGTCTGGGGCAAACTGTTAAACACATGCAGATCCCCTTTTGAGCCAGTACTGGAGTAGGATACTCTTCGTACAGAAATAGATCTTATCTTCTCCTTTGAATTGGATGCAAGACACTAGTTCTTCTTCAGTGCTTCAATAATTTTTGGATGGGATTAATTCTAAGAGACAGAAGAGAGAGATAAAAAAGAAGAAAACATTATTACTGTTTGTACCTGTTCCAAGATCTCTCTTCTCCTCCACCTTTGTCCCAACCTCTATTCTTCCTTTCCTTTGTCAAGAGTATACCAAAATCATCTTTGGGTCCTGCTGGTGTGCTGGGATCCAGAAATCCTGAAGAAGGATAAAAAAAGATTTATCAAGTGCCATAACGTCATTAAAGAGATTAAAGCTGTGTATGTGAGATTCCCAGCTCTGTGTGGGCTGCCAGTACAGGTGAATATGGGACATGCACAAGAGCCTTCAGTCACAAGCATGAGTGTCCCCTGTGATGAACAGGAGATGGCCTTAGTCCAAGTGTTCAGGAAGGGCCTAAAACATTTCTCTGAAACAGACACTTGAAGCATTGTCACCACAGTAGTCCCCAGTCGTGACCCAAAAGAGAAATATAAACACATCAAAAATCAACAGGGTATGGTTAGCTTGAGGCAAACCTAACACTATGAACCAGCTTTGTTGGCATGTTCTAACATTCTTTTCTTAGTCTTTCCAAAAGCCTTTTCTCAGCCCATGCTTATGGCATGTCAGGCTGCTGACAGATGATATGTTCTCTTCCCATTGAGTTGCCTTAGAAAATTGAATTAGCAATCTCCAGAGGCAAATTGGTTTGTTTTGGATTTAAACTGAGCTGTTGGGCCCAGGCTAAGGTCCTTTTTTTAACTCTCAGAAAAGAAGAACCTACTGACTCAAAACTGAGGCAATGGTTCATGCAGTAACAGGTAGAAAAAGAGGGGATGCATCAAGAGAAAGAGCTCTGAGAGTTTTGCACAGAGAAGTTGTAACAACTCTAACCTTGAATTCCCCAGCTGGAAGTGATACTGCTGTGAGACATAACTTTAATGTGCATCCTTCGTCTCTGTAACATTGCCAACCTCATGTTTATAAATTAATAAGGAAGCTGGCACACAAAACAGTTCACCTATGGGCTAGATACAGGTAAAATCCAGAAACCAAAATTTAAGTTACAGTAAATTAGGTACTATAAATTATGCAGAAGAATTTAAGTTTCAAGGCTCTCCTACAGATATTTTTGTTCACTTAGAAAAATAAATGTAGTCAGTACAAACCAGGGATTTATTAACAATCTAAATCTGCAATATGCATTATGAAAAATCAATAAAATATTGGCTATGCATAGATAACAATGCATAACAATTTTATGGTTTTAAATCAGTAAGTTTACAATAATTTGGAAAAAATAAAAAGACATGGGGTAGTGTGAATAAATCTTAGCAGCTGAGAAGTCTTTAGAAATGTGAGGTTTTTCTCTAGGAGAAAGGTCCAGGTAACTTAAATGTTTAAGGAAGAGGTGTTTAGGTAGCATTGCTGTTTCACAAAATTGAGCATTTTGACATTAATCAGCTAAGATAGGGTTCATCTCACCTACCTTTAGAGTCCCAGTGTTCACAACTAAGGTATTCATGGAGGAAAATAGGTGCTTTTAAGACTCAGATCACCTGATAAAATATAGACTTTTGCTTGAGGATGAGAAAAATCATGTACTAAAAATATGTATTTATCTCCACTGACCACAGAGTCTAGGATGTCTGTTTTGGATGCAAATACCTCCATTATAGAAATCTACATTAATCATATCTCTACTGAGCTCCAAAGCAATTAATATAATTGTAGAAAAATATATTAAAGCTTTTTGTTCTCTCTATTTTTTTCCATTTTAATATGAGAAACCACACTCCCTCTCCCATTTAGTCCCTCTGCCTTCTTTTATCTTGTGTTGGGAAATTTCTTGTGGTCTTCTGAAGTGCACATGTCTTCTTGTTCTTTTCAAAACAGGTATAATCTCATAAAGGACATTAAATATATTTCTGGCAAATTACGTAAAGCAAGAGTACATCTGCTAGCTCTGTTATCAGAGAAAGATTCTCAGGGAGCAATCAACCTAATTCATAGGTACAGTAAGATTGTCAAATGTTCTGGATCAACCTATCTAGACATCTTAATTAAGAAAGAACATGGGAACGTTTGTACTGGACTGTACTTGCA
Organism: Cichladusa arquata; assembly: GCA_026413545.1. Lineage (NCBI taxonomy): Eukaryota > Metazoa > Chordata > Aves > Passeriformes > Muscicapidae > Cichladusa > Cichladusa arquata. The sequence goes on from JAOTQP010001546.1 coordinate 37,248,833, forward strand.
TTGCATTATCAGCTCTGAAATTAAAACAGCCCTCATTGGTGATATTATCTTGAGGTAAGGTGACCAGTTCATTCAAAGGTAAGGAAGACTAGGATGCAGAACATAGTTGCCATCTGTCCAATTACATATATTAGGGAAATTATCCAAGTCTTGGAAAAGAGACAATTAACAGATAGGCTCAAGTGATCTTCTCTGAAATATTTCTAGACTGAGGGGGAAAAAAAAAAAGATAGAAAATGTTGAGAAGATTGCTAGGTACAAATGAAACAGTCTGGATTTCATGCAGATACTGGATGCATTCCCCTGAAAGAAAATGTGATACCAAAAAAATTACCTATATCACTTTGGTAAGGTAAACAATTTGCTTGTTAGAAACTATCTGAAAGCTTCAAAAAGGTCTGAAAACTAGACATGCAAAAAAGATATTTGGAAAATAATTCATACTATTAAACCCAGCATAATATACTTTGAAGTGATGTGGCAAAGATGAATAAAAGTTTATCTTTTTTTTATACCATCAGTAGAAATCCAGATGGTAAACAAAAATAATTGAAAATCTTTGTAGATATAAAGTAATTGGCATTACTGAAACCTGGTGGGACTCTCTCTTTCTAGAATTATTAAATCATAGCTCATAACCTGTTTGGGAAAGGCTGTGTAAGGAAAAAAGTTTGGAAGTGTGCTCATTTCAGAAGGCAATTACTTGCTTTAGAATTATTGATAACTAGAACAGCAGGACCTTGAGTATACACGGGTCAATGAGTGGGTTCTGACGAGGGGTTGTTGCAGATCATCTGACCAAACTACAGAATGGGATGGACTCATCCTGACTTATCAGTGATGTGGGACAAGTTGTGTGGTTTTAGGGGCTTCAGCTCGGTGAATGCATGCTGCAGATTTCAACCAGCTTACAGGAAATCATCAATAGATTTTCTGATATAACACTTTTCTCTATTCTAGAACCAAACCATGCTCTACCCAACGGGAGGCAACTATTGTATAACAAAGCAGATGACTGAATCGTTAGAATGATAGTTGGCTGTTATCTCAGGATCAATAGTAACAATCCAATTGTGCTCAACGTGGGCAAGGAGAGGCCAGTTTCAAAGGGCTTTTTAGATAGGCAGATTGTTAAACAGTATTTCAAAAGTGGTAATTTCCAAAAGCCAGGAAAAAGTACAAACAAAACTGGAAGGGAGTTCCAACAATTCAAGTAAAAATCTAAGCACCTGAAAAATAATTAGTTTAAATCCTCACTTCCACAGTAAAGAAAATGACCAAAAACCTAGGACATTATATATGTGCGAGGATACCTAGCAAAAAGACAGCAAGTGACAACACACATGTAAGCAAACACCAGTTAGAGCAATTCTAGTTACCAAACCTGGAAAGTAGGGAAGGAAGAGTAAAGAGTAAGTATTGATCCCCTGTCAAGACTAGTACAATCAGAAGGTTTTTTTGGCTTATGGGACTAAGGACCACCTCTGTGAGCTCAGAGGAGCAATGGTGGGGGATACTCAGTACAAAGCTGAAGACCTTGAAGCCCCCTGTCCTGTCTCTTCCTGAGGCTGTCCCAGGAAAAGTGCCAACCCACAGACCCTCAGACAAACTGGCAGGAAGGGCTCTTGGGGTCACCCCAAAAGCTCATAGACCCCCAGAGGAAGGGGGCAAAGGTGGGGTTCCTGGGAGGACCATTTGGGGGTGCATTTGTTTGTGTGTGGAAAGGGGAGATCAGGGGACCCTGATAACTGTGACAGGACAGGCTGAGCATCTTATCCTGACCACTGGAGGGATCCACTTTGTATACAGGGGTACATTTTTGTCCAGTAAGGGACTTTCATCCAAACCAGCCAGAGGAGAACAGGATGTGTTCCCACGGGAACATGTACTCAGCATTTCCCACTTGGCCCACGGACCTGGAGCTCTGGCAGGAGTGCCTCTGCAGAGGAAATGGATTTGGCACCTCCCTGCAGACTGTGCTTGCTGAAAACAAAGAGAAGCAGTCACAGATAGGTGGTAATATTTCCTAGGTGAAAACAGAACCACTGACCATTAGAAATCTGGAATGTTCAAAATATTCCTGGTCTCTATTTGTAAAGAATACTGTGCAAGATACTGGTCACCAAAAGGAGTACTAAACACTATATACGAAAAAACCCCCAAAACTAAGAACAAACAAATAAACAAACAAAAAGTCCAAAACAACCACTAAATCAAAAAGAAAACAATATCTAAATTTTCTTTGTATTATTTTAATCCTAATGAAATATGAGCAAGACTCATCAAAATGAACATCTATTCCCTGTGTTTGGGGTTTTTTTATTTGCTGTTGGATGGGGTTGTAGGGCCTTTGTTTTTTACTAAAGCAAAACAATTTCTGGATGCTTCCAACATCACAAAGCTGGAAGAACATTGTTTATCAGGTTTCAAACAGATAAACATTCAGCAGTGGTTGAGTAGGTCAGCTAGACAGTCGTCAACCTCAAGAAAATTACAGAAAAAGTGAAAAAGGAGCCAACTGATAAAGTATTAAGATAGAGAAAAAAAGACAACAAAAATAATTTAAAAGAAAATCACACCAAGGAAATCTTATTTCCTCCTTTGAGGGGATTTTGTTTGATCACTAAATGTAACTTCAGAGACCAAGAACACTTTTTTCAGCATTTGCTGTAGTATTATGGAATTTTCTGATTAAGACTGACACTGTAGAATATGGTACACTTTATATGGGATAAGAGCTAGGTTGGGCCAAGAAGTATTAGTCAGATGGTGAACATTTGCTGATGGGAGTTTTTTCAAGGGACACTATGACTAGCAATAAGACTGATCCTATTCTACTTTTTCATTAATTATTTAATTGGAATAAATATTTAAAAATTGATCAAAACTTCACCTTAAACAAAGATTGGTGGAAAGCAATCACTAGAAGACTTGGGCTTTCTCAAACAAAATGTGTTTAAATATATTCAAGCACAACATAACATAGCTGAAAGGAAGAGTGTGTGTGCCATCCATAGAGTAGGAAAGCCGCCCCTCCAAAGCAGCTTTTTCAGCAACAGGAGATAAGAAATTTAGAACATGCTCCTTGGGCAGTTTTTTGTAGGAAAATGGGCTATGACAATCTCTGGACATGTAAGTGGCAGAAATAGGAAGGGTATTGGTTTGCTGCCAACAGTTAAAGGGGCCAAATTTTGAGAAGGACATTAGAAAACAGAAGAAGGTGAAGTAAATGGTCATAAAAATTGACTTTGAGAGCTGAAGAAAATGTGTTAAAGTGGAAAAATTTAACAGCTCAAGTAATTTAGCTTTTGAGAGGGCAGGCTGAGAGTGACATGATTGCAGTCTAAATACTTTCAATGGGAAAAAATAGAAAGAGCTAAAGGGCTCTTTAACAAAGACAGATATAAAAAGAACCATAGCTAAAAATGAAGCCAAATATGAAATCATGCACCAATTTGTAATTGCAAAAGAGAATTATCTTAGGGAAAAAAATATTAAGTAATCTTTATCTCTTGATGTCTTTAGATCGTGAGTAGATGCCTTTGTGAAACACATTGCTCTGACAGAGAAGTTATTTTTTAAATCAATGTGTTCAGCTAATAGCCAGCCTGGGAATTAGATCCATAGGAATTTTCTATTTTGCCCACAGCTCTTTTCTTTAAAAAGGTCAGCTCTCTGACTTGGGCAGCAGTCTTCCCATCCTTACTCTTATTCCCCTGTTTCTCCAGTGGCAGGTGTCCTGCTCTGGTTTTTTTGGGCAGGATGGAGATTTCTGCATCTGCTGCTGTTTCCCATGGGAGGCATATGAACTGATCAACCACTGTGCTAGGACAGCAGAGATCCTGTGGGGCTGCTAGGGGCAGAAGAGACTTGAAACTCATTCTATCCCTATGGCTGCTAAGATCAGACCTCGTTGCTTTCCCTCTAGTAAGTTACTGAACTTTGAATAACGAGAAGTACAGAAAGCCACTCATTTTGACAAGGTACAAAGTATTTCAACTACCACAAGACTTATAGCTCCTGCCTAAATTTAGATGTAAAATCAAGCCTGATAAAGAAGTTTTCCTAATATAGGAAAGATGGGGTCAATCTTTATTTAAAAAAAACAAACAAACAAAAAAAAAAAAAAAAAAATCAAAAAAAACACAAAACCTAAGTATCTTTGAAAGTTTTTGGAAAGAGGTTTGTCCACCTAACTCAGATGTCACAGCTAGGCAGAGGATACCCACCTCTGGAGAGAAACCTCCATTGGTCTCTTTTGAGTAAGCAGAGTGTTTAGATCTGAACATTAGAAATGTGATTAATCAAGTACTCTATAATATATAGGCACAAGTTAGATCCAGATCAGGGACATGGAATGTCCTTTGTAGGTTGGACCATCCAGTGAGTTCTTCTGCCTTTAAAACCTAAGACTTAAAGTGTAACAAGGCTTAGAGGGGCAGTACTGTTTTTTCATAGACCAAGTGGTATATCCCAGCTATGTATCACCACTAATACTTCTACTGAAAGGAATAAGAGCAGAGGGAGAAATGCAATTTCTGAACAGAGAAATGTAGTGTTTGGTCACAAAGATATCTGACAGGCTCTGGGAAGGTGGGAAAAAAAGTCCCAGATGTCCAAAAATTTAGAAAAGTATTTGAATATTTTCAGGAATTTTGGTTTAAATGATCATGTTTCTTTAATCTTAAGCAAACCAGGCAAAAGTAATTGGACATCACCTACCAGTGTCTGATCCCCAGTCTCTCACTGGAGCCACAAGGGTAGAGCAAGGACATATGTTCACCTCCGGAATCCCAGCACAACTCCTCCTTCCGTGGAACACCACCTGCAACACACAGAGGGAGTGCTGTGGCTTGAATGGTCCATATATTCCTATCCCAGTTTTATCTTATAATAAATATTTCCCATGAGGCATACCTGGAACTTACATGACATTGAGCATTATTCATTGATCAAACTACCTGTTTCATCCTAAAAGTTGTAAAAAAATAAATTTCTTGGGAGAACATCAGTCTTCACCTTTGCGTTATAATCTACATTAGCCTGCATCTGTTTTCGGTTTGAGTCTGAGGTTTTTGGCATGGTGAGGTAGTTGGTGAGAGAAGTAAAAGACTGACCTGGTGATTTAGGTTTCACTTTGGGGAGAAACATTGCAAATACATATTTTTCAGTTTTGAAGTATTGTTTTCAATAACAAAATACTGTCAAATTTAGGCATGTTTATACTTTCTCCATGAATTAGTAGTCATTTGCAATGCTGTGGATAAGTTTTGCTGACACACACTTTTAATGAGGGAAAAGTTTTCACTCCAAACCCATAGTGTCATGAAAATCAGGGCTTTCATGGAAGAACAAGTTTGTTACATACTACTTGCCTTCCACGATTTAGACAAATTATCAAAAAACATGTGACAAAAACCAACCTAGCTTTGAATAGCTCAGTGGGTCACAGATAATATAAAGTCTCTTTTTTAATTAAAACCATCCAAAAATATTTATGAATAGAAACATGCTCCTGTGCTCAAAAATTTTTCACAGATGATTTGTGAAGAGGGAAAAAAAAGACCTAAAGCTGCAATTTTTTTTTTTTTTAAATAATCAATTCAATCAAAATTACCTCAGGAAATATTGTTCAGCATTAGCTAGTCATCACACCATGTACTTTTAAGGAATATATTAGATCTATAAATGGTCCGTCAAAAAATGATAATTCAGCACTATAAAGTAATTTGAAGGTATGCTTTTAAATATATGGTGTTTAGGAGGACATTGAAACACCCTCACAATTCTAAAACATTCTTCATTGTCCAAAGAGTGCTGAGATTTAAGCTGGCTCATAAGTGTTAAGCAATCAATTCTCGTAGACACAGCTTCAAAAACGCTTCCATTTAGTCTGCTTGAATTACAAATGAGTTATTTCATTAGCTGAATTATTATTTTGGGATGAACTCCAGAACATTAAAGCTTTACATTTACATTTACATTTAACCTCCATTACAGCCCAGAATTGAATTAACCTCTCTTTCCCATATAAAAGTCGCTAATGCACTTTCCTTGTAAAATGCAAATGTCATTACACTATGTTTTGCAGAAAGCACTTAGAAAAATTCAGTAGAATTAGGGGTCATAATATTTTGGTGCATTCACTTAAAGCACTACATTTTAACCAAATTAGTTCATCTTTCTACTCTTTGAACACTGACACTTGGAGGAAGAAGTAGGTCTGATTTACTTGCTAAAATATCAACACAGTATCTCATGGCAGCAACTCAGTGCTGCTGTAACACATGCTGTACAAACATAAAGGATTATGAGGGAAGTTCTGTGCTCAAGGTGGTTAAGAGAATCAATCAGGACTTTGCTTTCCCTAAAATCTTTAGAATCTCTTTGAAGCCCCTCTGGGTTTAACTTTTTCCTGTTCCCCATTCAGAATTGGAAGAGAAATAAGAGAAATAAAGCAGAAATTTGCATGTGGCTGGAAATAGTCTGAATTGAAACCACACATATTGCGAGTGTCTCTACCTCTGATGCCTGTTATCTTCAAATCATGACTGAAGATCTCAAGGGATGTGGGTTGTTCCTCTAGTCACATTTCACCACGTTTTTCTAATGTTATATAATAGTTAAGTTTGAAAGTAGACTATTGTGATTGCAAGGTTTGGCTTTGTTCTGGACGAGAACAGGAAAATTCTCCATGTACTGCAAAGAAAAGTCTGCAAAAAGCTGCACATCAATTAGTTATTAGCAATTTTAGTCACTAGCTATTCCTTTATATATGAAACAGTTATGGAGGGCAAAATGAAACAATGTTAATCCTGAAACAGGGTGTTTTAACAGGATATCTGTTAGATTTTTTTTTTCTTTTTTTTCCCCATTTTTTTCAGGAAACATGCAATGTTGTGCAGAGCCAATATTTGTAAACAATATGGATTTAACAACTTCAGGTTCAAACAGAAAAAGTGATCTGGACATTGTCCATAACATCGTGAATTCAGACATGAGATCTGCTAAGCATGAGCTGAAAAAGTTAAGAAGTTGAGGGAGCAGAAGGAGAAGAGCTGGCGACAATTATAGACATAAATTCCAAAAATTGCTTTTACTGGTGCAACATGGTCAAATCCTAGGATCATAGTCCCTGTTACTGCTATGCAAAAGAGTGAATAACATGGTTAATTTTTGTATTGTGTCAGAAGCATACTCAACAGGAAAAGCTACAGGGGGTAGTTTTACACTCAAACTTCATCATAATTCCAAACAAATTTTCTAACTGTAGATAGGACTTTCCCAAAAAAAATTTGTTTTCTCACCAGCTGTACTTTTTTGCATTCTGAAAGCAAGAAACACACAAGAAACCCATGCCTCAGGAGCTGAATGAAGAAGTTCCCAGAGACCATCAACCTACATCATCTGACAAGGATCTCAGAAAAGCCATATCCACAGAGTCCAGGGCTTATCCAAGATTTCCCCTCTTTTCATTAGATTTTCTGAAATGATCCAAATTGTGAAAAACAGTCAATATGGAAAGTGTATTAGAATAAAGAAGAAAGTACCACCAGAGTGTATTCAAAAGAAGCTCATGCTAAGTGTTCTGGACCCACTAGTACCAAAAAGAAAATGGGTAAGGATGAAGAGTACACCATAAAAAGATATGGCAATTTATCAAGTATATTTTTTTATTTTAATGGTATGATCTCAGACTGTCAGATTCTTCCACCTGTCCAGCAGATAATTAAAGGGACATTTTCACATTTTCTTTTATCCCCTTCAGGTTTATCCCCTACATTAAAATGAAGCTTTTACAGTTTTGACAAGACATTTAAGAGGAGTGAGTCTGTAAAGCTTAATTGTTTGTTTTCTCCTGGGGGTCTTTTGCATTTGTTTTGAACCATTCATTGGAGGTGGCTTTCAATTATGAGCCAAGATTCAGATTCTTGTATAGACAGACCTTACACTGTCCATAAATCCTGGAATTTCACAACCATCAGACAGACTCTTTAAAAGCTTTTATGAGAAAATATGGTTTAGTGTGGAGACAGCTGGTATTTAAATTACCCATGTGAGAGAAATTACTTTTATTCATTCACCAGATGCTTTATTCATATATAGATTTTTAAATTAATAATTCCATAATACTTGCAGCTATATAATCCCAAAATCCACAGTTTTACTCAGTGACATTAACTAGATTTGACGTCTTTTTTTATTTTTTGCAAATAGTGAAGCACATTTTGCCAATTGCCATTTTGATGAAACATTGCAACACATAAAGGAAAAATAAAAAATGTCAGTGTCCACTGACAAGATGAGTAGGGTTCATCAAACTGTTATTCCTGCCTGTATTCCAGGTGCAGACTTCGGAATCATTTGTTATGTTAGGAAAAACATACTGGTTAGTCACATGCATATGTATCTTTACTAGCTATGTATACATATATATATGTGTGTATATATATATATACACACACATATACATACACATATACCCTATAGCACAAACTGTTCCGTGTCATATTTTTAAACCAAATAATTACAAGCCAGAGATACCTGAAGAGGTGGGGAAACACTTCTTGCTATTAACATAAACTGAACAATAAGAAGCTTCAGGAAGAAAAATAGAAAAAATGAGGAACAAAAAAAAATCCTGGGATATTCTAGAAAATTATTTGAGTTAACATGATTGGCATTTATTATATCAAAGAGGTGGAAAAGCAGCTGAACTGTCTTGAGCAGGGACTCCATGCAAAATAAACCTGCAGCCTCAGGTTTGTTCAGAAACTGTTTATTCAATCACATAATGTTGTTCTTCCTTGCAACCCTGAAATTATTTTTTCCTGTTTTCTTATTTCCACTTGAATACTTTTTCATTTCTCTTCAATTTTCTTGTCTTGATCATTACACCTTCCATCTTCCAGGCCTCACTCCATTATATATTCTCTTGGAAAACACTACTACTTCTCACTTTGATTCCCTGCACTGGCTAAATTCTACTTTACATGAATTTCAGGGTCCTTGTCTCAACTCTGGAGGCATCACATAACACTTGTTACTGCTTCAGCATTCCTATTATTTCATCTACTCTTAGGTCTTCTGCCTCACACTCATGTAGCTTTGTGCAAATGACATTCTTAATCATCCCCTGGACTGACGAAAACCCAACCTGCTTTCATCTAAATCCTCATTTAATGTACTGTGAGAAGCTTCTCAGAAATCATTATAATATCAAAAAAGAAAAAAAGAAAAAAGAAACTCGACAAAAACAACAACTACAACAAGATTTTGAAAGCTACACAAACTCAGGACTTCACACGTGCATTATAAAGAGTAAATATTTCCAACATCTCTAAATGGTTGGCTGCTTAGTAGTTTGTTTTCTTCCAAAACCTAATAAGAATACATAAGTCAGCGTTCATCCCTCTCCCATATTCTCCCTAGCAAGGTTTTCAGAAAGACTGACTTTTGATACTCCACTTTCCAGCCTCAGGCTTTCTAACTTAAAGGGCTTAGAAATACATACAAGTTTTTCACTGTTCTTTCAAGATATTTCATGGACAAAAGGGACAATGACAGGTTTTTTATCCTAAATGAAATTAGAATTAAATAAGAATGAAAAAATGGCACCTATGTTATGAGCATGATCCACTTACTAATAGCAGCACTCAGTCAGGGAATACATATGAACTTTTGAGTCCATGAGCCTCTGAGTCTCTTGCCCAAGCTAACTGAATAACATCTTACTCCAAATGCATTTCAAATATTTGCAGCTGGGAATCAACCCCAGCACATCATCTAATTTCTAGCTCTGCAGCAAGACTTTAGGGATGGAAAGTAACCCCAGCTGCAATTTTCATTTTTATGGAAGAGTTGTCTAAGCTTGGAGCACACACCAAAAGCGTCCCTGACCTTTAACAGATGTTCACCCAGATGCTATGCAAGTGGAGGATATGGTCACATTCAGCAAGAGAATGGGGCCAAACTGCAGCCACAGGGTTTCAGGGGTCTGTTGGTGTGGGGTCACTTCTGTCCATGGAACACATCCACTCCATGCAGATCCTGCTGCTGCTGGCCCTGCGTGGGGAAATGCTGCAAGTTGATTTTAAAGTGGGATCTCTCTCCTCACGCTGCACTTACAACCAAATTTCTTGATTTTTAATTTGGTATAGACTCATTTAGACTCATATAGACTCATATAGACTCAAAACACACTTCAATTGCATTGATCAGTTTAAACCAAAGTCACTTTTTTTGGATAAGAAGTTCAGGAAATATGTAGTATGTACTTTACTCCATAATCCCGTCTATGAGTACTGTGACACTAGAGATTGTAGGAACAGCCAGAAGTCCACACTAAAACAGCTCATGGTGACTTGTGAGACTAGTAAAATCACAATTAGAGGAATTACACCCCAGAATACACCATAAAATTCACCTATCACAACTCCAACTCTTATAGTGACATGAGAAGCCTGCCTTTGTCAAGGCAATTTCTTTCATACAGTCTGAATGCCAGAACACAGAGACTGTATGTCTTCCAGTGCTCTGGGAGCATGACCCAGAACAGAGGAAGAGTAAGTAACAGAAAAACTTTACATTCTACCCTCTGCTTAATTCACTGGCTTCTGCTCTAGTTTTCACATCCCTGAGAGTTGTAGTGTTTATCCAGCCAGGGCACAGATGTTATGAGGATTAGTTAGTGTCTAATTACGTGAATATTTAAAGTGTTACTCTTAATGTCCTAATATTATTGCCAGTATATTTGCATATGGTTTTATTTATGCTCTTGACATTTGCTTTCCAGATTTTATTAGAGTTTATAAACAACAAAAAACGTTGATGCCAGGCCCGATTACACACTTCCATGTGATGACTTAAACACTCTTAGACTCTTCAGGTTTGTCAAAGTCATAACCATTTAACAAGATTACTGAACTGCTTTCTTTGAATCAGACCCTTCTGTAAAAGGAGAAATGACATTTTTGTCTTACTGAGTGTTCTTCCTGTATAAAAGAATTAGTTTGATGTCACTGTAACAATAGCAACTTTAGTTCTTTGAATGAAGAAAGAAGGAATTCCCATATCTCTGCAGTGATCACTGCCCTGTGACTTTGGTTAAATATGTGCCTTCAGAATACTGCAACAGCCTCAGCAGCTGGGTGCAAAAGAGGTAATCTCTGTTCTGATGCCCCTGAGTCAGGGTATTTTATGTGCAGTGGAATTGCCTGCAGATAATAAAAAAGAGAAATAATAGCTCTGCAGAGATTGTTCCCTTAGATGTTTTGGCAAAGCGGTCTATTCCATTCATATACTTTGGAAAAACTTTGACTTTCAACATAAAATATTCAAGTTTCATTATTTCACCATATGTAAACTAAAGCCCACCAATTATAGTCATGGTCTCAGTGTTCAGGCTTTCCTTGGATGTGTGCACACAAGTGTGTGTATTGGGAGTGATGGGGAGGTGACTGAAATTCTGCCTGTGTTTATTTCCATTGACCTTCTACTGAAGATAATGTTTTAATAACAATAATAAATCTTTCCATCTTAAATGAAATATATTAACTTTGTCACACATCAGTTATTCTCAATATTAACTGGTTAAAACCCCCTTAGTCTTCTAATTCAAAGCTGTCTTTTGGCCTCTGGACATCACAAATTTATTCTCTCTGACCTCCTCGTTTACAGTCATTCACTCACATGCACAAACACTAAGACATTTCATTGTTTTAAAATAGCTCCCATCCCATGAAAGCCTACGCCCTAAACATGGACAATCACGCTAAAACTGTGCATTTAGAATTCATTTAATCACACTAAACCAGCAATTTTAGAGCTTAGGAGAAGGCATTTGGTTCAAAGGCTGATCTTTGCAATGACAAAACTATTGGAGCAATAACATTTTTGCTGACATACGAGCAAAAAACTTTCCTAGCTTTCCAGAACTGAGAGGAACTGGGAACCAGGAAAAGGGTTAATTTGCACTAACTGAGGATCTGATTGCTTGTTTTTTCCTATTTAAATTGGATTTTAAAAATTTCCTAAATCATATAGTAATGGGCTGAAGGAGGTTGCCTAGTCACCACACACCCCCTGCCCTCTCATTCAAATATTTTGTGTAAACCTACATCCACAGATTTGCCTGGCAGAATTTTACAAATATTGAAAAAGAGAGGACAGAAAACCTGCCAAGATCATGATTTGGAATATAGTTTAGGTATAATATGAAGTACATAATAAAGTTTTTTGTATATTGCTCAAATATAGAGTCCATCAAAAGGCTAACCAATAAATGAAGGCACAAGCACAAGACAGCTAAATCTAAATGGGCCTATAGGAATTGCCTAAATCTTTGTCCTCAAGTTCTGAGACACTGAGGTATCTGCATAATTTGCTAGGTTTGATGCTACTTGTTTATATACACATAGTTCAGGCACATGCTGAGCCTCTAAAAAGAAAATGTCTGACATAAACTTTGTCTATGTGCAATCAGCAAACCTTCCCTTTTCCATGAGGGATATAAATTATATGCAATTATGTCTTCAACAACTACATGGGTGATTATCTGTTTCTCTGGAGATTATCAACAAATTAAAAATCTTATATTAATTGCTCTCCATATCACCAACTGTGCTGCTCTGGTAGTCCAGTTAAGAAATATTTTGATATCATAAAAAGGATTGAGTAGCAAAGAATAAATCCATCTATATAACTAAGTTACCTGGTTTATATGATGGTTTGTTACATGATAGGACTTAAGAGAATGCCAGTAGAGATACAAAGATGCTGACAGGCTCCAGAGTATACTGGGTATCCGCTCTTCTAGTTAGAAAAGCCAAAATGTGAATTAGCCTCTATCCATTTATCTTGAAAATTTGACCTTTGCCAAAACCCTTATTAGTTTCTCACAGACAACCAAACAGGCTGGTGTTTGGATTAGGGTACCATAACCAGTAGTATAAAGGAGCCAACACAGTAAACACAGGCCATCCCAAGCATGCAAACACCTTTGGGAACAAGAGCATCCACTGGCTATTCTTCCATGGTGACCACAGCCCATCATGCTGAAAAGTGATTTAAAGAACAGCTTTGATGTGGGGCTCTCATTGACCTTATAGATATTGATCTAGATAGTCGCAAGTGCTGCACTGAAGCAGCTGAGAGCTCTGCTCTGCCTCAGCTTCCAGCACTGCCAAAGAACTTTTCTGCAGTTTGCTGTCCTGCTGAAAGACTTTCAGAGCATTAGCTACTTCCCAGACTTATTGTGCCTTCCATCAGGATCACTAAGAGATGATTTCCGCTACATTATGGAACTTTTGAGTTCAATGATTCCTAAAATAAGCTTGCTGAGAGCAATTTTCTGAAATACAGCAAACAAACAAAAAATATAGCAAGTTATATAAAGTGCTGAAGCAGTTGCAATGAGTCAGCCTGGAAGCACCAGTTTAGGACTTGTGCACACTGAGTTGACAATTATAATATCTGCCTAAAAGTCCAATCAGAACAGCTGGAATCTTAAATATCAAACCTCACAACACACTGCTGCAGATCAAGAACTATTCAGTGAATCAATTTGAGTGGAAGTACCTCTGAGAAGTCATGATCTCTTGTGGATAATTCATGAACAGAAAAAGGCCAAATTCATAAAATTATTCATTATAAATTATTCACCCTCCTCTTTGGAGATATGAAGTGTAAAATTAAGTGTTTAGTTTTGATTAAGTGAGGAACTGAACATCATAAATACAGCATTTGACTCAATAGATCCCAGGAAATTAACTGCCTTTGGAGGAAGGAGAATAAACTTTTCTTGCTATTGCTCTTGAAACTTGATTAGCTGTTTGCACAGTGAATGTGTACACAGAGCCAGATCCCAAAAGATGCTGAGCTTGTACAACTCCCACCATCTTCAGCTGTAGTTACTCGGCACATTTTAAGTTCATCTGAAAAACACCATATGCAAAGTGCTAAATTCCGGTATTTTTTGTTGGAAAAGCTCATCAAGTTAAAGAAAGCACTGATGAATGGTAGCAAAATTGTATCAGAATATTCACAAACAACCCCTTACCTTCAAATCTTCCTTTCTCAGGACATCTTTGTCACTGATTCAGATGGAAGGACTAGGCTCACTATTCTTCTCACTGTGGTTTATTTCTGCATGTGAAGAGACTTTTCCTCTTAAAGAGCTGTCTTGTTTGGTTTTTTTATTTTCTCCATTCAGAATTATTTAATTCGTCTTCCACCCATTGTTCCATATATAAAGACAAGTATAAAACATGCAGCTTCAGCTAGATTTAAAAAAACAAAACCCAAACATCCAGATTAGAGGACTCCTGGCATGGTGTTTGGTTTTTTTTTTTTTCTTGTTGTTTTTTGTTTTTTAAATAAGACTTTTGAAATTGCATTTCCCAATAGGCTAGTTTCTGAATATTTTTTTTTTATGTTTTAAAATGCACTGAAGATTTTTCTCTCCCTTGCTATTAATTATGTAGCATTTGCTTTTTCTCAATTTGAAGTGGGCGTTTTTTGTTCAGGCCCCAAAGTGCCACCATCAGACAGATTCTCCCATTTCTTCCTTTTCTCTCTACTGCCTGCTGCTGTATTGTCTTCAGCTTTTTCCACTGCTACCCATAACCACTCTCTTATAGTGCTAAGATACTAATGAAGCACTGAAACTGCACACAGTAATTATTGACAAGAGCACACATAGATTTTTTTTCAGTCTCATTTAGATATGGCAGGAATTGCATTTTAGTACATTTCTCTAGTAAAATGTACATGAACTTGCCTCATATAAATTTTTTTCTAGTTGCTAGCCAGATAAAATCATGGCAAAGCGAGGAAGAAAGCAAAAGTTGATGTGAAAGCACACAACACATCACCTTGTTCTGAACAAGACTAAGCACAGTGAAAATCAATGAGATGTGAGGTGAAATGATGGCCATGCCTTAAGAAGCTGTGCTACATACAGTTACCTCTTAGAACCAACACATGATCTAAACACAGAGAGCAGAGAAATGGATGCAGAGATATATAGCTGAATTTGGACAAACCCCATGGCTAGGACAACACCAAGGTCAAGGGAAGATTTAGTACTGTTCATATTTAAGCTGAAACACTTCCTCATACTTTTGTGAAGTTGAATCACTTGCCTTCACACACCAGTTCTCCTAGGGACTCAGACAGTGGTGGGCAATCAAAAGAACAGCCCACAGTAATGAAATTTTACTGACAGTCATCAACAGAGAATGTTGGCCCTTTCATGAAAAGCAAAAGCCCTCCATCCTTCCCAGCCCCTGAGAGACTTCTGCACTCCCTGAAGGCACTTTTAAAGCTCCTCAGGTCTCTCAAACAAAAAGGAAACTTGTCCAAGGTTATCAGAGAGTGAGGATTGATGTATCTCATCACTCTAGGCTCAGGAATATTAAAGTATGGCAAAAAAGGAAGCATTTTCTTTCAAAACTACTTTAAAATATTACTTCTTCTAGAAGAGAGGCTGTGGACCCTCGTTTGTTTTACTTATCAATCTACAGCTTTTCCTCAGGAGGAAAGAGTAGTCTTTCTCTAGGCTTTTTAGGAGGAAAAAACTGTAACTCATTCTTTGCCAAATGTTACACTCCACTGACAGGGCACTCTCGTAGACTGGTTGTTTTTCCAACATCACATACAGGATTTTAGCAATAAAAATTAATTCCCATCTGCTAGCTTTGCAGAACTCCATTTCAAAACCCATCAGCTTAGGAAGTAAATTTAAAGCCTTTCTCCTGTCAAAAGCAAGAAAGCTTTCACCCTTACCTTGTTAGTCTGGCATCTCTCCAGTCTAGATTCACATTTAGGAGCAATATTAATTTCTGTTTCTCTCAGTTGCAGCTGTGCAGGAATAAAAAAAAAAGTCATTTTTCTATTCTGGCAGGCTAGAACATGCTTTTTAATTTGTCACTAGATCATGTTAATGACCAAGAATGGAAATTATTCCTTGGAATGACCTAGAGTCCAACTGAAAGTGGGAAGTGCACTCTCTCCTTGTGTTGGAGCTCTTCTCCTCACTTGGCAGAGCAGCAGTCACACCTTTCAGGTATTCCAGGGAGAGCCTTAGCTAGCCCTGAGCTTTGCAGGTGCCAGCATTCCAAGCTGCATTTCCACATCAATTAAGGACAGCTAAAATTGGTGAAATGTTAACCTTTCTGAAAATAGGAAGTAAGAGGATATCTGCTGAAGAACACTGGTAGGAGAACATTACCTTTACTATCCTTACCAACACAATCCACGTTTTCTTTGCGAAGGATGTTGCTGTAGACAATTGGAAACTGCACAGAAATACACACTGTGCAACAAGACACACCTTGCAGGATGGCTGCAGGGGGGTGGTAGGACCACTGAGTGTTAGCACAGATGGCACCACACATGGAAATTCAAAACCAGTCCTGAAACAATGCATGTGTACAACACCAACTGCACCTCAGTCTGTTGCAAGGTAGGTAGGTGGCAAGGGTAATTGAACATCTGCTAGAGTTTGGTCCCATAGTTATTTCTAATTGGGTTCTTTCTCTCTCTGTACCTGAATTGATAGCTGGTGTTTGGTCTAAGCATTGTTTTAAACATTTCTGATGGTTCTGGCACATTCCTTTATGAGGCACCAGATGTGCAGGTACTGAAATAGCTGCTACTGATTTCTACCTATAGGGAAACTGGAAGATAGGTAATTAAAAAATAAAATAAAATAAAAACTTTATTGCATTACAATCATTAAAAAGAAAAAGAAACATTGAAAAGTGGGTTAACCAGGGGCAAGGGGAGATTTCTATTTTGAAAAGCACTTTTGAATTTCTCCAGGCTTGACAGTCCATCTGGACGTTGCTAGATGCCTGGTTACATCAGCACATCATGTTTCATTTCAGTTCCCATATTTTGTTGCTTTTAAAGTGTCTCTTACAGTCTATTTCCACCACAACATACTCCTAAAGTTACATATTATATTTTACCAGAAGAACATCAAAAGTAGCCCAAATTGATTAGTACAGTGTTTAGGCCACTAGGAAAGCAGTGAGTGACTGCTCCTCTCTTCTGCCTGTTATTTTCTTTTTCCTTTATCAGCATCTTCCCTGTGTAGTTCCACACAACTTTAATTACAGGGTCGAGGATAACAACCATCAGGAATGCGATACTTAATTTTTATAAATACTGGCAGTAGTTTGCTACTCACATATATCTAGGAAAGAGGGGAAAAAATTACAAATGCATCATTATACAGCAGATCTTAAATTGCACAACTATTAGCTGTAAGTATTGACTATTGTCAGGGCTCTGCTGTGGCCTGTGAAAAGGTCAGGCCTTTTCATTCATGTTCTTTTTATGTGAGGAATACCAAATAATAAAATACCCAGTTTATCTGTCTGCCGAGATTTGGTTTTCCCCCAGACCTTCAAACTGCCACCAGGTTGGAATCTTCTTTTCTGTTATTATAGGAACAAAGTGATTTCATTTTCTTTTCTTTCTTGAGGTAAAGAATTTAATTTCCCCTAGCAGCACCCAGAATGAATAGTCTCTTTTTTCCGCATAAACATTATACAAACAGTTATATCGTTATAAGCTGCCTGCGCTTCTATCCTTAGGATGTCAATAGAGAGTAGTGCTTTTGCTCAGAGAACATGATAGAAATAATGGCTCCTTACTGGTCCATCAAATTAGCTAGCAACATTTTCAAAGAACCAAGTACTCCATTTAAAGGAATCATATCCAAATGCACAAAGAGCTTGACCTTAGGACTCCTCGACTACTAATACCACCCATTTTCTTTACCTTTCCTAATTAACTACATGAAATTTTGATATTATGCCGTATAAATTGTATAAACGGAGCAGGCCAGATCCATTTATACAGCCTCACAATTTTCAGCAGGTGTCAGGTGTTTTCCTGAAGTTTAATTCTGTGTTGTTACACCAAGCACACCATCTTTTAAATAGCCAAAGAATTTCATACTGCCTTAAGAATAAGAATTATAAAGCACACGAGACAGAATCCAGCAAGAGACTCTCAGCCCGTCATTTTTAATTCTTCCACCACTTAAAAGGAAATATCATGGCGAGATAAAACCACAGGGAAATAACTACTACTTTTTTTAAACACATGGTAAGAGAGAAGTGTAGAATTTATTTGGGCATTTGCAAACTGGAGTGGTGATGTCCTTATTTATTTATCCCAAACTCCACAAAAGCAAACTTCAGCTACTGTCTGGGGTAAGTCTCTTTATCTAATAAAATGTTTCAATAAATCTCAGTCTTTAAGTCTCACACCAAAATCTTGCTACAGAAGCTTTCTTTTCCCCCCAAAGTAACCTGGCAGGTTGCAAAACCTCACCAAGCACACTTGCATTTTCCACGTAAATGCAGGGGGAAACTGCGAACGTGAAATAATGAGTTTGGCAATGAAGGTCTATGCAGAATCTGTTCTTCAAAGGGATAAGGTGTGTGGTAAAAGATAACTAGTGACTTACTGAAGAGTTTCGGGGACTGTTTTATTCTGCTCACCTTTTCCTCACTCCCTAAAGGCTTCAAACATCTGTTAGTAACTCCTTCCTCACCTGGCACTGCCAGATCTCCAGTTTTGGCCAACCAATTCAAACCCAGTATTCTCCATGACAAATATTCCAAAGCCTTCCTGAGGAAGGATGAATTTAGAGACTGAAATACCCCAAACAATGTACTTTATTGCCCACAGAAAACAATACTCCAGACTGTAATATGGTACCTTCCAAGCTGCAACTCACATTCCCTTCCAAGTTTCCTGTACTGTGGCAGGAGCACCAAGCAAAGGGCAGAAGACAACACCTCAACACCACCATTTTCAATGGCTCCAGTCACTTTTACTGAGGGGCAGTCGTTAAGAGCTTTACTCCCCTTTCTCCTATACTGCTCCTCTGTGTGACTGGAACACACAAGACTGTTGGAAAAAGGATAAGCAATTTGGTGTGTCTGAGGAAAAACAAATGAATAAACAAAATCATAAAATCCCCATGAAACCAGTCCTAGTGTTTATTTCATGATTGTCTCCAACTGTCAAATATTCTCATTTTATTATTATAACATCATCACCTAAGGACTCTTGACTAGTAGAGCCCTAAACCAAAGTTTTTACCTTAGAGGTTGTAGAATGCATGTCTTTTCTTGCTGTGTTTCCAGGAACCTCTGTACATACATGAAGAAAGGCACAGGACTTAGATGGTCTACCTGGAGGATGGAAAGGATGACTTACAGAACCTTTCACCTCCTATACCTTAAGTTCTGTGATCCTGTGGAAGGAGTATTACCATGGCTAACAAGACCATTCCTGCTTCAAAGATTGCTTGTTAGAGTTTTGAACAAAGACATGAGAGTGTGCTTCAGGGTTTGCATTGATATTAAGAATTTACGTTTTTTCACAACGGTGTGGATAGAGTTTCATCCATTTCTCTCTGGAGCATCCCATATTTGCCAGGAGTAGGAAGGAAAATCAAGTAGCTTCCCTTTGGATCCAGTATAACAATTCCAGGATTACATACCTGTTCAGAAATGGACATAAGAATGGACATAAATACCTCTCACATACAGAAGAGTATTTAACGTATTGAATGATTTCATTATCTTGAATCACACTTTAAATATTAAATATATGAAATAAATTAGTTCTTCCCTGCATGAACATATACATAAAATACACAAACATGCATCTATAACATAATGTAAACTCACAGATAAAATCTGTGTTCATGGCAGCAGTGTTCAAAAGCATTATTATTTTGTTGTCAAATGCAAACTAAACATTGTTTCTGAATTAACCAAATTGAACTTCAAAAGCCTTGAACAGATATTAAATTATTATAGCTGGGGTTTGGTGACAACAGCATCAAACATGTCTCCCTTGAAAGAGCAAACAATACTCTATTCTTCTGCTTCAGTAGACAAAGTTTCATTCAATGGCATTTTCTCAAAGAATGTGAAGAAACTGATATCCTACACTTTTGAGATGATCGTGAATCTTTTTTTCTCTTGCTTTTAACAGTTCTTACAACTGTTTACATTTTTGCCTGGAGTAATTGTCAGTTTTAATTTTTTCAGCCCATTTAATTCCTTGTTTCTTTATCACTCCCTTCAAAGTTAGACATCTGGAATAAAAAAAAAATCATACACTGATATTTGACAACTACTAAATATTGGTCATCATTTGCAGTTCTAATCAACAGCTTTTCCATTTGCAGCAGCTAGAACAAGAAACAGCCACCCAGCAAAGTCCACGCCAAAAACTGGAAGAGGAATAAGTTAGTCGGGTTTTTTTTTTCCTGGTTTGTATCAGTTGCATGCGATGTAGGACAGCTCAAGCACTCCTCAGTACAAAACAAAGCTGGTACATTCAGCCACTTCATTCTTCAACTGAACAGCTATTAAGCTGGTGCCCACCAGTGTACTCAGGAAGACACCACTTTTCCATTTTCCTCTAAGTTTCTGGGTATTTTTTGCATGTTCCCTTGTTTTTACATTCTTTCCTGAAAATTTGGTATTTTTCA
The DNA here is from genome assembly GCA_026413545.1 of Cichladusa arquata. Lineage (NCBI taxonomy): Eukaryota > Metazoa > Chordata > Aves > Passeriformes > Muscicapidae > Cichladusa > Cichladusa arquata. The sequence goes on from JAOTQP010001546.1 coordinate 37,269,363, forward strand.
AGTTTTTAATCAAAAGTCAAGCTATATTTTTAATAAACCTGAAAAACGGAGAATGCATTGTGCACAACTTTTTCACTTTGATATTTTGTAATGACAAAGATTAAAACAAAGCAAAATTACCAAAACTTGCCTTTGAACTGCTTAAGAAGAAAAATAATTATACCTGCTCTAAGATAGTGGGGTATTTATCACCACTGCTTCAGCAGAGGAAGTCAAGGGTGGAGGAAGGCAAGGCAGAATTGAAGGATAAAGAACAGACAACACAATCAGCTCTGCATACATCAGAAACCCAGACATTACACTGAACACACAACAACTCCTTGGAGAAACAATGGCAGCTGTTTACCTACATTTTCTAAAAGAGTGCAGGAAGCCTCTCAGATATTACATCTATCAGTATAAAGTATAAAATAAGTATAAAAATCAACAGCACTTGCAAGTGTGAAGGAATGGAATCATAGCTCATGAGATGAAGGTAGAAGAGAACTAATTTTATTCATATGTAAGCCATTTTCCCCATTGCTGGAAAAGTATATCCCACACTTTCAGAAATCATTGACTCTCTGTCAAGTATTGCCTCTTGCCCACCCATAAAATAGAAAAGACAACTAGAGAAAATGCTAAGAGTCCATAAAATATTAACATAATCACAGACATTTCCTTGTCTCAAATAAACGTTCCTCTTTCCTGATTATTCATGGACAAAGCTAATAAGATGCATACCTAACTCCTGCTAGGAATTTTCATGGACAAAACTTGAACTACTCCTGGAATATTTTTTCTTTGATTTAGGTGCCTTCATTTTTCTGGGGTCAGGCTAGAGTTTGTACTTTCAGCTGATTGTCAGAAATTGCAGGTACTTTAATGTAGATGAAGAATAAAAAGGAGCTAATCTAAGAGTCATAAGTGCCAGAAATCTGGTAAGATAGGATATGGAAAATAACATGTATCAATTGTGATTCACTTATTGTCTCAACTGGAGTTTGATGGAGTTTTAGTGCAATTATGTTGTGAAGAGTTTCCCAGGAAAACTTAATTTTGAATTAAAATGTCTAGGGAAACAAATGCATTAGGGCTTGTATTTTTTTTTTTTTTAGCAGTCTGAAAAATCCATATTATGGCATTTATTATGTACTCAGATATATTTTAATGCAGCCCGGTAGAAAATAGCTGTTTATCCTACTGTGTCTCTGAACTCAGTAAGGCACTCCTTAAAAATGGAATACACAATAAGCTAAGGACTCCCACTCCTCTCTTGTAAAAGTTTGTGTGTCTCCCACGTCATCAGGAGTGGTGAAGCGCTCTGGTTTACAGATAATTCTAAAGCCAGAAGTCATGAGAAGTTGTGGTAGATAGATAATATTTTCCGCTGTTAGAAATGGTCTTTTATTTTTTTTTTTTAATTGCTGTTCCCACATTTGCTCATAGGACCCTGTCACCTGGCTGACAGAGAGCTGTTATCTTTGAGTGTGCAGAACGTCCCCCCACTGATGTGTCAGAGGTATGCACAGATGTTCATGCATGCTGTAAACACACACCACAGCGAGCAAAAAACTTAGAACTCTTTGCAAACCTTACATTATTCTCTCTCTTCATGTCAGCAAATGTAATGAAAACACTGCTCAATACAGCATAACTCATTAATACCAGAATCTAATGTGTTAAGCACTGTTAGAACATCTATCCCATTATACAAAAAAGCTAATGTAAATATGGAGTCTGAAATAAAAATCTGCGACCTTTTTTTTTTTTTTGGTAGGTTTCTTGCTGATTTCATTTTGCTGCTCTGCTTTCCCTATATTTTGTGGAAGCCAAAAAAAGGTAAGAAAACATCACAAAAGGCAAGAACCAATAGAGAAATTACATAGTACCATCTAGAGCCTGTGGATGTTATAACAACTCTAAAAAGAAAGGCTTTTCTGGACTAGCACTAGGGACAGTATGAATGATGTAGGAAGAAATCCTGCATTTTTTTTTTCCAGGGCCACAGAGGAGATAATTCCAGCATGATGGATATCAAATAAAACAGAGCACTTTGCATCTTTTATGCAGGCATGCTGGTTTTAATACTCTCTTTCTATAGATGCAGTTTTCAGGATGTTTTATTATCCTACAGCTAATTCTTCAGAGAAAAAAGTGGATCAGTGGATAGAATGGTACATTTGACTTAATAATTTTGGCATGTTAGGTTCTTTGGTCTGTCAGTATCTCCTGAAAGCAATTTTTCACCAGTCCCTGCAGGCAGGGTCACAGCATGTAATTCACATCTCAACAACACTTTCAACATGACTAAATGTTGACAATATTTGAACTTTTGAGCCCTGCCATCCTTGGGCGTAGTCACAAGAAGAGCAGGCAAAAATACATCAGTCATCAAAGACACTAGGTCCCTCCCCCTCTTCATGAGCTAAAGCATTCAACCTCCCTTTTCAAATCCTCTCTCAAGAACACACCATGAATCCCATTTAATTAGAAATACTCTCACACATTCATTATACATGCTGGCTTCAACTCAGAAAGCATACTCTTCTGGCTCATTTCTATATGCAGCACCTCTCTTCAAGTAAGAGACTCCATAAACAGAACCTGAGTTATATCTCTGCTTTCTTATGCTGTGGAAGGAGCACTCTGGCAACCTTCACATATTAGTATCAAGCCATTTAGACCTCCAGGGATGGGTGAAAGAGGACAGACAAACAAAACCACATATATCTTTCCTCTCACTTCCTTTTCCCCTCACCCCTTTCTATCCAGCAAGTCAACCTTTCTCCTTGTCTCTATTCCATTTTATAATATCTTTTTTCTACAGAGGCTTGCCTATAGCTATCAGTGGTCCACAGCACAGCAGAATTAATCCAGCTGATATGTGATAGAAAGGGGAAATGTTGGCAATATATGATTACAGATTAAATGATGCCATTTCAGGGTCAGCACTACAGAAGGCACAGAAGAGGCTGACAAGTAAAGATTAATGGCAAGTGAATGAGGGCAGTTACAGTAGTGTACAATTGCCTTCTCTGAGATCTGTAGACTCTGCTACCATCTGCTGGTTTATGAAAAAGATCCAGGGAATCTATTTTAGTAGCTCTATATGCATAATCTTTCAGCTGTCTCTCATTATGAGAACAGTTCTCATTTCAGGTCACAGCCTACCTTCGCCTCCACAGAGCTGTCAATTAGGCTCACTTGTGTTTCCTGATGCATTTCCAACAGCAGGCATGAGGAAAAATGGCAAACAGACAGTGAAAATTTTACATTAAACCCAAATAATATATCCCGGAGCAAGGCACATTTCCAGTAGTCTGGGGAAAAAAGAAAGAAAAAAATTATCTATGCAATTATTTCCAGTTTATTCTTGAAGGCAGAGGATGAGGATGGATTGAAAGATATTCAATCCTGATTTTGAATGAAGTCTTTATGATGCTTTCTTACATGACTGATATATAAATTGTGATAGCTCCACTGAAATCAATGGAGCAATGTTATCTTTTGAGACTGTAATCCTGGAGGGTACATGCCAGACCTAAATGCAAAGCTATGGCCAGCATACATTAAACAGAGGAAGACAGAAAACATGATCCTTTTTCCAAATACAGTGCTATTATTTTACACATTCTTCCACTGGACACATGGGATAATACCTAGACACTCACAGAAATCTTAAACTTGTCAGGACAATCACAAAAGGATTGGCAGTGGTGGCAACTTTTACAGATGGGTGGCCTTAAAAACTGGTTGCACAAAACCAACCTAATCTGTAGAGTTTAAGGCCAAAAAAATTCATGGTGTCCACTTCTGCACTTACTGCAGCCCAGAAAATTTTACTCTGGATGATTCTTCTTTAAAGTTATCACTTCTAGCAGAGTTGGGGTTTCAGAGTGGAAAAAATCTCGCATATATTCCTCACTTTGGAAGGTTAACTATGTGCTCAGGTAATTTATGTTCACTTAGCCTAATTTCTAGTGGGCAGGAAGTGCACAGTCCACCTTGGTACTAGAACAAAGTTGTAGGACTCCATGAAAAGTTAAAGAAATGGTGACAAGCCAGAGACCAGAACCTTCCAAAAGCTGCTTGGCTTCATGACAAGGCTCATGCTATCTCAGCCCTTTGGAAAACACAATTTCCCATCCTGGGACTAGCCAAGACTCCCCAAGTGCATCTGGAGGTTGCTGTGCCATACTGATATTGATGCCCACCCCCTTTCCATGGCAGTGTCTATAGACAAGGGGTTCCTATTCTTGGAGGCATTTGAGCAAAGAGGTCTTGGAACCTGCTTTGAGAAAATCCATAGTTAATGTAGTGCTGCAGTGAGCCTCCTGCATTTGCCCTCACAAAACAGAAGTTGCTTCCAGCACCCCAAAGAGCTTCCTCTAGGACCTCCATATTAATGTAAACAATTATAAACATATATAACATATATATATGTTATATATATAATATATAATATATAATTTATATATATATATAAAACATAAACAAATATAAACATATTAATATAAACAAGGGAAAGGGATGTGTAAAGCTGGTTTTGCAAGGGTAAGAATTACAGGCAGCGTGTGCTCGCTACTTGCTATCTAGCAAAAGGAAGCTGAGGTGGTTACCAGAATCAATAAGAAAACACTGGTTGTGTCTTTAACAGAGGTTGCACCAGAGCTCCTTTCAAAATAAAATGACACAACCGCAGTAGTACATATTCTCTGGAGAAACTGAGGTAAGGTGGATGACATCTGCTGCTTGGTTCAGAGGTGAGATGAGGAAGCAGCTAACTCACAGATGAATCAGAGTAAAGCCCTAATATAGCCCCAAGGGCCTTGGTACGTTCTTTCCAAAGATGGACTTTTCTTGTCATATTTCAGCCAGACTTTTTATTATATGACCAAATTTTTAATAATATTGTACTTCTATAAACAACTCTTTGATGAGCAGGGGGGAAAATAAAAAGTCCCATTGCTAATAAACTTAAATACTTAACACTCCATAATAATACATCATCATAATATTTGCTTTTGGGAGTGAAAGCAAGCAAGACTCCCAGGAGGATAAGTCAATGGGAATTATAGACCATGGACTTCTTGTTATTAACAGATGAGGAATGATACAGGAAAAGATCCTATTTATTTTTTTTAAAAAATTATCAAACACAGCATCACAGAATGAATAACCAATGCAAAAAACTTGTTCAGCTGCTTCATATACCCAAGAAGCCAAAGGACAAATGAATGAATCAGAGTCTGATGACATAGTTAAATATTATTAGATAAATTCATTCCTTTACAGGATTTTCTACTTATATAAAATGAACTGGGGAAAAATATTTACGATCTGTTGGTTATATTTGTTAGCAGCAAAAGCACAAACAAGCTTTGCAAATAGTTCCCTATTTTACTAAATAGCTGAGAAGAGAATTTGGCTCTTATTTTTGGTGCCACTGAAAGTGCTAAACTGAAGCACTGGAAAAGAGCATTTTCTTCAGTTTCCAGAGAACTACAAACTGCTGAAAGTGAGAATAAGAAACAGATACAAATACCCATGAACACAGGCTTTGGACAGAGAGAGGAGGACTCTTGCATAACTTCAGCCTCACAGCCCAAGGGGCACAACGATGGCCTCTGCTCCTTGCAGGTCCCAGCTCCAAGGTCAACCACCTTTCTATCCAATCAATATTGTTCTAATTTGGGGGTCTGATTTGGGCATACTCTAGGTCTAGAAGACTTAAATCTATTCACAACACTTCACTGGAAGAGCAGATGGCTTTCTGTAAACATAGGGAGCTGCTATGTACAATATGTGTTTGGAGAGGTGGATCTCATGTAACAGGACATGCTCCACTTACTTGCCTTACTCTTAAAAGTTTGGTTACTTTAACAACTCCTAAAACATTCCCTATAAAGGAGGTATTTTTCTTCATTTATCAATCTTACTTGGAAATAAGACAGCAGAGGCAAATAAAATGCAGCTACAAAGATCCTTTACCAGTGACATCAGAGCAAAAATATTGCTTCATGATTCACACACAGCTAAGTGTTACAGAGAGATTAATTCTCCCACTTATTGATGTCAGAGTCCCTGCAAGATAGCCATGAATTTCATCGGAGAAGCATTAAAGTGAGCTAAAACTATACAAATTTATAACAAGGATAACTATAAATTTCCTTTAATTTCAAACTGGAGAGAATTTAGGAGCCAGATCATTCAGGTTTTACCCACTGAAATCATATCATTAAAAAAAAGAAATATAGTTAGAGCACAAAAAACATTTCTTTTTTTCATTACTCTGTTATTTAGCCAATCTGTCATTTTATTTCATTTTGACTTCACAGCTGATCTTTTTCCCTGGTAGGAGTTCTCTGTGTGGCACTCTTTGCCACATCCCAAAATAGTCTCTTGGACAGGTTATTTTCCAGAAACAGAGACTCTGCTGTGTTCTCCATACAAAGCAGACAATGATTTTGCACATAAATCTGATACATCCCAGACACACTTTCTTTAAACTGAATTAGTCACGTTTCATTACATAAAGAATGTAAAAGTGCTACCCAATTCTGAATAAAGAGCTAGATTTTGACATTTAAGATTTTTTTTTATTGATAGGGAAACCTTTTTTTTCCAACTCCAATGGTAATCTCAATTAGTACCTTCCTCTGAAGCTGTTCTTCTGGTAATAGAACCACCATTTACCAAGACTAAGTATTAAAACCTACATGTTTAGTATTTCGGGAAAAGAGGGCTAAAAAGACTAGCTCTTTACTGAAAATTTGGGCAAAAATTTTGCCTCCACAGTAAAACCAGTAGTCGAATCTGGACTCAACTATATCAGCAGAAATCTTTCCCTAAACTTAATAAGGACCAGGATTTCACTCTAAAACTTTAAAGCAAGTAGAAGGAAAGAGCAAAGCTTATTTCTATAACAAGAAAAGAGAGCAAAGAAAGATCAAAATGGATTTGCTTTTTTTTTAAAAGAGTTAAAAGGTCATTCATCTTTACTAAAGCTGATGAAACAAATGTCATTAGATGTAGGAGATATAAAAGGTCAAATAAATATCCTGAACATGGAGCTAAAATGTTACAGAAAGACTAAAGGAAGAGGAGAGGCACATTTCTTCCTTTGAGGATAAAATTATTAAAGAATAAAAGTATTTTCTGGACAAAAAGCATCACAAGGAAAGAAAGGGTCCATGTGGTAAAATTTGAAGTAGCAAGCCTGCATTAGAGAGGAGATAATATCCCTTTATTGAATATCCAAGGAGCAATGGTAACAAGAAGATACATAGTATCTAGAACATTTCTGAACTTGGTTTTTGAAACTAGAAAATTCATAGGAATCATGCCCAACAGAAAAAAAAAAGAACATTCCATGGAGGAATGGTATCTGTTGAATTCACTCGGAATAAATATACCAGATCAAGAAATGAAAACAAAAGGAAAAAAGAAGCAAGTCTGAAAAGAAAAAATAAGCAACAACAAGAACAGAAATGTTAATTTATCAATGGATCAGTTTAGCAAAGAAGGCATTTAGACTGCACTGATCCTTTGACTCAGTGATTGGTATCTTTTCCACAATCATCTTTGAAAAGAAGGTATTCACGTTTTGAGAATTTTCTTCAAAAATTAGACATTTTTGGAAGTGATAATGAAACAGCAGCTCAGAGCAAAGGGCCAAACCAAAGCAAGAGAATCACTCACATTGCCACCAACTTTCAGTAAGATCAGTGTTATCATCCAAGAAGACTTATTCAGGAAAACATTTCTCTCTAAGTGCTGCAGGTTTGGGATCCCGAACACATCAAAGCTCTCTGATTAATTTAATTTACTTATTCTTCTGTACTTTCTAAATTTCCATCACTAGAATTTGTCTACCTTTTAGACAATTTACGATAAAATAAACATATTACACTATTTTTCTTATGATTTAAGTAACTGTCAATATTCTCATTGCTTCCCTTTTTGATATTGAGAAGCGTCCTGAAAAATAAGTGATTTTGCTAATTCCAAATACACTATTTTTAGAGAAAAAATATGTTCCATTGAATTTATAGCATATTTTGTATATTTTCTAATTTGATTATATGAGATCAGCTATGATGTGATCCAAATGCAGAATGCACTTTGCCTAATTTAATGCCATGTTTCAAAAGACTGACCCTTCTCTTCTGACTTGTAAAATACCTCCAACAGGATAAACATAAATACATTGAGAAATGTAATATTTCTACATTCAGTAACAGAGTACCTGCACCTGTTTCCTAATGCTAAGTATTCCACACTGCTGTGTAGCAACTGTGCTGCTGTGAGTCTATGAAGGGGCAAAGTGCAGCAGTCTACTCCTCTTAAATCTTCAGGTGTCAAAGAATTATATATTTATGAACTTGGTTTCATCAGCTGTACTGTCCTCCTTCTCATCAGAATGGCCATTAGTTAAAACATGATAAATGTATAAGAATGATACTACATTGTGAAAATTAAATTTTTCTACTACTGTGGATTATAGATTGTGCACTTCACAATTCTTGTTGGAAGAAAGAAAACCAAGAAAATCGTGTAATTTTCCGAACACAGGAGGCACATAGGATCCTTCCTTCCTCATTTTCCTAGATTGTGGATGCCACGTTCCCCTCAAGTAAGCTGTAAACAAAGTTCAGGTGTCCTCAGAACAGCAAAGTTTAATCCACTACACCAATCACCTTACAAAAATTGGTTTCCATTAACTACCATTCACACTACATATTTGGATTCAGGAATCTCTGGAAAATTTTAGCTGAACGTGTTTAGCTGAATTGTGACATTCTTTCTGGAACTGTTCCAGGGTGCCACCTGCACAGGTCTTAGCAGCCTAGTACTGCTCTAGTGAATGTTTCAAATTCTGTGACTACTCTAGGTATATCATTATGGCGAAAAAAATATGTTGAGTGTTTTATTGGTTCATTTCAGAAACAAATATTTTGGAGGATGTTTGTTTGAAAAGCCAAGTCTAGGGAAAAAAAAACCAAACACAC